>CM039677.1:91294324-91894324 GCA_022496015.1 Hordeum marinum
TACATAACGATCAAGATTTAAGACTCCGAGTTTTCAACATACCTCTGGGTGGATGATGGTTGAACGACACCCTGGAGAAACCAGTGGAATTGCCTAGGTGATGCTGGAGATGGCCAGTATTCATGCAGAAAGATCCACCCAGGCACAAAGAGATGGATGGGTGCTTCAAGACCCAAGGCTTACCTGCACAGCCACAAGTCATTATGGGCTCTGGCTTGGTTGGATATCGTGGTGACCCTGGACAGGCGGTGCTACAAGATGTAGAAGAACGGTAGGAAAGGATGGGCACCGACAGAGTCGCAGGGAAACCCTTTGGAAGACCATGTTTTGGTCATCCGTTTCTCAAACACCCTGAAGTGCGAGAAATCAAACGGAGGCGACCAAATCTTGTGGGGAACGTGTGCAAAGCTCTGCAGAGTACTCAAACCTAATCGATTAGCCGTGTCCACGGTCATGGACGACTTGAGCCAAAGGAACTGAAACATTCGGAATTCTCAACACAATTAATATGATGATGTGGGTATTAACAATTTGGGTATGAGAATTGGTCGGTGGAACCATCTCATTAATCAACCAACTTAGTAATAATTTTTGCTTATCCCTCTCTTGATGTAGGAAAAATTGGCTTTACGCAAAAACTTACCACCCCACCTGCCATATAAGCATGTAGACTAGATGATTATCTTTTCACCCCTCTTTTGTGACTTTGCCGGCATATTCCATATGCTGACCTACACGGCTCCAACGTATCATGCCCATATTGGTTCCTACGTATTCTACGAAGATCTTTATCGATCGATCCTCTATATCAAGGATTTAGTTAATCCCGTATGATGTTCCCTTTGTTCTTCGGTATGTTACTTGCCCGAGATTCAATCGTCGGTATCTGTATACCTAGTTCAACCTCGTTACCGACAAGTCTCTTTACTCGTTCTGTAATACAAGATCCCATGGCTAACACTTTAGTCACATTGCTTGCAAGGCTTGTTGTGATGTTGTATTACCGAGTGGGTCCTAAGATACCTCTCCGTCACACGGAGTAGCAAATCCCAGTCTTGATCCATGCCAACCCAACAGACACCCTCGGAGATACCTGTAGAGCACCTTTATAGTCACCCAGTTACGTTGCGACGTTTGATACACACAAGGTACTCTTCTGGTGTTAGTGAGTTGCATGATCTCATGGTCATAGGAACAGATACTTGACATGTAGAAAACTATAGCAATAAACTCTCACGATCATATGCTACGTTTATAGTTTGGGTCTTGTCCATCACATCATTATCCTAATGATGTGATCCCATTATCAAATGACATCTCATGTCAATGGCTAAGAAACCTTGACCATCTTTGATCAACGAGCTAGTTTACTAGAGGCATACTAGGGACACAATGTTGTCTATATACCCACACATGTATTTAGTTTCCAATCAATACAATTATAGCATGGATAATAAACGATTATCATGAACAAGGAAATATGATAATAAATAATTTATTATTGCCTCTAGGGCATATTTCCAACAGGACCACCAATTTAATCAAACAAAATTGCGGTTGAGACCACATCCTCTTCCGCTCCATCAGAAAAAACGCCTAGCGGAAGATCCTCGAAAACCATGGCCAGCATCCCTAGCTCCTCTGTGCACCCCTATGGCTCACGTCTAGGGGACTGGACCAGCTGCTTCGTAGCAACCCTGCGGCTCCGTAATATGGAGACCCAGGGGTATCTTCCCTCTTCAGATCTGGTGATGACACGCGCAGGCTTAATTTCTTACAACGACGAGGTCTTCGCCGAGCATTTCCCCAATCCTCACATGGGGAACGTGTATGCTTCATCCCCTTTCTCCTGTGGGGCCTCAGGTTTCCCATCCACCCGTTTCTAAGGGGGCTGCCAAAATTCTATGGTATTCAACTCCACCACCTTACCCCGGGGTCCATTTTGCACATCTCAGGCTTCGTCGCCCTCTGCGAGATGTTCTTAGACTATGAGGCGCACTTCGGATTGTGGAGAAAATATTTCTATCTCGTCCCCCGATCTCAGGACAAGACAATTTTGGAGGTTGGCGGAGCCAAAGTATGCCGCATAGCGGGGACGGGATATCTAGTGGGGAACCCGAAGGAATCCGAAGAGTGGACTTTAGAATGGTTTTATATTGAAGACATCCCCCTGTTCCAGCCAGCTTGGACAAGTCTACCCGAATACTTCGACGCCCCCTTGAAGAAAAGATACAATTGGTGTAAGGGCATATTTCTCCCTAAGTGGTTTTGGTGATTGATGACAATGCCTTTGCGGACTAATTGTGTGCATTGAGCATTTCATATATCTCTGGTCTAGGCACAAGACGATCCAGTGCCCCTCGGAATCTCTCGAAGATGGTAGTTCAATGCATTTCTTTTCGGTGGATTTGATTCATAGGAAAGCCGTACTATCAAGAGGGGGTCCGCATCGGAAAGGTCTGGGTGGAATCAACACGTGCACATCTATTCCCTTGCACCTCCTTTCCCTCTCTTCAATGGAGCCCCAACCCGTTTTCCCTCTCTGTGCAAAAGGAACGCCTGTGAGGTGTTTGGGTTCAGTCGCCCGCGGTAGTACCACTCCAGGGAGCGGTAGTACCGCAGGTGCCAGTGGTAGTACCGCTTCGTGGAGCGGTAGTACCGCTGTCTCCTGCCCTGGCCACTACACCTGCGGTAGTAGGCGCGGATGTAATTTTTTACTTCCGCCCTACTACGATAGTACCGCGATTCTCGTCCGGTACTACCGTGCGGAATTTTTTCGCATAGTTTCCCTCTGCAAAGGTTGGCACAGAAGTAATTTTTTACTTCCGTGCACCTCCAGTGGCTGCCTCTCCCAACCGTGCGGTAGTACCGCACGGGCTCGCGGTAGTACCGCTCCGGCGGTTCTACCGCTTGCTAACAGGCAGGGCCAGCTACTCTCGTGCTAGCGTTAGTACCGCACAAGGCTGCAGTAGTACCACAAGCCATCGCGGTAGTACCGTGACTTTTGCGGTAGTACCGTGATGCGTGGGGCTGAGTGAGTGGATAACGGTTGGATCTTGTCCCCCACTATAAAAGGGATGTCTTCTTCTCCAAGAAGCTCACCTCTTCCTTCCCAAAACTCCATTGTTGGTCCAAGCTCCATTTTTGCCCGATCTCTCTCCCTAGCTAATCAATCTTGTTGATTTCCTAGGGATAGGTTGAGAAGGCCCCGATCTACACTTCCACCAAGAGAAATTTGATTCCCCCACTAATCCCTTGCAGATCTTGTTACTCTTGGGTGTTTGAGCACCCTAGATGGTTGAGGTCACCTCGGAGCCACATTCCATTGTGGTGAAGCTTTGTGGTGTCTTTGGGAGCCTCCAATTCAGTTGTGGAGATTGCCCCAACCTTGTTTGTAAAGGTTCAGTCGCCGCCTTCAAGGGCACCAATAGTGGAATCACGACATCTCGTATTGTGTGAGGGCGTGAGGACAATACGGTGGCCCTAGTGGCTTCTTGGGGAGCATTGTGCCTCCACACCGCTCCAACAGAGACATACTTCCCCACAAGGGAAGCAACTTCGGTAACACATCCTCGTCTCTACCGGCTCCACTTTTGGTTATCTCGCATCTTTACTTATTGCACGCGTTTATTGTGTCATATCCCATGCTTGCATGTGTACTTGTAGTGGTTAGCATCATATAGGTTGTCCACCTAGTTGCACATCTAGCTAACTTATTTGATGCTAAACCTTAATTATTAAAGAAAAGTTAAAAAGTGTTAGTTGCCTATTCACCCCCCTCTAGTCAACCATATCGAAACTTTCAATTGGTATCAGAGCTACGTCTCTTTATTAAGGGTTTCACCACCTGAAGAGTATGGTTGGCGAAGAGGCTCGTGTGGGAGAACTTCCCGAGGCCATGGGTATGAACACGGTCTCACGCGAGGATTTGAGCGAGGCTTTGTCCTTACTCAAATCCTCCGTGGCTACCGAGGTTCAATCCATGTTTAAAGATTTCCTTAATACTCTCAAAATGTCTACGGATGAGGGGCAAGTGGTCAAACCCACTAACTCGTCATCGGATGCCAACTCCGGTAAGGAGGGGGCTAGTGCCAACAAAAATAATCATGCTCAAAGAGTTAACGGGTCAGGGAGCTTTGCCTCTGTTCCCCCTCCCGCGGTCTATGGAGGACCGGTGCACCCACCTCATATAGTCAATCTCGGTCCTCCTCCTAAACTTGTTAAGAAAGATTTTGCTAACTGGGTTTTTAGTATCAAGTCTCATTTAGATCACAGATCAATTCATCTCATGAGAGTCATTGCAGAAGGATACTATCCTCATGATCCGTGCAATCTTACTCCAAGAGAACAAGCAGATAAACAGCTAAATTCTTCTGCCTTGTTCATACTCCAAGCTGCGATTCCTCCTGAAGATCTACCTCACCTGCGACCCTTCTCTGTTTCTAAAGAATGTTGGGAACACATCATCTCCATGTACAAGGGCAGCTCAAGTATTCAACAGTCAAACTATGAAGTTGTTCTTGATCAGTCAAATGAGTTCGTGATGATAGAGGATGAGGAACCGCATGAGCTCTCGTTGTTTCCCTCAAGGATCATGGCAGCAAGGATGTGGATGATACTTGGATCAAGCGTAAGTTCCTGAAGGCTATCATGCCCTACAACAAGGCCATGTCTGCTGTCATTCATCAAAGGCTAGACTTTCACACCTTATCATCTGGTGATGTGTTGGATGAATTCATTGAAATGAACATCCTCAACACGACAGCCGACAATGTTCTTGCTCGTGTTAAACGGTCAAGGAAGTCCTTTCCCAATCTTGCATTGAAGGCCAAGGTCAGTCAAGAGGAAGAAGAAGAAGAAGAGGTTAGCCCTGCGGACACGAAATATGCTTATCATGAGCACATGGCTCTTGCGTCCAGACAATTTTGGGGAAACAAGAGAAACTCAAGGCCCAACTTATCCAAGAACAACTCAAATGGGTCAAAGGGAAAGCAACGTGTGAGAACTTGCTACAACTGTGGTAATGTAAGTCACTTTGTGGTGGATAGTCCATATGAGAAGAGGGAAGACAATGGTGGCAAGCTCATTCGCAAAGATAAAGCCAAGTCCTTCCCAAACAAAACCAACTTTGTCAAGAAGGCTCCTCACAAAGTATTGGTAGCTCAAGAAGAGTATGCCTCAGATGATGATGTTGATGATGAAGACACAAGCGGTGAAGGAATGGCAATGGCATCCGTGACAATTGCCTCTTCTACCCCGACAAAGGCATCACTCTTCGATGCCCCCAATGAGAACATAGTCGCGAGGTGCCTCATGGCTAAAGGTATCACTAAGGTAACCTCCAACGTCATAACCTCAAACATTAAGGATACCATTTCTTCGAATTCTTCCTTAGATTGTGTGAATGAACTTGAGGAAGGAAAAGAGGATAAGAATGAGTTTGACAAATTCATGGCCAAAGTCAAGGGAGAGTCCAAGAAGCACTTCGTTGCTCTCTTGGAACAACTTGGTGAGGCCCATGACACTATTGAATCTCAAGAAGAGTGTCTTGAGGAACTAAGAGGTCATAGTCGTGATTATGCCGATGAGATAGCGGATCTATCTATTGCTCTTGAGGAAGAGCAAGGTCTTCGTATGACTCTTGAGGAGTCACAAAATGTTGACCTTACTAAATTACGTAAAGATTATGATCATGCTATTGTTCTTAACCATGCTCTCAAGTCTGAGAAGGTTGCACTTGGGGTGGATCGTGATCGTCTCAAAGTTGAGCTTGACACACTTGTCAATGCTCACAAGGCATTGATGTGTGCTCATACCTCTCTTAAGGAGTCACATGATCAACTCCAAGTGGAACTCACTAAGGAAATAGCCACATGTCCTCCTTTTGTTCTAATTGATAATGCATCTGCTACTAACCCATGTTGTGAGCATGCACACCTTGTGGAGGAAAATGCCAAGCTCAAAGAGCAGCTTAAAAAGGGTTTGGTGACGTGTATCCAAGGTGAGAAGACACTCAATGACCTTCTGACTTCTCAGAAGGAAGTTGTGGCAAAAGAAGGAGTGGGGTTTGTACCCAAAACAAATGAGAAGAAGAAGGTTAACACCAAGGAAGCCCCATCGCTCAAGCAAACCTTTGTAAGAGCTGGTAAATGTCCTCATGAGAAGAAGAAAAACCAAGTTATGTTGGAAAATGCCAAGAAGGGAAAGAGCAAGAACATCCAACCCAACAAGACCGGCGACTTTAACCCCTCTTAGGTGTTATGCCGTGCTAGTGATGGGCATGTTTATGCCAAATTTGTTGGTTCTTCTTATGAGTACATTGAATGGTGTATTTGGGTTCCTAAGACCCTTGTTGCTAACATGAAAGGACCCATTAAAGAATGGGTACCTAAAGTCAAACATTGATCTCCTGTAGGGGTTTGCTTCTAGAGGAACATCATGGTTGCTCGATAGTGGAACGACAAATCATATGACCGGAAGCAAGGACTTGGTGGTGGACGTTCATCTTGACACATCTATGGCCACTCAAGTCTCGTTTGGTGATGATAGAATTTCAAAGGTATTGGGTCTTGGCAAGGTGGTAATCTCTCCCGAACTCACCATAAAGAAGGTCATGCTTGTTGAGACCCTCACATACAATTTACTGTCAGTTTATCAACTTGCAACCATGGGTTTTAGTACTTTCTTTGGTATTGACTTTGTGACCCTTTTGTGGAGCAATACTCTTAAAGTAGCTTTTGTTGGGCATGTCGAGAACGGTCTCTATGTGGTGAACTTCTCGGAGCAACCCACTGAGACTGCGACGCGCTTAATGGCTAAAGTTGATGTGGGATGGCTTTGGCATCGCCGGCTAGCCCATGTTAATATGAGATCTTTGCAAAGTCTCCTCAAAGGGGATCACATCCTTGGACTAACAAAATGTGAGTTTTGCCAAAGATCGTGCTTGTAGTGCTTGTATTGAAGGAAAGCTACATGAGAAGGCTCATCGTCCAACCACTACAATATACTCTAAGAGGACCTTAGAGCTCCTTCACATGGATCTCTTTGGTCCTCCATCTTTTGACAGTCTTGGTGGAAGAAAATATTGCTTGGTGATTGTGGATGACTACTCGAGATATACTTGGGTTTATTTCTTCAAGAAGAAGAGTGAGACCCAACAGACCGTCATCGACTTTGCAAATGAAGTCCAACGCCAACATGATGCAAAGATTTTGATGATTAGAAGTGACAACGACACCGAGTTCAAGAACTACACCTTAAATGAGTTTCTCAGCGATGAAGGGATCAAGCACCAATATTCCACACCTCATACCCCTCAACAAAATGGTCTTGCTGAGAGGAAGAACAGGACGTTGATTGATGCGGCAAGAACCATGATGGCGGAGTTTAAATCTCCATACAACTTTTGGGCCGAAGGGTTGAACAAGACCCCATATGAGATTCTTACCGGGAACAAGCCCAACCTCACATACTTTCGGGTGTTTGGTTGTAAGTGTTTCATTCTCAAGAAAGGTGCTCGTTTGCCTAAATTTGAATCTAGAGCCCATGAGGGCATATTTGTTGGTTATGCTACAGACTCTCATGCTTACCGTGTCCTCAACAAGTCCACTAGACTCATTGAGGAGACGAGTAACGTAGAGTTTGATGAAAATAATGGCTCCCAAGTGGAGCAAAGTGGTCTTTGTGATGTAGGTGATGAAATTCCTCCCCAAGCCATAAGAATAATGGGTGTGGGATACTTCCTACACGTTGAGGAACCCCTTGTGGCCGAAGGAGAAGGACAATGTTCCACTCAAGTGGAACCATCACCGACGCAAGAACCACACGCTTCCAAAGAACAAACTGAAAGTCCTCTACCACATGAACAAGATCAAGGGCAAGATCAACTCACTAATGATGGTGTCTCACCAAGTGATGCCCAAGATCAAGTTCTTGTCTCCGAGCAATCTCAAGATCAAGATCTTCTTCAAGATCAAGAGCAAGCTCAAGAAGGCGCTCAAGATCATCAAGATGATGACTCACAGGATGTAGGCCCTCAACCTTCCATGGAAGAAATCTTAGAGAGACAAGCTGCCAAGAAAGCCTCCAAGAATGCCAACAAGCTCAGAATTAGACAACATGTGTTGGAGAACGTCTACGGTGACTTGAAAAAAGGGGTAACTACTCATAAACAATTAACAAACTTTTGTGAATATCACGCGTTTGTTTCTTGCATTGAGCCCCTTAAGGTTCAAGATGCGCTCGAGGATATGGAGTGGGTTGAAGCTATGCACGATGAACTCAACAACTTCGAGCGCAACCAAGTGTGGCGACTGGCGCCAAGACCAAAGGAGAATCACAATGTTATTGGAACAAAAAGGATCTTCAAAACAAGCAAGATGCGAACGGTATTGTCATTCGCAACAAGGCACGACTGGTGGCACAAGGATACTCCCAAGTCGAGGGTATCGACTACGGTGAAACCTTTGCTCCTGTTGCTCGCCTTGAATCTATTCACATGTCACTTGCATATGCCTCTCATCATAATTTTAAATTATATCAAATGGATGTCAAGAGTGCTTTTCTTAATGGTCCTCTTAAGGAGTTGGTATATGTCAAGCAACCCCCGGGGCTTGAGGATCCCAAGTTCCCCAATCATGTATATGTTCTCGATAAGGCTCTCTATGGCCTTAAACAAGCCTCACGTGTGTGGTATGAGCACCTTACCGAGATGTTGCAAGACCATGGATTTGAAATTGGGAAAATCGACCCCACTCTTTTTACAAAGAGGGTCAACGGGAACTTGTTCATATGCCAACTATATGTTGATGATATATTTTTGGTTCTCCTAGCAAAGCTTTCAATGAAGAGTTCGCCACTTTGATGACAAACAAGTTTGAGATGTCCATGATGGGAGAGTTGAAGTACTTCCTTGGTTTCGAAGTCAAGCAACGAAGTCAATGTACATTCATCAATCAAGCCAAATACACTCAAGACATGCTCAAGAGGTTCAAGATGGATGAGCTCAATCCTCCCAAGGCCAACACTCCCAAGCCACTCAAATGCCATCTTGACAGCGATCCCAATGGTAAAGCGGTGGATCAAAAGGTATATCGCTCCATGATAGGATCCTTGCTTTACCTTTGTGCATCTAGACCAGATATCATGTTAAGTGTGGGTATTTGTGCACGATTTCAATCCGCACCTAAGGAGAGTCACCATGTGGCTGTCAAGCGAATCTTTCGATATTTGGCTCATACCCAAAACTTTGGCTTATGGTATCCCAAGGGGGCTTCGTTTGATCTTGTTGGCTATACTGACTCGAATTGGGCGGGAGACCGTGTGGATAGAAAGTCCACTTCTGGAGGCTGCCAATTTCTTGGTCAGTCTTTGGTAAGTTGGTCTTCAAAGAAACAAAACTGTGTTTCTCTCTCATCCACCGAGGCCGAGTATGTAGCTGCTGCTAGTTGTTGTGCTTAGATTCTATGGATGAGGCAAACTTTAAAGGATTATGGTGTCCATTGTGACAAAGTGCCTCTCTACTGTGATAATGAAAGTGCCATTATGATCTCCAGCAACCCAATTCAACATTGCAAGATGAAGCATATTGATATTTGTCATTACTTTCTTCGGGAACACGTCAAGCGGGGAGACATCAATCTTATTCATCTGAGCACTAACGAGCAACTTGCAGACTTTTTACGAAACCTTTAGATGAAGCAAGATTTTGCGAGTCACGACATGAGCTAAATATCATTGATTCAAGCAATGTGGATTGACTTAGTGCACGCCTCCCCACACTCATCATTATGTCTTGTCTAGGTGTAGACATGGATTTAGGGGGAGTCTAGTTCTCTTAATGAACTATTCCTCCTCCTATTATGCATAAACTAATCAAAGTCTATCACTTGCCATTTGTGATGGTTACTGTGTTTAATAGATGAGTCTTGGTCATGGGCCCAAGGATAATTCTTCGCGTTGCCATATCATCTGACTCAAACATAGGTGGCTCTAGGGCCACCGCCCTCTTTTCATGTGAAGTCGAGGCTCACCGATTGGTCCTCTTTTATTCTCTTCTTAGATGGACCATGCTCGTGTTTTTATCCTAGATCATAGTTTTTCCTGTCTCATGTGTTGTGCGGTTTTTGGCGATCTCCCAATTTCTTATTTTGTTTTATTGTCGTGTTTATACACCAAGAAGGCAACACGGTACTACCATGGAGGAGCGCGGTACTACTGCTGGAGCGGTACTACCGCTTACCATGCGGAATTAAAAAATTACTTCCGTCCGTTGAGTGGTATTACCGCAATGACTGCGGTACTACCGTTGAGCGGTACTACCGCAATGACTGCGGTACTACAGTAACATCGTGTGCGCATGGGGGTTAAGAGCGGGCAGGGGGGTTTCCCATCTTCCCCATACCCCATTTTCTCTCTTCCCCTCACGTCTCTCTCTTCTCCTCTCAACTACCGCCGGAACTCCTCGCCGGATCTCCATCTCCGGCCACCTGATTCTTATTTGCTCCGGTGGGATCGTTCCCCACATCGTCCTCTTGCAATGGACCTCGGTATTTCCCCAATCCCCTCTTGTTTTGACTCTCTCTTTTTGAATCTAGGCTTTTGGGGAAATATGAGATGGTCTAGCTTTGTTTGATCCGATCTATGCATGAGGAGATGTTTTGCGAGTGTTAGTGCAATAGAAGTGCATTTTGATAGGATTAAATGGAGTATTTTTTGATCTAGGGCAGTACCAATATGATCTGATCTGTGTTCTTGCGAAGTTCCGCCCCGTGCGGTACTACCGCACCTGGTGCGGTACTACCGCTCGTAGGGCGGAAGTAAAAATTACTTCTACAGGCACCACCGTACTACCGCTCCCGCGGTACTACTGCGTTGTGAGTGGTACTAATTTTTTACTTCCGCTGTCGGGGCGGCAGTAAAAAATTACTACCGCTCCCGCCGCGGTACTACTGCTCCCAGCGGTACTACCGCGTCTGAAGCGGTGCTAATATTTTTACTTCCGCTGTCGGGGCGGTAGTAAAAAATGACTACCGCTCCAACCGTGGTACTACCGCGTCTGAAGCGGTACTAATTTCTTACTTCCACTGTCGGAGTGGTAGTAAAAAATTACTTCCTCTCCAGCCACAGTACTACCACTCCAGCGGTACTACCGCGTCTGGAGCGGTAGTAAATTTTTACTTCCGCAAGAACATATGTCGTGGTTTCGTCACGGCAGATGCCATAGGTAGGCTTATCGAGAGGGGTCGAAGGACGCCACCGGGCTCCGGGGGCAGGATTAGGCACAAGCGGTGGCGGACACACGATGTACCCATGTTCAGGGCCCTCCGTGGGAGGTAATACCCCTAGTCCTGCTCGGTCTAGTTGAGACACTGGTCGGGTTACAATGACGCTCCTTGAGCTATATGGATCGAGGAGGAAGAAGGAGCTAGCCTGCTCCTCCACCTCTCTACATGCGTGTGTGCGGAGTGGATGTGGAGAGAACTCTGAGAGCAGCCGATTGATCGTCTGTTGGTCGTCCCCTGCATGGGGGTGGCCTGAGGGGTTTTATAGGCCAACCCCCCTAAATACAATGCAAATAGAAGGCAAAAGGGCCCCCCAGCCGGCAACCTCTTTGGCCGGCTGTGGGGGACCGACCGTGGGGTCTTGTCGTCGGTAGGTCCCGCCGGCTGAGAGGTCCCGTCAGGAACCGGCGGGGCCCACACGTCAGGCCCCGACGCCGGTCGCATCGCGGCACGGGCCGCCCCTCGCGGCGTCGTCTTGCGGCAGCCGGCTGGGGTCAGCGGTACGGCCAGCCACCCTGTAGCCATGTCGGGGTAGGTAACGGAGTGGTTGGAGGCGTGCCGACACTGTTGGATGCCCGGTCACCATCCGCCAGGGTCAGAGGCCCTGACGTCTTTGCTGTGGCCATACCGACGCTGACCCCCGATGGGATGGGGGCCAGTGTTGCCACACACGCCCTGAAGAGGATATCCAATGCGCAGCCGGCTGGGGCGCCAGGCGGCTACGCCCCCCAGCCGGCCGATACGCCATAACCGGCGGGGCGTAGCCGGCGGGTCGCTTCCGGCAGGGCGCAGCCGGACCGCAGGGGGAGGCGGCCTGCCCTTTGGTTGCATTAGGAGGCGGGGGAAAGGGCGCACTTGAGGCTACCCCGGGGTCATCCCCCCGTCAGTAGTCCCCGAAGCCGGGGAGGACCCGCCGACGGGCTGCGGCGGTCCTTGCTGGCTTGAAGATCGTCCCTGTGTCGTGGGGTTCCTTGAGAGTCGAGCGAAACCGCCAAGCGATGGCCGGCACCATAGCTGGCAGACGCTTCGCGCGCCGCCTCGGGTTCCCCGCTGGGTTGAGGAGATGCGCCGCGCGGCGGAAAAGATCGGGCAGGGGGAAAGGCCCTCCGTGACCGCAGCCTCGGCCCGCGCACGGGGATCCTTTACAGCCCGGGGTGGGCTCTTGGCGTTCCCGAGCGCCATGATGTCCGCCCCGCACGCCGCGAGAATTGTGGGGGTCGTGCGCAATGAATCCGGCCCCCATGATCACCCGCGTAGGGTTTAAATGTCGAGAGGGGGAGGCAGAACGGCCCGTTCGCTCCCCCGCGTGCCGCCGCATAGCCTTCGTCGCCCTTCCCCCGCCATGAGAGAGAGAGAGACCAAAGCACGAGGGCAGGCCGCGCCGCCGTCCGCCACCGAAGAGAGCCCGGACCACCGCCGAGCACCCGCGTCCGCCGCCATGACAGCACGCCCCCTCGGCGACCATGGCGGGCAAGGGCACCTCGAACGACAACGACGTAGACGGGACCTTCATCGAGCACCTCCGCCACCGCCGCAAGCTCCCGGCGGAGGAGCACTTGGTGGCACGCCCAGACGGCCTGGAGAACTCCTCGGCCCCGCGGGAGGGTGAGGTGGTTGTCTTCGCCGACCACTTCCTCCGCGGGCTCGGGCTGCCGGCGAGCGCCTTCTTCCGCTGCTTCCTGATGCGGTTCGGCCTGCAGCCGCACCACCTCGCCCCCAACACCGTCCTGCGGCTGGCGGCATTCGTCACCCTTTGCGAGGGATACTTGGGGGTTGCGCCGAGGCTTGACCTCTGGTGCCGGCTCTTCTTCCTCAAAAGGCAGACGACGAAGGACCCGATGACAAAGCAGATGGTGATGACTGGCTGCAGAGGCTCCCTAATCCACATTCGCAAGGGGACCGACTTCTCGAAGCTCCGGTTGCACGAGTCGGTGAAGCGATGGTAGCAGGGGTTCTTCTACATGAAGAATGCGAAGCCGGAGGAGGAATACATCAACCTCCCCGACTTCGCCAACCATCCGCCGACCGCGATGCTAAATTGGCGAGCGACCGCGTCTTCGGCGCCCGAGATGGCAGACCGGCTCTGCGAGCGCCTGCTCGTGATGACTGGGTCGGAGGGGCTGAAGGCCACAGATCTGCTGGCCACGATAGTGGCATGCCGGGTGGAGCCGCTGCAGCGCCGGCCGCACCTCATCTGCCAGATGGGGGGATGCCATGACCCCTGCCGGCTCTCCACCAAGGAGATGAAGCCGACCTATGTGGCGAGGAGGGTGAACGCCATCTCGACGACGAAGATGGTGGAAGGCGAATGGCAATGGGGGAAAACCCCGTATAGCCGGAGTCACCCGGCACCGCGGGTAAGTGACAAGCCGGCTCCTCCCCTCCATCTTCTTTTAGAGGTAGTACCTCTCCCCCCTTATTCTGACAGCACGCCGCCCGGCCTGCCCGCAGCTTTTCCCGTTGCTGTAGAACTACGGGGAGCCGACCCCCGACACGACAGAGTCGGACCCCGAGGAGGTCGAGGACGCCGACGACGTGGAGCCGGCCGACTCCGAGCGAGCCGGAGCATCTGGTGCCGGCGACGCGGAGACATAGACGGAGGGGGCCAAAGAAGCCGAGTCGATGGGAGAGTCTCCTCTGCAGACGCGCGTTGCTAATGCTCCGGAGGAGCCCAAGGCTTCGGAGGATGAGGTCATGGCGCCGCGGAGGCGCCAACCTTGAGCTGGTAGCGGCTCCAGCCGAGGAGGCCCAGTTGCGGGCGACAAGGGCAAGGGGCCGGCTGCCACCAAGTCGGTGCCCAAGCGTGCGGCGATCGCGCAGCCGGGCGGCAGCTGCGGAGGCGGAGGCAAGAAGCAGAAGGTCGCCCAGGCGGGACCCATGAGAAGGGCGACCCCCGTCATCGCCGGGTAAGTCCGTATTCTCCTCCACCTTGGTCCGTCTTGCCTTCTCCCCAGTCTCTCACTTCTTCATGACCAGGGAGGCACGCGCCCTAGGGAGGACCCCGGGTGGCGGGACGGAGAGGGTCGCGCCGCCGCCGGCTGCCGAGGAGAGGGAGCGCCAGGCGTGGCTTGACTTCGAGGCAACCGAGTGGAAGCGGCATGTCCAGGAGCTCCGCCCCTGGGAGGAAGTGGCGAAGAGGCGAAGGGGAGCCAACGGGGAGGCCACTGGCGGAGCGTGGGAGCCGTTCCCCCTCCTCCAGGGAACCGGCAGGGAGTCCACGGGCGGAGCATGGGAGCCTTTCCCCCGCGGCCGGGAGAAGAGGTCGAAGGGCCACCACGGCTCCGGGTGAAGGGCGGAGGCGAGCACGAAGGCCGCGAAAGACGAGGCGGCAATGGATCGCGACGCCGCCCAGCCGGTGGCGGGCATCGTGCCGCTGGGGGCGGAGGTACCGACCCTGGATGCGCCGGCACCGAAGGCGAGTTAGCCCGGAGCAGCCGGAGGTGGAGTGCTGGAGGTGGGAGCCGCGATGGTCGGGAAAACGGCCATCGCAAGTGCGTCGACGGTGGCTCCCGGCACGGCGGTGACAGGAGTGGCCGATCCCATCGAGTTCTCCGACAAGGGAGGACCCACAGACGGAGGCCAGCCCTGGCAGACCTGGGCGGCGGCCGGGAGCCCGGCCGCTGGAGGACCGTCGAGCGCCCTCGGGGCAGCGGTGGCCGCTGCTGTCGAAGCGTTTGCCGCATGCCGCACCCAGGCGCCGCAAGATGCTCGGGCTGCCAACGACCGGCTGGTGAGCTTGGAGCAGGGGGTCGCGGTGAGTTTCTTCTTTCCTTCTCTTGATTTGCGTTTTTCCGTCTTTTCCAGTGGGGACGCGCCAGCGCACCCACTGGGTGTAGCCCCCGAGGCTCGATCCTGCTGGGGTGCAGGCGGGTCGAGCCTAAAGCTCTTATTGTTTTGCATGCAGCGCATGACCGCCTGGTGGCTGCGTACAACACCCTGCTGGGGTTGTATCGGGGAGATGAGAACCGGCTCACCGTCGTGTCCGTGGACCTGCGAGGTACGTTGCCCCTGCGATCTTAGCGTCTTGCAATCTTCCAATGGCAGCGCGCAAGCGCACCCACTGGGTGTAGCACCCGGGAATCAGGCCGGCTGCCGTGGAGGCGGGCTGAATCCTTTCTGACTCCCGTGGCTTCTCATGCATCTACCCATGCTGAGACGGTGTGCCTCCAGCGCTAGGTGGTGCGCCTTTACAAGGAGCGGGAACTCCTGAAGTTAGAGCGTGACCGACTCCATGGTGAGGCGGACCAGGTGAAGGCGGAGCAAGAGGGCCGCTAGGCGTCCCACCGCCAAGCATTGGCGGACCAAGAGGCGGCCCTTTGTCGGGAGGCGGAGGAGCGGGAGAAAGTGCTCCGCGAGAAGCTGGAGGCCAAGGACGCCGCCCTAGCCAAGGCGGCCGAGGACGCGCAGGCGGCCCGGGACGAGTACGAGCGTCGGTGCCAGGAGTGGTCAGCCAGGGAGGTGTGTCTGTAGGAGCAAGGGCACGAGGTGGACCGGATGCTGCATAGTAAGTTTTCGTTGCCTTGTTCTTCTCGCGCCTTCTGGGTTTTCTGGCTTGCCTCCCCGCTCAACCCTCGCATTCTTCTTAGGGCTTTTCCCCGGCACGCGGGAGGTTGCGGAGGCGGCCGTGGAGGCCGACTGTGAGGCCCGGCGGGCGCAAGGAGAGGCCGTCGGGCCGCTGCCCCCCTGGACCTTGGACGAGGTGGGGATCGCCGCTGAGGCGCGCCTGTCGGAGGTGGTCCGCGCCCAGAAGCGGCTCCAGGCGGCCGACATGACGCTGGTCCGCACGCTTTGGCCCGGCGCAGCGGAGCCGGGCTCCATGAACCGGCTGTCGAGGTGGCTAGAGTTTGGGACGGCGCGGGTGAACGCTTGGAGGGCCTCTGCGGCACGAGCCGGCGCGGGCATGGCGCTCCGTATTGCCAAGTCATGGTACCCCGAGCTGGACTTGGGTTTGCTCATGGCCTAGCGTGCCGGCACCAACTCGAAGTTGGAGGCGGTGGCCGACGAGATGCTGGCAAGGGCGAGCGACCTTGCGTCCTTTGCCGCGTGGGACGAGTATGTCCCGGATCACGGGGCGGACGACATGGTGGTCCCGGAGGACCAATACGGGCTGGCCCTGGAGGACCCGGAGGGGAGCGCTGCCGAGACGGCCGATGAAGAGTCCAACACCGACGACTATGCCTAGTCCGAGCTGGCTCCGACTGCGGGGGCTTCTACCTCGGCCGCCCCGGAGGTGCCGGTCGCGGAGGCGCCAGCACCGCCAGCTCTCGGGGCGTGAGCACCGACGACTCTAGAGGCGTCAGCACTAGAGGAGGGCCGACCCGAAGCTGCCATAACTTAGGACTTTCTTTCCTGCATTTTTGTTTTTAGATTAGAATTCCACCCATTGGGGGTGTATATGTAATGAACTTGTGCTCGTGGGCCTTTTATTGTTATGACTTATGCTATTTATCTTAAAAAGAATGTGTGTGCCGGCTCTTCTTTCACCTTTTGCCTTTTGACTTGTGTTCGCGCGCTGAGATTTCCTCCGGCTTCTGCCCTGCCTGCCAGCCAGCCGGGGGCCGGTCTGGGACAGGGACGGGGCTTCACCCTTGGGGAAAAATAGCGGGCTCCTAGAGTCAACCGGCTAGGGCTAGGTTGAGCCGGCAGAGGCCGGTTACTAGGATTAACATAGCTCGGCTGGGCTGGTCCGGCTGCCGCGCGCATCGGCTGACCTTCGTGTGAGAAGTTCCTTCATACCCCGTGGTCCCTTCAGCCGGACAGCCGGGAGCCGGTCTGTAGCTGGTTAGGGGAGGGGAGGCGAAGGGTTGCTTGCTCACATTATTTGTCCGCCTCGACGAGGAGTCGAGCGAGCCCCCGGGTCCGGGAGCCGGACCCGGTTGACGTGCCTTAAATAACAGAACTTTGGAGGAATCAAAAAAAGGGCGTGCCCCTAGAGCCGGCTGGGGCCCCCGTTGCATTCATAAGCCCAAAAGGGGGAGGATAGATACAATGGTTTTCAGCAATAGAATGGACGGAGGAGCGCTGCGTTCCATCGGCGCTCCGTCTCCTCGCCGGAGGCGTCTCTCTTGTGCTTCTGCGGCTTCTGGGCGTCTATTAGATAGTATGCGTTGTTGTGCGGCGCCCGACTGACGATGAACGGGCCCTCCCATGGGGAGGACAGCTTGTGCTGGCTAGCGGTTCGCTGGATCCGCCTAAGCACCAAGTCTCCTTCGCGGAAGGAGAGCGTCCGGATCCGCTTGCTGTGGTAGTGCCTGAGCTTCTGCTGGTAGATGGTCGTCCGGCTCAAGGCCAGCTCGCGGGCCTCCTCGAGGAGGTCGACGCCGTCTTCTCTTGCCTCCCTTGCATCCTTCTTGGTGTATAGGGTGACCCGAGGTGAATCGAACTCGATATCGGTGGGGATGATCGCCTCGGACCCGTAAACGAGAAAGAACGGAGTGTAGCCGGTCGACCGGTTGGGCATGGTCTAGAGGCTCCAAAGGACAACCGGCAGCTCCTCGACCCAACAGCCGACCGACCGGACCAGTGGTGTCACGAGCCGGGGCTTGATGCCGGACAGGAGCAGGCCGTTTGCCCTCTCAACCTGGCCGTTTGACTGCGGGTGGGCGACGGATGCCAGGTCGAGCCAGATGCCCCGCCTCTAGCAGAAACGCGCTAGCGCGCCCTTGGCGAAGTTCGTGCCGTTGTCGGTGATGATGCTGTGGGGGACGCCATAGCGTACTGTGATCTCTTCGATGAACCGGACGGCCGTGGGGCCGTCTAGTGTCTTGATTGGCCAGGCCTCGATCCACTTGGTGAATTTGTCGACGGCTACAAGCAAATGTGTCATGCCACCTCGTGCGGTCTTGAAGGGTCCCACCATGTCCAGACCCCAGACGACGAATGGCCACGAAAGGGCGATGTCTGGAGGGCGCTAGCCGGAAGATGGCTCTGCGTGCTGAAGTGCTGGAAGCCCTCACACTTGTCAACCAGTTCCTTGGCCGCCTCCAGAGCAGTCGGCCACTAAAAACCATGACGGAATGCTTTGGCCACCAGGGACCTGGAGGCGGCATGATGCCCGCACTCGCCCTGGTGGATGTCGAGGAGGATTTCTTGCCCTTTCTCCGGCTCGACGCAATGTTGGAAGACGTCGGTGGTGCTGCGATGAACCAACTCGTTGTTGATGATGCTGTAGGCTGGGGCCCGACGCTGAATTTGCCTTGCAATGGCCTCATCGGAGGGGACCTCGCCGCGTTGGAGGAATGCCAGGATGGGTTGGGCCCATGAGGGAGCCAAGACAGGGGCCGGCCCAGCCCCCGGGACCGGCTCGCCAGCCCTCGGGAGCGAGGCGGCGGAGGGAGCGTTGACCGTCATCATGACGGTGACGAGGCCGGTGCCGGCGTGCATAGACGCGGCCGGCTCAATTGCCGTGGCGGACGGCGCCGGACCGGCGGCTGGTGGTGGCGGAGCCGGCAGAGCTGCCGCAGCCGGCGGGGACGGCTGGGCGGCCGGTTCCGCCGAGGTGCCGGCCGCGTTTGCCGGCATGAAGATGGACTCCGATTCGGGAGAAGGCTTGATCGAAGGCTTCATCAGCCGCTCGAGGGAGACGTTGACTGGGATGGCCTGCCGGGTGGAGCCGATCTTGGCCAGCGCGTCAGCCGCCTCATTGTCCGCACGGGGGATGTGGTGGAACTCGCAGCCCTCGAAGGAGCCGGTGAGCTGCTGGACGAGGAAGCGATAGCTGGCCATGTTGGCGTCCCTGGCGTCCCATTCGCCAGAGACGTGTTGCACCACGAGGTCAGAGTCGCCGAAGCGAATGATGCGCTGGATGCTGATCTCCTTGGCGAGCTGGAGGCCATGGACGAGGGCCTCGTATTCGGCCATGTTGTTAGAGGCGGCGAAGTGGATCTAGAGGGCGTAGCGGAGCTGGTCTCCTCTGGGGGACGACAAGATGATGCCGGCTCCCAGGCCGGCCTGCATCTTCGAGCCGTCAAAGTGCATGCGCCAATGCGTGGAGTTGGGCGGAGGCGGCACGAACTGGGTTTCGGCCTAGTCGATGAGGAAGTCAGCCATTGCTTGGGACTTGATGGCGGTGCGTGGCTCGTACCGTATTTCGTAGTCGGCCAGGTTGATGGCCCATTTGGCGATCCGGCCGGTGGCGTCCCGGCCGGCCATGATTTCGCCCAGTGGCACTGTGCTCACGACGGTGATGACGTGCTCCTGGAAGTACTGCTTGAGCTTCTGGGCGGCGAAGTATACGCCGTAGCACATCTTCTAGTAGTGAGGGTAGTTTTGCTTGGAGGCGGAGAGGACCTCGCTGAGGTAGTAGACGGGGCGCTGCGTCTGCAGCGCCTTGCCTTTCTCCGGTCGCTCCACCACCAGGACGAGGCTGACGACGCGTGTGGTCGCCGCAATGTAGGCGAGCAACGACTCCTTGTCGGCCGACGCGTCCAAGATGGGCGCGCTAGTGAGAGCCCGCTTGAGGCCGCGGAACGCTGAATCCGCCTCGTCCGACCAGTCGAACAGGCCGGCTTCTTCGAGAGGTCTCGGCCCGGCTCGACCAGGGCCGACTTGCGTAGGAGCCCGTAGAGGGGCAAGGCCTTCTCGCCCAGCCGGCTGATGAACCGGCTGAGGGAGGCGAGGCAGCCGGTGAACTTCTGGACGTCGCGGAGCCGGACCGGCTTGGGCATGCGCTCAATCGCCCGGATCTTCTCGGGGTTAGCTTCGATGCCGCGGGTAGACACGAAGAAACCCAGGAGCTGGCTGGCTGGGACGCCAAAGACACACTTCTTCGGGTTGAGCTTGATCTTGTATTCGTGCAAGTTGGCGAACGTCTCCCGGATGTCGTCGAGGAGGCTGAAGTGCTTCTTGGATTTGATGACGATGTCGTCCACGTAGACGTGGACGTTCCTGCCTATCTGAGGCAGGAGGCACTTCTGTATGCAGCGCTAGAAGGTAGCGCCCGCATTCTTCAGGCCGAAGGACATGGTGATGTAGCAGTAGGCCCCGAAAGGGGTGATGAAGGAGGTCTTGAGCCGGTCGGCCGGGTCCAGCTTTATCTGGTGGTAGCCGGAGTAGGCGTCCAGGAAAGACATCAGATCGCAGCCGGCCGTGGAGTCGATGACTTGATCGATCCGCGGTAGGGCGAACGGGTCCTTGGGGCACGCCTTGTGCAGGCTTGTGTAGTCGATACACATGCGCCAGGTCTTGTTTTTCTTCAGCACCAGGACTGGGTTGGCCAGCCAGTCCGGGTGTAATACCTCCATGATGAAGCCGTCTGCGAGCAGCCGGGCGATCTCTTCTCCTATAGTATGCCGCTTCTCCTCGGAGAAACGACGCAGGGGTTGCTTGACCGGCTTCGCATTCGGCCGAACGTGTAGCTTGTGCTCGGCGAACTTCCTCAGAACGCCCGGCATGTCCTTGGGGGACCATGCAAAGATGTCCTGATTCTCGTGGAGGAAGTCGACGAGCTCGCTTTCCTATTTGCTGTCGAGGCGGGAGCCGATGGTCACGCACTGGGTGGGGTTGGCCGGATCGAGTGGCACCTGCCGGGTGTCCTTGGACGGCTAGAACGAACCTTCGCCGACCGACTGGGACGGAGGTGCCGACACGGCCGGCTGGGCAGAGGCGAGGGCCACCAGCCGGTCGAGCTGCCGCTTCTCCTCCGCTATTTCCAGGGCCTCGGCCAGCCGGCTGCCATCTCGTGCGCACGCCATCGACATCTGGTACTTGCCGGCGACGGTGATGATGCCCTTGGGGCCCGGCATCTTGAGCTTGAGGTAGGCATAGTGGGGGATCGCCATGAACTTGACGAGAGCGGGCCGGCCCAGAAATGCATGGTAGGGACTGTCGAGGTCCACTACCTCGAACAAAACCGGCTCGCAGTGGAAATGACTAGCGTCGCCGAAGAGGACGTCGAGCTTGATCTTGCCGACGGGGGTGCAGGACTTTCTCGGCATGATGCCGTGGAAGACGGTTCGACTCATTTTCAGGTCCTCCACCTTGAGCCCTAGCTTGAGCAGGGTGTCGAGGTAGAGGATGTTGATACTGCCTCCTCCATTGATCAACACCCGCGAGAAGCGGCACGAGCATTTCTCAGAGGCGATGGTAGGATCGAGGACGAGGGCGTAGCTACCGGGGTTCGGCATCACGGCCGGGTGGTCCGCCCGGCTCCAGGTGATCGGCTTCTCGGACCAATGCATGAACTGGGGAGTCGTTGGCATGGTGGCGTTCACCTCGCGGTGGAGCCGGTGCTAGGTGTGCTTGTCCGTCTCCTCGCTGGTGAAGACGACGTAGCAGTCATCATGTTCTGGGAAACAGTCATGCAGCTGGCCGTCGCCCCGAGACGGGGCTGGGTCCGCCTGACCCGGACCGGGAGCCGAAGCCTGAGCTGCGCCTGGTGTCGGAGCGCGGGCTGGCTGTCCGGGGGGAGCCGGGAGGCCGTCCCCCCGGGCCAATCGCTGTGAGAAGCTGCACTGCCGGCGCGTGTGCGTGGCCGGCTTGGCACCGGAGTGATTTTTGCAGGGTAGGTCAAGCATTTGCTTGAAAGTCAGCTTGGGCTGCCAGGCGGCCTTGCTGGTGCGCTGGCGCTGACCGGAGGCCTGGCCAGCCAACTGCTCCTCCTCGATGGAGGCGACCTGCCGGCTCCTGTAGCGGGAGTCGGGCTGGTCATTCTTGCGCTTGCCGTTCTGCTGCTGCCGGTTGTCGGCCGCAGCCCACGGCACGGTGGGGGGCGTAGCCAGCTGGGCCGATGCCTTGGCCTTCATCCTCATCGAGGAATCGTCCGTGGCGTATTTGTCCGCTTTGGACATTAGGTCCGCCAGGGAGGTTGGCTCGGAGCACAAGAGCTTGTGCTTGAGGGGGGTTCCATCGTTGCAGCCTTCGATGAAGTACTGGATGGCCTGTACCTCGTGTACTCCTACGCAGGAGTTGCGGAGCTCGGTCCATCACGTGAGGTAGTCGTGGAGGGGCTCATCCGACCCTTGGACGCACATGGCCAGCTCGCGGGGCCGGCCAGGCCGTTTGTAGGTGCCGGTGAAGTTGCGGACGTAGGCCTCCTCGAAGTCTGTCCAGGTGTTGACGCTGCTGGCAGCCAGGCTGTTCAGCCAGGTGCAGGCCGAGCCGATTAGCATGAGGGGGCGTAGCGGACGGCTACACGCTTGTTCCCCCTGGCGATGCTGACGGCGGTGGTGTAGTCGATCAGCCAGTCCTCCGGCTTGGCGGCCCCGGTATACTTCGGGGTGTCGCGGGGGAGCGTGAAGCTGGGTGGAAAAGGCTCGTTGCGGATCCGCGGACCAAAATAGGATAGGCCAATCGAGCCCTCCTCCTCGAGGAGAGCCGACTGTGCCAGCCGGTCACGACGGAACCGGGCATCATTGTCGCTGTGGGGGACGCTGGGCCCGAGTCGGGAGGCGATCTCGGGGCGGACGGCCGGCGGGATGGACCGCGCGGGTTCCTGCCGCGGAGGCAGAGTATGCCCGCAGGTGCGCCGGCTGCCGCCAGCCGGCTCCTCGTCGCGGCGGTGGCTGCCAGCCGGGTTGTTGCTGCACCGGCTGTTCACAGCCAGTTGTTTGTTTCCGCGTGACAAGGCGCAGTGGATGTTGCTCCCCCGGGCGTTCCGGCCGGAGGGACGAGGGGTGCTGGAGTGCCGAGCCGGCCGGCGGTCAGCAGCCCTAGTGTCCTCGCCCTCGAGGCGGGGAAACTTGGAGACGCCCCCACCGGGGGTGAGGACGACCTATTGTGCGTTGCCGGTGTCGACGAGGTCCTTGATGTGCCGCTCATGTGTGGCCTGCTCCTCGCCCTCCAAGGTTGCCAAATCCTCGTAGGCAACCTTGGCGGCGCGCAGGTTGGCCGCGGGGGTGTCGTAGACGGGGAAGCGGCTGCCGAGGATTTCTGCAACCACGCGGCCGTGTTCTCGCACCGCACCACACCGGATGGGCTCGGGGCTAGCCGGGGTGAAATCATACGCGGAGTTGTATTCCTGTTGCGCGGCCTCCATCCGGCACCGCTCAGCAACGAGGGCGCTGGCGTCCTCGAACAGCAGGCGACAGGCCGCCTCCAGCTCAGCTCTGGCGGTGGCCGGGTCCGCCGTTGTAGCGATAGGAATGCCCAGACCCCGGAGGGTGGCGGCGAGTGGGTCGGAGGTGCCAACGCGGGCGGTGGCTGCGCCGGCCTCGGCCGCCCGCTCACGGCCCAAAGTGGTGAGGAGACGGTGACCATCACTCCCACACGGGTGTGGGGGCCGATGGCCTCGCCCGTGGCGAGCGTGCCCACGGACGAGGGAGGGTCGGTGAAGTCGAACACCCAACTGGGGTACTCGTCGGCCTCCGGTTCTTTGGCGAAGCTCAGCTTGCTGAACCACCCGGCGAGCGCGACGACGTCCAGCGCGAGGTCACGGCCGGGGCACTCGACAGTGATGCCGGTCGTGCTGCCCGCAAGGCCTGCCGGAGCAAGCCCCACGAGCACGCGGTTCTGCCCGGACGTGAGGCGGTCGGGGGAGGTGGTGAAGGGTCCCACCCAGAGCGTGACTCCGGCCGGCGCTGCGGACAGCCCCACGGTGGGCGCCAACTGTCATGGTTTCGTCACGGCAAATGCCATAGGTAGGCTTATTGAGAGGGGTCGAAGGACACCGGTGGGCTTCGGGGGTGGCATTAGGCACAAGTGGTGGTGGACACACGATGTACCCAGGTTCAGGGCCCTCCGTGGGAGATAATACCCCTAGTCCTGCTCGGTCTAGTTGAGACAATGGTCGGGTTACAATGATGCTCCTTGAGCTGTATGGATTGAGGAGCAAGAAGGAGCTAGCCTACTCTTCCACTTCTCTACGTGCGTGTGTGCGGAGTGGATGTGGAGAGAACTCAGAGAGCAGCCGATTGATCGTCTGTTGGTCGTCCCCTGCATGGGGGTGGCCCGGGGTGTTTTATAGGCCAACCCCCGAAATACAATACAAATAGAAGGCAAAAGGGCCCCCCAGCCGGCAACCTCTCTGGCCGGCTATGGGGGACCAGCCGTGGGGTCTTGTCGCCGGTAGGTCCCACCGACTGAGAGGTCCCATCGGGAACCGACAGGGCCCACGCGGCGGGCCCCGATGCCGGTCGCATCGCAGCACGGGCCGCCCCTCACGGCGTCGTCTTGCGGCGGTCGGCCGGGGTCAGTGGTACGACCGGCCACCCTGTAGCCATGCCAGGGCAGGTAATGGAGTGGTTGGAGGCGTGCCGACACTGTTGGAAGCCCGGTCACCATCCTCCAGGGTCAGAGGCCCTGACGTCTTCGCTGTGGCCATACCGGCACTGACCCCCGATGGGATGGGGGCCACTGTTTCCACACACGCCCTGAAGACTGTATCCAATGCGCAACCGGCTGGGGGGGGGGGGGGGCAGGCGGCTACGCCCCCCCAGCCGGCCAATACGTCGTAACCGGCGGGGCGTAGCCGGCGAGTCGCTTCTGTCAGGGCGCAGCCGGACCGCAGGGGGAGGCAGCCTGCCCTTTGGTTGCGTTAGGAGGTGGGGGAAAGGGGGCGCTTGAGGCTACCCCGAGGTCATCCTCCCGTCAACATATTGGTACTCTTCTCAATCTAACACTACCTCGTTTTGTCCTGTCCATTCTCTTTTCTACATGTTTTGTGTGTCTGCTTTCATCCTTGCCTTATTTTCTTGTTTGTCCTTTGTGTTTGCTTTGTGTGCTCTTGGTGGTGGCTCTGGTTCCAGCTCTGCTCCATGTCGTTCCAATCCTTCTCGTGACACAAGTTCCAAGCGGCTTCGCAATCCAGATGCTCCCGAGGGCTCCAATGATCCACCCCGCCATTTCAAGAGGACCGCATCCAAGCTCAAGCAACCAGTTGAGAACTTTGATATCATGCCACAAGCTGAGTTTCTGGCTCGACGGTTGATCAATCCCTACGACAAGCCAAGGGAAGTTTCCAAGGCATATGAGTTCTTCTGGACCAAGCAGTAGTATCTTATTCACCTGGATGTGATCAAGGGCAAGAAAAATCACTATGTTCCCGTCCAATACATTGATCTGGAATACATGAGGAAGCATCCGCAATACTTTGGTGAGGCTCTAGAGTTGGTGCAGCAGTTGGCTATAGCAGACATCATCACCTTCCAACTTGACTTTGATCCAAAACTCTTGGGTCAGTTCTTTGCCTCTGTTCACTTTCACTCTGATGCGGAGTGGACCATGACATGGATGACCCATGGCGAGTAACTGACTGCCACCTGGAAGGACTTTATGGAATTGCTGCATGTTCCTGACTCCGGACTTGATGTGCCACTTGGTCTGCGCCCTCACGGCAACCCTCAACCAGCTGGTAAGGATTAGCTCGTACCTTTCCACATTCTGAAGACCTTACGATCCGGTGAGAAAATTCTTGTGCTCAACCCTTTCCTTGATGTCATGCACCGGATCTTCCGCAACACTCTGTTTCCTCGCATGGGAGACAAGGACAAGGTACACTCCTATCTAGTGGATATGTTGCTGCTATGTGAGAAAGGAAGAAATGAAGACATTGGCATCCTTGATGTGTCTCATGTTATGTGGTCTGAGCTTCGCACTGCTGTGTTTCATGGGAAGGTCCCCATTTATGGGCCATACTTGTTCTATCTGATCCGTGCTACTTGGGACAAGAAGTTTCCCGGCCAGGACATGCCGGAGCACACGTTTCTTCATGAGCCCATTCGTTTGCGTATGAAGGAAAAGTCTGTCCGAGATGCTTCAGAGGAGTCTGATGACTGATCTTTCTGCATGGGAGCTACCACCTAGGTGTTAGGTGTCCTCTCTGCCTTTTTGGCGTCTCAATGCCAAAGGGGGAGAGAGTGTAGGATTTGCGCGTCTTTGTGTTTGCCTTTTCGTCTTGTGTTTGCCTTTTTGTCGTCTCTCTCCTTTCGTTGAACCTTGGTTTATGTCATTTGTGGGTGTGTGACCTGGAGACTTCCTCTATCATATGGTGTGAGACATATGCTATCACTACTACTTTATTATTGTCTAGTATGATATGTAGCTTGTGAGTCTGTCCATGACGTTCCCTTATCTTTATGCTCACATGCTATGCCTAGTTTCCATACTTAGTTCTGTTCATTCTGTTGCAGAGATTGCATTGCCTATAAAATATAGGGGGAGTGTTGATCCTAGTGTGTGTGCCCTGCAGTCCAAAGCATATCTAGAGTATGCACACATCTAGGGGGAGCTATCCTATATTTTGTAGGTCTTGAGGTTGCATATGCTTATTTTATATCCTTATGTGCAAATCCCGTGTTGTCATCAATCCACCAAAAAGGGGGAGATTGTAAGGGCATATTTCTCCCTAAGTGGTTTTGGTGATTGGTGACAATGCCTTTGCGGACTAATCGTGTGCATTGAGCATTTTGGATATCTCTGGTCTAGGCACAAGACAATTCAGTGCCCTGTCGGAATCTCTCGAAGACGGTTGTTCTATGTGTTTCTTTTCGGTGGATTTGATTCGTAGGAAAGCCATACTATAAAGAGGGGGTCCGCATCGGAAAGGTCTGGGTGGAATCAACACGTGCACATCTATTCCCTTGCACCTCCTTTCCCTCTCTTCAATGGAGCCCCAACCCGTTTTCCCTCTCTGTGCAAAAGGAACGCCTGCAAGGTGTTTCAGTTCAGTGGCCCACGGTAGTACCGCTCCGTGGAGCGGTAGTACCGCTGTCTCCTGCCCTGGCCACTACACCTACGGTAGTAGGCGCGGATGTAATTTTTTTACTTCTGCCCTACTATGGTAGTACTGCGATTCTCGTCCGGTACTACCGTGCAGACTTTTTCCGCATAGTTTCCCTCTGTGGAGGTTGGCACGGAAGTAATTTTTTTACTTCCGTGCACCTCCAGTGGCTGCCTCTGCCAACCGTGCGGTAGTACCACACGGGCTCGCGGTAGTACCGCTCCGGCGGTTCTACCGCTTGCTAATAGGCAGGGCCAGCTACTCCCGTGCTAGCGGTAGTACCGCACAAGAAGCTTACCTCTTCCTTCCCAAAACTCCAATGTTGCTCCAAGCTCCATTTTTGCCATGGGGCCCAAAACTCCTGGTCCTCTGATACCCGCATGGCCTCGATCTGATCGAACAACTCATTTAAGAATGAGGCGATGGTGGGATGCATGTCACTGAGGCGAGTGGATTGAACGATAGGCGTGACGGCTCCGGAGCATGCCAAAGCGGATCCATGCTCAGTTTAGCCATGGGGCCCGATGTCTTCGACGTCAAGGCGTTTGGACTTGCGGGATTCTCCTCAAGGGTCAAGGGTTACAATAAAAAAAAGCTTTCCCCGAAAATCAGCGACGAACTCTAAGGTTACACACTTGATCCTCTAATCGGGGGAAAAAGTTCCGTATCTGGCCAGGGTGGCTGATCGGGTTGGCGCGCGACAAGGTGTCACTGCCTGACGGTGTCCTGGACTAGGGGTACTCACTACATCGTCTCCTGACCAGTGGGTCGGGCCGAGGACCCCTGTGATGATTCACTAATGGGCCACTTCGGGCAACCCATGTTGAATAGAAGGAAGATTCCACAAGACTTGACGCACAAGACATGGACTCCTCTAAACCCTAGGCCTACGGTGCATATATAAACTGAGGCCAGACTAGTCAATAGATCAATATATGACATCTTATAATCTCATGGTAGATACATGTACTCTGTATTATCCCCATATCAATACAATCCAAAGCAAGACGTAGGGTATTATCTCCTCAAGAGAGTCCGAACCTGGGTAAAATCCTGTGTACATGTTACCATCGCTCGAAGACGCCTAGGTTAGGTCTCCTACTATGAGATACGCCGGTTTTGACACTGACATGGGTGCTTTCATTGAGAGCCTACTGGGTAGTCGCCGCGGTGTGATGGGAATTCAGATCGGCTCCATCGCGATCTACGCGTCGGAACCGAGCTACATCGTCAACATCGGCATCTTCGTCGCCGGCTTGACTGGTCACCTCGGCTAGGACGAGGACTGCGTGCCATGTCGGATCATCTAGATCGTACGGGTGTCTTCATCAACATCAACTCCAATCTCAACCAAGATCATGGAAGAATCCTCCATGGTGCTCGGGGGCTCAACGTCAACATTGCCCTCGGACGATCATGCAGTTTTTCTGGACAGCGAATTCGTGTTTGTCATTCCTGCCTCACTGAGTGTCGCTTTGGCGATTGCTTCGGTGGAATTATGCAGAATTGAGTCTACAACAACCCTGCAAAATTTCGTCATGTTTCGGTGGAGGAATCTCGAACGATCTACAATATACCGGAGCCCTATCGAATCTGGACGGGAATCTGGATGAGTTTAGGACGAGGAGTCTAGTATCTAGGTCCGATATCCATTGGAAAATCCCACCGTTCATTGGCTGCGGAAGTCTGATACCGATCACCCCTCAAAATTTCAGCTCGATTCGACCGTCGAAACTCCGGAAATGTCTGATGAGTACAACAAATTTTGGATCTATTATTTATGCGAAAACTAATCCGAGCCGAGTTCATCTTTTTCATGAGCGGGTTGTGAGGCATCCTTTTTGAAGGAAATTTTCTCATCACCTCGGTCAACCGACCAAAAGTTCAGCATCACGAGGGCCGAATAATCATCAAGCGAACCTTGTCATCGGCGGGTTGTATGGGTCGGGCGCTTTGTTGCTTCATCAAACCAGCATTGACCTCGTCACAAATTCCGACCTGTGTCGGCATCGTTGCGCCATTACTTTTTCAAACTAACGTCCACCACACTGGCCTGCTTTGACACGTTGGCTGACATGGGGCTCTAGCGTCACCTTACCGATCTGCTCCGTCACCTCGGCTAGACTAGGGGCTTTGTCATCTCCTATAAACCCGCTCCGGAGACTTCGGCATCACCAGCCGACCAGCTTCGACACCTCGGCTGGCATGAGACTTCGGCGTCACCAGCTGACACCTCGGCTTGCATGACCACCTTCAACACCTTGGCTGGCATGAGACTTCGGCGTCACCAGCCGACCAGCTTTGACACCTCGGCTGGCATGAGAATTTGGCATCACCAGCCGACCAGCTTCGACACCTCGACTGGCGTGAGACTTCGGTGTCACCAGTTAACCTGCTTCGATTCCTTGGCTGGCCTGAGACTTCGGCGTCACCAGCTGACCTGCTCCGTCACCTCGGCTAGACCGGGGCTTCGACATCCCTTCAACAACCTGCTCCGGGGGCTTCGGCTTCACCAGTAGACCTGCTTCAACACCTCGGCTGGCATGAGACTTCGGCGTCACCAGCCGACCTGCATGAGACATCAGCGTCTGCCGAGAATAGCTTTGCCATTTAACTGGACCGACGACTTCATCTCGCCACATTGATCGTACTCCGTCGCCACTTCGTCAAGCCGAACTCGTCGTTCAGGCACCTCGGCGCCCAGGCCATATTCCTTTACTTATTTTCTTTACTTAAATTAACTAAGTAGAAGATTATTTTAATATATTATTACCTTTATTTGTTATTACTTTTGGTTTGCACTATTTTATGTGTGCATGTAATCGGCTTTGGCTACGTCGTGCGGTCAGTTTGACGTCACCTTGCTGACCTACTCCACCATCTCTGCTGTATCGGGGGCTTCGCCTCACCACATAGACCGAGCCGTGTCACTACTTTGGAATGCCGAGCTCCTCGCTCGGTCATCTCGGGCTTGGGGGCTAGGACCTCGGTCATGTCAAAGACTATGCACCATATCGGATCTGTCAAAAGTTCGATGGATGTCCTCGTCCCGCCACAAGCCCGGACCGCATCATTGACATCAAGCAAATTAACCAGCTAAGTCGCTTTCATGGTAAAATATTTTCAGCTTTCTAATTTTGTTCGGTTCGACCAAGCGTTATACTTTTTTAACAAAAAGTTGTTTGTGAAAAACTTTCTTTGTCAAAACTTTGTTTGTTACAAACAAATTCAAATACCCCGTTTACTTGGGGGCTTCCTTTATGAAACCTTTTCTCTTTGCATGTGATTATTATTGTATAACTTCTTTCCTTTCTCATGTATTATGCCAAAATATTCATCATGTTGACTTAAGTGTTCCGCAAAGTTGGGTTGCCTGGCTCCTATGCTTACCCCTACGTTCTCGATTGTTCGACTAGGGAGTAAAGGGAGCACCTCTGCGATTGTTACGATCGGGTCATCCGAACTCGTACCTCACATGGGTGAAGCCGAAAGCTAGCGCTCTTATTGTTTTCAACTATGCTCGGCACACGACGGAACTCACGCGTACACAAATCTATTGCACAAGTCCCATAGTAATGATGAGCGACCAAAGAAAGGTACTGTTGGGGGCAATATTTTCTTTGAAGATGCTTCTTACATTACATAAGTAATATAACATAAGTTCCTTAGGCGCGCTTTGTTTGTTACAGCCTGTAAAAGCATCTAGTGCCCCTTAGTGATTTTGGTGTAGTGAAGACTTATAGGTTAAGGAACTAATGTGTTTTTAAGTGCACACAAGCTCTATAAGTCGATGAGGAGTTTGATATATTCGGAGATTATCCACCCTAAAAATATGTCTTCAGCTGAAGACTTTGGTGAAGACCTTGGTATTCCCTGAAGACTTTGAAGATGAAGAAGTTGGTGTGACCTTGAAGATATGAACGAGGACTATGAAGCATGAAGACTTTTGTTTTCGTAGTTTCATTTCCTTTCTTTGAGTCATAGGAAACACCGTTCTGTTAAAGGGGGCCGAGGTAATACTAAGGAAAATTTCCAACTGATACTCAACTCCAAAAGCCTCAATCTATCCAATCCTTCGAGTGAAGCCTTTGGAAATCTCTTGCAGTTCAGTCAAGTTCTTCAGTGACAGAGATGGCGTTCTTCTAGTCTCTGATGAAATTGATCTAACTAAGGAGTTAGGATTTCGCGAGTGTGAATTGCCTACAAGTGAGGAACATGATATGCCCAAGGACTTGCATAGTTCGAATTTCCGACCGTTGTTGTTCTTAGCGCCAGCTGTCAACAATCATCTTATCAACATAACGGTCATATCATTGGGGGCATTTATGTCTTATCATGACAGGTTGCACCCTGGCTATAAATAGCCACCCCCACAACCACTAGTTGGTTGGCTGATCCGAGAGAGAACTAACACTGGTCATTCAAGAGCAACCCATCCTCCGAAGACTTTGAGAGAAAATCATCAGTGAGGAAAAACCCAAATCCAAACCACCAAACCCAAAGTGATTGAGCATCACTGAAGAGATTGTTCCTGTGTGGAACCGATGCTTGTTACCTTTGAAGACTGTGTATCTTCCATATGGTTAGGCGTCATGGTCTAGTGCATCCTGGAGTCAATTGGGGATCACGGAGTGACCTTGGTCTAGAGCATCCAACAGTCAATTGTGGATCGCCGGGTGACTAGTTTGTGAGGGTTTTGGAAGTCTACCCTGAAGACTTACCATGAGTGTTGATCGAGGACTTTGTGACCTTAGCTCAAGGAGAATACAGTAAGGACTGTGTGTCCTGGGACTATGTGTCCTCTGGTTTAAATACCAGGCCGCTCCAAACCAGACGTACGACTGTCACAACAGTTGGAACTGGGTCATCAAACCATTTTCTTCATCGAGCTACCTAGTTCTATTTCCTCAACCCTTTCAATTCGTCATATACCTATTGATGAAATTGATCTTTACTGTTTGAAGAATTTGACTAAAGACTTTCACAACTTCCTCATCTCAAATTCTTCAAGTTACCTTGTTCCTCACCTGCTTATCCTGTATCATGCTACTTGTAATCTGTGCATGTTTTATTTCATCATGATGACTATGTTGTCGCTATATTGCTCTTGCACTTGAGTACTTATTCTGCTGCTAGTTATTCATCACATTTCAAATTCCTCAAGTTGAAATTCCTCAAGTGATGAATTTGTAAAAATCGCCTATTCACCCCCTCTAGTCGATATAACGCACTTTCATTTGGTGTCAGAGCAAGGTACTCCCTTGTTCTGTGGATTTTGGTTTAACCGTCTGGAGTTCTAGTTATGTTGACTGCAGGTATGATCAAGGTTTCCGTGGGATGTCCTACCTTTGATGGGACGGATTACCCCTAATGGAAGAAGAAGACGCACATGCATCTTGAAGCTATTGACAACGATCTCTGGTACGTTGTGGAAAATGGTGTTCCCCGCACTCCTCCGACCGTTACTGCTGCTGATACGAAGAAATTCAAGCAACTCGATTCAAGCAAAGAATATCATCTGTGATCATCTGAGCAAAGGTCAGTATGGTAGAGTGAGTGCTTTGGAGTCTGCTAAGCTTATCTAGGATAGGCTATCCAAAGTCAATGAAGGTATTTTCACTCAACGTGACTCTCGTGTTGATGTTCTTCGCAATCTCTTCAACCGCTTCAAGAGACTTGATAATGAAAATGTTTAGCAAACTTTTGACCATCTCACTGATATCTCCAATGAGCTTCAAGAACTGGGTACCACTGACATCACTGACCATGAAGTGCTGAAGAAACTACTAAGATCTCTTGATTCCTCATTCGATACTCTGGCTTTGATGATTCAAGAGCATGGAGACTACAAGTCACTTGATCCTGCTGATATTCTTGAGAGACTCAATACTCATGAATTCCAACGAGCTGAGAAGAGAGACCTTTACGGGCCAAGCTATGGAAGATCTCGTGCTCTGAAGGCAAAAGCAATTTCGTCATCTCAAGGCGAAGATTCTGGTAGTAGCCTTGGTGATCCTCAAGACCTGAGTTAGGAGCTGGCAATGCTCGTGAGGAAATTTAAGAAGTTCTCAAGGAGAGGTGGATTTGGAAAGTCATCAAAAAGTGGCTTGAGGAAATCAGATTCCTCAGGTGACTACAAGAAGAGAACTTGTCACAAATGCAAGAAATCTGGTCACTTTATCTCTGACTGTCCTCTCTAGGAAAAAGAATCAAAGAAGAAAAAGAAGTACAAAAACGATAGTTCTGATGACTCGAAAAAAAGAAGAAATCATCAAAGTCCTCATCTGCAAAGTCCTCATCTTCAAAGTCCTCAACGCACAAGAAGAATGGTTCTAGAAAGGCTCGGGATTTCATTGGCAAGGAAATGGACTCAGAAGAAGAATCTGAAGAACATGAAGAAGAGGAAGAATCTGAGGTGGAATCTGAATCTGCTGTCACTAGCCTTGCTCTCGCTAGTGCTTTTGTCAGCAAGTCTATCTTCAATGATGAAGAAAATGACTACTCCAATGACTCTGATGTCAGCAATGATGATATTTCTCCAACCTATTGCTTCATGGCTAAAGGTTCCAATGTACATAAGCATCACTCCTCCTCTAAATCAAGTGATGGTGAATCTGATGAATATGTGAAACCTAGCTATGCCAAACTTGTCAATATTGCTACCAGGCAACAAAGTGCACTTGAAAAGCATCAGAAAATGCTAGACAAAAGCGACGATCTGTTGAATTAGGAAGTGGATCGGACTCAACCTCTGTCTGACGATCTCAAAAGTCTTCAGACAAAGTATGATAACCTTTAGAGTCATCATAATGCTCTCTTGGCCGATCATGAGAAGCTTTCTTATGAATTTCTTCAAAGAAAGCAAGATCTTGAGAAACTAAGGGTGTGTCATGAGGATCTCCAAAGGGAAAACGATTTCTTACTGGCTCAACAGATCAGTACCGCTCAGGAAGAATTTGTACCACCTTGTTTGAAATGCATCAAACGTAAAACTGCTAATTCTTCACCTGAATGTTCAAATGCTTCTATTGCTGCAAATTCTTCAACTATTCATGTGGTCACAAATTCCTCATCTGAGGATACCACAAGTATCACTGACGAAAATGAAGGGCTGAAGGAATTGTATGTTACCGACATGTACAAAAGTCTCAAAGGGCATGAAACCCTTTGCCATGTCCTCAAAAAGCAGATTCTGAACAGGAACCCTAGGAAAGAGGGTATTGCATTTGAGAGGAAAATCAATGCTGATGGATCCTATTGGACTTCTGAGCAGTACCCCAAAACCTCATGGGTTGCTGCAAAAGGACCTCCTTTAGATCCATCCACTCTATCTGGATTTACTTGTGAAACTTCATATTCCTCTGAAGAGTCACTTGACGCCAACTACAAATCCTTCAAAAACCAGAAAGGTGAAGTATTTGCCAGATTTGTTGGAACTAACTGCAGGAACGGTTCACCTATGAAGAAAATCCGGGTTCCCAAGAGCTGCCTACAAAATCTTCAAGTGAATGTCCTCACGACACCACTCATGAAGAACAGGAACCCCAGATCAAATTCCTCATATGGACCAAAGTCTTCACCTGGACCAAATTCCTCAAATGGTCAAAAATATCATTCTCATGCTAATGCATTTGTTTCGCAGAGAAAATCTAAGAGTTCTGAATATGTAGATTATTCGTCAAATCATTATGTTCACACGTCTTCAAAAAATTTCTCTGCTTATTCGTATGAGTACTCTAACCCTTGTCCTGTGAAACAAAGCGCACTAGCTTCAATGCCTCCCTTCTCGTATGGTGCTCACAGAATGATGAACTCTTTTCCACCCCTCCAGATGTGGGTGGTGAAGAAATTGAACTAATTTCTTATGCAGGGTCAGGTCTCCAGATGAACTTGAACATCTAATGAATTTGATGGAGACCTGCGGAAATGCTTGAAAGGACGCAAGCTAATCATGTATAAATGAATTCATCCTTTTTCACTTCCTCACACTGCTTTACTTACTATGTTGTGTGATGAAATTATGTCTGATGAAATTGATGTCATATTCTTCACTCTAAAGCATATGAGTTCGTAAGTTGTACTAATTCATCTGCAGGATGAATCTCCAAAAGCTACTGAGTGGGTTCTCGATAGTGGATGCACAAACCACATGACTAGTGACAAGAATCTACTGATGAATTTGCCACTTGCTCCATCTCATCTGAAGCAAATCACCTATGCTGACAAAGGAAAAAGCAAGGTATTGGGTCTAGGTAAGTTTGCAATCTCAAAGGACCGACACATGGATAAGGTGATGCTTGTCGAATCCCTCGGGTTCAACCTTATGTCTGTCTCAATGCTTTGTGATCTTGATATGGTTGTCGTATTGGAAAATATCGTTGTGTTGTCATCATGGAATCTGACAATTCCAAAGTCTTCAAAGGCTTTAGGAGAGGAGACTTGTATATTGTTGATTTCTCTACAGGTCCTCAGCCTGCCACATGCCTACTTGCTAAGTCCTCAGAAGACTAGCTGTGGCATCGACGACTTGGACATGCTGGTATGAGGAACTTGCACATGCTCATGAAGAAAACGCATGTCATAGGCATTGAAGGTGTCAAATTCCTAAAGGATCACCTCTGTGGTGCATGTGAGTGTGGGAAAATGACCAGATCCAAGCACCCCTCAAAGACAATCATAACCATGACTCGACCCTTTGAATTGCTTCACATGGACCTCTTTGGCCCCACTCATTATTACACACTGACAAATTCTTCAAGTTTGTATGGCTTTATCATTGTTGATGATTACTCTCATTACACATGGGTGCATATTATTCTGTGCAAGTCTGAAGTGCAGGATGTCTTCAGATGATTTGCTTCAAGGGCCTCCACGAACTTTGGCGTCAAGATCAAGCATATCAGGAGTGATAATGGGACTGAGTTCAAGAACACCAATCTTGATGAACTTGGTATTACTCGTGAGTTATCTGCCCCATATACTCCTTAGCAGAACGGCATCGTGGAGCGCAAGAACATGACTCTTGTTGAGATGGCTTGCACTATGATTGATGAATACAAGACTCCTCGTCGCTTCTGGCCTGATGCAATTGATACCACATGCCACATCATCAACAGGGTATATCTTCACAAATTCTTCAAGAAGACTTCATATGAACTTATGACTGGCAAGAAACCCAATGTAAGTTATCTCAAAGTCTTCGGTGCAAAATGCTAGATTAGAGATCCTCACCATAGTTCTAAATTTGCACCGAAAGCACATGAAGGTTTTATGCTTGGTTACCGAAAGGACTTGCACACCTACATAGTCTTCAACACCTACCACCACAAGGTTGTTGAAACTGTAGATGTGCGGTTTGATGAAACTGACGGCTCACAAAGAGAGCACCTGTCTTCTGTGTTAGATGAACAGTCTCCTGAGGAATTCATTAAGCTAAAGGCTACTGAAGATGTCATACCCATCGAGGAAGTCATTCCAACTAATGAAGATATTCATGCTGATACACCTGAACAAAATGGCGCTGAAGAAAATCCTCATCCACGTGAACCTGCTCATCCAAGAGTTGCAAATGAAGTGCAGATTGACAAAATCATCAACGACATCAATGCACCAGGTCCCCTCACTCGCTCAGGAGCTTCACATTTGACTAACTTTTGTGGGCACTTTGCTTTTGTCTCTATCATAGATCCCACCAAAGTTGATGAAGCATTCAAGGAGCCTGAGTGGATTCAAGCTATGCAAGAGGAATTGCATCAATTCAAGCTCAATAATGTTTGGGAACTTGTCAAGCGGCCAGATCCTCGCAAGCACAACATCATAGGTACCAAGTGCATCTGCCTCAACAAGCAAGACGAAAATGGCCTTGTGGTAATAAATAAGGCTCGTCTTGTAGCACAAGGCTACACATAGGTTGAAGGAATTGACTTTGATGAAACTTTTGGACCTGTTGCTAGACTTGAAGCTATTCGCATATTGCTTGCTTGTGCTAACCATCATGATATCATCTTATATCAAATGGATGTGAAAATTGCATTCCTCAATGGTAAGCTTGAGGAAGAAGTATATGTTGCTCAACCCCTAGGTTTTGAAGACCCTAAGCATCCTGACAAAGTCTTCAGACTCAACAAGGCCCTCTATGGCCTCAAGCAGGCCGCTCGGGTGTGGTACTTCACTCTGAAGGAGTTCGTCATGAAGAAAGGCTTCAAACCCGGTTCACTTGACCCAACTCTTTTCACTAAATCCTATGATAATGAACCGTTCATATGCCAAATATATGTTGATGATATTATCTTTGGCTATACTGAAAAACGTTACAGTGATGAATTTGCCTATATGATGAGTGAAGAATATCAAATATCTATGATGGGAGAGTTGAAATTCTTCTTAGGTCTTCAAATTCGTCATCAAGACAATGGCATCTTCATCTGTCAAGAGAAATACCTCAAGGATGTTCTGAGGAAATTCGACATGCAAGACTGCAAAGGCATGAAAACTCCAATGCCTTCATAAGGCCACCTCTACACTGACGAAAATGGTAAAGATTTCGATCAAAAGGTATATTGCTCTATGATTGGCTCTTTATTGTATCTATGTGCATATAGTCCTAATATTATGCTGAGTGTTTGCATGTGTGCCTGATTCCAAGCAACACCGAAGGAATCACACCATAAGGCTGTGAAACATATTCTTCGATACTTAGCTCACACACCAACGCTTGGATTATGGTATCCCAAGGGCTCAAATCTTCACCTCGTCGGATACTCAAATGCTGACTATGCTAGAGATCGTGTGGATCGCAAGTCAACCTCAGGCACATGTCATTTCCTTGGACGATCCTTAGACTGCTGGTCCTCGAAGAAGCAGAACTGCGTGTCACTCTCTACTACGATAACGAGAGCGCCATCAAGATTGCTTACAACCCAGTTCAGCATTCCAAGACCAAGCACATCCAGATTCGTAATAATTTTCTTCGAGATCATGTACTCAAGGGCGACATCTGCATCAACCACATCCCCACTCAAGAACAACCGGCCAATATCTTCACAAAGCCCTTGGATGAAAAGAGATTTTGCAAGTTGCGGTGTGAGCTAAATATCTTAGAATCTTCATGTTCTTTGAAAAATACACACATCCTAACATTTATGCAAAATTGATGACTTAGACACACGAAGTAACGTTTTTCTTCAATCAATGAAGAATAACCCTCTAAGTGTGAAGAAATTAATGAAGAATTTGATTCTCAGAACCCTATGACAATTGTACGCGGTTTGAAATCATCATTCTTAAACGGTGGGTCACACCACCAACCATAGTTAAAATTCTCCAAAGTTGAGTTTTTCGTCATATTGCAAATTCTTGAAATTTTCAAATTCCTCAAGTTTGCAAATTCCTCAACTTTTCAAATTCATCATACTATGAAAATCATGTTCTTCATTGACTATATATATAATTGAGTTTTCAATGTCCTCAACAACATTCACTTATTGCTAATTCTTCAAGTTAATTTTCGTCTAAGTGAATGTGATCGGACCCTTTCCCCCCCTATGCTAAACTCAACCTAGTCTGTTCACAAATTCTTCATATGCGTTCTACTTTGAAACTTGTTCAAAGTCTTGACTGTGTCCTTGACAGCTGAAGAATTTGTGAACGAAAACTTTAAAATTTTCACTATCTAAATTTTCGGCGCTTCCCGCTCAAACCGTTCCGATTCTCATGACTGGATAACCCACGATCCCCCACTATCGCCACTTTTCAGAACGTGGGTGACACATGTCGCGTGGAGAGCAAGGGTCAGGGGAATCTGGTCAAAAATCTCCGGACAGATTGGTTTTTCATCTCCGCTATAAATAACCCTCCCCTTTCACTGTGCTTGGTTACTCCTCACTCCTACTCTCTCTTGAGCTCAAACCTAGCACCGCCACTAAAATCATCATCGTCGGCGTGGAAGAGCTTCACTGCCTCAACCTCGCCGTCGCCGTACTTGCATCGGCAGCAGAAACCTTCACTCCACCGCTGCTAGAGGTGTCTCCCTCTGCCGAGCTAGGGCGTGGGAGATCTGGACAGACGAACTTCCTCGATTTCATCTCACAGTTCGTCGTGTTCTTCACCAGGGTAAATAAAATCTGATTTTACTGCCTGTAACGACCCGACCTGGAAGGTCAAGTCTCCGGTGTTTCCGTACCATCCCAAGATCATGCTGGTACACACACGGTACATCAATGTATATATCAAAGGTAAATCACACAGCATTATATTAATCGAAATCTCATATCGAGTTCTTTATTACGATAAAAATTACAATAAAGTGGCCAAAGGCCAACTCATGAGAATATCTAAATCTTGCGGAAGCGTCGAAGGTAGATGAGTTAGAGCGGGCGACCGTTCGGTAGAAGAAAACGGTTCGGACTTAAGTTCGTTCTAATCTGGACCGTGGGATTTGGATCGGACGGTCGAGGGGGCTTACGGAGGGAGGTTGCCGGCGTCGGGGTACTCCGGCGAGTCCGGTAGCGGCGATTGCGACGGCGAGGTGTTCCGGTGGTCGGGGAGGACGGGGAAGTGGTCCTGGCGACGGGGACGGTCCTCCGGAGGCGATTGGTGGCGACGGCGTGGCGAATGATGGTCGGAGGTGGTGGCTACGATCGACGGCGACTTCCGGTGGTGGTGGAACTCCGACGAGCAATCGACGGCGTCTCGGCGAGAGAGAGAAGGGGGCTCGGGGGGGGAATGGATGCGGGGCCGTGGGGCTCTTATATAGGCGCTCGGGGGGGTGCGGGGAGGAGAGAGGGGAGAGATCCGGTGAGGGGGAGTAACGGCCGGCGTCGGATCCGGCGAGCGCGGGGAGTGAAGACGATGACCGTTCCGGGGCAACGGTCGGACGGGGTGGGACCCGGTGTCAGTGAGAGAGCGGGAGCATTACTGCGCTCGGTCGGCCGACCGGTAACGGTTTCGGCTTTTAAAGCCGGTGGGCCGGCCCGTTTAATACCGGAAACGGTTACCGTTTCTTTTTAATAATTTCCGGAGACATTCAAAAGCTTTTAAAGCATTCAAATCGTTTGTAAATATAGGGGTATTATATATCAAAATTAACAGAATAATAAATGCTATTTAATGAACATTTCTATTCTGTCATTTGAACACTTTGAAAAAAATATTATTTCAGAAATGTCCTAATTGTTTTTAAACCCTTTTTGCAAATATTTTCAAAATAACTCCTGGTTATTTTTGTTCAAATAATTCACCAATTAGACCCTGGTGTGGAGTGTCATGTTCCTCCTCTCTTATTTGAACTTTTAACCAAAAATTTTAAATAGAGGAAGCAACATAGGGAAAAGTAGAAGGGGACTTTCTGAAAACCAGAAGAGGCATTTCAACTAGTTCATACAATCAAGCAATGATGATAATAGATGCATAGCTATATTCATAACATTCCAAAATGGAATTTTGGGATGTTACAAACCTACCCACCTTAAGATGAATCTCGCCCTCGAGATTCGGGTTGGCTAGAAAATAGGTGCGGATGGTCTCTACGAAGATCTTCTTCGCGTTCCCAGGTGGCTTCTTCCTCAGTATGGTGACTCCACAAAACTTTGCAGAACTTGATAATCTTGCTGCGGGTAACTCTGTTGGATGTCTCGAGGATCTTGACAGGCTTCTCCTCATAAGTCAGATCACTTTCAAGCTGTATGGCCTCTAGGGGCACGGTGTCTCGCAAAGGGATGTCAACCATCTCAGCATGACATTTCTTCAGCTGGGAAACATGGAACACATCATGAACTTCGGATAATCCTTCCGGCAATTCCAGTTTGTATGCAACTTCACCTCTACGTTCAAGAATTTTGTAGGGGCCTATGAATCTGGGTGCTAATTTTCCTTTAACACCAAATCTCTTGGTTCCTCGAAGCGGGGACACACGAAGATATGCTCGGTCTCCCACTTCATACGTCACTTCCTTGCGCTTGTTGTCAGCATAGCTCTTCTGTCGAGATTGAGCTATTTTGAGTCTGTCACGTATCAACTTGACTTTCTCTTCAGAATCTCGGATAAGGTCGGGACCAAAAAGTTGTCGGTCTCCAACACCATCCCACGTCAGTGGTGTTCTACATCTTCTTCCGTATAAAGCTTCGAAAGGGGCCATCTTTAGACTGGTCTGATAACTGTTGTTGTATGAGAATTCTGCGTAAGGCAAGTTTTCGTCCCAACTAGATCCATAATCTAGCGCACAAGCTCTCAACATGTCTTCCAGAATCTGATTGACTCTCTCAGTCTGGCCATCTGTCTGCGGATGAAAAGCTGTACTAAACTCCAGTCTCGTACCCAAAGTCTCATGTAACTGATGCCAAAACTTTGAAGTGAATTGTGTTCCTCTATCTGACACTATACTCCTCGGAACTCCATGCAGACATACGATCCTGGTCATGTATATCTTGGCTAGCTTAGCACTGGTATAGGTGGTCTTTACTGGAATGAAGTGTGCTACCTTGGTCAAGCGATCTACCACTACCCAGATGGAATCATAACCTGAACGGGTCCTGGGCAATCCTGTGATGAAATCCATACCAAGTTTTTCCCATTTCCACTCGGGTATCGGCAAAGGTTGGAGTAACCCTGCTGGTTTCTGATGTTCTGCCTTTACTCGCTGACAAACATCACATATCGCAACATGCTCTGCAATATCTTTCTTCATACCTGTCCACCAATAACTTTCCTTTAAATCCAGATACATCTTGGTATTGCCTGGGTGTATCGAGTAAGGTGAATCGTGGGCTTCCTGAAGTATCAACTTCCTGAGCTCTGGTTCATTGGGCACATAGATTCGGTTCTCAAACCACAAAGTTCCGTGTTCATCCTCACGAAAACCTTTAGCTTTACCATCTTTCATTCTCTGTTTAATCTCAGCTATCTCCTTGTCCGATTTCTGGGCTTCTCGAATTCTTTCGGTCAAGGTGGACTGAATTTCCAGTGTAGCAACATATCCTCTTGGAACTATCTCTAGCTTGAGCTCTCTGAGATCATCGACTAACTCTTGAGGTAATCCTCCAGCTGTGAGTGTGTTCACATAAGTTTTCCGACTCAAGGCATCGGCTACAACATTAGCCTTACCTGGATGGTAGTGTAATCTCATGTCATAGTCCTTGATTAACTCTAACCATCTCCTCTGTCTGAGGTTCAACTCTTTCTGCGTGAAGATATACTTCAGGCTCTTATGGTCGGTGTAAACATCACAACTATTTCCGATAAGGAAATGTCTCCAAGTCTTGAGTGCGTGCACTACGGCTGCTAGCTCCAAGTCATGCGTGGCATAATTCAACTCATGAGGTCGTAGCTGTCTGGAAGCATAGGCTACAACTTTTCCATCCTGCATAAGTACTCCTCCAAGTCCTTGACGTGAAGCATCACAATAAACCTGGAAATCCTTCCGAATATCGGGCAAGATCAACACTGGGGCTGTGACCAAACGTTCCTTCAACTCCCGGAAACTGGCTTCACATTCCACAGTCCAAACATACTTGGATTCTTTCTTCAACAACTCTGTCATGGGCTTGGCAACCTTGGAGAAATTTTCAATGAACCTCCGGTAATATCCAGCAAGTCCAAGGAAACTGCGGATCTCCTTAACTGAGGTGGGTGACTTCCACTCGGTGACGGCTTCAACCTTAGCGGGGTCTACGGCTATTCCTTCTCCGGAAATAACATGTCCAAGGAATCCGACTTCCGTCAACCAAAATTCACATTTGCTGAACTTGGCATATAACTGATGCTCTCTTAGCTTTTCCAGAACTAAACGCAAATGTTGCTTATGCTCTTCCTCGTTCTTGGAGAATATCAGAATGTCATCGATGAACACCACAACAAACTTGTCTAGGTATTCCATGAATACTTTGTTCATCAAATTCATGAAGTAGGCAGGAGCATTAGTCAATCCAAAAGACATGACCGTATACTCATACAAGCCATACCTCGTGGTGAAAGCTGTTTTGGGTATATCCTGTTCACGAATTTTCAACTGGTGATACCCTGATCGAAGATCGATCTTGGAGAATACTTTGGCTCCTACGAGCTGATCAAACAAATCATTAATCATCGGTAGAGGGTACTTGTTCTTGATAGTCACCTCGTTCAAGGCACGATAGTCCACTACCATTCTCAAAGATTTATCCTTCTTCTCCACCAAAAGAACTGGGGCTCCCCAAGGTGAAGAACTTGGGCGAATATAACCTTTGTCCAATAACTCCTTAATTTGCTTCTTGATTTCCAACAGATCATTTGCGGGCATCCGATAGGGTCTCTTGGAAATTGGGGCTGTCCCTGGCTGTAGCTCTATTAAGAACTCAATCTCCCTATCTGGTGGCATTCCTGGTAATTCTTCCGGAAATACATCTGGAAATTCTTTTACCACAGGTACTTCCTCCTGAACAACTCCTGTGAGAGAATTTAACCGAGCACTCATACGTGTGCGTCGGGATACATACTTAATCCTCTTGTTCTCCGGGGTGGTGAGTGAAACAGACTTGCTAGGGCAATCAAGATTTCCTTCATACTTGGTCATCCAATCCATGCCTAGGATTACATCCAATCCGTGTGACTCTAAGACGATGAGGTCGGTGGAAAAAACATGGTTCCCTATATTGAGTTTCAAGGCATGGCATCCTATCCCTGCCATCATCATACCTCCTGGAGAACTAACCTGAATTGGCTGACTAAGGGTTTTGGTGGGCAAACCATACTTATCCACAACTACCCTTGATATGAATGAATGAGTTGCACCCGAATCAAAAAGTACTGTAACAGGACGTGAATGCAATAAAAACTTACCAACCACAGTCTCGGGCTGATCATAGACTTCTTCCACGTTGATGTGATTCACGTGAGCACGGGGAAACGGATTGGGCTTCTTGGCTGTGGAGTTGCCGTTGTTAGTGCCGTTTCCAGTGCCTTGCTTACTCTGGGGACACTCAGTAGCATAGTGCCCTGTCTTCTGGCACTTGAAACAGGTAATGTGACTCAGATCCTTCTGAGCAGGAACTTGACGGTGCTGGTTGTTGTTCCCATTCCCATTGTCACTCTTGAAGTTACCATGGTTGAGACGGTTATTCCCATTTCCTCCATGATGGTGACCTCCATGGTTGTGCACAGTATGAGTGTGCTTTCCAAACTTACCATTTCCTGATCCGGTATTCCCGGAGTACGGGGAGTAACGAGGCTTCTGATGAGCTCCAGAGTTGAACTTCCCCTGAGTGTACTTCCGCTTGCGGTTCTCAATCTGCTGCTGTTTACCTTCCAGAATAAGTGCCTTATCCACCAGCTCTTGGTAGTTGTTGAAATTAGCCACTACCAGCTGTATGCTCAACTCATCATTGAGTCCTTCCAGAAACTTTTCTTGCTTGGCCGCATCATCGGCCACATCTCCTGGGGCATAACGTGACAATGTGTTGAAGTCGTCCACATATTGGGCCACGGAACGATTACCCTGGCGCAAGTTGCGAAACTCGCGCTTCTTTAAACTCATGGCTCCAGCTGAAACATGAGCGGTGCGGAAAGCAAGCTTGAACTGCTCCCAAGTCACATCTGCAATAGGATAAGTGGTGGTATAATTCTCCCACCATGATGCTGCTGGTCCTTCCAGTTGATGTGCGGCAAATCGCACTTTCTCAGCGTCAGTGCATCCAGCGGTGACAAGTTCTCTCTCCATCTTGCGGAGCCAGTCATCTGCCACAATGGGCTCAGTGCTGCTGGAGAAAGTTGGAGGGTTCAACCTCAGAAAACGGGTGAGATTGTCAGTCTGGGGTGGATGGTGGTTGTTGTTGTTGTTCTGGTTGTTGGTCTGATTCTGAATCAATAGTTGCATCAGTGCATTCTGTTGCTGAGGGAGTTGGGTGAGTTCCGGTGGAAAAGTGAAATCGGTCTCACGTCGTGGAGGCATCTTGCTGTTTTCAGAGGGATGAGAATTAGAATAGAACAAGGGTCTGGAAGAAATTCACTACCCATATGCAATGCAACAAACATATCACACGAAACACTCATTCATTTATTCAATCAATGTCAAACATCGGAAAATACAAATCTCAGACAACTAAACATCGACCTACGCTTTAACGACTAAAATAAAGATACATTGGAGGGCATAACTAATGTTCTCCTCAAAAGTGCATAGTCGTAGGTCCTCCGGTGGTGCTTTCCTCATAGTCTTCATCGTCGCTGATGAAGGGTGCCATGTCTCCTTCGGGGTGAAGGTTTTCTCCCATGTCTAGATGCTCCTCCAGAGTGGCGATGCGTGCATTCTGCTCATCAATCCTCTCTAAGAAGTCCTTCACTTCATGCTCGTGTTCATAGTTGGCCTCTCGCAGATCAGCTTCAAGGTCCAGCTCACGATTCATCAGATTCTTGATAGTCTTCGTGTCAGCACGAACTCGAAGCTCCAGAGTCCTGATGTGAGTCTCCAAGGTCTGGATATAGGAGATATTGGTGTCTGCAGTGGGATTGGTGATGATGTTGCCATGGGCATCTCTGCGGCAAACCATGCTGAGTCCTGGTGAAATGGTTCCACCTCTGTATTCCTCCTGGATACGTCCAAGGGCACGATGAATGGCCATGTCTCTTCCAAGTATCCAACTGGGTGCCACGAACTTGAGATCTATGGGTTCCTTCCGATTCCCAAAGGTCTTCCCTGGAATATGCACCTCGATCCTGTAGCGTCCATCTTGGGGAAATGACATGATAGGAATCCCGGTGATGCTCGGCAAAGCAATCCTTATGTCCTTGACGATCCTCATCAGCTCCTTACCAAAGGGCATCGTTGCGTCAGGCTGGCAAAACTCTGTGATCAACACTGGGATGAAGGTGGCCATCTATAAATTTTGAAATAATCGGAGAGGAGTCAGAAACGAATAGATGAGAGTATAAGATATTTAAAGACAAAGAGAAACAATCCTAAGGCTTTCCAATCCTAGAGGTTACGTCCTACGGTCAGCGTGTGCTCTGATACCATTTCTGTAACGACCCGACCTGGAAGGTCAAGTCTCCGGTGTTTCCGTACCATCCCAAGATCATGCTGGTACACACACGGTACATCAATGTATATATCAAAGGTAAATCACACAGCATTATATTAATCGAAATCTCATATCGAGTTCTTTATTACGATAAAAATTACAATAAAGTGGCCAAAGGCCAACTCATGAGAATATCTAAATCTTGCGGAAGCGTCGAAGGTAGATGAGTTAGAGCGGGCGACCGTTCGGTAGAAGAAAACGGTTCGGACTTAAGTTCGTTCTAATCTGGACCGTGGGATTTGGATCGGACGGTCGAGGGGGCTTACGGAGGGAGGTTGCCGGCGTCGGGGTACTCCGGCGAGTCCGGTAGCGGCGATTGCGACGGCGAGGTGTTCCGGTGGTCGGGGAGGACGGGGAAGTGGTCCTGGCGACGGGGACGGTCCTCCGGAGGCGATTGGTGGCGACGGCGTGGCGAATGATGGTCGGAGGTGGTGGCTACGATCGACGGCGACTTCCGGTGGTGGTGGAACTCCGACGAGCAATCGACGGCGTCTCGGCGAGAGAGAGAAGGGGGCTCGGGGGGGGAATGGATGCGGGGCCGTGGGGCTCTTATATAGGCGCTCGGGGGGGGTGCGGGGAGGAGAGAGGGGAGAGATCCGGTGAGGGGGAGTAACGGCCGGCGTCGGATCCGGCGAGCGCGGGGAGTGAAGACGATGACCGTTCCGGGGCAACGGTCGGACGGGGTGGGACCCGGTGTCAGTGAGAGAGCGGGAGCATTACTGCGCTCGGTCGGCCGACCGGTAACGGTTTCGGCTTTTAAAGCCGGTGGGCCGGCCCGTTTAATACCGGAAACGGTTACCGTTTCTTTTTAATAATTTCCGGAGACATTCAAAAGCTTTTAAAGCATTCAAATCGTTTGTAAATATAGGGGTATTATATATCAAAATTAACAGAATAATAAATGCTATTTAATGAACATTTCTATTCTGTCATTTGAACACTTTGAAAAAAATATTATTTCAGAAATGTCCTAATTGTTTTTAAACCCTTTTTGCAAATATTTTCAAAATAACTCCTGGTTATTTTTGTTCAAATAATTCACCAATTAGACCCTGGTGTGGAGTGTCATGTTCCTCCTCTCTTATTTGAACTTTTAACCAAAAATTTTAAATAGAGGAAGCAACATAGGGAAAAGTAGAAGGGGACTTTCTGAAAACCAGAAGAGGCATTTCAACTAGTTCATACAATCAAGCAATGATGATAATAGATGCATAGCTATATTCATAACATTCCAAAATGGAATTTTGGGATGTTACACTGCCCTTGTTTGATCTTCAAGTTTTCCTCAATTTCCTCAAAGGTGTTTATTCTCCAAGAATCTTATCCCAAAGCACCTTACATGTTCATACCCTTGATGTTTTTCCCCAAGTTATGATTTTGTTCAAGATTCCTCAATTGTGTGGATCCTCAAAATTTGCACAACTCTGGAACCTAAGACAAGAACACTTAGTGAAATTCCTCAAGACATCTGTGGTCAAAATTTCTCAACTTGATGTATTTTGAAATTTTTTGAGAACACATATGACCTCTTCAAATTCCTCACACCTATACTGTGTTCACAGGTACAAAATGTCTGCTGATGAATCACTAGGTTCTCATCAACTTAACTCATTTGTAGCATTCCTTAAAGAAAAATTGTGTACATCTTCAGAATCTTCAAGAGTTCAAAGTCATCAGCCGAAGAAAATGCTGATGAGAAGAAGCCTCAGAAAGGTGGAAAGAAACCTGAAGTGCAAACTACTTTTGAGATACCTGATAAACTGTATGAGGAATATTGCACTCCAGATGAAGAAACTCATTGCAAGGAAACAACTAAGCAGCGAAAAATTCGAATTCAGAAAATTGAGAGAAGATGGGTATGGGAGTGGAAAGAATATCACTAGGTCACTCCCAAATACATGAAGAAATTCGCTGTTAAACCCCCGTGCAACAGGACACCCTTAGCTCCAAACCAAACAGCTGATCCCACTAGTCTCAAGACTGGAAATGACTTTCCTCAAGAGTGGGAAAGACAACAAACCAAGCTGGTGAAGAAGGCAAAAGAGACTGTGAATAAATTCAATGAAGACTCTATTGCTGCTGCCTCTGTCGGAGCCTCTTCTAGCGCTTTGAAGAAATCTATTATGAAGAAATCTGCCATGAAGACAAAGTCCTCAACTTCAAAATCATCACTGCAGACTCCTCAAGCAAAGTCTTCAAAGGCCTCAGCTATGTATTCAGTAGCTGCACAATCATCAGTTGCTGCCACAAAGTCCTCAACACCTGTGCACCTTGCATCATGTTAGAGGACAGAGGGCTTCTCAATTGCTTCAAGGGTCTTTGCAAGTCCCTATGCTCAAGCACAGTCTTCAACAAGTCTTACTATGTTGAAGTTAAGGAGAACTGCTGGACGAGGTCAAAGACCAAGTCCTCACACAAGCAAAGCTATGGTGAATGTACCCTCAGGGTCTAAGGCAGATGATGAAGAATTGGAGGAAATCATCAAAGAAAGTCACCAAAGGGCCGCAATTGCCAAGGGCAGCTCTATTCCTCTCATGCTGGATCCCAAGATGATCCTCAACTTCATTGACATATGACATGAGGATCCCAACACTCCACTTTCCTCACTAAACCTACCTCTTGGTGTGGAACATGTCCTCACTCACTTCATAGCTGAGGAAAAATGGAAAAGAGATCAATCTCTGAGAGTTAAGAGGAGCAGGGCCAGAAAATAAAAGTTTCTGAAGAACAATGTGACGAATTTGACTCCAAATCAACTCATCACAGTTCAGTCTAAGATTCGCTGTCTCACCGATGAACAAGAAAAGTTTGATGCTGAATGGAAGGGCACCAAAGTGAGATTTGTCAAAGCAGCCCAAGCTGCCATTAAGGACCATAACGAGAGGGTTGCAACTTGTTCGCAACCTCAAATTACTCAGTCTGAAGAATCTGCTCAGCCTGCTGAAGAAACTTCTCCTGCTACTGAAGAAATTCAAACTACTAAAGAACCTGCTAGGGCAACCTCCACTGTTGCGCTTGAAGAAATTGCCAGGACAGCTGAAACTTTTGTTGTGCCTGATGAAACTGAGACTACAAGGGCAACTGCATCAGTAGTGCGTGAAGAAACTGCTCCTCCTTCACCCTTTGCAGAAACTGCTAAATCCTCAAGGGTGAATAAGAACAACCTTCCTTCTGCATCAGAAGCGAAGAAAACCAAGGCTATGGAGAAGAAGACACCGAAGATAAAGGCATCAACGACAGATTCCTCAACGATGAAGAAATCGAAGACACTGCCAAGTTCTTCAACTGAGCCATTTGATGCAAATCATATCAGCTCCGTGCCAGCCTATGAAATTGTACCATTTGGTGTTGACTATGTCATCCCAAATGATGATCAAGGAGAAAAAGATCAGTTTGCTGCTACCTCAGAGCAGATTGATGAAGAAATTGAGGTGGAAGCAAATGCTTCAACCCCACAGGTATCCTCGCCCCTGCCTCAATTGACTACTCAAGAGGCCATCATTGAAAAAATTGATGAGGACGTGGACATTGGAAACACAACACCTATTATCAATGATGAATATTAGGAAGCTGCACACCCAAATTCCCCAATGACCACTCCTCTGTCACAGATTCCTCATACTCCAGCCCAGACTGAAGAAATTCATACATGATCTGTTGACTTGGCAGCACCTGCCACGGAAGATATTCCAGCTGCATCAGCTGAGGAAATTATTGCTCCAACTGCCACTGAGGCACATGGAGAGCAAATTCCCCAGTCTAAAGAAATTCCTCCAATGCTAAAGAAATTGTCGGCCACTTCAAGCCAAACCTTCAGCCGAAGCCTAGGATGCCATTCAAAGGCTCAAACTGTCCCAAATTCATCAAGACCATTTTTTTCAGTGAGCACATTTTCTTCACTGGACCCAGTCCATATGACTCAGCTAGGGCCGGTCGCACCAGATTCTGAACTCCTACACAGATGAACTATTATGCATCAGTACTATTTGACAAGAAGAAAGTCTTCAAGCACCATCAAATTCCTCATGCGGATATGGAAACAATCCCTTCCTTCACATCGGTGCTCGCAGTTCTTCACGACGCAGGCATTCTTCCATTCGGTGTGGACATCTGTGATTGGAATGAAGAGCTGATTCTTCAATTCTATGCTACCTTGCACATCACAGGTGGTGCTTTTGACATCAACTCCTGGATTTTACACTGGATGACTGGATCTACTCACTACACTGCACCAGCCTCTGAATTGCTTTGATCAGTCCCAGTTCCAATTCCTTCAGAAGGAGCACGGTGCGTCTTTGATGAACCTGCTCTGCCCAACCACATGATGCAAGTGATGATGAAACCTCTAGCTCCTGGAAAACCTCAAAGGACTGCCTTCCTTGTGAAGGATTTTCTCTATGTGCCCAGGACAGTCTACCGTATTCTAACCCAAACTCCCAGTCCTCAGAAGGGCCACAACTCTGAAGAAGAAGAAGTGGAGGGAATCATGAAGAACATGCTCTTCATCATCATTCACGGGATTCCCATCAACTTCCATGGTTTCTTCATGAGGCCTTATGCTCCCTGGATCATGAAATTCATCAGATCAAGGTCTTCGATTCCCTTCAAGGCTGACTTCCAAAATCACTTCGGCTTTCTGCCTCCGATTGAAGTCATTAAGCAAACAATTGCTTCAGTTGAAGGAAAAGGCAAGGATGTCATTGATGAAGGTACTCGTCCATTGGATGGACAGTTTTGCAAAGCTACATCTTACTCCACCAATGATGACACTGCTACCCAGGGCTCTGCTGCAAAAGCCTCAGCGCAAAAGCCTCGAGAGTCTGCCCCTTGGGTGATGACTGATCGTGAGCTTTTCATAAGTCTACATTAGAAGGTTGATCACAATCACAATTGTGTGATGCGTCAGTTTTCTTCAATTCTTCAGAACATGACTATGACGCACAACTCTGTGAGGAAAAATCACTACTATGTGCATGAAATCTTCAATCGCGCGTGGGCCATTCTCGCACATCTCAAGACACCTAAGGAACTCAAGGACATGGACTTTGACTGGTCTCATCCTCCTCAGAAGAAATTCAAGAAAGTTCAAGTTCCTCAGCTGGTTACAAGTTCATATTCTTCATCACGCGAAACTAATGAAGCTGAGGACATTAACGATACTACGGAGGGCCCTGCATCGACAAACGACCCCAATAACGCTGGCGCTCCTCCATCACCTTCACGATGATATTCTTCAAGGGGCATTAGTCCTCACTTTTTTGTCCCTTTTTGTCTTCGATGACAAAGGGGAGAAAATTTGAGTTAGTCTTCAAGCGGGTCTCTATATATGGGCTTTTTTTGTTTACGTTACAACTCTCGCTCTTCTGAAGCTTTTGTTGGTTGAGTTGTAAACTTAAGTCCGATGGTGGTCTAGGTCTTTTGAACTGCTTTTCACCGCCTTATTTCCTCAAGCACCTTAATGCATGCATGCTGAATTTCGTCAGACACCATTTTCATCATGTATTTCAAATTCTTCATATCATATGTTAAATGCGTGTTGAATTACAAGATATAGGGGGAGTTCTCCATGTTTTTAACCTGCCATGTGCATTTGTAGTCCAAAGCAAATTCCTCAAATATGCACATCTTCAGGGGGAGTTTTTCTATATCTTGCAATCAAATTCCTCAAACTCAGTACTTACACTTCATATGTTTATCCGCGTTGAAAACATAACCTATTTGTCATCAATCACCAAAACGGGGGAGATTGTAAGTGCATCTAGTGCCCGTTAGTGATTTTGGTGTATTAACGACTTATATGTTAAGGAACTAATGTCTTTGTAAGTGCACACATGCTCTATAAGTCGATGAGGAGTTTGATATATTCGGAGATTATCGACCGCTAAAAATATGTCTTCAGCTGAAGACTTTGGTGAAGACTTTGATATTCCTTGAGGACTTTGAAGATGAAGACGTTGGTGTGACCTTGAAGATATAAACAAGGACTATGAAGTGTGAAGACTTTTGTTTTCGTAGTTTCATTTCCTTTCTTTGAGTCATAGGAAACACCATACTGTTAAAGGGGGCCGAGGTAATACTAAGGAAAATTTCCAACTCATGCTCAACTCCAAAAGCCTCAACCTATCCAATCCTTTGAGTGAAGCCTTTTGGAAATCTCTTGCAGTTCAGTCAAGTTCTTCAGTGACAGAGACAATGTTCTTCTCGTCTCTGATGAAATTGATCTGACTCGGGAGTTAGGATTTCACCAGTGCGAATTGCCTAAAAGTGAGGAACATGATAAGCCTCAGGACTTTCATAATTCGAAATTCCGACCGTTGCTGTGCTTATCGCCAGCTGTCCCCAATAATCTTATCCACATAACAGTCATATCATTGGGGGCATTTATGTCTTATCATGTCAGGTTGCACCCTGGCTATAAATAGCCATCCCCAGAACCACAAGTTGGTTGGCTGCTCCGAGAGAGAACTGACACTTGTCATTTGAGAGCAACCCATACTCCAAAGACTTTGAGAGAAAATCATTAGTGAGGAAAAACCCAAATCCAAACCACCGAACCCAAAATGATTGAGCATCACTGAAGAGATTGTTCTTATGTGGAACCGACACTTGTTACCTTTGAAGACTGTGTATCTTCCATACGGTTAGGCGTTATGGTTTAGTGCATCCTACAGTCAATTGGGGATCACGGAGTGATCTTGGTCTAGAGCATCCACCAGTCAATTGTGGATCGCCGGGTGACTAGTTTGTGAGGGTTTTGGAAGTCTACCTTGAAGACTTACCACGAGTGTTGGGCGAGGACTTTGTGACCTTAGCTCAAGGAGAATACAGTAAGGACTATGTGTCCTGGGACTGTGTGTCCTCTGGTTTAAATACCAGTCTGCTCCAAACCAGACGTACGACTGTCACAACTGTTGGAACTGGGTCATCAAACCATTGTCTTCATCGAGCTATCTGGTTCTATTTCCTCAACCCTTTCATTTCCTCATATACTTGTTAATGAAATTGATCTTTACTGTTTGAAGAATTTGACTGAAGACTTTCACAACTTCCTCATCTCAAATTCTTGAAGTTACCTTGTTCCTCACCTGCTTATCCTGTATTATCGTGTATCACGCTACTTGTAATATGTGCATGTTTTATTTCATCATGATGACTATGGTGTCACTATTTTTCTCATGCACTTGAGTACTTATTTCGCTTCTAGTTATTCATCACATTTCAAATTCCTCAAGCTGAAATTCCTCAAGTGATGAATTTGTAAAAATCGCCTATTCACCCCCCTCTAGTCGATATAACGCACTTTCACAGCCTCATGGCCTGATTGCCTGGTTATTTGAAACATAGTCGATATTCTCGGTAGGCGGAGTAGATAACACTTTTTGGCCCTTGGCCGAAGAGGGAGAAGCCGACGGTCGGTTAAGACACGTTCAAAGTTCGGGCGAACACACATATTATATAAGTACTTCGGTACATCCAATCATTATACATAAAATTCTTTTACCCAAGTCACTTGGGGGCTCTAAAAATAATATGAGCCCTTTTATAATAGATGTTTTCTTCTTAGTCACTGCAAAGTCTTTTTTTACCACTCCTTTCTCGACTCAAGTGTATGAGCAATAGCCGGGTGGCCTGGTTTCTCTCTAAAGTTGCTCACATTTAGTTCGCTAAACTGGCCTGAGACACACTCCACCTTCAGGATAGGGAGGTCGAAGCTGAAGGCTGACCCACTTGAAGTCTAGAGATCGGATGTGTCATGTCAAAGCACGACGGAAGCAACAATTTTAAGATCAATTTCGTATTGGCACCAAAAAGCTTGATTCAATCTAGACGTAAAGTTTTTATGCAGGTTTTTTGGTCTTTTGAGCTTACAACATCTTTCACGTATTTTATATTTTCCTTTCAGGATGCGGGACATTCTCTTGGTTGAGGTGTTCAGCGTGATGGTCTTGCTAGTAAACTCTTTTCTAAACTACAGTTCGACATCTTTCCTGCTGAACTCCACCTCGGTGTTGTCAAAACATAAATGATGGTTGAAATAGTTCTGGAGGAGGTACGATCCTAGGGTCGGCCATGTTGCCCAATCCAAGTCTCGGGGGCTACTTCATTGACAATTCAATGCAGAAAATTTAAGTGCAATATAGTTTCTGAGGAGATTATGATCCTAAGGTTAGTCGGCCGCACCCAACCTGAGTCTCGAGGTCTGTGCACACCGCTTTTGTGTTCCTAAGTATGTTGCTGAGCTAGAAGTTGATCCTCAGGCCGATTATGGGAATCGACCTGAGTCTTAGGGGCTACTAGGATCAATGGTCTTATGTCATCCTTCATGTGCGTCTCGGGTTTTAGACCGACACGCACCTTGAGGGCTACTGGCTATATATCTCTGCAGAGAATAAATTGCACCAATCAAAATTATCCATAAAAAATCATCCGATGGTTGGGGTGGTGCACCACCTCAAAAGCAGTCCGGCATAAAGCTCGGGCGCAAGTGGGTGGCTCCATAGAGAGTGTTTTCGGCATTAAGCTTGAACGGATTTCTTTATTTTTTAAGGTCCAAGGTAGTTTATGATACCTCGGACTCGGATCATCATTGGAGCTCGGATGCAGTTCGGCGTTGGACCTCGGAAGCAGTCCGGCATAAAGCTCAAGATCAGAGATGCCTCAGAAGCAGTCCGACATAAAGCTCGGATGTGAAAGAATGGCTCCATAAAAGACTATTCCGGCATTTAAGCTCGGATGAAGTCCTCCAAAATTTCTAAGACCGAGGTAATCTATGACACGTCGGATGCCAAACAACATTAGACTTCAGCTACAAAAAGACACCTCAGACGCAGTCTGGCATCAAGCTCAAACGCGAGTGGTTGTCTCCCTAGAGGGCTTTTCCGGCAGTATGTTCGGTTGAACTCCTCCAAACTTTTCATGACCGAGGTAGTCTATGACACCTCGGATGCCGAACAACGTTGGAGCTCGGCTAAAAATACACCTCAAACATAGTCCGACATTAGAGCTTGGACACAGTCCGACATTGTGGCTCGACTACAAAAAGATAACTCGAATACATTACGGCGTTGGAGCTCGTACATAGTCCGGCGTTGGAACTCGGTTGTAAAAGGACACCTCGGATGCAGCTTGGTGTTGGATCTTGGATGCAAGAGGACACCGCCGCACGGGAAACACTTCAAACCCGAGGTGTGGCATAAAAAATAATAAGGCATTGATAAAGGCCGATAACTTAAAGGGGCTCCTCGGATGCTCGATGTGTGAACTCTTTGGATTCATCTCGGCGATCCTCAAGATCGAAGATGGGAAGATTTGTTGAACCAGTTTCCAAGGCCAACGACTGAAGACAAAGAACTATTCGGAAGAACCAGGGAGCGTCCCCAACTTGAAGACCGGTTGAGGGGGCTACTGATAGTGTCCTGGACTAGGGGGTACTCACCACGTCGTCTCCCGACGAGTGGGTCGGGGCAAGGACCCTTGTGATGATTCACTAATGGGCCACTTCGGGCAGCCCATGCCGAATACAAGGAGGATTCCACAAGACTTGGCGTAGAAAACAAGGACTCCTCTAAACCCTAGGCCTACGGTGCATATATAAACCGAGTCCAGGCTATTCAATAGATCAATATATGACATCTCATAATCTCGTGGTAGATACATGTACTCTATACTATCCCTATATCAATACAATCAAAAGTAGGATGTATGGTATTATCTCATCGAGAGAGCCCGAACCTGGGTAAAATCATGTGTTGATGTTACCATTGCTGCAAGACGCCTAGCTTAGGACCCCTACTACGAGATACACCGGTTTTGACACCGACATCGCCCGCGAGATTCTGATCGGGGGAAAGAATCCCTTGGATGCCGACCTCGCTGCTCGCGACGAGGTGAGCCATCGATTCCTTAGGCGCTCATGGAGGAACTCTCAATGAAAGCACCAATCTCGGTGTCAAAACCGGCGGATCTCGAGTACGGGGTCCTGAACTATGAGACTGGGATCGACGGTAACAGGAGACAAAGGGGACACAGATTTACCTAGGTTCGAGCCCTCCTATGGAGGTAATACCCTACATCCTTCTTGGATGTATTGACGATATGGGGGTTACAGAGTTGATCTTCCTCAAGATCGAATAGCTAACCCTAGATGAGTTGTCCCCTCTACCACCTAAAACCCTCTAGCTTATATAGACGCCATGGGTACCTAGGGTGTTCACATGGTCGGTTACATGCCGAAGAGATAAACATGCCTATATATGGTCAATGACTTGAAGGATACATCATGACTCCTTGAGGTCTCCATCCTGGCGTGGGTAACTTGGTCATCCAATGTTCTTCTTGCAGCCCATACAGTTCGGCCCATACGCAATAGGTCGATCGTCCGAGGACCCCCTAATCCGAGACTCCCTCACAAGGCCCCTCCCAAGAAGAAGCAGAAGAAGCTTTTGGCAGATGATATGCCAAAGCAAGGACCATCCAAGAGCACCAAGTCTGCCCCCAAGAAGGCTTCTGTTGACAAGTCTAAGAGGTCATTGCTACTTCTTGAGCTTGCGTTGGTTTTCCGTTGAAGAGGAAAGGGTGATGCAACAAAGTAGATAAGTATTTCCCTCAGTTGTTGAGAACCAAGGTATCAATCTAGTAGGAGGTATAAGCAAGGCCCCAATTTATGCACCTACACAAACAATCAAACACTTGCAACCAGCGCTATAAAGGGGTTCTCAATCCCTTCACGGTTACTTGCAAGGATGAGATCTGATAGAGATAGACATAAAAGATTGCTAGAAGTAAAAATAAATAAAAGTAAATAAAATTTCAGCAAGGTATTTTTTGGTATTTTTGGATTATAGATATGAAAATATAATATGAATAATAGACCAGGGGGCCATAGGTGACTAGAGGCTTCTCTCTTGAAGGAAAATAATACGGTGGGTGAACAAATTACTGTCGAGCAATTGATAGAAAAGCGCATAGTTATGATGATATCCAAGGCAATGATTATGCATATAGGCATCACATCTATGTCAAGTAGACCGAAATGATTCTGCATCTGCTACTATTACTCCACACATCGACCGACTCCTGCCTGCATCTGGAGTATTAAGTTCATGAAGAATAGAGTAATGCATTAAGTAAGATGACATGATGTAGAGGGATAAACTTGAGCAATATGATGAAACCCCATTTTTATCCTTGATGGCAACAATACAAATGCGTGCCTCTCTACCCCTGCTTTGTCCCTAGGTGAGGACACCGCAAGATTGAACCCAAAACTAAGCACTTCTCTCATTGCAAGAATTACCAATCTAGTTGGCCAAACCAAACCAATAACTCAAAGAGACTTGCAAAGATATGAAATCATGCATATAAGAATTCAGAGAAGATTCAAATAATATTAACAGATAATCTGATCATAAACCCACAATTCATCGGATCTCAACAAACACACCGCAAAAGAGTATTACATCGGATAGATCTCCATGAAGATCATGGAGAACATGGTATTGAAGAACATAGAGAGAGAAGAAGCCATCTAGCTACTATCTATGGACCCAAAGGTCTATGGTGAACTACTCACGCATCATCGGAAGGGCAATGGAGTTGATGTAGATGCCCTCCGTGATCGAATCCCCCTCCGACAGATTACCGAAAAAGGCTCCAAGATGGGATCTCACGCGAACAGAGGCTTGCGGTGGAGGAAAAGCATTATCATGGTACTTTTGGGTATTGGGGGAATATTCCTAAATTTATAGGCGAATAATTAGGGTTGGACCACAAGTCACGAGGGCACGCCCCCCTAAGGGCACGCCAAGGTGTCTTGTGGCCCACCCGTAGATCTTTTGGCCTCTTCTCCAAGTCTCATGGGTTCCTTCTGGTCCAAGAAAAATCATCGCAGAATTTTATTCCGTTTGGACTCCATTTGATATCCCTTTTCTGCAATACTCAAAAACAAGGAAAAACAAAAACTCACACTAGGCAATAGGTTAATAGGCTAGTCCCAAAAATAATATAAAATAGCATATTTAATGCATATAAAACATCCAAGGCAGATAATATAATAGCACGGAACAATCAAAAATTATAGATACGTTGGAGACGTATCAGTCATCCAGACAGATTCTAGCTTCTGAGAAGAACAAGGGATCTACCTCCAGGGATATGGATGAGGATGCCATGTCTGCATTGATGAAGCTTAGACCACACCTTCCAGAGAAAAATGCAAGCCACCTGCTTGTTGTAGACATGAAGAAGAAGAAGGATGCAGGTTTGAGAGAGTGGAGAGCCATTGATCCTTATTCTCAGAGGAGGAGACCAGCTGTGGACTAAAGATTCTTGACGGGGCTCATATCCCGGGGTAGGCCAAGGCAACGGGGTCCTCCCCACTCCGCTTCGAACAAAAAAACAATCGGCCGACTGGATGAGGCCGGCTGGGGACAGGCCACATGAGCCATCTCCGGCTGGCGTTTCGCCCGGCTGGCCTAGCGGCCTGGCGTGCTCCCGCCCGGCTGGCCAAGCAGCCGCCCGCCCACGAGCCGGGTAGCCCATTGACTTGGGGACGGACATGCCATGTCCCGTCTCCTTGATCGCAGGTAAGGCAGTGCAATGTGACTGGTGGGGCGAGCGACCCTGTGGCCACAGTGGTCGCTGACGCGCCATCCCGCACGGCTACAGTCCATCTGTTTGGTCCGCTGACCTCAGTGAGCGCGACTGGACGGGGAGAAGTTCCAGCACGCCAACGCCACTCGAGTGCTTGCCCCGGCGTGGCTATAGTGCCACCGGCCGTACCGACGACCTCGGTCGGCTGGCGCTAGGCGACGCCTCCCTGGGCCGCCCGTACCGGGGCAGGTGGGGGAAGGCCAATCGCGGCGCCCATCAGCGGGTCCCAGCAGGGATGGGACCACTCGGCCGGTGAGCCCCACCCACGACAAGACAATATTAGCCGTGGGACCCCCTGGCCAGGCGGAGAGGCTGCTAGTCGGGTCCCTCCACCCTCGTACCTAAATCATATTGTAAGAGCCGGGGGGTTGGCCTATAAAACCCCCCGAGCCCCCATGCAACGGGGACTAAAACCCCCGATCAAGAACACACACATAGGGAGATCCCATACCCTTCCATGTAGCAGAGGGAGACAAGCCGGCTACTCCTTCATTCCTCCTCCGAACACAGCTCCAAGAGCACCTTTGTATACTTATCCATCCATCCAACGAATCCAAGCACGACTAGGGGTATTACCTCCCACAGAGGGCCCCAAACCTGGGTACGTCACGTGTCTCCACCTTCTCATACCCAATCCCGCACCCGGAGCCCATCAGCGTCGAATGGCCCCAACACCACCGATAAGCCACCATATGGAATCTGCCATGAGAAAACGCCGACAGTTGGCGCCCACCATGGGGCCATTCACGGCGTCGTCCGGGTTCATACTCCGGGCGGGATCTCTCGCCATTCCCCGCCGCCGCCGCTCGGCCCGGCAAAACCGTGGGAGGCTTGTGGGGCTTGCTGTGGCATGCCCTGCGGGTGACTCCGATGGCCTAGCGGTCGACATCGACGCGCTCACCAAGCGCTTTGGCAGGCTCAGCCTTGCCGAGGCTCCGGCCGCGGGTGAGTACCCTGCGGGGGTACTCGTCTGCATCGGCCCGCCCATGGCCTTGGGAGTACTCGCTGCGGCACGCCCCAGCGGGTCCCCTGACTATGAGGGGGTGATGGCCATCACCTCCTCCACCGCCTCCAAACGGGCGCGGAGAACGGCCACCGCCGCTGCCGCCCGCGTCGGCACGTCCGACCCGATTGGTGCGGCCCTCCGGGGCTTGACCACCCCGATTGCCCTGACGGCAAACCCCGATACAGCCGCAACTGACCTCGAGGCGGCTCGTCGCATCCTCTTCGAGGATGCCACCGACCTCGCTGTCACGCACCGCCGCATGGAAGCGGCACGTCGGTAATACGCCTCCACTTACGGCCTTACCCCGGCTGGCGATGAGCCCAACCGGCGTGGGGCCGTGCGCGACTGCGGGCGCGTGGTCGCCAAAATCCTTGGCGGCAAAATGCCCGTCTACGACACCCCCACAGCTAACCTGTGAGCCCTAAAGGTGGCCTACGAGGAACTAGACACCTTGGAGGGCGAAGAGCGTGCCGCCCATGAGCGCCACATCAAGGAGCTTATCGATGCTGCTGACGCACAGTAGCATCATCTTGCGCCAGGCGGCACCGCCGCTGAAACCCCCGGCCCGAGCGCGAGGGCATGGGAACTGTTGGCCGCTAGGCGGCGCAGTACTCCTGTTCTCCTCGCGTCTCCGGTCGTCGGATCGAGACGCACGCCCCCCGGCCTTCTCAGCCACCGAGGAGTGAGCAGCCGGCTGTTAGCAGCCAAAGCACCAACGGGCCGCCTCGTAGCGGTCGCTACCGCGAAGCGCCAACATCCAGAAGCCGGCACAGCCGGGGGCACACACCGTCCCCGCACGCGAGTCGCGGCAATTGATGCCGCCCATCATCCGCCCCGAGCTTTCAGCCCGGCTCGGGCCACGCGTCCCCCGTAGCAAGGACGATGCTTGCAACCGCATCGACCAACTCGCGGAAACCGCCCTCCTCGAGGAGGAGGGCTTGATCGGCCCGGCTTGCTTTGGCCCTCAGATCCGCACTGAGCCATTCCCGAAGGGCTTCACGCTCCCTAGGGACACCCCGAAGTACAACGGGGCCGCCAAGACAGAAGATTGGCTGATCGATTATACCACCTTAGTGGGCATCACTAGGGGAAACAAATGCGTGGCCGTCCGCTATGCCCCTCTCATGCTCATCGGCTTGGCCAGCACCTGGCTCAACAGCCTGGCGGCCGGCAGCATCAACACGTGGACAGACTTTGAGGAGGCCTTCGTCCGGCATCAGCGTCGTGCTGGTGGTTGAACGGCCGGAGGAGGGCAAGGCCCTGTTAGTCCAGTGGCCCGTCTACTACCTCAGCGAGGTCCTCTCCGCGTCCTAGCAGAACTACCCCCACTACCAGAAGATGTGTTACAGCATATACTTTGCTGCCAAGAAGGTCAAGCAATGCTCCCAAGAGCACACCATCACCATGGTGAGCACGGCCCCACTCGGCGAGATCATGAGCGGCCGGGACTCCACCGGCCGGATTGCCAAGTGGGTGATCGCCCTTGCCGATCACGAGATCCGGTACGAGCCGAGAACCGCCGTCAAGTCGCAAGCATTGGCGGATTTCCTCGTCGACTGGGCGGAGACGGAGTTCGCCCCGCCTCCCCCGAACTCCACGCATTGGCGAATGCACTTCGACGACTCGAAGATGAGGACCGGCCTGGGTGCCGGCATAGTCCTCTCGTCCCCAAAAGGTGATCAGCTCAAGTACGCCCTCCAGATCCACTTCGCCGCCTCCAACAACGTGCCGGAGTATGAGGCCATCGTTCATGGCCTCCGGCTCGCCAAGGAGATCGGCATTAGGCGCATCCTCTGCTTCGGCGACTCCGACCTCATGGTGCAGCAAGTTTCTGGCGAATGGGACGCCAAGGATGCCAACATGGCCAGCTACCGTTTCCTCGTGCAGTAACTCACCGGCTCCTTCGAGGGTTGCGAGTTCCACCATATCCCCCGAGCGGATAACGAGGCGGCGGACGCGTTGGCAAAAATCAGCTCCACCCGACAGGCCATCTCAACTGGTGTCTCTCTCGAGTGGCTGCTCAAGCCGTCGGTCAAGCCTTCCCAGAGTCGGAGTCAATCTTCGTGCCGGCAAGCACCGCCGGCCCATCAACGGCGCCGGCCGCCTCCCCAGCAGCTCCGTCGTCGGCTCTCGAACCATCGGTTGCCCGGCCGGCCAAGGTGGAACCGGCGGCACCCGGGGCGGACGGACCCGATGACGCGGTCGTCCTGATGGTCATCGACCTGCCGGCTCCAGGGGCGGTGAGCCTGGCCCAGGGGCTGACCAACCAGCCTCGAGTGCTCCCGAGCAGGCCTTGGGGGCTAGCGAGCCGGTCCTGAGGACTGACCAACTAGCCCCGGGAGCTCTCTAGCCGGCTGCCGTCGTAGCTCCCTCATGGGCCCAGCCCATCTTGGCGTTCCTTCTACGAGGCGAGCTGCCTCCGGACAAGGCTCTGGCTAGGCAGATCCAGCACCGGGCCTCGGCTTACAGCATTGTCAACAACAAGCTCATCCATCGCAGCACCACCGGCGTTTCCCAGCGGTGTGTCGAGCCAGGAAAAGGCCAAGAGATCCTCCTCGACATCCACCATGGCGAGTGCGTCCACCACACCGCCTCCCGGGCCCTGGTGGCCAAGGCTTTCCGCCACGACTTCTATTGGCCCACGGCTCTCGAGGCGGCCAAGAAATTGGTCGACGAGTGCGAGGGCTGCCAACGCTTCAGCATGCAAAGCCACCTGCCGGCAACAGCCCTCCAAACCATCCCCCTCTCGTGGCCCGTTGTCGTTTGGGGGCTGGACATGGTGGGCCCCTTCAAAACCGCTCGAGGCGGCATGACACACTTGCTGGTGGCCGTGGACAAATTCACCAAGTGGATCGAAGCACGGCCCATCAAGAAGCTGGACGGCCCCATGGCCGCCCGGTTCATCAATGACATTACAATACGCTACGGCGCCCCCCACAACATCATCACCGACAACGACACCAACTTCGCCAAAGGCGCGCTCGCACGTTTCTGCTCCAAGCAAGGGACCCGGCTCGACCTGGCCTCCGTCGCTCATCCGCAATATAATAGCCAGGTTGAGAGGGCAAACGGCCTCATCCTATCCGGCATCAAGCCCCGACTCATGTCTCCGCTGGTCAGGTCGGCCGGCTGCTGGATCGACGAGCTGTCGGTCGTCCTTTGGAGTCTGAGGACCACCCCTAACCGTTCCACCGGCTACACCCCATTCTTTCTCGTGTATGGGTCCGAGGCAATCGTCCCCGCCGACATCGAATTTGACTCGCCTCGAGTCGCCCTATACATGGAGAAGGATGCCAAGGAAGCAAGAGAAGACGGCGTCAACCTGTTCGAGGAGGTTCGTGAGCTAGCTTTGAGTCGGACGGCAATCTACCAGCAGAAGCTCCGGCATTATCATAGCAAGAGGATCCGGCCGCTCTCATTCCGCGAGGGGGACCTGGTCCTCAGACGGATCCAACGAACCGCCAGTCAGCACAAGCTGTCATCCCCATGGGAGGGCCCGTTCATCATTAGCAAGGCGCTACACAACAATGCGTACTATCTAATAGACGCCCAGAAGCCATAGAAGCACAAGAGAGACGCCTCCGGCGAAGAAACGGCACTCCTCCGCCCGTTTTACTTCTAAGGAAAAACCAACATATGTATGTATCCCCGTCCTTTTGGGCTTATGAATGCAATGGGCGTCCCAAGCCGACTCTTGGGGCGCGCTCTGTTTCGTTTATCTCAAAGCTTTCCACACTCACCGGCTCCCCGGTCCGGATCCCGGGCCCGGGGGCTAGCCGGCTGGACCTAGAAGTCTCTCTCCACAGAAAAGACTAAGTAAAAGTGAGCCAGCCAAGCCTCCCCACCCTTACCAGCTGCAGACTAGCACCCGACTGTCCAGCTGACGGGGCCTCGGGGTGGCAAGGTTCGGCTCGCACCAAAGATCAAAACGGGAAGGGACCTTTTCTAGGCCTAGCCGGACCCTTGTCGCATCTCTAGCTGCTTCACTTACCCTGAAAAAACCCTCCGCGATTCCTAAGTTTTTGAAATGGCTCCATCGACGCAGATGCCCTGACCCAGCCACAGACCGGCTCCCGGCTGGCGGGCTGGCGGGGCTGAGGCCAAAGGGGAAACAGAGTAGAAATGCAAAGGGGCGTGGCGGGTGAAAAAGGGGTAATGTGGAGGCGGCAAGATTCATAAGGCATAAAACACAAAGTATTCATAACATAAAACAAAACGGCCGATGGCCAGCGTTCAATTCGTTACGTACACACCCCCAGTGGGTGGATCGAATCCAAGTTCAAAGTGCAGGAAAGAAGAAACGGAAAGAGCAAAACAGGAAGACGCCCGGGGGCTCAAGCCACCTGCGCGTCGCTAGCCAGCACGTTAAGAGGTGGCTCGGTCCCCATCCCGGAGGTGCTCACGGACTTTGGGTCACCCGCCTTGCCCTTCGCAGCGGCCTCCTCGGTCTCCACCATCTTGCCGCCCGAGTCGGTGGTCTCGTCGGCAACTTTGGCGTCGTTCGGGCCCTAGGGCATGCCGAAGGAGTCCTCGGGCAGCGGCTCGCCGTCTTCTCCAAGGGGCGGCAGGAACTCATCCACGTCGACATATGACGCGAGCTCGTTCGCCCGCAAGACAAGGGCTAGCTCGCGAGCCTCCCGCTCCGCGGCCGGTACGTCCCGCATCGTCGCTAGTCGGGCGAGGTCCACCCCCCGGTACCACGAAGTGACGAACCGAAGCGCCATCTGCGCTCCGACTCAGGGCGGCCGAGGCTTTCCAGGCCTCGAGGCGGGAGACGACATGCTCAAGCCACAGTGCCATGTGATGCGTCTGAGCTCCTCCGTGGCCTGGCCACAGCACGGCGATGACCTCCTTGCCGGCGGTCTTGAGCCGCTCCATGCTCCGCTCCAGATGGGTCATCCACATCTCGACGGCGAGCCCGATCTCGTCCACATCCCATGGGGCGTGCTTGTCAATGGAGCGGACGGACCCCCGGAGGTGCTCCCAGTGCTCCTCAACAGCCTGCACGGCGCAGTGGTGGGTCTCCGGGAAGCACACCGAGGGGAAGAAGGGAAGAAGAAAAGAAAGACCAGATGAAGCACAAAGAGGCGGCAAGCAGAAGGCGACCAATGAAAAAAGAAAGAAACTAGTGCTTACCTTCGATCGCATCATCGACACTGATGGCAAGGTTGAGCGCCACCGCCCGCTCGGCCCCCGAGCCGCTTTCGAGGCGGCAAGAGAGCCCTTGGCCTCCTCGAGCGACTTCTCGAGGCGGGTCACCTTGCCTTGGAGGGTAGCAGTCCTCAAGGCGGCGTCAGCCGCCTCCTTGACGGTCGCCTCCTGGGCCTCCACCTCCTTTGCCGTCTCGGCCTTGGGCCGGTCATGGGCCGCCTCGCCGTCAACCAGCAGCGCGGCCAGTCGGTCCGTCTCCTGCGCGGCCGCCTGGACATCCCGCGCCAGCCGGTTCCGCTCGGCGGCGAGCCTGGTCTTTTCCTCCCGAAGGGCGGCCAGCTCGCCTGCGTAACAAGGATAGCATTAGTAAAACAGGCGTAAAGCTGCCGACACCTGGGGGCTACACGTCTCCACCTGCAAAATGCAACTCACCATGCACACGGGCCACCTCCTCCTCCAGATGGTAGAAGCCGCGCTTGCCGCGGTCGTGGATGGCGACCGCCACCGCGAAGAGCTTCTGCCATAGGGAGGCTCCCACCTGTTGCAAAAGGGGGAGAACATCAAAAACGTGCTCGAAGGAGATCCGGCCCGGCTACCCGTCAGCCGGTCAGTTGGCCCGCATCTCGGGGGCTACACCTAGTGGGTGCGCTTGCGTGCCCCCACTAAGAATACTAAGGACGGAAGGAGAAGCTTACCTTAGCATGCCGAAGGGCGGTAACCGCTGCCTACGCGAACCGGGCCAGCTCCTACCGGCACCGGTCCAGGACACTCCCCATATCCCCAAGGGAGGGGACCAGGCCGCCTGGCGGAGGCGCCGGTAGGGCCGGCATGTTTGCCAGTGCCTCCCAATCCCGGCTGACCTCCTGCATCGACCGCAGGATTCGCCGAGCACGGCCGCCGCTACCGCCCAGGCTCGCCGCGGCTCCAGCCGCTGGGGGCAGGTTGATAATGGCGAGGGACCGGGAGTCGCCTCCCACCGGCCCCCTGCTGGGCACCGTCACCACTTCACCTGTCGGCCGCTCCGGCGCGTCGGTCGCGCTGGATGGCCGCTCCACCTCCACAATGACCGCCTCCGGCGTCGCCTCCGGAGCCGGCGGGATCACCTCCTCCCGGGCCGACTCGGGGGCTGGCGGGGGCACCTTCGACACTTCACGCCGAGCCGCCTCGGGGGCCGGCCCCTTCACCGTCTCCCGTGCGGGAGGGGATGGTGACAGATCCATGGCCGCGTCTCACGGCTCGTCGGAGGGGGTCTTGACAGACGAGCGGACTCTACCACTAAGTCTGAGAACCGCGGCGGCTCGGTCGCCCTCCTGTGCCGCCGGCCGCTTGAAGTTCCGGAGCATGCGGCCCCTTCCTGCGTGCTGGACCAGGAGGCTCGCAGCTCCGCGAGCCTCCTCTCCTCCTCCCTTAGGGTGGCCGCGTGCTCGCGGGCCAGCCGGCTGGCGGCGTCCGCCTGCTCATCAGGCACCCCCTCCTCTTGGAGCTCGATGGGGTCACTTCGGCATCCAAGCCCCGGTCATCGACCGGCACGAAAGACGAAAACAGGAAAAAAACAAGGGAAGAAGCACAGAGGACATACGCGACGATGAGGGGCAAGGCCCGCTTGGTGCGAGGCGGCGGCTTTCGTACAACCACCTTGACCCGCTTCGGGTCGGGCGGTGGAGCCGCTGACCCCTCCTGGGCCGGCCTTTTTCCCTGACGGTCGGCTCGGCGGCCGGGCCTCGAAGTGGGTGCTCCACGCTCCTTCAGTCTAGGTGTGCTGCAGGAGGAGGTCCATCGAGGATCATCAGCTCATCATCATCGTCGTCGGCGTCGTCCGTCTAATCGCGGATGGAGGGACCAAGAGGGAACTCACCCGCTCCGCCAGGTCCGCCGGCTGCACCGGACCCTCCGGCCGCTACGGACCCTCCGGCTCCGCTGGGAGCACCGCCTCGTGGCCCCGCCGGCTCGTCGGCTTCCCCGGAGGAGTCCACACCCTCTTCAGCGGGACCCCCCATCAGGAAGTCCCGAGAGTCGGAGTTCGCCCGCTCCACCTCGAAGATTTGCGGATGCGGGCCGTCTGGGATGTTCTATTGCACCAGCCGCTGCGGTCAGCCCCCCATCATAAGTTGTCCCGCTGGCTGCTGGCTGGGGATATCAAGCAAAAGGCAAACCTCAACAAGAAGACTTACCAGGGGGCGGTTGATGCGGTCATACGGCTCCATGCCGAACGACCACGAGGAGGGCTTCAGCTTGAACGTCGTGAGGGCATTCACCCGCTTCACCACCTGAGCCGGTGTCAGATCCACGATGGACTACCGGCAGGGGTTGTGCCGGCCTGACATGTCGCAGATCCGATGCGGCCTCATCTGAAGAGGCGACACCCGACACAATACGAAGGCTGCCACCAGATCGGAGGCGACCAACCCCTCAGAGCTCTTCAGCTCCCCGAGCCGGCCCAGCTCCTCCAGAGCAACGCCGCGCAGGGCCAACGACGGCCAGATCTGCTAGGACGATTGGCGGTCGCCGAACGGCGGCAGCCTGATGTAATCCGTCGCCGGGTCGACATTCCGCACGTAGAAGAATGTGCGATGCCACCCCTTGACGGAGTCAATCAAAGAAAGGGGAGGGAAATGGGCGACGCCGCGGCAGCACACTACGGTGCCCCCGCATGCATTGTTGATCAATGGCTTGAGATAAAAAAGCGCGTTGAAGAGGCCAAGAAAAGGAAGAACTCCCAGATACCCCTCGCACAACGCCACGAAGGCAAAGAGATACAAGATGGCATTGGGACCGAGATTGTGGGGTTGAAGGTCGAGGGTTTCAAGGAAGAGGCGGAAGAAGTTACTCACCGGGAGCGTGAAGCCTCGGGAGAAGTGCCAGAGGAACACTACCCGTTCCCCTGGCTGCGGCACCGGCACCTTCTCGCCGCCCGGCGCATGGGCGGCCACCCGCTCGGGCGGCGGCAGCATCCGCGCCTTGCGCAGCTCCTCGATATCGGCATCGGTGGCGAAGGATCCTACCCAGCTGTTGTTGCGTCCATCGGCCATCTCAGCGGTGGGGCGGCGTGCGAGCGTGTGCGCGGGCTCGAGCGCGGCAGCACGAGGGGAGGCGAGGTCAAGAAGCGAGGAGCAATGGCGAGAAGGACTGCAAGGGGGCAAGGGGGGCGCGGGTACCTCCGCCCCTTGCCCTTCCCTCCCCTTTTATAGGTGAGGACACGACCGGGGACGTGGGATCGTCTGCGCCCACGTTCCTCGGAAATCCCGCGCGAGTGGGTCGCCTCTGACCGTAACGGTCGTATCAGGGCGCACAGGATCCGGCCCCGGCCCTGAGGCCTACCGGGCTACGCCTGGGCCCTACCGGACTAGCCCTGGGTGACGTCCCGTCTCCCCGCGTGCGCGGGGCCCAGCGCCTCATTACGCGCCGCGTGGCAACTCGCATGTCGGCGCGTGCCCCGGAGCGACGCGCCAGAACCCGAGGCGTCGGGTCCTGTAGCTGGCCCGACTGCCCCTTCGCCTTCGGGCCGGAGGCGGGCTAGGCTGGGGGGAAGCCGTCGGCACCCCATCGTCCGCCGGAAGTGGGCCCCCACCGGCTTCAGGGTCTACTGACGGGGCTCATATCCTGGGGTAGGCCAAGGCAATGGGGTCCTGCGCACTCTGCTTCGAAGAAAAACCAATCGGCCGGCTGGACGAGGCCGGCTGGGGACACGCCACACGAGCCATCTCCGGCTGGCGTTTCGCCCGGCCGGCCTAGCGACTAGGCGTGCTCCCGGTCGGCTGGCCAAGCAGCCAGCCGCCCACGAGCCGGGCAGCCCATTTACTTGGGGACGTACACGCCCTATCCCGTCTCCATGACCGTACGTACGACGGTGTAATGTGATTGGCGAGGCGAGCGACCCTGTGGCCACAATGGTTGCTGATGCATCATCCCGCACGACTACGATCCATCCGTCCGGTCCGCTGACCTCAGTGAGCGCGACCGGACGGGGAGCAGTTCCAGCATGCCTCCGCCACTCGAGTGCCTGCCCTGGCGTGGCTACAGTGCCGCCGGCCGTACCGACGACCTCAGTCAGCTGGCGCTAGGCGATGCCTCACCGGGCGGCCCATGCCGGGGCAGGTGGGGGAGGGCCAATCGCGGCACCCATCGGCGGGTCCCAGCAGGGATGGGACCGCTCGGCCGGCGGGCGGGCCCCGCCCACGACGAGACAATACAAGCCACGGGACCCCCTGGCCAGATGGAGAGGCTGCCATCCGGGTCCCTCCACCCTCGTACCTAAATCATATTGTAAGAGCCGGGGGGTTGGCCTATAAAAACCCCCGAGCCCCCCATGCAACGGGGACGAAAACCCCCGATCAAGAACACACACATAGGGAGATCCCATACCCTTCCCAGTAGCAGAGGGAGACGAGCCGGCTGCTCCTTCCTTCCTTCCCTGAACACAGCTCCAGGAGCACCTCTGTATACTTATCCATCCATCCAATGAATCCAAGTAGGACTAGGGGTATTACCTCCCACAAAGGGCCCCAAACCTGGGTACGTCGTGTGTCTCCACCTTCTCGTACCCAATCCCGCACCCGGAGCCCATCGGCGTCCAATGGCCCCAACACCACCGATAAGCCACCCTATGGCATCTGCCGTGAGAAAACGACGACAATTCTACACCAAGGAGCAACAAGATTTCTATGAGACTACGCTGCTTGACAACAGTCTAGCTGTGAGTGACATGAGGTATGTTGACTGGAACAACATCAAGGCAAATCAATACTATTCTTATCCAGACTATTCTTGGCTTTGGACAGACTTTTGTGGAAGAGCTTGTGGGTGTATGTAGTGACTAACACTTGTGCACGCATGAGCATTTTGTTCACCAATAGTACCTTACCCCCTTTTGATATTATTGGCTTTCCTATGGACTCAAAGTGATTTCTCACAAAGTAAAATGTAGAGTCCTCTTGCTTGAAGCTTTGCCAATCTATTTCCTTCCATCTTGGGGTATTCCACAGTCCTTTTGCAACCCATCATTGAACAGTTCCTGAAACGTGCTTAGTGGAAACATTAGTTCAGTGACATATATGTCGTTATTAATTACCAAAACCAACAAGGGAGAAAATGTGCTTTCAATCTCCCCCTCTTTGGTAATTGATGACAACTCTTAGATCAAAGCTTCGACATATGATATAATCAATGAATATAATCGTCACTTTGAGAAGTATGTGATAAGCAAGAGCTCCCCCTAAATTTGTGCATTATTTTTAAATTTGCGTTTGAATGCAAATGCACAATTGATTAGGTACATGGGGCACTTCTTCCATGTCACATACAACTTGGTTGTGTGCGAGAGTAAGTAAGAGTTAATATCATAGCACAACACATCAAGCAAAGTGAATGATCATCTCATAATCATCAAAAGGATAGGAAATAGTAGCAACACACATTAAAGCGTATGATCAAACACGAACAAAAGTATAACACAAGCAACCAAAAGACCAAATGTTTTTAAAACAATAATAAAAACCAAACGCTCTCTCACTCGAAGCCTAAATATCTATACACAACTTCTCCCCTTTGGCAATAAGTTACCAAAAAGTTCAAAGAGATATAGCTAATCGTCCTTCTAGGTCTGATCTCCTCCGGTGGTCGATGTCGGAGTCAAGAGAAGTGCGTCGGCGAAGATCTCTACAGATGTCCTGCACAGAGTTGGAGTAGCAACTGGTGGCACTAGAGGAATTGATGGAGCTGAGGTGACAGTAGCAGGTGCTGATGAAGAAGGCCTCGACTCAGGAGCTGACATTGTAGTTGATCTGACCTGGGTAGTGAAGCGAGTAGCTAGCCTGAGAGGACACAAATTCTCCTCCTCCTCATCATCATCATCATCATCATTGTCATCATCATCATCATCATCATCTGTGGAATGAGGAAGAGGCACAACGTCAACTTCCTTCTTGAGCTCAGTCACAGTCCTGTTCAACCCATCTACCTTGTAATTGAGGGTCTTTATCCTGGTCTCAAAGATCCTCACAATACTACTCTGGTTCTCCAGTATGTCCTTGATGTCCTTCTGCATGACCTGAACTGTTGAGATCAAGAGATCCATCTACTCGTTCCTGGACCTAGGGACTGGAGCACTAGTGGCTCTAGCTACCTCTGCCTCTGCTTCTGCCTTAGCCTGAGCTGTAGGTGATATGGGATGGTCTGGGTCCATCACCACAATGTTGTCCTCGAAGTCTGGCTGTAGGGGCAAGTGGGCTCTGTCCAGAGCAAAGATGTGCTTCTCTAGCTTGTTGTTGATGAGCATCTGAATGTAGGGTGCATCTCAGCATGAGCGCTTCTAATCAGCAGCAATCCTCTTCATGGTCTCCACTATCAGATCCATCACTCTGAATCTCTGGTGTTGGTCAATATGAATCAACAGGTTGATGGAGTAGCCTCGGATCACCTTCTCGTCACATGACTTGGACGTCAAAGTATGCCTCAAAATAGTGTTGATGGTGTGGAGACCTGCCTAGAGGTGATAGATATATCCTAGCTTGTAGGACTGAAGCTGTGCAGCACGAGTGGCATTGTACATGTCCTTCATGGCAGTGTCGCTCGCCTTGGACTCTGAGTACACAGAGATATCTCCATCTCGTCCCTCTAGGACTGCTAAGATGGCAGCCCATTCATCAAAAGTTGACTCGTATCTTGCTCCTTCTGTCATCCACACAATCCTACCATCTCCATAGAAGTGAGCAGTTGAGTAGAATTGCATGATCATATCATCGTTCCATGCAGTGAACTCTCTGCCAACAAACTAATCTATGCCAACACAGTGGAAGTTGTGTTGTACATTTGGGAAATAGTCTTCATTCGCCTTGATTTACTTCTAGTCGACATATCTCATGTCACTCATAGCTCGACTCTTGTCAAGCAGCACGGTCTCATAAAAATCCTATTGCTCCTTGGTGTAGAACATGTAGTACACAACTGTCTTCTTCCCGTGAGAGTTAGGATCAATGGCTATCCACTCTCTCAAACCTTCATCCTTCTTCTTCTTCTTCTTCTTCATATTGACAGCTAAAGGATGGCTGGCATTGTGCACTAGAAGATGTGGTCTGAGCTTCATCAATGCAGACATGGCATCCTCATCAACTTCTCTAAAGGTAGATTCGTTGTTCTTCTCAAAAGCTAGAATCTGTTTGGATGTCCTCTTGGACTTTTTAGCAGCAACCTTCTTGGATCCAGACTTGGTGCTCTTGGAGGGACCTTGCTTTGGCATAACATCTGCCAAAAGCTTCTTCTGCTTCTTCTTGGGAGGAGCCTTGACAACTTCCTCTTCCTCCTCCTCCTCCTCCTCCTCAGCACCAGCAGCTTCCTTAGGGTCATCATACATTGAGGTAGGCCTGCCAACAACACGGATAATCCTCTTCCTGGCTTTCTTCTCACCTGCCTTCTTAGGCAATGACCTCCTTGGGGGCTTAATGGTCATGGTAGCCCTAGCACTCTCAGGTGCTCTCATAGACTCTGGAGGAGCATATGTCTTGCTGACCACCCTCCTGAAAGAGGTGGCTTTATTTGCTGACTTCTTGGCGGCCTTGTCTTGCTTCTTGGCAAGAACTTCCTCATGCATAAAATCTGAATCCTCCTCATCTGAATTTGTCTTCCTCCTAGCCCTAGTAGCAACCTTGGGGGACCCATGAGAACTGGGGGTGCCTGGATCTGAAGATGAGCTAGACCCAGGGCTAGTGTCTGAACTCATGTCAATGTTTTGCTCCTGCAAATTCTGGTTGTCCTCAGCATCTGAGATATCTGACCCTATGAATAGAGTATAGAGGAGTACAAGAGGATAAGTCATCACAAAATGCAGCTTGTGTCGTGGGAACGAACACCTATGGGATCATGGGGATCCCTTTCGGTTCGACAGGGGGCAGCTCGCACAAAGAGCCAGACTGGTAAGCTGTGCATGGGGAGTTTTTACCCAGGTTCGGGCCGCACGGGTGCATAAAACCCTACTCCTACCTTGGTTATATTGATCGTGTTCTAGGGTTCCAACTATACGAGCACCATGAACGGCCGCTACGTGAGCTTGGTAACCTCCAGTTGTCTAACTGTCGGGCCATCTGGTTGTCTAACTGTCCAACTGTCCAAAAAGAAAAACCTTTCTCTCTATAATGCACTGGGCCTCCTTTTATACCTAAGGGGATCCCAACAGTGTTTCGTACAGTGTGCACACGGGATGTACAGTGGTACAATGCTATCGTACCTAACTCTGACGGAGTAGGACATGAACATTCAATGCACCGTTAGGCGCCTCAGCCCGTCAGCGGGACGGGACGGGAGCCTGTCCCATCGGTGCCGCTTAGCTCCCTCCAACGTCTATGTCGCGACACGCGTCTAGGTGAATCGACACCTGGCATGTGTGCTGGCGGTGCTTGTCGGGGCCTTGCCTTGCCGGGGGCCTCGCTTTGCCTGGAGGCTCTACAGACCTTGCCGGTAGTCTTGAGTCTTTTGTGCTGGTGCTTGACAAGTCTTTGCTGGGCCTTGCCATCGGGGCGTCTACTATTGCCCGTGCACGAGTAATGGGGCACTAGATGGCCCAAAAACTCTAGTGCACCGACAACTTGTTTTTGAAAGATTGAACTAAGAATTCTCAAATTTTGCATTCTGACAAATGTATATCGGTACAACAGGAACAAATTTTTTGGACCTACCGAGACAGATAGTCTCCTTCACAAAAACTTGGCACCACTTTCGGTGAGACCAAAAATGGGCACTCGGTTTCACTGAGACTGTTCTCAGTCGACCAGAAAAGCAAATCGGTGCAACCGATTATTTTGTGTCAGTTCTACAAAGATTCATGTGGCGGATGGAAAAACCTAAAAATTGTTTGTTCGCTATACTACGGGAATTTCTCATGGATGAATCAATCTCAAACTATGGATAATCGATGAAGAAACCCTAATGTGCAAGAATCAGAGGTTAGAGCACATGAGGGGGGTGAATCATACCCTAGCTTGGTGACGACTTCGTTATGGCGGCGACTGGAGTGAGGATTCTGTCGACGGCGGAGGCTTCCAATGGTAGAGGCGCTCAAGAAGACAACGGCGATGACCAGGGGCCTTGGTTCGGCAGCAAGGGTTTTAGGGGGCGAGTGTTGAGGAATAGATTTCAAAAGTCGGGTCCGCCTCTAAACCCATAGCTGTCGGTGACACCGATTCTAAATTTTCGGTGTCACCGAGTTTCTCAACTGTCAGCTGTCAAGGAAACTCGGTGTAACCAAGAATATGGAATTGGTAGTACCGAGATAGAAACCAGATCAACCCTAGGCATTCAATGAGACCGAGTTTTTTGAGTTGGTTCCACCGAGGTGCACTTGGGAGGTTTTAATGGTCAGTCCTTTGTCGATACGGAACTCCGAGTGCTCCTCACACAGAGAGATCGAAAAGTACTTGTTCAAATTTTGTGATGCAGCATGAATAGAACATGAGGTGAGAAAGCATAGATATCTAGAGGAGTGGTCCTAGACATTCTTCTACATCCAATTGTCAAAACATAAATCAAAAGCCAAATAGCAACAACTGGATGTCCTCGACTGAGTAAATAAATGCAGACCAACATGCTCACACAATAAGATGTCAAATGGAAACATGACAAACATGCACAAACTCACTAGCATCTAACAAGCACTTTGGCGATGATGGAGTCATCTATATATGAGTATATTGACTTAGCAGCCAAGTAAGAATACTTGATCATAGGTCATACTCATCGTTTAAGCACAAGTGGGGTTACCACTTGTACATAAAGCATTTAATGTTGTCACATACTATCAGATGCTTTGACTCAAGTCTTAGAGTAAAGCTCCCCCTTGATGTGACATCCCCCCATAGGAGGGATAAACTAACCTTGGGTTTTGTCGTTGAAGACTTCATGTAGGTGAAGTAGTGGTGGATGCTCATAGCTGATGAAGATCACCATGAGTTGGGAGCATCCTTGCTGTTTCATTACTCTTCTCACCTACATGGGTTAGTCCCAACACACAAGAGACAAATACAAGGATATCTATGGACATGGAGTGCAAAGCATACATGATGATGTCCATTGATTTGTTGATTACCTTGTCCCTTGCTTACCTTTGAGGGAATGTGTGACTCCTTGAACTATTGCATGATGTTGATGTTGATTGCAACTAGTTCTTGACAATAATGAATATGAGTGGATTCCATTGGCGGAGTCACCCCTCAAGAACTTCTCTAGTTCTTATTCTTGGGGACCCACATGAAGTTGATGGGGATCCTTGGTGTTGAAGTAGCACTTCTAGTGTTGTAAATATGCCCTAGAGGCAATAATATATGGTTATTATTATATTTCCTTGTTCATGATAATGGTTTATTATACATGCTATAATTGTATTGATTGGATACACATTGCATGTGTGGATACATAGACAACACTTTGTCCCTAGTATGCCTCTAGTAGACTAGCTCGTTGATCAAAGATGGTCAAAGTTTCCTAGCCATTGACATGAGATGTCATTTGATAACGAGATCACATCATTGGGAGAATGATGTGATGGGCAAGACCGAAACTATAAATATAACATATGATCATGTCAGTTTATTGCTATAGTTTTCTGCATGTCAAGTATATGATCATGTCATTGACACTGGAGGAGTGCCTTGTGTGTATCAAACATCGCAACATAATTGGGTGACTATAAAGGTGCTCCACGGGTATCTCCGAGGGTGTCTGTTGAATGGGTATGGATCAAGACTGGGATTTGTTACTCCGTGTGACGGAGAGGTATCTCAGGGCCCACTCGGTAATACAACATCACAACAAGCCTTGCAAGCAATGTGACTAAAGTGTTATCCATGGGATCTTGTATTATGGAATGAGTAAAGAGACTTGCCGGTAATGGGATTGAACTAGGTATACAGATACCGACGATCGAATCTCGGGCAAGTAACATACCGATGAACAAATGGAACATCATATAGGATTAACTGAATCCTTGACATAGAGGTCCAAACGATAAAGATCTTCGTAGAATATGTAGGAACCAATATGGGCATCCAGGTCGCGCTATTGGTTATTGACCATAGAGGTGTCTCGGTCATGTCTACATAGTTCTCGAACCCGCAAGGTCTGCACACTTAAGGTTCGGTAACGTTTCGGTAGTATAGAGTTATGTATGGTGGTGGCCGGAGGTTTTTCTGAGTTCCGGATGAGATCTTGGACGTCACGAGGAGCTCCGGAATGGTCCGAAGATAAAGATTGATATATAGGAAGTCCTATTTTGGTCACTGAAGAAGTTTCAGGCTCACCGGTAGTGTACCGGGAGTGCCGGGAGGGTACTGGGGGACCATCAGAAGGGGTGTATTGACCCAAGGGGGCACATGGACTCTAGGAGGAGGTAAACCATCCCCTAGTGGGCTGGCCGAAGCCCCACTAAAGGCCCATGCATTCTGGGTGGAGAAACCCAAAGGTGAAAGGGGGGATCCAAGTGGAGAGAAGGAGTCCTTATCCTACTAGGATTGGAGGACTCCTCCTCTCCACCTTCAGCCGAAGCAAGGGATGGTTCCTTGGGGGCCAAGACTCCTCCTATATATAATAGAGGTATTGAGGGTTTTTCAACACAGAAAACAACAACATGCTACCCTCTTCCTCTAGATCGTTCCGATGATGCTTGGTGAAGCCCTACCGGAATAGTTCCATCACCATCACCGCCATGCCGTCATGCTGCCGGAGAACTCATCTACCTCTTCGCTCCCTCTTGCTGGATCAAGGAGGCGGAGCTCGTCATCGAGCTGTATTTGTGCTGAATGTGGAGGTGACGTTCGTTCGACGCTAGATCGGGACGGCTCGTGATTGGATCGTGGGACGCTCGACGATTTGGATCGCGAAGTCGTTCGACTACATCAACTACTTTTCTTAATGCTTCCAGCTTAGCGATCTGCAAGGGTATGTAGATCCACTCTCCCTCTCATAGATGCTCATCACCATGGATAGATCTTGCATGTGCGCAGGAATTTTTATCCCATGCAACGTTCCCCAACAGTGGTATCAGAGCTAGGTCTATGTGTAGATGAGATCATGAGTAGAACACGAAGGAGTTTGTGGGCGTTGATGCTTAGATTTCTTCCTCCCTTGATCGTGTTTTGAATCAGTGGTATTGTGGGATGAAGCGGCCCGGACCAACCTTACTCGTACGCTTACGGGAGACCGGTTCCATCAACTGACGTGTAACTTTGTTGCACAAAGATGGTTGGCGGGTGTCTGTCTCTCCTACTCTAGTTGAATCGGATTCGACAAAGGTAGTCCTTGAAAAGGTTGAATAGCAATTTGTGTATTACCATTGTGGTTTATGCATAGGTGAGAATTGTTCTTGCTATATACCCGTAGCAGCCACGTAAAACTTGCAACAACAATTAGAGGACGTCTAACTTGTTTTTGCAAGGTATGTTGTGATGTGATATGGCCAATTACATGATGTGATATATGTGATGTATGAGATGATCATGTGATGTATAGAATTTCACGACTTGCATGTTGATGAGTACGGCAATCGGCAGGAGCCATAGGGTTATCTTTAATTATTTTTGCCATTTTTGCTTTACTTTATCGCTATGAGTTAGGAATAGTCGTGGAAGCAATAGTCGGCACGACAACCCTGATGGAGACACGTTGATGGAGATCAAGATGATGGAGATCATGGTGTCATGCCGGTGATGATGGAGATCATGCCGGTGCTTTGAAGATGGAGATCAAAAGCACAAGTTCATGGCCATATCATGTCACTTATGATTTGCATGTGATGTTAATCCTTTCATGCACCTTGTTTTGCTTAGGACGACGGTAGCATTATAAGGTGATCCCTCAATTAAATTTCAATATGAATTGTGTTCTTCTCGAGTGTGCACTATTGCGAAAGTTCGTCATGTTGAGACACCACGTGATGATCGGGTGTGATAGGCTGTACATTCACATACAACGGGTGCAAGCCAGTGTTGCACGTGCAGAACACTCAGGTTAAACTTGACGAGCCTAGCATGTACATACATGGCCTTGGAACACAAGAGACTGAAAGGTCGAACATGAGTCATATAGTAGATATGATCAACATGAGGATATTCACCATTGAAACCACCTCAACTCACGTGATGATCGGACTTGAGTTGGTGAATTTTGATCATGTATCACTCAAATGGCCCGAGGGATGTCAATTTGAGTGAGAGATTTAGTAATTTGATTAACTAAACTCATTATCTTAAACAATAGTCTTAGTAACCTTTGCATATTTATGTTGTAGATCAATGGCTCGCGTAGTAGCACCCCTAAATTTTAATGCGTTCCTAGAGAAAGCTAAGTTGAAATACGATGGAAGTAACTTTGTGGACTAGGCCCATAATCTGAGGATTATCCTCACGGCTTCCCAGAAGGCTTATGTCCTTGATACACCGCTTGGTGCTCCACCCGCTGCAATGGAGTCTGCAGACGTTGCGAATGCCTGGCAGACATGTTTTGATGATTACTCAATGGTTCAATGTGCAATGTTGTATGGCTTAGAATCAGGACTTCAAAGATGTTTTGAACCTCATGGAGCATATGATATGTTCCAGGAGTTGAAGTTTATCTTTCATAAGAATGCCCAGATCGATAGGTATGAGACCTCTGATAAGTTCTATGCTTGCAAAATGGAGGAGAACGGGTCTTTCAGTGAACACATACTCAGAATGTCTGGGTATTCCACCCGTCTGGCTGAATTGGGGATGCCCCTTCCGGCAGAGGTGATCACTGACAGAGTTCTTCAATCATTGCCACCTAGATACAAGAGCTTCATGTTGAATTATAACATGCACGGGATGAACAAGTCAGTCATCGAGCTGTTTGCGATGTTAAAAGTCACTGAGTCTGAGATTTAGAAGGAGCATCAAGCGTTGATGGTCAATAAAACCACTAGTTTCGAGAATAATTGCAAAGGCAAGAAGGGTAACTCTAACAAGAGTGTAAAAGCAGTTGCCCCTCCCGTGAAGAAACACAAGGCTGGACCCAAGCCAGAAACTGAGTGCTTTCATTGCAAGGGAACTGGTCACTGGAAGCAGAACCGCCCCAAGTATCTGGCCGTCAAGAAGGCGGACAACACCAAATAAGGTATATATGATACACATGTTATTGATGTGTACCTTACCAACTCTCGTTGTAGTGCCTGGGTATTTGATACCGGTTTAGTTGCTCACATTTGCAACTCAAAACAGGAGCTATGGAATAGACGAAGGCTGGTAAAGGACGAAGTGACGATGCGCGTGGGAAATGGTTCCAAGGTTGATGTGATCGTCGTCGGCATGCTCGCTCTTTGATTACCATCGGGATTAGTGATGAACCTAAATAATTGTTATTTAGTGCTTGCATTAAGCATGAACATTATATCTGGATCTTGTTTATTGCATGACGATTACTCATTTAAATCATAGAATAATGGTTGTTATATTTATATGAGTCATATCTTCTATGGTCATGAAACCAATGTGAGGGATTTATTCATATTGAATCTCGATAGTGATGATACACATGTTCATAACATTGATGCAAAAAGATGTATAGTTGATAATTACCACTTTCTTGTGGCACTTCCGTTTAGGTCATATTGGTGTAGAACACATGAAGAAGCTCCATGCTGATGGACTTTTGGAGTCACTTGATTTGGAATCACTTGACACATGTGAACCATGCCTCATGGGCAAGATGACGAAGACCCCATTCTCTGGAACAATGGAACAGGCAAGTGAGTTGTTGGAAACCATACATATTGATTTGTGTGGTCTGATGAGCATTGTGGCGCGCGGTAGATATCATTATTTTCTCACCTTCACAGATGACTTAAGTAGATATGGTATATTTACTTAATGAAACACAAGTCTGAAACTTTTGAAAAGTTCAAGAAATTTTAGAGTGAAGTTGAGAATCATCATAACTAGAAGATTAAATTCCTACGATCTGATCGAGGAGGTGAATATCTGAGTTATGAGTTTGGCAGTCACTTAAGACAGTGTGGAATTATTTCACAATTGACACTGCCTGGAACACCGCAGCGTAATGGTGTGTCCGAACATCGTAATCGAACCTTATTAGATATGGTGCATTCTATGATGTCTCTTGCTGATTTGCCACTATTGTTTTGGGGTTATGCATTAGAGTCAGCTGCATTCAATTTAAATAGGCCACCATCAAAATCCTTTGACATGACGCCATATGAACTGTGGTTTGGCACGAAGCCAAAGTTGTCATTTCTTAAAGTTTGGGGATGTGATGCTTATGTTAAAAAGCTTCAGCCTGAAAAGCTAGAACCCAAAGCAAATAAATGCATCTTCGTAGGATACCCAAAAGAGATAGTTGGGTATACCTTCTATCTCAGATCGGAAGGCAAAGTGTTTGTTGCTAAGAACGGAGCATTTCTTGAGAAAGAGTTTCTCTCGAAAGAATTGAGTGGGAGTAAGATAGAACTTGATGAGGTTGTTCAACCTTTGTTTCAACTAGAGAGTAGCGGAGCACAGAAAGATGCTTCTGTGGAGCCTACGGCAGTTGAAGAGGAAGTTAATGATGATGATCATGAAGCTTCGAATCAAGTTACTATTAAACCTCGTAGGTCGACAAGGGCGCGTACTGCTCCTGAGTGGTACGACAACCCTGTCTTGGAGGTCATGTTGTTAGACAACAATGAACCTACGAGCTATGGACAAGCGATGATGGCCCTGATTCTGAGAAATGGTTAGAGGCCATGAAATCCGAGATGGGTACCATGTATGAAAACAAAGTATGGACTTTGGAAGTATTACCTGAAGGGCGAAAGGCAATTCAGAACAAATGGATCTTTAAGAGGAAGACGGGCGCGGACGATAATGTCACCGTCTATAAAGCTAGACTTGTGGAAAAGGGTTTTTCACAAGTTCAAGAAGTTGACTACGATGAGACCTTCCCACCCGTAGTGATGCTTAAGTCCCTCAGAATCGTGTTAGCAATAGCTGCATATTTCGAATATGAAATTTGGCAGATGGATGTCAAAACAGCGTTCCTTAACGATTTCCTTAAGGAGGAGTTGTATATGATACAACCAGAAGGTTTTGTTGATCTAGAGAATGCTGACAAAGTTTGCAAACTCCATCGATCAATTTATGGACTGGTGCAAGCATCTAGGAGTTGGAATGTGCTCTTTGATGAGGTGATCAAAGCGTTCGGGTTTATACAAGTTTACGGAGAAGCTTGTATTTACAAGAAAGTGAGTGGGAGCTCTATAGCATTTCTAATATTATATGTGGATGACATATTGCTGATTGGAAACAATATAGAAATGCTGGAAAGCGTGAAGGAATATTTGAACAAGAGTTTTTGAATGAAGGACCTAGGAGAAGTTGCTTTCATATTAGGCATTAAGATCTATAGAGATAGATCGAGACGCTTAATAGGACTTTCACAGAGCACATACCTTGATATAGTTTTGAAGAAGTACAAAATGGATCAGTCCAAGAAGGCATTTTTGCCTGTGTTACAAGGTGTGAAGTTGAGTAAGACTCAATGCCCAATGACTGCAGAAGATAGAGAGAAGATGAGTGCCATCCCCTATGCTTCAGCCATAGGCTCTATCATGTATGCAATGTTGTGCACAAGACCTAATGTAAGCCTTGCCATAAGTATGGCCGGAAGGTTTCAAAGTGATCCAGGAATGGAGCACTGTACGGTGGTTAAGAATATCCTTAAGTACCTGAAAAGGACTAAGGAAATGTTTCTCATTTATGGAGGTGATCAGGAGCTCGTCGTAAAGGGTTACGTCGATGCAAGCTTTGACACTGGTCCGGATGACTCTAAGTCGCAAACCGGATACATATTTATTCTCAATGGGGGAGCGGTAAGCTAGTGCAGTTCCAAGCAGAGCATGGTAGCCGATTCTACAGGCGAAGCGGAGTACATTGCAGCTTCGGAGGCGACGAAGGAAGGTATCTGGATGAAGGAGTTCATGATCGATCTTGGAGTAGTGCCCAGTGCACTGAATCCAATGAACCAAGTGGATCTGTTCTGTGATAACACTGGTGCCATTGCCCTGGCCAAGGAACCAAGGTTTCACAAGAGGATCAGACACATAAAGCGACACTTCAATTCCATCTGCGAGTACATCAAGGAGGAGGACATAAATATTTGCAAAGTGCACATGGATCTGAATGTTGCAGACCCGTTGACTAAACCTCTTCCAAGGGCTAAACATGATCAACACCAGAGTTGTATGGTGTTAGATTCATTACAATGTAAATCACATGGTGATGTGAGCTAGATTATTGACTCTAGTGCAAGTGGGAGACTGTTGGAAATATGCCCTATAGGCAATAACAAATGGTTATTATTATATTTCCTTGTTCATGATAATCGTTTATTATCCATGCTATAATTGTATTGACTGGAAACACATTGCATGTGTGGATACATATACAACACTTTGTCCCTAGTATGCCTCTAGTAGACTAGCTTGTTGATCAAATATGGTCAAGGTTTCCTAGCCGTTGACATGATGCCTTGGCCGAAGCAAGGGTTGGTCCCTTGGGGGCCAAGTCTCCTCCCTCCGTCCTCCTATATATACTAGAGGTATTGAGGGGTTTTCAACACAGAAAACTGCCACGTGCTACCCTCTTCCTCTAGATAGTAGTTTCTCCTCTAGATCGTTCCGACGGTGCCTGGCGAAGCCCTGCCAGAATAGTCCCACCACCATCACCGCCAGGCCGTCGCGCTGCCAGAGAACTCATCTACCTCTTCGCTCCCTCTTGCTATATCAAGGAGGCAGTGATCGTCATCAAGTTTTACGTGTGCTGAACGTCGAGGTGTCGTCCGTTCGGCGCTAGATCGGGACGGATCGTGATTGGATCGCGGGATGCTCGACGATTTGGATCGCGAAGACATTCGACTACATCAACCGCGTTTCTTAACGCTTCCCGCTTAGCGATCTACAAGGGTATGTAGATCCACTCTCCCTCTCATAGATGCTCACCACCATGGATAGATCTTGCGTGTGCGTAGGATTTTTTTTGTTTCCCCTACAACATTCCCCAACATGTAGAAGTTGAGCTTGTAGTAGCCTTGGGAACCCACTTCACCAAAGCTCGGGATTCATCTTCATATGAGTCAATGTCCTCTTGAAGCTTGTTCTTGCCCTTTAGCTTGGTGTCTTGTGGTGGAAGGTCATCTTGATATTTTGTTCCCTTGGAGAGAGTATTTTCATACTTCTCCTTTTGAGGAACAAACTTGGGATTGGGATATTGACCTTCTTCCCATTCAATTCCATTAGCGTTGAAGTAGCCAATGCCACGGTTCTTCCAGTATCCTCTATGCTTGCGTACCATCTCCTCAAATTTTTTGCACCCGGCAAGACTCTTGTAGATACATTTCTCTATAATCGCTTTCAAAAGTTCATTTTCTTGATCAAGTGTAACGTGGCTAAGAGAGTACTTAGTGGGATCAATAGAACTACTAGAAGCAATATCATTGGATTTATCATTTTTATTACTACTAGTTGAAGAACTTTTCTTGCCTTTGTTACTAGTTTGCTTAGTCTTAACTTGTGGCATGAACGTAGACAAGAGAAGTCGTTTGACTAGATAAGAGGAAGTCTTATTCCGAAGATCGTCATTGATAGCTTTAAGGAACTCATGCTCTTGCTCTAAATTGAGCTTCTCGAAGCGGAGCTTCTTAAGTGTCCTTTCAAGCTCTCTATGATCTTGTATAGTGACTCATGAGTTAACTTAAGAGTGTTTAGTTCTTGAGTTAGTCGTTCTATTTCCAACTTAACATCATCACACAACTTATCTAGACTAGAGTGATTACTAGCAAGTTCATCTTGACTAACATTACTAGATTTTTCAAACAGAAGGTCATCTTCAATTAACAAGTCATACTCATCACTATTGAAATCAAGATACTCGGGGTGTGATACCTTGGGTCCTTTAGCCATGAAGCAACATCCAATCCTTTCATTTGGTGAATCAAATAGGTCGTAGGAGTCGACTGTCACTAGTGCAAGTCCGGCAACACCTTCATCTTGACTATAGTCAGAGTTGGAGTGGTAGCTTCTCCCGGAGTGGTTGGTGGATTCAGAGTCAAAAACCCATTTACCAACATGAGCTTGATGTCTTCTTCTTGAGTAGCACTTGGTGTACTTGCCCTTCTTCTCCGAGTCCCTACTTCTCCTTGAGGGCCTTCGTTCATAATGATCATCCCTACTCCATCTCTCTCTTCGAGGTGATTCACCTCTTGAGCTTCGTATTCTTGGTGACTCTTCTTTCCTTTTGTAAGGAGCCATGCACTCACTGGAGTAGTGTCCAGGCTTCTCACAATTGTAGCAGTTTTGGTCACGACTTGACGAACACTTCGCTTTGTATCTTGAGTTGGATCTTTGATCTTTTCCTCTATTCTTGTAGAACTTGTTGAATTTCTTGACCATGAGGTTTATCTCTTCATTTGTGACAAGGTTGTCGCTTCAGGTTGCGGGAGCATCACTTGTGGCCTTATAAGCACCGCTAGACTTGTGGTGAAGCTCTTCCTTGTCCTTCGGTGTCATCTCATGAGCAACAATCCTTCCAATCACTTCCGTTGTCTTGAGATCTTTGTAGTTGTGCATCATTTGGATCAATGTGTGATGTCTACTACACAACCTTCTTCTTGTAGACTCGTGTTGGGCCTCCAAGCGCAGAGTTTTGTAGGACAATGGCAATTTTCCCTCAAGTGGATGACCTAAGGTTTATCATTCCGTGGGAGGCGTAGGATGGAGATGGTCTCTCTCGAACAACCCTGCAACCAAATAACAAAGTGTCTCTTGTTTCCCCAACACACCCAATACAATGGCAAATTGTATAGGTGCACTAGTTCGGCGAAGAGATGGTGATACCAAGTGCAATATAGATGGTAGATATAGGTTTTTGTAATCTGAAAATATAAAACAGCAAGATAACAAATAGAAAACAATGAGCAAAACGTTGTATAAATGCTTGGAACCAAGGCCTAGGGTCCATACTTTCACTAGTGCAATTTCTCTCAACAATATTGACATAGTTGAATCATATGTAAGTACCTCTCGTGCGACAAAGAGTTCACTCCAAAGTCACAAATAGCGGAGAACTAATGAAGAAATTATTGTAGGGTATGAAACCACCTCAAAGTTATCTTTTCTGATCAATCTTATGAGCTATCCCTATAAGTGTCACAAACAGCCCTAGAGTTCATACTAAAATAACACCTTAAGATACACATCAACCAAAATCCTAATGTCAACACAAGTACCCATGGGTTTGATTATACGATATGCATCACATAATTTCAGATTCATTATATTCAATCCAACACAAAGAACTTCAAAGAGTGCCCCAAAGTTTCTACCGAAGAGTCAAAACAAAAACATGTGCCAACCCCTATGCATAGATTCCCGAGGTCACGGAACCCGCAAGTTGATCACCAAAACATACATCAAGTAGATCAATAGAACAACCCATTGTCACCACATATATCCCATCACAAGACATACATCAAGTGTTCTCAAATCCTTAAAGATTCAACCCGATAAGAAAACTTCAAAGGGAAAACTCAATTCATCACAAGATAGAGAGGGGAAAACTGATTCATCTATATCAATAAAGCTTGCGATACATCAAGATCGTGTCATCTCAAGAACACGAGAGAGAGAGAGAGAGAGATCAAACACATAGCTACTGGTACATACCCTTAGCCCTGAGGGTGAACTGCTCCCTCCTCATCATGGAGACCGCCGGGATGATGAAGATGGCCTCCCGTGATGGTTTTCCCCTCCGACAGGGTGCCGAAACGGGCTCCCAGTTGGTTTTTCGTGGCTCTGGAGGCTTGCGCCGGCGGAACTCCCGATCTAGGTTCTGCGTTGGTTTTTTTTTGAATATTTGAGGATTTATAGATCTAAGAGGGAGGTCGGTGGACTCCTGAGGGGCCCACAAGCCTGGTGGGCGCGCCTAGGGGGTGGTCGCGCCCCTGAGGCTTGTGGCCTCCTAGGGAATCTTCTGGGTTCATCTCCAAGCTCCGTGGGTGCCTTCTGGTCCATAAAAAATCACCATAAATTTTTATTCCGTTTGGACTCCGTTTGATATTCCTTTTCTGTAAAACTCAAAAACACGGAAAAAATAGGAACTGGCACTAGGCTCTAGGTTAATAGGTTAGTCCCAAAAATAATACAAAGTTGTAGTAAAATGATTGTAAAACATCCAAGAATGATAATATAACAGCATGGAACAAGCAAAAATTATAGATACGTTGGAGACGTATCAGCATCCCCAAGCTTAATTCCTGCTCGTCCTTGAGTAGGTAAATGATAAAAACAGAATTTTTGATGTGGAATGCTACCTAACATGTTCATCATATTATTTTCTTATTTGTATAACATGGAAATTTGGACTTTGTAAATGATTCAAAGCAATAGTCTAGTTTTAACATAATGACTTCAATACTCAAGCATGTTAACAAGCAACCATGTCTTTCAAAATATCAATACTAAAGAAAGTTATCCTTAGCCCATCATGCTCAATCATTCATCCATTCATGAAACACACTCAAATATTAGATATGCCCAATGCTCAAGTACGATCATAGTGCCCCCTAGTTGGTGCTTATAAGAGAAGATGGAGACTCAAAGAAAAAACAAAAATTGCGTAAAGTAAGTAGATAGGCCCTTCGCAGAGGGAAGTAGGGATTTGTAGAGGTGCCAGAGCTCAAGGTTTGTATTGAGAGAGAAAATATTTTGAGTGGCATGCTTTTCCTGTCAACGAAAACAACGAAGTAGCTCACAATACTTTCCATGCTAGATACATTATAGGCGGTTCCCAAACAGAATAGTAAAGTTTTTACTCCCCCTCCACCAATCAATCACACTCCACGGCAAGCCGAATCTATGGGTACCATCCATACCAACAACATTCCTGAGGGAGTTTTGTTTCATTATATTTTGATTTGATTTTTGAGCATGGGACTAGGCATCCCGAATACGAGCCACTTTCTCTTGCATGACAGTGAATCAACACATATCATGAGAATAACACACCTAGCATGGAAAAATATTGGATACACCCCACCGTTTCATAAGCAGTACGGGCACACAAAATAGAAATTTTATTTTGAAGATTTAGAAATGGCACATACAAATTTGCTTGGAACGGTATGGAAATACCGCATATAGGTAGGTATGGTGGACTCATAAGGCAAAACTTGGTTTAAGGATTTTAGATGCACAAGTAGTATTTTTACTTAGTACAAATGAAGGCTAGCAAATAGATTGGGAAGTAGCCAAACCGAAGAACGAAAAATCACATAAGTGAGCATTGAGTCATAACTAACACCGAATAATGCACCACAAGTAGGATGTAACTTCATTTCATGACTATTGACTTTCGTGCAAGCATAGGGAATCACAAACCTTAACACCAATATTCTTACTAAGCATAATTACTCACTAACATGGCTCACATATTACTATCATCATGTTTCAAAACTATTACAAAGAATCAAGTTTAATTTGTCCCATGATCTTCATTAAAGATTTTATTATATCCTCCTTGGATATCTATCACTTTGGGACTAGTTTCATGTATTGCCATTGTTTTTTCGACAAGCTCAAACAAATTTAAGTAAAGCACATGGGCAAATGATAAGCTACTCTCAAAGGATATGAGTAGTCAAACAATTAAGGAGCTATGTGAGGACTCTTGCTCCCTAAATAAATATTTTCAGATATTAAGTAATTTATTCAAACATCAAGAAAAATAAAAATAGCACTCCAATAATAGCACGCATTATGTGAACAAATAAAAATTTAGGCTCAACATAGGCTAACCGATAATAGTTGATGAAGAGAGGTGGGATGCGTAGCATCCCCAAGCTTATATGCTTGAGAGTTCTTGAAATATTTACTTGGAGTTCCTTGGGCATCCCCAATCTTGAGATTTTGTATCTCTTACAATCCTCTCATACCAGGTTTCACCTATTCTCAAAAACTTCATCCACATAAAACTCGAAAAGAACTCGTGAGATAGGTTAGTACACATAATAATAAATCAACTCTTTATGTAATGCCAAGACAAGTTGCATAATAATTTTCAAACATTAGGTACTGTATACTATCATTTCCATAATTTATATCTACCAATATAGGCTATGGAAACTATACGATAAGTAGATAACGAAACTATGACAGCAATCTGTCTAAACAGAACAGTCTGTAGCAATTTATGAAAACAGTGTACTTATGTGCCTCCCAAACTTATGAAATTTTAGGAAATGCTATAAAATTTATATGAAATCACTGTGTAAAAATTTCAGAAACTTTCCATGTTCTTGTAAAATATGCAAATTCAAACACTACAGCCAAAGTTTCTGTTTTTTACACAGAACACATCAAAACATGCAATGCAAGCATCCTAAGGCAATTCTTGGAACTTTTTATTGAAAAACAATATTATACATAACACCTAAAAGAAATTAACAAAATATAATAACGATCCAAGCAAAGCACATATTGTGTGACGAATAAAAATATAGCTCCAAGTAAGATATACCAATAGTGTTGAAGACGAAAGAGAGGATGCCTTCCGGGGCATCCCCAAGCTTAGGCACTTGAGTATTCCTTGGATATTACCTTGGGGGTGCCTTTGGAATAGCCAAGCTTAGGTTCTTGTCACTCCTTATTCTTCTCATATCGGTGTCTCACCCAAAACTTGAAAACTTCAATCACACAAAACTTAACGGAACTTCATGAGATGGGTTAGTATAATAAACAAAGATCATTCACTTTGGTACTATCAATACAAGATTAATAATTGTTACCATCTGATACCTACTATATTATACCATTCCCATAATTTATACCACTGAATGTAAGCTATCGGAACACTAAAACAAGCAAACTATACATGCAAAACAGAATCTGTCAAAAACAGAACAGTCTGTGAAGATCTATAGTGTAACCATACTTTCCTGCTCTAACAATTATGAAAAATTAGTAAAACCTGTGAAATTTGTATATAAATGTTGTGTAAAAGTTTCAGAATTTTTTGATGCTTCAGTAAAATCAGAAAATTCATGTACTCGACGCAAAACTTTCTGTTTTTGCATAGAATCAAACAAGCACGTATCCACACTATCCCAAAGGCTTTACTTGGCACTTTATTGAAATAAAAGACACAAAATATTATTAATACAGAATATTAATCATGTGAACACATCAAAACAGAAATTAAAAGTGTTGGGTTTTCTCCCAACAAGTGCTTTTCTTTAATGCCTTTTTAGCTAGGCATGATGATTTCAATGATGCTCACATAGGAATAATAGTTGAAACATGCAAAAGAGCATCATGAATCACATGACAAGCACATTTAAGTCTAACCCACTTCCTATGCATAGGGATTTTGTGAGCACAAAATTTATGGGAGCAAGAATCATCTAGCATAGGAAGGGAAAACAAGCATATCTTCAAGAATTTGAACACATGGAGAGGAAACTTGATATTATTGCAATTCCTATAAGCATATGTTCCTCCCTCATAATAATTTTCAGTAGCATCATGAAGGAATTACACAATATAACCAGCACATAAATCATTCTTTTCATGATCTACAAGCATAGAAATTTTACTACTCTCCACATAAGCAAATTTCTTTTCATGACTAATAGTGGGAGTATCATAAAAGACTTGAATACTACAAATTGGTTCCACACTAAAAGAGTAGTATTTAGTAAAAGGATATTCATAATTATGACAAGTATCATAATATTAATCATCACTCTTTTTCATTGCATAAGTATCATCACAATAATCATCATAAGTAGGAGGCATGCAATCATTATAACAAATTTGATTATTCAAAGTAGGGAGAATAAAAAGATCATCTTCATTAAGCATAGCATACCCAAGCTTGGGACGAACATTAATTACAGAAAAAAAAATCTCAAACATTTCATTTTCATCAAACATAGCATCCCCAAGCTTGTGTCTTTGTATATCATAAACATAATCACTCTCATCATTAATGGTATGAATAGCACCAATAGTAATAGCAATTATCATCATCATCCTCCAAGTTGGTGCCATACATATTTTCAAGATTATAAGAAGTATCATTATCTTACCAATCATAATTATCACAACAAGTAATAGGCATAACAAAATCATCCTTAAGTGTATCATCTTCCACAACTATTTTTGATTCATTCTCATGAGGCCTATCAATAATGGGAGCAACATTATTTGGGAGAGATACCTCTTTACCTTTAATTTTCCTTCTTTTATTCTTCTTCACCACATTATGTGTGGCTTTATTTAATTCCTCCATAGTTCTTTTTGAAGAGGTTGGTTGAATAAAAAGCTTCTCCTTGTTACTTGATTTATCATAAGAAAAAATAGGAGGATATTGGGAAACCTCTTCCCCTTCATTAGTATTCTCTTCCTCTTTTATTTGTTTTCTTGTCTTTAAGTAATTGGCAATATAAGGATTCTCAATGCAATTTACCACACAATACATATAGATTTCATTTAGATCAAAAATCAATCATTTTCATGAGAGCCCATGCTGGAACATCCTTAGTTTCACATTTCATTACCCCCAAAATAGACTAAGTTCATTATGATGCTCAAGGGTAAAAAGGTTATCACAATTTTTGGACACAATTCGATCATGAAAGAATTCACAATATAAATTATAATGACCATGTTAATTCCAAAGTTCACGAGGATGGCAAGAAATATTAAGTCTTTCAACACAAACATATAGCCTCTCTTGCAATCATTTAGTTTCTAAATACTTGTGCCTCTTACAAAATCTATCTTCCCTTTTAGGCATGTCTACACAAACTCTACGCACTCCACAAAACTTGACATGCTTATAAGAAATATTTTTATCATGACTAGTGCAATCATCATTAGTACTATGGATATTCAAAGAATTCATACTAACAACTTGTAATCATGCTCATCATTAAAAGATTTAGTGCCAAACATTTTAATAACTTCTTCTAACACTTGAGCACAATTTTCCTTTCCATCATTTTCATGAAAGACGTTAAAAAGATGAAGCATATGAGGCAACCTCAATTCCATTTTTTGTAGTTTTATTTTATAAAACCAAAGTAGTGAAAAGCAAGAAACTAAAAGATTCAATTGCAAGATCTAAATATATACCTTCAAGCACTCACCTCCCCGGTAATGGCGCCAGAAAAGAGCTTGATGTCTACTATACAACCTTCTTCTTGTAGACTCGTGTTGGGCCTCCAAGCGCGGAGTTTTGTATGACAATGGCAATTTTCCCTCAAGTCAATGACCTAAGGTTTATCAATCCGTGGGAGGCGTAGGATGAAGATGGTCTTGCTCGAACAACCCTGCAACCAAATAACAAAGAGTCTCTTGTGTCCCCAACACACCCAATACAGTGGCAAATTGTATAGGTGCACTGGTTTAGCGAAGAGATGGTGATACAAGTGCAATATGGATGGTAGATATAGGTTTTTGTAATCTGAAAATATAACAAAAGCAAGGTAAAAATAGTAAATAGCGAGCAAAACGTTGTATAAATGCTTGGAAACAAGGCCTAGGGTCCATACTTTCACTAGTGCAATTTCCCTCAACAATATTGACATAGTTGAATCATATGTAAGTACCTCTCGTGCGACAAAGAGTTCACTCCAAAGTCACAAATAGCGGAGAACTAATGAAGAAATTATTGTAGAGTATGAAACCACCTCAAAGTTATCCTTTCTGATCAATCTTATGAGCTTCCCTATAAGTGTCACAAACAGCCCTAGAGTTCGTAATAAAATAACACCTTAAGATACACATCAACCAAAACCCCAATGTCACCAAGATACTCCAATGTCACCACAAGTACCCATGGGCTTGATTATATGATATGCATCACATAATATCAGATTCATTATATTCAATCCAACACAAAGAACTTCAAAGAGTGCCCCAATGTTTCTATAGGAGAGTCAAGACGAAAACATGTGCCAACCCTATGCATAGATTCCCAAGGTCACGGAACCCACAAGTTGATCACCAAAACATACATCAAGTAGATCAATACAACATCCCATTGTCACCACAGATATCCCATCGCAAGACATACATCAAATGTTCTCAAATCCTTAAAATCCAACCCGATAAGAAAACTTCAAAGGAAAAACTCAATTCATCACAAGATAGAGAGGGGGAAACTCCATATGATTCATCTATATCAATAAAGCTCGCGATACATCAAGATCGTGTCATCTCAAGAACACGAGAGAGAGAGATAGATCAAACACATAGGTACTGGTACATACCCTCGGTCCCGAGGGTGAACTACTCCCTCCTCGTCATCGAGACCGCCGGGATGATGAAGATGGCCTCCGGTGATGGTTTCCCCCTCCAGCAGGGTGTCGAAACGGGATCCCGATTGGTTTTTCATGGCTCTCGAGGCTTGCGGTGGCGGAACTCCCGATCTAGGTTCTGCGTTGGGTTTTTTGGAATATTTGAGGATTTATAGAGCTGAGAGGGAGGTCGGTGGACTGTCGAGGGGCCCACAAGCCTAGTGGGTGTGCCTAGGGGGTGGTCGCGCCCCTGAGGCTTGTGGCCTCCTCGGGAATCTTGTGGCTTCATTTCCAAGCTCCGTGGGTGTCTTCTGGTCTATAAAAAATCTTCGTAAATTTTTATTCCGTTTAGACTCCGTTTGATATTCCTTTTCTGTAAAACTCAAAAACATGGAAAAAACAAGAACTAGCACTGGGCTCTAGGTTAATAGGTTAGTCCCAAAAATAATATAAAGTTGTAGTAAAATGATTTTAAAGCATCCAAGAATGATGATATAACAGCATGGAACAAGCAAAAATTATAGATACGCTGGAGACGTATCAATGTGCATATGGTGTCATATCGATCGTCCAAAGCTCGAAGTATCTTCTTCATGATGAATTTGTCGGTCATTTCTTTGCTTCCTAAGCCGACAATCTCATTGGTGATGAGAGCTAGCCTAGATTACATCTCAATGACTCCTTCACCATCCTTCATCTTGAACTTGTCAAGCTGACTTTTAAGAACATCCAACTTGGACTCTCTCACAGATTCGATACCTTCATGCATATCAACCAAAGTATCCCAAATCTCTTTTGCATTCTCAAGACGGCTGATTTTGTTGAATTCTTTGGGGCATAGGCAGTTGAAAAGAATGTCCCATGCTTGAGCATTTAATTGCAACATCTTAAGTTCATCCGCAACCGCTTCACGATCCAGTTCCCTTTCATCCGCAAAGAATTCACCTTGCAATCCAACACGAACAACAGCTCAAACGGCGGGGTTATGACCAAGAAGATGCATTTTCATTTTTGCTTCCAACTAGCAAAATGAGTGCCATCAAAGTACGAACCTCTATGGTGATAATTTCCCTCCCTAGATGACATACTCTGCTAGGTTGTGAAACCAATGCAATGGAGACCAATGCTCTGATGCCACTTGTAGGATCGAAAGTAGGTCTAGAGGGGGATTAGAATACTTTACCAAATAAAAATCTACTTTTTCCCAATTTTAAGTGTTGGTAGATTTTAGAATTCGTAGCAAGTCAAGCACACCCAACACATGCATGTCTACAAGTATAGCAGCGGAAAGTAAGACTAGAATGAGTAGTAAAGGGAGGGTAGGAAGATCAAATGCAATTTGAAGACACGATGATTGTTCCCATGGTTCCCATAGGTGGTGCTATCGTCCGTCCACGTTTATGGAGTGTTCAACCCATGGAGGGTAATGGTCACGAGAGTACATGAAGGGCTCTACCCACGAAGAATTCCATGAAGAAGCAACCTCGATTATACCATGATGGCCTACGTCCACGAAGGACTAGCCTTCTAACTCGGGGTAGATCTTCATGAAATAGGCGATCTCCTTGCCTTTACAAACTTCTTAGTTCACTCCACAACACGAAGTAGGAGGATCCCAAGCGACACCTAACCAATCTACGAGGCACCACCCTCCAAAAGGTAATAGGCTTGATAATGTCGATGAACTCCTTGCTCTTTTGCTTCAAGATGATAGACTCCTCAGCACACAATCACTCTCTCACGGATTTAGCTTGGTATGAGAGATTGATTGGGTGGAAAGCAACTTGGGGAGGCTAGATATCAAGATTCATATGGTTGGAATGGAATGGTATGATCTCAACACATGAGTAGGTGGCTCTCTCTCGGAAAATCAGTTGGTATGAGTGGGGTTCTATTCTGAGTGCTTTTCTTGCGAGTGAGTGGTGGTGTAGGGGTATATATAGGCATCTCCAAAAATCCAACCGTTACCCCTGATAAGTTCAACTCGGTGACACCGATGTGTTAATCTCGATGTGACCAAGTTGCCTAAAATGTAGCAACTTTTGAATCTCGGTGAGACCGATACATAAAACTCGGTTGCACCTATAAGGTGACCAACGGTCAGATTGCCAGACTCGGTGACACCAATTCAACAAACTCGGTCAGACTGATTTCGTGAATTTGCGTAACATAATAGAGCTACGCCTCCCTGATGATGGTGCGATAAAAAGGTCTTGATAACCCACAAGTACAAGTGATCGCAACAGTTTTCAAGGGTAGAGTATTCAACCCAACTTTATTGATTCGAAACAAGGGGAGCCAAAGAATATTCTCGAGTATTAGCAATTGATTTGTACTTTCAACCTCACCTGAAAGACTTAATATATGCAGAAAACTATTTAGTAGCAAAGTAATATGTAAGTAACGGTAACGATGGCAAAAGTGAGAGTAGCAGTTTTGTAGTGATTGTAACAGTAGCAACGGAAAAGTAACTTAGCAAAGATCAATACGTGGAAATCTCATAGGCAATGGATCGATGATGGATATATGTAGGATGGCATTCATCATGCAATAGTTATAACGTAGGGTGACACAGAACTAGCTCCATTCATCAACGCAATGTAGGCATGTATTCCATATATAGTCATACGTGCTTATGGAAAAGAACTTGCATGCCATCTTTTGTCCTACCCTCCCATGGTAGCGGGGTCCAATTGGAAACTAAGGGATATTAAGGCCTCCTTTTAATAGAGAACCGTACCAAAGAATTAGCACTTAGTGAATACATGAACTCCTCAAACTACGGTAATCACCAGAAAGAATCCCAGTTATTGTCACCCTAGGGGATGCAGATCATAACTCGTAATAGGTGTCTACAACTTGTAAGTTAGGATCAAGAACACATATATATTCATGAAAACATAATAGGTTCATATCTGAAATCATGGCACTCGGGCCCTAGTGACAAGCATTAAGCATAGCAAAGTCATAGCAACATCACTCTCAGAACATAGTGGATACTAGTGATCAAACCCTAACAAAACTAACTCGATTACATGATAAATCTCATCCAACCCATCACCGTCCAGCAAACCTACGATGGGAATACTCACGAATGGGGGAGAGTATCATGGAATTGGTGATGAAGGCTGGTTGGTGATGATGATGACGTCAATTTCCCCTCTCCGAAGCCCAAAACAAACTCCAGATCTGGCCACCCGAGGAAGAACAGGAGGTGGCGGCGGCTTTGTATCGTGAAACACGATGAACTCTTCTCCTCGATTTTTTCTCCATGAATAGGAATATATAGGCTTGGAACTGAGGTCGGAGGAGCCAGAAGGGGCCCACCAGCTTGCCAGGTGCGGCCAGGGGGGTGGATGTGCCTGGTGGGTGATACGTCTCCAACGTATCCATAATTTTTGATTGTTCCATGCTATTATATTATTTGTTTTGGATGTTTTCATACATTAATATGCTATTTTATATTATTCTGGGGACTAACCTATTAATCTAGAGCCTAGTGCCAATTTCTGTTTTTCCTTATTTTTGAGTTTCGCAGATAAGGAATATTAAACGGAGTCCAAACAGAATAAAACCTCCGAAATGATTTTTTCTAGAAAATATGGAACCCATGAGACTTGAGAACCAAGGCAGATGAGCTGCCACGGGGTCACAAGCCTGCTTGCCGCGGCCAGGGGGGCACCCGCGTCGGGCAGGCTTGTGGGCCCCTGGCAACTCCCCTAACCCTAATCTTTGGCTTATAAATACCCAAATATTCCATCATTATCAGAGCGAGCCACAAAAACACTTTTCTGCCGCCAGAAGCCTCCGTTCCTGAAAGATCCAATCTTGGAGCCTTTTCCAGTAATCTGCCAAAGGGGGATTCGATCACGGAGGGCATCTACATCAACTCCATTGCCCCTCCGATGATGCGTGGGTAGTTCACCACAGACTTACGGGTCCATAGCTAGTATCTAGATGGCTTCTTCTCTCTCTTTGCTTCTCAATACCATGTTCTTCATGATCTTCATGGAGATCTATCCGATGTAATACTCTTTTGTGGTGTGTTTGTCGAGAGCCGATGAATTGTGGGTTTATGTTCGGATTATACATGAATATTATTTGAGTCTTTCCTGAATTCTTATATGCATGATTTCATATCTTTGCAAGTCTCTTCGAGTTATTGGTTTGGTTTGGCCAACTAGATTGGTAATTCTTGCAATAGGAGAAGTGCTTAGTTTTGGGTTCAATCTTGCGGGGTCCTCGCCCAGTGAGAAAGTAGGGGTAGCGAGGCACGTATTGTATTGTCGCCATCAAGGGTAAAAATATGGGGTTTCATCATATTTCTTGAGTTTATCCCTCTACATCATGTCATATTTCTTAATGTGTTACTCTGTTCATCATGAACTTAATACTCTAGATGCAGGCAGGAGTCGGTCGATGTGTGGAGTAATAGTAGTAGATACAGAATCATTTCGGTCTACTTGTCACGAACATGATGCCTATATGCATAATCATTTCCTTGGATATCTTCATAATTATTCGCCTTTCTATCAATTGCTCGACAGTAATTTGTTCACTCACCGTAATACTTGCCATCATGAGTTAAGCCATCTAGTGAAACCTATGGCCCCCGAGTCTATTTTCCATATTATATTTTCAGATCTAAAACAAAAAACACCAAAAAATACTTGCTGCATTGTTTTTTACTTTTAATTTTACTTTTCGTTCAAGCACCCTATTATATCTATCTCTACTAGATCTCATCCTTGCAAATAACCGTGAAGGGATTGACAACCCCTTTATAGCGTTGGGTGCAAGAGTTTGATTCCTTGTGTAGGTATATATATTGGTGTCTCTCTTTTATCTCCTACTGGATTGATACCTTGGTTCTCAAAAACTAAGGGAAATACTTATCTACTTTGCTGCATCAAACCGTTCCTCTTCATGGGAAGCCAAGGCACCCCAAGTCATATTCAAGGATACCAAAAATCCTAAGCTTGAGGATGCCCCGAAAGGCATCCCCTCTTTCGTCCTCAATCCATCGATAAATTTACTTGAGGCTACATTTTTATTCACCACATGATATGTGTTTTTCTTGGAGCGTCTTGTATGATAAGAGTATTTGCTTGTTAGTTTGCCAAAATCATCCTTTCTGCACACATCTTTAGAGAGATACACGTTGAATCGTAAATTTGTTCACTTATATGTTTTGAGCTAGGCAATGTCGCTCTAGTGCTTCATTTATATCTTTTTAGAGCACGGTGGTGTTATATTTTATAGAAATTATTGAACTCTCGTTCCTCACTTATATTATTTTGAGAGTTTCTTGAAACATCATGGTAAGTTGTTTAGGTTATGAATTTAGTCCTAATATAATGGCATCCAAGAGGGATATAATAAAAACTTCATATTAAGTGCATTAAAAACTATGAGAAGTTGGATTCCTTGTATATAGTTTTGAGATAATAGGGATGGTAATATGAGAGTCATGCTAGTGAGTACTTCTGAAATGAAGAGATACGTGTGTTAAATCTTGTGATTCCCGTAGCATGCACGTATGGTGAACCGTTATGTAACGAAGTCAAAGCATGACTTGTCTAATGATTGTCGACCTTTGTGTGAGGGTGGGGAGCGCTCGATAGTTAACTCCTACCAACCTCTCCCCTAGGAGCATGCGTATAATGCTTTGTTTGATGACTAATAGACTTTTGCAATAAGTATGTGAGTTCTTTATGACTAATGTGAGTCCATGTATTATACGCACTCTCACACTTCCATCTTTGCTAGCCTCTCTAGTACCGAGCAACTTTCGCCGGTACATCAAACCCTCCTTCCTCAAAATAGCCACCATACCTACCTATTATGGCATTTCCATAGGCATTCCGAGATATATTGTCATGCAACTTCCACCATGTAGTTTTTCTATGACTTGCATCATCACTTCGTATTGCATATAGAGTTTTATCTTGTCATAGGAATCGAGTTGTAATTTCTTTTTCTTTGAGTTATAAGTAAATAAAAGTGTGATGATTTTTCATTAATAGAGAATTGTCCAATGAGAGAAAAGGGTGATGGAGGCTATTACTCCCTCACAAGTTGGGACAAGTATCCGGACTTTACAAAAAATAAACGAGGCCAGCGAAGCCCAAACAAAAAAATAAAAGAGGCCAAAGAAGTCCACCAAATAAAAAATGAGAGAAAGAGAGAAGGGAAAATTGCTACTATCTTTTTCCACACTTTTGCATCAAAGTAGCACCGTGATCTTCATGATAGAGAGTCTCCTATTTTGTCACTTTCATATAACTAGTGGATATTCATTATGCACAACCACTTAGTTTTATTTTTGAGCTTTCATACACTTATAGCTCTAAGTGCATTTGTTGCATGGCAATCCCTACTCACTCACATTGATATCTATTGATGGGCATCTCCATCGCCCGTTGATATGCCTAGTTGATGTGAGACTATCTTCTCCTTTTTCCCTTGCACCCCGACCATATTCTATTCCACCTATAATGCTATATCCATGGCTCACGCTCATGTATTGCATGAGAGTTGAAAAGGTTTGAGAACACAAAACGTATGAAACAATTGCTTGACTTGTTCATCGAGGTTGTGCATGATTTAGATACTTTGTGTGGGGAAGATGGAGCATAGCCAGACCATATGATTTTGTAGGGATGACTTTCTAAGGTCATGTTATTTCGAAAGAATACGAATACCTTGTTGGTGTGCTCAAAGTATTACTGTTTCTATGTCAATATTAGACTATTGTTTTGAATCTAACGGATCTGAATATTCATGCCACAATAAAGAATATTACATGGATAAATATGTTGGGTAGCATTCCACATCAAAAATTCTGTTTTTATCATTTACCTACTCGAGGACGAGCAGGAATTAAGCTTGGGGATGCTGATACATCTCCAACGTATCTATAATTTTTGATTGTTCCATGCTATTATATTATCTGCTTTGGATGTTTTTATGCATGAATATGCTATTTTATATTATTTTTGGGACTAACCTATTAATCTAGAGCCTAGTGCTAGTTTCTGTTTTTTCCTTGTTTTTGAGTTTCGCAGATAAGGAATATTAAACGGAGTTCAAACGGAATAAAACCTCCGGAATGATTTTTTCTAGAAAATATGGAAGCCGCGACACTTGAGAACCAAGGCAGAGGAGCTGCCATGGGGCCACAAGCCCGCTTGCCGTGGCCAGGGGGGCCACCCACGCCGGGCAGGCTTGTGGGCCCCTGGCAACTCCCCTAACCCTAATCTTCGGCCTATAAATACCCAAATATTCCATCATTATCAGAACGAGCCAAGAAAACACATTTCTGCCACCAGAAGCCTTCGTTCCCGAGAGATCCAATCTCAGAACCTTTTCCGGTAATCTGCCGGAGGGGGATTCGATCATGAAGGGCATCTACATCAACTCCATTGCCCCTCCGATGATGCGTGAGTAGTTCACCACAGACCTACGGGTCCATAGCTAGTATCTATATGGCTTCTTCTCTCTCTTTGCTTCTCAATACCATGTTCTTCATGATCTTCATGGAGATCTATCCGAGGTAATACTCTTTTGTGGTGTGTTTGTCGAGATCCGATGAATTGTGGGTTTATGTTCAGATTATCCATGAATATTATTTGAGTCTTTCCTGAATTCTTATATGCATGATTTCATATCTTTGCAAGTCTCTTCGAGTTATTGGTTTTGTTTGGCCAACTAGATTGGTAATTCTTGCAATAGGAGTAATGCTTAGTTTTGGGTTCAATCTTGCGGTGTCCTCACCCAGTGACAAAGTAGGGGTAGCGAGGCACGTATTGTATAGTTGCCATCAAGGGTAAAAAGATGGGATTTTCATCATATTGCTTGAGTTTATCCCTCTACATCATGTCATCGTGCTTAATGTGTTACTCTGTTCTTCATGAACTTAATACTCTAGATGCAGGCAGGAGTCGGTCGATGTGTGGAGTAATAGTAGTAGATGCAGAATCATTTCGATCTACTTGTCACGGACCTGATGCCTATATGCATAATCATTGCCTTGGATATCTTCATAATTATTCACTTTTCTATCAGTTGCTCAACAGTAATTTGTTCACCCACCGTAATACTTGCCATCATGAGAGAAGCCATCTAGTGAAACCTATGGCCCCTGGGTCTATTTTCCATATTATATTTTCAGATATAAAACCAAATACACCAAAAATACTTGCTGCATTGTTTTTACTTTTAGTTTTACTTTCTGTTCAAGCACCCTGTTATATCTATCTCTACTTGATCTCATCCTTGCAAATAACCGTGAAGGGATTGACAACCCCTTTATAGCGTTGGGTGCAAGAGCTTGATTCCTTGTGCAGGTATATCTATTGGAGGCTCTCTTGTATCTCCTACTAGATTGATACCTTGGTTCTCAAAACCCGAGGGAAATACTTATCTACTTTGCTGCATCAAACCGTTCCTCTTCATGGTAAACCAACGCATGCTCAAGAAGTAGTTGTGGGCTTGTCACCTATGGGTGGCCCCCCTCCGGTTGATTCTTTCGCCAGTATTTTTATTAACCCCAACTATAATCTCCATAAATTTTCAAGTCAATCCAAGAACTTTTATTTCTGCACAAACATAACACCAAGGCAATTCTGCTGAAAACATCGTCAGTCCAGGTTAGTTCCATTCAAATCATGCAAATTAGAGTCCTAAACAAGGGCAAAAGAGTTTGTTAAAGTGGATACGATGGAGACGTATCATACAGCAGCATAGAACTGGTGAATGAGTTGCACATCAAAGGGAAAGTTGATAGTCATGAGCTTGATCAAGTCAAACTCCTCGCATAGTGCCAAAGCCTCTCCAAAGTAATCCACATTGTTCCTCCAGTACTCAATGTCAATTGTCCATTGCTTGTCAAACTTGTTCTTGTGATGGTCATAGAGCTCGTGCACAATCCACATTTATAGCTCATTCCTGAACTGAGGGGTGGACCACCTGGGAGAAACGGGGATCTCATACGGATTTTGAAAGCGAACCCTGTCCCAATCAACTTGCTTCCAGGAGTGCATAGGCTTTGCAGACTTTTGCTTGGCGGTCGAAGACTTCTCCCGGTGAGTGGGCTTGGTGGGTATCACAACTTCCTATGGCTCAGACTCATCAATGAGCCTACACCTACAAGCTCGTCTCTTGGACTTCTTCCGAGGAGCAGAACGAGAACAAGCGCCACCTGCAGACACACACAAGAGAAGCACACAAGAGAAACCCAGACAAGATGAGAGGATTGTACACAAGAATAGGAATATATTGGGCGTGATGTAGAGAAAATGAGAAAATGCAACAATGGGGCAAGATTCAGAGAAGCCGGTTGAATCGATCACCACAGCGGTTGTACTGTTGCAGCAGTTGTACTGCTGGTGGGGAACCGGTGCTTCCAGATTTGAATCGTGCACAACTATTCAAGTTTCTAGGCATCACAAGTAATAGGAGGTGTAGACATGATCTCTTCCCTCCAACAGTTTGACTAAAAATGTGGGAAACCAAGCAATTCCGTAACAATGGGGGGTCCAAAAGAGAGGACCCAAGAAAAAGAGAAATGAGGCATTACCGACGTCCATGGGAAGAGATCAGGGAGGGGAAGGGCCTCCACGAAGCAGATCCGAGAGGAGGTCATAGATCCGGGGCGTCGAGGGCATTTTGGGGTGGTGGGGTGGAGGCGACGGCTAGGGCAGCAGGGGGGAGTCGGGCACAAAGAGCAAACTGAATACCCCTTCTGCCCGGCCCTCCTTTAAGTGTCCGAACAAACATGACCGGTTGTACTGCCCGGCAGAATGGTTCTACCTGCCTGGGACAAACCTGGGAATTAGCGATTGTACCGCGTAACTCCACCAGTTGTACCACTGGGGTGGGACAACAGGATGGCCAGTGGTTGTGCTGCTTGGACCACCGGTTGTACCGCCTGGCCACAGCCACCACCAACAGGTTGTCAAAGTGTACAATTGGATTAGAGTGTTTCGAGATGAGGAAAGCTTGGGATAGAGACAAGACACAGGTGTATGGTGGGGTAATCTCAATGGTTGCAACAAAAAACACAAAAGGTCAAACCATGGAGGATGCCCACACCTAGGACACAAAATATATCTAGCAAGAGAAAATAGAAGCCAAGAAACACACACTTAGGACAAAAACGATGACAAATGCCTCACTCGAAGGGGAGCAGTGGCCGAGGCCACCTATGCTTGAGTCAATTGGTATGGTGCCGCGAATATTTTCACCTTGGTTCCATGACCAAAACTCGTCTTTGAAGCACAAGTGTCACCAAAAATGACTAATGTGAAAGATGAGATCAATTTGGGCATAATAAGGGAAGAGAGAGTTCATTGAGAGAACAACACTTCCCTTATGTTCATGCCTACATCTAAGCAAGATAATATTAAGAGTGTGGTGGGGTGTGTAAGTTTTCAATCCACATTGCTTGCATCAATGATATTTAGCTCATGCCCTAACTCGCGAAATCTTGGTTCATCCAATGGCTTCGTGAAGATATCTACAAGATGCTCATTTGTGTTGAGATGGATAAGATTGATCTCTTCGCGCTTGACATGCTCCCGGATAAAGTGATGATGAATCTCAATGTGCTTCATCTTGCAATGTTGAACAATGTTTTTGGAGACCATTATTGCACTTTCATTGTCATAGTAAAGAGGCACTTTGTCACAAATGACACCATAATCCTTTAAAGTTTGCCTCATCTAGAGAATCTATGCACAACAACTTGCGGTAGGTACATACTAGGCCTCGATGGACGAGAGGGAAACACAATTTTTTCTTTGAAGACCAACTTACCAAAGAGCAACCAAGAAATTGGCAACCTCCGGAAGTTGACTTCCTTACCACATGGTCTCCCGCCCAGTCCGAGTCTGAATAACCTATGAGCTCAAATGAAGCACCTTTGGGGTACCATAAGCCAAAGTTTGGGGTATGAGACAAATATCAAAAGATTCGCTTGACTACCACAAAGTGGCTTTCCTTAGGTGTGTATTGAAAACGTGCATAAATTCCCATACTTAACATAATATCCAGCCTAGATGCACAAAGGTAAAGCAAGGATCCAATCATGTAGCGGTATACCTTTTGATCCACGGCTTTACCATTGGGGTCATTATCAAAATAGCATTTGATAGTCATAGGAGTGTTGGCCTTTTGGCGGATTGAGCTCATTCATGTTGAATCTTTTGAGCATATCTTGAGTATATTTAGCTTGGTTGATGAAGGTTCCTTGACTTCGAATCCAAGGGAGTACTTCAACTCTCCCAACATGGACATCTCAAACTCTTTGGTCATTAGTGCGGCAAACTCTTCATTGAAAGCTTTGTTAGGAGAACCAAATATAATATCGTCAACATATAGTTCACATATGAACAAGTTCCATTTAACCCTCTTTGTGAAAAGAGTGGGATCTGTTTATCCAATTTAAAACCCACGATCTTGCAATATCTCGGTAAGGTGCTCATACCACGCACATGGGGCTTGTTTAAGGCCATAGAGAGCCTTATCAAGAACGTATACATGATTGGGGAACTTGGGATCCTTGAACCCCAGGGGTTGCTGGACATAAACCAACTCCTTCAGTGGACCACTAAGAAATGCACTCTTCACATACATTTTATATAATTTAAAATCATGATGAGAAGCATATGCAAGCAACATGCGAATAGATTCAAGACGTGCAACACGAGCAAAGGTTTCACCGTAGTCGATACCCTCGACTTGGGAGTAGCCTTGTGCCACCAATCTTGCCTTGTTGCGAGAACCCCATTTGCATCTTGCTTGTTCTTGAAGATCCATTTGGTTCCAATAACATTGTGGTTCTCCTTTGGTCTTGGCACCAACCACGACACTTTGTTGCCCTCGAAGTTGTTGCGTTCATCGTGCATGGCCTCAAGCCATTCTAAGTCCTCGGGCGCTTCTTGTACCTTAAGGGGTTAAATACAAGAAACAAACATTTGATGTGTACAAAAGTTTGTTAATTGTTTACGAGTGGTTACCCTTCTATTCAAGCTATAGTAGACGTTCTCCAAAACTTGTTGTTTATGTTGAAGCTGGGCAGCTATCTTGGCAACTCGTCTTTCTAAGATGTCCTCCATGGAAGGTTGTGGAGCACCTTTTTGGGATGGTGGAGGAGCACCATCTTGATAACCTTTAGCGTCATCATGAGCTTGCTCTTGATCTTGATCATGGTCTTGATCTTGAGCTTGCTCGGGGGTGTGAACTTGACCTTGGGCATCACTTGGTGGATCATAAATATCATGAGGTTGATTTTGCCCTTGATCTTGTTCACTTGATTGAGGGCCTTCACTTTGTTCTTAGGAAGCATGTGGGTCTTGGGTTGGTGATGGTTCCACTAGAGTGGAACATTGTCCTTCACCTTAGGTCACAAGGGGTTCCTCAACGGGTAGGAAGTGTCCCACACCCATTCTTCTTGTGGCTTGTGGAGGAATTTCATCACCTACAGCACAAAGACCACTTTAATCCATGTGGGAGCCATTATTTACATCAAACTCTACATTACACGTATCCTCAATGACTCCAGTGGACTTATTGATGACACAGTAAGCGTGAGAGTTTGTAGCATGACCAACAAATATGCCCTCTTAAGATCTAGGTTCAAATTTAGACAAATGAACACCCTTTTTGAGAATGAAACACCTACACCCAAACACCCAGAAGTACTTGAGGTTGGGATTTTTACCTGTAAGAATTTCATATGGAGTCTTGTTCAAGCCTTTGCGAAGGTAGAGCCAATTGGATGCATGACATGCGGTGTTGATGGCTTTGCCCAAAAGTTGTACGGAGATTTGAATTCCGCCATCATGGTCCTTGTCGCATCCATCAACGTCTGGTGCTTCCTTTCCGCAACACCATTTTGTTGAGGGGTATATGGTGCGAGTATTGACGCTTGATCCCCTCATAACTAAGGAACTCATTCAAGGTGTAGTTCTTGGACTCGGTGCCATTATCACTTCTTATCATTAAAATCTTTGCCTCAAGTTGACGTTGAGCTTGATTTACAAAGTCAATGACAGTTTGTTGAGTCTCACTCTTCCTCTTGAAGAAGTATACCCAAGTGTATCTTGAGTAGTCATCCACAATCACCAACCAATACTTTCTTCCTCCAAGACTATCAAAAGATGGGCCCCCAAAGAGATCCATGTGAAGGAGCTCCAAGGGCCTTTTTGAGTGGATGATAGTCATGGGTCGGTGAGCCTTATCATGTAGCTTTCCTTTGATACAAGCACTACAAGCACGATCTTTGGCAAAACTCAAAGTTGTTAGTCCAAGGACGTGATACCCTTTGAGGAGACTTCGTAAAGATCTCATATTGACACGGGCTAGAAGGCGATGCCAAAGCCAACCCACATCAACTTCTAGCCATTAGGTAAGTCGCGGTCTTAGTGGGTCGCTCTAAGAAGTTAACTGCATAGAGACCATTTTCGACATGACCAACAAAGGCTACTGTAGAGTATTGCTCCACAAAAGGGCCATGGTGTCAACACCAAAGAAGGTAAAAAAACATGAGTGCAAGTTGACAAACGGAAATTAAATTATATGCAAGAGTTTCAACAAGCATGACCTTCTCAATGGACAAGTCCAGAGAGATTACCACCTTGCCAAGACCCAATAACTTTGAGCTTGTATCATCACCAAAGGAGACTTAAGTGGCCAAAGATGGATTGGTATGAATGTCCACCACCAAGTCCTTGCTTCCGGTCATACGATTTGTTGCTCCACTGTCAAGCAACCATGACACTCCTCCGGAAGCAAACTCCTACAATAGATCAATGATTGGATTTATGTACCCATTCTTTAATGGGTCCTTTCATGTTAGTAAAAAGGGTCTTAGGAACCCAAATAGACCATTAAATGTACTCATAAGAAGAACCAACATATTTGGCATAAACATGCCCATCACTAGCACGGCATAAAACATAAGAGTGGTTAAAATTACCAGCCTTGTTGGAGTGGGTGGTCTTGCCCTTCTTGGCATTACCATCCACAACCTTCTTCTTCTTCTTCTCATGAGAACCATTCTCCGCTTTGATAAGGGTTTCCTTTAGTGGGGGAACTTGCCTGGTCTTCACTTTCTTCTTCTTCTTCATTTTGGGAGCAAACCCAACACCTTCCTTTGCAACAACTTCCTTTTGATTGCTCAAAAGGTCACTGAGATTCTTCTAACCTTGGATACATGTCACAAGGCCTTTCTCAAGTTTCTATTTCAACTTAGCATTCTCCTCCACAAAGTGTGCAGGCTCACAACAAAAGTTAGTAGCATTGGCACTATCAATTAACACAAAGGGAGGACATGTAGCTATTTCCTTAGTGAGTTTTACTTGGAGTTGACCATGAGACTCTTTGAGAGAGGCAAAAGCACTTTTCAATGCCTTGTGAGCATTGTCTAGAGTGTCAAACTCTTCCCTGAGTCTACCATGGTCAAGCCCAAGTGTATCCTTCTCGGATTTAAGCACATGATTAAGAACAATAGTATGATGATTATCTGTACGTAATTTAGCCATGTCAATGTTTTGTGACTACTCAAGAGTAAAACGAAGACTTCACTATTCCTCAAGAGCAATGGAAAGATCCTCTATTTCATCAGCATAGTCATGGCTATGCCCCCTCAACTCCTCGAGAGATTCCTCTTGCGACTCAATGATATCACTGGCCTCACCAAGTTGTTCCAAAAGAGCAACAAGGTGATTCTTGGGTTCACCCGTGAGTTTACACAAGAATTTTTCAAACTCCTTCTCATCCTCCTTCGCCACCTCTTGTTCATCCACACAATCCAACAAAGAAGGAGTGGTAGAAATCAAAGTTTTAATGTTCGAGGTTTTAACGTTGGAGGTTACCTTGGTGATACCTTTCGCCATAAGGCACCTAGCAATGTGGTCCTCGTTGGGGGCACCAAAGAGAGACGTCTTAGTTGGGGTAGAGGATGCAATATCTACCGTAGCCATTGCCATCCCTTCTCCACTAGTTTCTTCATCATCAACGTCATCATCGGAGGCATATTCTTCTTAGGCCACCAACACCTTGTGAGGCACCTTCTTGGTGAAAATTTTCTTTTTTGGCATGGACTTGGCCTTATCTTTGCGAATGAGTTTGCCACCATTGTCTTCCCGCTTATCATATGGGCAATCCACCATGAAGTGACTCACATTACCAAAATTGTAGCATGTCCTCACATGTTGCTTGCCTTTTGATCCACTTGAGTTTTTCTTGGAGAAGCTGGGCTTGGAGTTCCTCTTGTTGCCCCAAAATTGCCTTGACGCAAGAGCCATGTAATCTTGGTATGCATATTTGGTGTCTTTGGGGAAACTCTCTTCTTATTTCTCCTCTTCTTATTGAATGACCTTCGACTTCAAGGCAAGGTTGGGTGAATCTTTATTTGACCATTGAACACGATATAGAGCGTTCTCGGCGGTCTTGTTCAAGATGTTCATAGCAATGAATTCATCCAACACATCACCCGAGGACGAGGAGTGAAAATCTGGCCTTTGATGGATGACAGAGGAAATGGACTTGTTGAATCGCATGATGTCCTTGAGGAACTTCCACTTGATGCAATTTTCATCCACATCCTTGCTTCCGTGATCATTAAGAGCAACAACAAGAGTTGTCACTCTCCTATAGAGCTCACGAGGTTCTTCATCATCGAGCATCACAAATTCATCACAATCATCAAGAACCACTTCAACGTTGGACCATTGAATGCTCGAGCTACCATTGTACATGGAGAAAATGTGTTCCCAACAATCGTTAGCACGAGTGAGCAAGATCTTCAATGGGGCAGCTTCTTGAACGATGAACAAGGCGGAGTGATTGAGATGATTGTCGGTCTCTTCTCTTGGAGTGAGGTTGCATGGATCATGGGGGTAGTACCCTTGATCAATGATTCTCCAAAGTTGTGTTGAGCTGTGATTCAAATGAGACTTGATAAGAAAAAACCAATTAGCAAAATCATTCTTAACAAGCTTAGGAGGAGGACCAAGATTAACTATATGTGGTGGGTGCACTAGTCCTCCATAGACCGCGGGAGGGGGTACCGAGGCAAAGGTACCCATCCCACTAGTTCCTTAAGGTAGCTTGTTCTTCTCAATGCTAGCCCCCTCCTTTTCAGAGTGAACATCCGATGACGAATTAGTGGGATTAACCACTAGCAACAAATCGTTAAAAAGTTGGAGACCCTCAAGGAATTCTTTAAACATGGATTTGACCTCAATCATCATGGAGGATTTAAGTGAGGACATATATAGCCTCATTCAAATCCTCACGAGAGACCGTGTTCACACCCACGACCTCGGGGAGTTCCACCAGTCGCTCCCCATCGTCAACCATACTCTTCGGGTGGTGAAAACCTTAATAAAGAGACGAGTCTCTAATACCGATTGAAAGGATCGATATGGTTGACTAGAGGGGAGTGAATAGGCAACTACCAAATTTTAGGTTTTTCTTAGAAAATTAGGTTTAGCAACAAAAAAGGTTGACTAAATATGCAACTAGGTGAACAACCTATATGATGCTAGCTAAAACAACAACAAGATATAAGCATACACAAACTAAAGCTAAGAAATATCCACTTGTGGAACCATTGGAGATGAGGATGTGTTACCAAAGCTCCTTCCCTTTAAGGGGAAGTACTTCTCCATTGGAGCGATGTGGAGGCACAATGATCCCCAAGATTCCACTAGGGCCACCGTATTCTCCTCACGCTCTCAAACAATGTGAGATGTTGTGATTCCACTAGTGGTGCACTTGAAGGCAGCAACCAGACCTTTATAAACAAGGTTGGGGCCCTCTCCATAACTTAATTGGAGGGTCCCAACGAAACCACGAAGCTTCACCACAATGGAATATGGCTTCGAGGTGGCTTCTTCCGTCTAGGGTGCTCAAACACCCAAGAGTAACAAAATCCACACAAGAAAGTATGGGGGGTCAATTTTCCTTTGGTGGAAGTGTAGATCTAGGTCTTCTCCTTCAATCCCTAGCAAATCAACAAGTTTGAGTGGCTAGAGAAAGAGAAAGAGATCGGGCAAGAAAGATTTGTTTGCATTAAATGGTGGGGAGAGAGAGGTAAGCGATAAGATGGTGGTGGAACAACCACCCCTTTATATAGGCCCCCCACTTTCCAACCGTTACAACCATTTTACATGGCAGCGGTACAATCGGTGATGCGGGTGGTAGAACCGTGCTACCTCTTGAGCTTGTGTTGGGTTTCCCTTGAAGACGAGAGGGTGATGCAGAGAAGTAGATAAGTATTTCCCTCAGTTGATGAGAACCAAGGTATCAATCCAGTAGGAGGAACAAGCAAGTTACCAGTGGATGCACCTACACAAACAATCAAACTCTTGCACCCAACGCTATAAAGGGGTTGTCAACCCCTTCACAGTTATTTGCAAGGATTAGATCTGATAGAGATAGATGTAAAAGATTGCATAAAGTAAAAATTAAATAAATTGCAACAAGGTATTTTTGGTATTTTTGGTTCATAGATCTGAAAATATAATATGGAAAGTCGAACCGAGGGCCATAGGTTTCACTAGAGGCTTCTCTCTTGAAGGAAAATAACACGGTGGGTGAACAAATTATTGTCGAGCAATAATAAAAAGCAAATAATTATGACAATATCCAAGGCAATGATTATGCATATAAGAATTCAGATAAGAACCAAATAATATTCATAGATAAGCTGATCATAAACCCACAATTCATCGGATCTCGACAAACACACCGCAAAAGAGTATTACATCGGATAGATCTCCATGAAGATCATGAAGAACGTGGTATTGAAGCACAAAGAGAGAGAAGAAGCCATCTAGATACTAGATATGTACCCGTAGGTCTATGGTGGACTACTCAAGCATCATCAGAGGGGCAATGGAGTTGATGTAGATGCCCTTCGTGATCGAATCCCCCTCCGGCAGATTACCGGAAAAGGCTCCAAGATTGGATCTCTCGGGAACGGATGCTTCTGGTGGCGGAAAAGTATTTGTGTAACATCCCAAAATTTCATTTTGGAATGTTATGAAATATAGCTATGCATCTATCATCATCATTGCTTGAATACATGTATTAGTTGAAATGCCTTCTCTGAATTTCTGAAGCCCCTTTCTACTTCCCCTAAGTTGCTTTCACCTATTTGTAAATCTTGGTAAAAAGTTCAAATAAGAGAGGAGGAACATGACACTCCACACCAGGACCTAATTGGTGATTTATTTGAACAATAAAAACCAGGGGTTATTTTGAAAATATTTGCAAAAAGGATTTAAAAACAATTAGGCAATTTCTGAAAATATTATTTTTTCAAAGTATTCAAATGACAGAATAAAAATGTTCAATAAATGGAATTTATTATTCTGTTAATTTTTATATATAATACTCCTATATTTAGGAAAGTTTTGAATGCTTTTAAAGAGGTTTTACTGCTCTGACTATTAAAAACAGTAACGGTTTTGTATTTAAACGGGCCGGCCCACGGGCATTTATTAGCGAAGTAATTACCGACCGGTCGACCGACACGCAGTTGACGCCCCCTCTCTCTCTGACATCAGGACCCACCCGACCGACCATTCGCACCGCGCGGTCATCCCTCTCCTCCCCGCACGCGCCGACGACCTCGTCGGCAGTTTCTTCTCCTCCCCGGATCTCCCTCCTCTCTCCTCCCCGCACCCACCCGAGCACCCTATATAAGAGCCCCAACTCCCCGCATCCATTCCCCCCCCCCCGAGCCCCCTCTCCTGTCGCCAGAACACCGCCGCAAACCCTCGCCAGAGCCCCTGCCACCACCGAAGCTCCCCATTGCTTGTGGCCATCGACTCCGACCTCCCCTCGCCCCATCGACGCCACCACTCGACGCCGGAGGACCACCGCTGTCTCCTGAGCTCCTCCGCTGCCTCCCTCGACCATCGGAGACGCTTCCCCGACCTCCTCCGACCACCGGCCGCCGCCACCATCGCCGGAGATCTTCCTCCTCTCCGGTAAGTCGCCGGCTTTTCCCCTAAACCGTAGGATCGATAGGGAACGACTAGGATTAGAACCCCTTTAGCCCGAACTGTTTTTCTCTTCGGACCGGTCGACTGCCCGAAACGCCCGCATGCACGTGCTAGCCAGCCAATAGGAACCTGCCACGTCACCCTGGCCGTCCGGTAGATTTTGTTTCTTTTTTTTTCTATTTAGTACTAGTTAAACAGAATGTTTTAGAAATTTGTTTTAGCTATATCTTTTAATCTGTTTAATGTTTTGAGTTGATTCTTTTTACAACAGCTCACATTTTTCATGTAGTTTCACCCTGTAACTTTAAATGTCAAATTTGAACTATAAAATTTGAATTGAATCAAATTTGCTCAAAATATTCAAATCTGAATAACTAGAGTTTGAAAATAGATTCTGATATGAATCTTTTTGCTACTGTTTGATATTAGTTAGGACAATCACCATGTTTAGTTTGAGGATTTTTAGGATGATTTTTTATTAGTGTTTTAGCTATAAACAGATTCTGCCTATTAGTTAGTATAGTTTTATTTAACTTAGTTTTAGTTAGTTTAAATTAGATTTAGTTTTAATTTGTTTAGTAGGTTCTGTTGATTAAACATTTAGTTTTTTACTTACTGTTAATAAAAATATAAAATTGCTTAGTTTAATTCTTTATGGTTATAGGAATCTCAACTCCTTTTCAAATAGGTTTAATTTGATTAAAACAACTAGTTTAGTAATAGATTTCTTTTAACAGAGTTTTATAATTTAATTTTGTTTTCTAAGACAACTTTATTTGTAAATTATTTCCTGTTAAGAACATGTTTTGTTAATAAATAATAAGTTTTGTTTTGCTCTTTTGTTAGTAAAACTATAGTTGGTTCATATAGTGTTTGTCAAAACTTTTAAAAAAACTTTACTAAAGTTTTTCTCAACAAACTTTAATGAATTCAATTCTGTTATTAATAAAATATTTTATTGTTTTCTTGCTGTCAACTATCGTTTTGTTATTACAAATAGGTTTCATTATGTTAGTAGTGTTTTATCAATCATCTTTTAGAAAACAAAACTTTGTGTGTTTTCTTGCTTGTGATTTTTGTGCATTGTTTTGTCTTGATTGTTTACTAGTTCATGGTTGTGAGATACAATATTTTTGTTGTATGCTTATTGAGTGCTTGTTTGCTTCGTTAGATTATCCGGAGTGCGAAGCTTGTTACTTAGAGTCACTCATGTATGAAGATCATCAATCAGGCAAGTCACCTTGATCATGTTTTTACCCATGTTTTATATGCATTAGTTCTACCATCTCCCCAATTGCATGCAAAGTAGGTAAATTGGAAACTTGGTTACTGTTGTAGTATCATGTGGTAGGTACCCCCTCTCAACCCTTGACACATTGACCCCGGGAAACGTTGTTTTACTTTTTGCTATGCTATTAGTAGACGGGGTTGGTTGTGTGATTCATGAGAGTTGAGAGAGTTAATAATTTCAAGACCTACATAATGATCAAGACTTCAAGACTCCGAGTTTTCAACATACCTCTAGGTGGATGATGGTTGAACGGCACCCTGGAGAAACTAGTGGATTTGCCTAGGTGTTGCTGGAGATGGCCAGTATTCACGCGGAAAGGTCCACCCAGACACAAAGAGATGGATGGATGCTTCAAGACCCAAGGCTTACCTGCACAGCCACAAGTCATTATGGGCTCTGGCTTGGTTGGATATCATGGTGACACTGGACAGGCAGTGCTACGAGATGTAGAAGAACGGTAGGAAAGGATGGGCACCGACAGAGTCGCAGGAAAACCCTTTGGAAGACCATGTTTTGGTCATCCGTTTCTCAAACACCATGAAGTGCGAGAAATCAAACGGAGGCGACAAAATCTTGTGGGGAACGTGTGCAAAACTCTGCAGAGTACTCAAACCTAATCGATTAGCCGTGTCCACGGTCATGGATGACTTGAGCCAAAGGAACTGAAACTTCCGGAAACTCTCAACACAATTAATATGATGATGTGGGTATTAATAACTTGGGTATGAGAATTGGTTGGTGGAACCATATCATTAATCAACCAACTTAGTAATAATTTTTGCTTACCCCTCTCTTGATTTAGGAAAAATTGGATTTACGCAAAAACTTACCACCCCACCTGCCATATAAGCATGTAGACTAGATGATTATCTTTTCACCCCTCTTTTGTGACTTTGCCGGCATATTCCATATGCTGACCTACACGGCTGCAACGTATCATGTTGCAGAGTACTTTTCTGACCAGGAGTGAGGATACGCTCTACGCTCGGTGAGATGCCCTTGGAGACAGATGGACTCATCAACCTTCGATGCTTCCGCAAGACTTAGTTATTCTCATGAGTTGGCCTTCGGCCACTTTATTGTAATAATTATTGTAATAAAGGACTCGATATGAGATTTCGTTAATATAATGCTGTGTGATTTCCCTTTGATATATACATTGATGTACCGTGTGTGTACCAGCATGATCTTGGGATGGTACGGAAACACTAGAGATTCGACCTTTCAGGTCGGGTCGCTACAATTTGCATGTCTCTTTTTGGTATTGGGGGAATATTTGGGTCTTTATAGGATGAATATTAGGGTTAAGAGTCCTGCCATGGAGTCACAGGCCTGCCATGCACGACCAGGGGTGGTGGTCGCACCCCCTGGCTTGTGACCTCCTGGCAGGTCCCCTGCCTTGCACTCCAAGTCTAGTAAGTGGCTTCTGGTCAAGAAAAATCATCGCGAAGATTTTATTCCGTTTGGACTCCGTTTAATATTCCTTATCTGCAATACTCAAAAATAGAAATCGGTAGTAGGCTCTAGATTAATAGGTTAGTCCCAAAAATAATAAAATGGCATATTAATGCATATAGAACATCCAAAACAGATAATATAATATCATGGAACAATCAAAAATTATAGATACGTTGGAGACGTATCAAGCATCCCCAAGCTTAATTCCTGCTCGTCCTCAAGTAGGTAAATGATAAAAACGGAATTTTTGATGTGGAATGCTACCTAACATATTTATCCATGTAATATTCTTTATTGTGGCATGAATGTTCAGATCCATAAGACTCAAACAAAAGCTTAATGTTGACATAAAAACAATAATATTTCAAGCATACTAGCAAAGCAATTGTATCTCTTCAAAATACGATGGAAAAAGAAAGTTATCCCTACAATATCATATGGTCTGGCTATGCTCCATCTTCCCCACACAAAGTATTTATATCATGCACAAGCCCTATGACAAGTCAAGCAATATTTTCACACCTTTATTTTCTGAAACTTTTTCAACTCTCACGCAATACATGAGCGTGAGCCATGGATATATCACTATAGGCGGAAAAGAATATGGTGGAGGTTGTGAAGGAAAAGGAGAAGATAGTCTCACATCAACTAGGCGTATCAACGGGCTATGGAGATGTCCATTAATAGATATCAATGTGAGTGAGTAGGGATTGCCATGCAACGGAACACTAGAGCTATAAGTGTATGAAAGCTCAAAAGGAAACTAAGTGGGTGTGCATCCAACTTGCTTGCTCATGAATACCTAGGGAAATTTGTGGAAGCCCGTCATTGGAATATACAAGCCAAGTTATATAATGAAAAAGTCCCACTAGTATATGAAAGTGACAAAATAGGAGACTCTCTATCATGAAGATCATAGTGCTACTTTGAGGCACGAGTGTGGAAAAAAAATATAGTAGCATTGTCCCTTCTCTCTTTCTCTCATCTTTTGGTGGGCATCTAAGGCCTCTTTTTTATTTGGGCTTCGCTGGCCTCTTTTATTTTTCATAAAGTCTGGAGTCCCATCCCCACTTGTGAGGGAATCATAGCTTCCATCATCCTTTCCTCACATGGGACAATGCTCTAATAATGATGGTGATCACACTTTTATTTACTTACAACTCAAGAGTTACAACTCGATATCTAGAACAAAATATGAATCTATATGAATGCTTCCGGCGGTGTACCGGGATATACAATGATCTGCATAGCAAATGACATCAAAAAATGGACAAGCCATGAAAGCATCATGCTAGCTATCTTATGATCATGCACATCAATATGAAAATGATGGTGCGTGTCATAATAAACGGAACGGTGGAAGTTGCATGGCAATATATCTCGGAATGGCTATGGAAATGCCATAATAGGTAGGTATGGTGTTTGTTTTAAGGAAAGACATATGGTAGCTGTTTTGAGGAAAGATATATGGTGGGTTTAATGCACCGGTGAAAGTTGTGCGGTACTAGAGAAGCTAGCAAAAGTGGAAGGGTGAGAGTGTGTATAATCCATGGAGTCACATTAGTGATAAAGAACTCACATACTTATTGCAAAAGTCTATTAGTCATCAAAGCAAAGTATTAGACGCATGCTCCTAGGGGAGTGGTTGGTAGGAGTAAACCACCGCGCGCTCCCGACCCTCACACAAAGGTCGACAATCAATAAACAAATCATGCTCTGACTTCCTTACATAATGGTTCACCATACATGCATGCTACAGGAATCAAAACCCTCTACACAATTATTTTTACCAATTAACAATTACTTCCTAACATGACTCTTAATATTACCATCTTTATATCTCAAAACTTTATGCAAGGAGTCAAACTTCTCATAATATTCAATGCACTTAATATGGAAGTTTTTATTATATCCCTCTTGGATGCCTATCATATTAGGACTAAATTCATAACCTAAACCAATTACCATGCTTTTTAAGGACTCTCGAAATAATATAAGTGAGCTACAAGAGTTTAATTATTTCTATAAAACCAAACACCACCATGCACTAAAAAGATATAAGTGAAGCAGTAGAGCAAAATTGCCTATCTCAAAAGATATAAGTGAAGCACATAGAGTATTCTAATAAATTCACGATTCATGTGTGTGTCTCTCAAAAGATGTGTGCAGAAAGGATGATTGTGGCAAACTAAAAAGCAAAGACTCATATCATACAAGACGCTCCAAGGAAAACACATATCACATGGTGAATAAAAATATAGCCTCAAGTAAATTTACCGATGGATTGAAGACGAAAGAGGAGATGCCTTCCGGGGCATCCCCAAGCTTAGGCTCTTTGTAATACTTGAATATGGCTTGGGTGCCTTGGCCATTCCCAAGCTTAGGATCTTGCCACTCTTTATTTCATAGTCCATTAAATCTTTACCCAAAACTTGAAAACTTCACAACACAAAACTCAACAGAAAACTCGTGAGATCCGTTAGTATAAGAAAAAATCACTACTTTAGGTATTGTTGTGAACTTATTATTTATATATATTGCTGTAATATCTACTGTATTGTAACTTCCACATGGTTCATACCCCCAATACGACCCATAGATACATCAAAATAGGTCAACAACACAAAGAAAACATAATCTGTCAAAAACAGAACAGTCTGTAGCAATCTGGAAACTTAGTATACTTATGTAACTCCAATTTTTTTGAAACATTAGGACAACCTAGGAAAATTGTATATCAATTTTTTTGAAACATTAGGACAACACAAGAGATTAGAGATAGACAGATTAGAGGCTCTCGTGATTAGAGGTAGCAAAACAGCACCCTTGTAACCGAGAGATCTCCTTCATCATCAATACCAGACAAGAAGGACGTAGGCTTTTACCTCCATCGGAGGGGCCGAACCTAGGTAAACTCCGTGTCTCTCGATTCCGATCAACCCCTTCAAGCCGCCACATAGTTGCGTCTTAGCCCCGAACCTAAGTCCGTTCACCTGGACATCTGCCATGACAAATCCACAATAGTTGGCGCCCATCGTGGGGCCATTGCACAGTGATGTTGTGTTCTTGGAGGGACCTCTTTCAAGGATTGAGAAACTCACGATGGTCGTTCAGTAAAAACCGAAGCAAAAGTATTCGCATCAACTTGGGTAAACAGCGTCACGGGAATATTATGGCAAAGCAGTCAGAACAACATGTACAAAATCAGATCCAGACAAGAGAGTTAGGGTTGCAGTATTTAATTTGCGACTACAACTGTCTTCGGCAACACGTCTAAATCTGACAGGAGATTAGTTTCCCTCTTTGCGTCGTTGCACGTCATAGTCCGACAGGAGTTCATGTTCCGGTGCGAGGCGGAATCGGTCCAATCATAAGTTCCGTCAAGAACAAATCACGGCTGGCACTGGTCAAATCAGTTAGATCTTTCTCGGTGCATTGGTTGAGTTTTTTTTCCGCCGCTGCTCCGTGTACTCAAGTCCCGAGGGAAGCGAGAGGAAGCGATAGTCACTGCAGCTTCTCCTTTCTCTGACGTAAAGACAAATCAAGAGATTTCTCAAGCCCTTTCACAATTTCACTAGTATGTGACCAAGGAGTAAATATCCTATTTGGTGTATCATATGATTGCTACATCCGAGGCCAACACAAGAGCTATAAAAAAGAAGAAGAAAAGGAAGATCTAGCAACATGCATGAAAGGCTGAAGCGCTACATCTAGTAATGTCTCCTCACAAAGAAAGAAAGCAGAGATCAAGTCTCTAGGCGGTTGACCGGTCGTTGATATTGGTGCATCAGAAAAAAAGGCTACACCACACGTGAGGCATCACATGAAGTAACTACTATGTGATCCGGTTTCATAGGTTTGATTTGATGGATAAGTACTACTAGTATTAGTACATACACCAAAAGTATTGCTCCATATTATTACAAGATATACAAGCTATAATTATCTACCGGATCCGCTGGACCAATCTCATCAATAGGACGTCTCGATGGACATTGGACACGTCAACTAGACACTGATCATCTCTCCCCAAAACAGTCAGGGTTATCCGTGTGAGAAATTTTTTCCATCCAACTATGTTCCAGCATTATCCATCGTCAACATCCGCGTTTTTCCGCCGACAAAAGAAATCAGGTGCTATCTATCCAGTTTATTTTATCTATAGATATTAACTCCTTATAGGAGAACGATTACTTTGTACTGCGGTATATTTTTCTGCAGGATAATTGTGAATTATAAAAGTGGTGTTATACTGCGCGGATGGAGCGCAGTCGACATCAACAATGTCGTGGCCGCCACGTGTGTCGGCACCGGTTTTAGACGCGATGGATTCATCGTCCGTGCCGGCTTACATACACCACAGTCAACCCTTGCGTCTGCGTCGGCTCACAACACCACGGTTAACCCTCGCGACCGCCCTGCCTTACAACGCCGCGGCCATCTCTCGCCATCCACGCCGGCTTACAACGCCGTGGCCGTCTCTCACCATCCGCGCCGGCTTACAACGTCGTGGCGTCTTTCACAAACAATAACGGCTTACAATGCCATGGTTGGTTTCTACGTCTACATCAACACGCCAGTGGCTGCATACACTAGTACGAGCCACCCAACGGACGCTTATGATTCGTCGCCCTACGGTCCAATCTACATTGACATATTGGTGCAGTGCTCGCCTATATGAGTCGCCCAACGGACGCGCACAAGATGCCGCCCATAGTTTGATCTACATCAACATATCGGTGCAGCGCTCGCTTGTACGAGCCACCCAAACGGACAGCCATGCAAATCGCTGACATTACAGTTTGGTTCACTTCAACAACCAACCGGGAAAAACCATCGACCGGATCATTGAAACAATTCATACGGGATCATCTATAACCCTCCACGGTCAACCTCGACCATCAGTGGAGACTCTCAAGCCGCCTCTTCGAGTCAACTTAAGACTCGGGGGTTATAGACATGGCGAGACTCATTTGGTCATTTTCAACAAGAACCCCGGATCTTTGCAAGAGAAAACCCAATCCTGGGGGCTATTACATTATTAGTGGAAGATTAAAAGTTGCCCAAGAGGACAAACTTCCATGATGCATCATTCAAACATGGGTGCCCGGATTCATTGGATCATCATAAAGTCACTTGGAGGCTTCTGCCGTTTTCTTCATTACAAGATGGCGACTTACAAGATGATACAAAAAAGTTGACAAGTCAACTTGGTTGTCGAAGGGGGCTTCCCACCCTCCGGGTGTAGCTTATCTAACCCTAACAGCCGACTCTTAAGCCAAAAAAATGTTGACAAGTCAACATAGCTGTCGAAGGGGGCTTCCCACCCTCCGGGTGTAGCTTATCTAACCCTAACAGCCGGCTCTCAAGCCAAAAAAGTTGACAAGTCAACTTGGTTGTCAAAGGAGGCTTCCCACCCTCCAGGTGTAGCTTATCTAACCCTAACAACCGGCTCTTAAGACAAAAATGTTGACAAGTCAACATGGTTGTCGAAGGGGGCTTCCCACCCTCTGGGTGTAGCTGATCTAGCCCTAACAGCTGGCTCTTGAGCCAAAAAAGTTGACAAGTCAACTTGGTTGTCTAAGAGGGCTTCCCACCCTCCGGGTGTAGCTTATCTAACCATAACAGCCGGCTCTTAAGCCAAAAATGTTGACAAGTCAATATTGCATCATACATTGCATCATACATGGCATCATACATTGCATCATATTCACATGACATGCCGGCTTATCAAGCCGGGTCAGAGAAAGATTATGAAAGAAGGAGCAATGTTATGAAAGATATAACATCTCCGGGTTGTGCTTCTTCAAGCCGCCCTCACAACAATGCAGAATATATTATGTCTTGTTTATTTTTGCAGGTATTATCTCTTAAGATGAGCCACCGTTAAGTATTCTACAAGAGCGAATGGATCTTTAATAGCCAACCTGGCTGGATCTTCATGGTTTATCATAACTAGTACTAAATGATTGGGTTTTCAAGCCAGCTTGGGGAATTTATTATTTTTCAAGAGCCGCCCTGTCAGATATAATGTCATGTCATCTAATTGACCGGTTCTCGGATTTCTTAAAATGTGCTCTTTAGTAATCTACAACACTCATGGATTTCTCCAATATATATTTGCCGCGTTGCACCGCAACCACGAGCAGGGATTTCATGTCAAAGACAAAGGAATCATTCCAGGATATTCATTCCGGGTTATAGTACAACCACGTTCAAGGATTCATTCAACAAATTGTGGTGAGTTATATTATTCTTACATAGTCCCAAGTCGCCGTAGGCAGACGACCTGGCACTTGGGGGCTACACTATTCAAATACAATTTATATCAAGTATGCAAGTCCCTTGTCGTTGCACGCACGCACCACAGCACTTGGGGGCTAATGCAAGCCAGTTTTCAAATCATTACATTGTCGGCAAGACCCTATTATCTCAAGGAGATGAGCCGGCCTTTCTATTTTTTCTTAGTCCCAGCCCAGTAATTCTTACTGACCCGACACTTGAGGGTTACACCGCTCAGATCAAATTTTCTAAAGTCCCAAGTCGCCGCAGGCGTGCAACCCGGCACTTGGGGGCTACAGTGTTCAGCTGTTCAAACAGATTATATAGTCCAAATTGAAGACCCGGCACATCACATTTTGATGACCCGACCCTTGGGGGCTACACCTGCTGAAGTTTCATAAGGTATAAGACAGTTATAAGTCCCAGGTTGTTGCAGGCAGGACAACCCGGCACTTGGGGCTGCACAGTCCAAAATATTATTACAAAGCACCAAATTATCATGGATAATCTCGAAGCTTGGGGGCTACAGGTAATATGGACATATCAAAAACTTTGAGGAGAATTTTCAAGATGTTAATTATGGAGTTCAGTTCTTAGACCCGGCGTCACCAACATTCATGACCCGGTGTTATCAAAAGACCATAACCCTCCAGAGTTTATATAAGCCGCCCTGCTTCACAACAATGGAAGTCCGGTTCTACATCAGATGGATTTTCATCCCAATATTTTTATCAAGTCAGTTGGATTCTAGTTATTTGACCCGGCGTCACCAACGATAATGACCCGACATCATCAATTATTATGACCCGCCAGGAGTATTGGAAGCTGACTCAATGGCATATGGGTGTTCTATTCTCAATTTTTTCAAAGGACATTGACAAGCAAGATGATTATCAAGACGACTCATTCATATGCAAAAAAGACCTGGATTTCTGACGAGCCATTTTATAAGTCGGCCACTTAACATATTTTTTACTCTTATTTCAGGAGCTTAGCATGAATAAATTCAAGCTAACCTGGGGGCTAATGTCGGGGATATACCCCGCGGTATGACCCGGCCTGGCGACTCATAGGAGACCCAGTAAAGACATGACGTTTTATTGGTGATCCGGCTGGCGGGCTACAAGACAACCAGGACCAAGACCCGGCGTGTGAGCCGGTGCCAGGCGGCTCATAAGAGAAGGCCTACAGGAGAAAGGACTTCCTTACAAGAGAAACAAGACCCGGAATGGGATTCTAGTCCTAATCCTACTCCTAGTAGGACTCTATTTGTAAACCTACCCTCTCCACTTATATAAGGAGGGGTAGAGCACCCCTAGAAGACAAGATTCACAAGTCCACAAGTTTAGACAACACAAGAGATTGGAGATACACAGGTTAGAGGCTCTCGTGATTAGAGGTAGCAAAACAGCACCCTTGTAAGCGAGAGATCTCCTTCATCATCGAAACCAGACAAGCTGGACGTAGGCTTTTACCTCAATCAGAGGGGCCGAACCTGGGTAAACTCCGTGTCTCTATTCCGATCAACCCCTTCAAGCCGCCACGTAGTTGAGTCTTAGCCCCGAAACTAGGTCCGTTCACCCGGACATCTGCCGTGACAAATCCACGACACTTTCCTTAACGAAAATTGGAATCTAATGTTTCTTTCTTTCATATCAATAATTGCACCAATCGTTCTAAGGAAAGGTCTACCAAGAATAATAGGGCATGTAGGATTGCAATCTATATCAAGAACAATGAAATCTACGGGCACATAATTCCAATTTGCAACAATAAGAACATCATTAATCATTCCCATAGGTTTCTTAATAGTGGAATCCGCAAGATGCAAATTTAAAGAGCAATCATCAAGATCATGGAAACCTAGCACAACATATAAAGTTTTCAGAATCATGGAAGCGCTAGCACCCAAATCACACAAAGCATGACACTCATAATCTTTAATTTTAATCTTAATAGTAGGTTCCGACTTATCATAAATCTTTCTAGGGATACAAACTTCCAACTCAAGTTTTTCTTCAAAAGATTTCATCATAGCATCAACGATATGTTTAGTAAAAGCCTTATTTTGATTATAAGCATGCGGAGAATTCAACATGGATTGCAACAAGGAAATACAATGAATCAAAGAACGGCTATCATAGTTAAAGTCCTTGTAATCCAAAAGAGTGGGTTCATTGCTATTTAAAGTTTTGACCTCTTCAATCCCACTTTTATAAATCTTAGCATTAAGATCTATAAACTCCGAATCATTGGGATAACTTTTAACTAAAGTTGGCTTATCTCCAGTCCCATATTTATCAAGATTTATATTGGAAAAAAATATTCAATAGGAGTCACATCAATCACTTTGAGATCTACATCATTATTATCACGAGAACACACTTTTTCAAGCCATTCATGCTTAGCACGTATTCTAGCGGTTCTGTCCTTACACTCATCAATAGAAATTCTCGTAGCTTTTAAAGACTCATTAATAGCATGCTTGGGTGGAATAGATCTAACTTTCAAAGAATCAATCTCAAGCGAAATTCTATCAATTTTCCTAGGCAAATCATCAATCTTGAGCAATTTTTCTTCAGAGAAAGCAGTGAAAACCTTTTGAGAACTAATAAATTCTTTAATAATGTTCTCAAAATAAGAGGGCGTATTATTATAATTTCCATAAGAATTGTTGTAGGAATTACCATAATTATTAGAGGAATTAATAGAAAATGTCCTAGGGTTGAAATTACATCTATACGCTTTTTTACCAAAATTGTTGCTACCCACAAAATTCACAACCATAGATTCATTATTATTTCCAATCAAAGAAGACAAAGGCATATCATTAGGATCAATAGGAGCACTCTTACTAGCAAACAATTTCATCAATTCATTCATCTTTTCACTCAAAGTATTTATTTATTCAATAGCATGCACCTTTTTACTAGTAGGAGATCTTTCGGTATGCCATCGAGAGTAATTTGCCATAATATTATCTAGGAGTTTAGTAGCTTCTCCTAATGTGATTTCCATAAAAGTACCACCCGTGGCTGAATCTAAAAGATTCCTAGATGCAAAATTCAATCCCGCATAAATTTTTTTGTATAATCATTGATAAACTCAAACCATGTGCAGGGCAATTTCTAATCATTAATTTCATCCTCTCCCAAGATTGTGCAACATGCTCATGATCAAGTTGCCCAAAATTCATTATATCGTTCCTAAGGGAGATGATCTTAGCAGGCAGAAAGTACTTGGAAATAAAAGCATCTTTACACTTATTCTATTAATCAATACTATTTTTAGGCAAAGATGAAAACAAATTTTTAGCATGATCTCGTAGTGAGAACGGAAATAGTTTCAATTTAACAATATCATTATCCACATCTTTATTCTTTTGCATATCGCACAACTCAATGAAAGTATTTAGATGGGATGTGGCATCTTCACTAGGAAGGCCAGAAAAATGTTCTTTCATAACAAGATAAGCAAAGCAGGATTAATTTTATAAGATTCCACACTAGTGGCGGGAGCAATCGGAGTACTAATAAATCATTATTATACAATATTGGAAAATTCACACAACTTGGTATTCTCAGACATCGTGACAAATCAAGCATTCAAGCACATAAGCAAACAAAAGGCAAACGAAAAGGCGACGGAAGAAGGGCGAATAAAAAGGCAAATATTTTTGGTATTTTCTAAAAATATTTTTAGAAGTGGGGGAGAGGAATACGAGAGGCAAATGGCAAATAATGTAAATGCAAGAGATGAGTTTGTGATGGGTACTTGGTAGGCTTAATGTGTATCCTCCTCTGCAACGGCGCCAGAAATCCTTCTTGCTACCTCTTGAGCTTGCATTGGTTTTCCCTTGAAGAGGAAAGGGTGATGCAGCGAAGTACATAAGTATTTCCCTCAGTTCATGAGAACCAAGGTATCAATCTAGTAGGAGGAACAAGCAAGTTACCAATGGATGCACCTACACAACCAATCAAACTCTTGCACCCAACGCTATAAAGGGGTTGTCAATCCCTTCACGGTTATTTGCAACAATTAGATCTGATAGAGATAGATGTAAAAGATTGCGGAAAGTAAAAACTAAATAAATTTCAGCAAGGTATTTTTGGTATTTTTGGTTTATAGATCTGAAAATATAATATGGAAAGTAGACCCGAGGGCCATAGGTTTCACTAGAGGCTTCTCTCTTGAAGGAAAATAACACGATGGGTGAACAAATTACTGTCATGCAATTGATAGAAAAGTGAATAATTATGACAATGTCCAAGGCAATGATTATGCATATAAGAATTCAGAGAAGAACCAAATAATATTCATAGATAAGCTGATCATAAACCCACAATTCATCAGATCTCGACAAACACACCGCAAAAGAGTATCACATCGGATAGATCTCCATGAAGATCATGAAGAACATGGTATTGAAGCACAAAGAGAGAGAAGAAGCCATCTAGATACTACCTATGGACCCGTAGGTCTGTGGTGGACTACTCACACATCACTGGAGCGGCAATGGAGTTGATGTAGATGCCCTCCGTGATCGAATCCCCTCCGATAGATTACCGGAAAAGGCTCCAAGATTGGATATCTCGGGAACGGAGGCTTCTGGCAGCGGAAAAGTATTTGCGTGTCTCTTTTTGGTATTGGGGGAATATTTGGGTATTTATAGGACGAAGATTAGGGTTAGGAGTCTTGCCAGTGAGTCACAAGCCTGCCAGGCTCGACCAGGGGTGGTGGTCGCGCCCCCTGGCTTGTGACCTCCCTGCAGGTCCCTTGCCTTGCACTCCAAGTCTTGTAGGTGTCTTCTGGTCCATAAAAAATCATCGTGAAGATTTTATTCCGTTTGGACTCCGTTTAATATTCCATATCTGGAAAACTCAAAAACAAGGAAAAACAGAAACTAGCACTAGGCTCTAGATTAATACGTTAGTCCCAAAAAAATATAAAATAGCATATTAATGCATATAAAACATCCAAAACAGATAATATAATAGCCTGTAATAATCACAAATTACAGATACGTTGGATACGTATCAAACCGGTAGGACACGTACAACCGCCCAACCACCAGCCAATCACCGCATCAAAACAGAACGTGAGGCGGTGGTTCCTCCCCTATGCAACCACTCGACTCGAGTGATGGACATGGCAAAGTCCCAAGCAGTACAACCGCTTGAGACACCGGTAGTACCGGGCTATAGTAATATAATAGTACAACTGTCCCACATCCGCCCAACAACCGCATCACAACAGAATCATGTCCGGTTGTAGTCCGGTGCTCAGCCGATACAACTGCGCGGGGCTGCCACCTAGGGTCACCCAGCTGTTGGCGGTACAACCGCCCGAAGGCAGCGGTACAACCGTTGGGGACCACTTAGTGGCAGCACCCCCATGGTATCACCCCTGGGGTGGCAGTTATGCCAGATGACACGAGTGAGCGGTACAACTGCTAGGGCCAGTGGTACAACCGGCCTACATGGAAGGAAAGCAGGGTCTCTCCCTGATGGAAGGCTATGAGGTGGGTGCCAAGGATGCGAGTGTGTATTGATTCACCCCAAGACCTTCCAATGAGGATTCCCTCTTAATAGTACGGGGTCCCTATGACCAAAGAAAATAAACACGTAGAGAACACCATCTTTGTTCTTTTTCGTCCAAAGGAATGCCTAATCGTCTTGTGTCTCACACGGAGTACCTGAATAACTTGACACACGATTAGCTAACATAGTGAGGTGTCATCATCACCAAAACACTAAGGCAAGAGAATGCCCTTTCAACATGATTGGTGCATTTATAGGCTGAATGATGCTGATTGATTTGAAAAATCATTAGCCTAGTCAAAATCGTAAACTAAATCCAAAATTGACTACCTCAATTGAATGAAAGAGTTTCAAAATTAGCGAACATAGTGAATCAAAAGAATTGAATGGAAGAGCTTGAGATATTGTTGATCCGGTCGTGTGACCAAATCCTAAATTGAATACTTCAATTAATTGTGAGGCCTTAAAATTTGGAAGCATAGTGTTTAGTATACAAAAGAATATAAGAGTGTTTTCAGAAATTGTATAACCCAGTCAAAATCGGATGACCCAATTCTATTTCTAGACCTCAATTGAATTTGCATGGAGCTTAGTGTTATAGAGGGTGTAATAATTAAAACAACATGTGCTTTAATTGTTTTGGATTAATTTTACATGAGTTTGATATTATTATTTTTGGAATTATCATGCTGCATGTACTTTAAAATGTTTGATTTATAGTTAAAGCGCAAAATTTTAGGGCACTAGTTTTACAACATTTATGACAGAAAATGTGTTGCCGCCTAAAAACCTTCGCTCTCCTGCCCTAAAACCATTTGAAGCATCGATTTTTACAACCTCTGTTGTATATGATGTTACATCCATATCTCCATTCTTGCAACCAGGGCCCAACATTTTTTTTGGCCTTGCAGGTTGGGGCAAAATATTGTGTTTTGACACTTTGTGGTAAGTTTAGCGCGATCTCACCCCCGTCTGTTTTTTTTAGATTTGCCCATTTTCCTTCCACCATCATGGTTGGCGGTAGGGTTTCACATCCTACTGCCAACACCCCTGGCGGTAGGTCGAACGGCAGCAGCCTTCAACTAACTGAGCAAGGTTGACGTGGTGTTTGCCTACCACCAAGGGCTTGAGGCGGTAGGATGTGAAACCCTACCGCCCAAGGCATTTGGTGGTAGGATGTGAAACCCTACCGCCGAGGCCTCCAACGGTAGGTTGGGTCCTTTTCCAGTTTAGCATGCTAGAACCTGAAATCTTTGAAATTTTATGGTAGGGTTGAACACCCTAACGCTAGGGACCTTGACGGTAGGTGTGCTCAGAGTGCATTTTTGCACATTCATTGTGTATTTTGGTTCAATTTTTCCCTAGCAATAGCATAGTCTTAAAAACAAAATATATGTAGATCTCACACAATATATCATCTATCACACCTTTATATGAAGGAAAGTTCAACAACTAAACATATCATACATAGCATATGGATCCATATAGCAAATAGCAAATAACAAATAGTTTGACAAAGACAACACAAATGATGAAAAGTTTAACTAAGCGAGTAGTTGAACAACAACATCTTCGCTTGCTCCTCCTTCCTCTCTTGGAGGTATGGTCCTTGTTGTTCTTTGAATTGGCCTCATCCACCTTCTTCTTGTGGAGACGAGGATGCGGTTTCTGAAATGGGGATGGGGTTTCCCAATCCTTCTTCGGCTGCTTCCCCCCTCTTCTTGTCCTAGGTGGTCTAAGTTGGTGGAGGACCGACATCGTCGTCGTACTCCTATTCATCATCTCCTTCCTCTTCTTCTTCTTCTTCTTCTACATGTTCCTTGTTGTCTTCTTGCTCTTCACATTCTTCCTCATCATCACCCTCCTCAACCAACCTAGATGTCGAGGCAGCATGGCTCGATGAAGTGAGGGTACGTGTCATGTCGCCAGGAACATGAGCATCAAAAGAGCTAGCGCACCCAAGCAGGCCCACCAGCTTTCGACAATGTTTTACGAACTTATGCAATAAAAATAAAAAATAACATAACACGGATCAAGTTTTGGGTTACAAATAAATAAGAACATAAGAAATAAAGTAAGTCTAGGAGGCTCGATGTTCCTTCATCGTTCCCTTCAACTTGTTCTCAGTATCTCTAGACCAGGGTATAAAACTTAGCGCATCCAATCCATCAAAAATGATTTTCTTCAACTCCAAAGCCGGCAAAAGAATTAATGAGTCACACTCACTAAAGTAGATTTCATCCAACCGTCGGTTCAAAACAAATGAACACAACTTACCACTCTGTTCATGAGGGGTGCATACTCCCTAAATACGCCTTATAGCTCTCTGATGCTGTCATGGCAGGCTTGATTCTCGGAGTCGTCATCGTACAGTGGTTCGGCATCTGCTGTCGTCCATTGGAGCCTCAGGCGCAGATGATGCTTGAAGCCATTCTCGTACCACTACATGTGATCCTCATAGTCCTCCCAGTAAAGCACTTTCCTCTCCACATATTTGCGAGTCTTCCATTCCCGCACGTACTTGTCATGCTTATCTCCCTAGTCTATGATCGAATGACACTTCTGCCTGCTCATCCTGCAAGGCATTAAAAATAATGTAAAACATCATAAGAAACAATGTAAACCATCAAAATGAAAACACGGACATAGAGAACAATGCACTCGCAAGTGTAGGGTGGAGACACCGGTGTCGTTGGGCATGCCTGGTGGGGTATGTTGCGTGAGACATCCATTTTGCATCATGATTTCTTATTAATATTTATATTATTCTTGGTCATTATTCCATTCTATGATCCAATTCTAATGCCTTTTCTCTCTTTATTTGTATGATCCAACACAAGGAGGGGAATTGTCAGAAACTGGAATTCTGGACCTGAAAGCCATGAAAAAGGCTGAAAATCTTCTGGACTCCAAATGAACTGACACTTCATGAGGAATTTTTGTGGAATATATCTGAATTTTTGAAGCAAAGAACAACCAAGGGGGGGAACCTGTGTCTCCCAAGCCAATAGGATGCGACCACCCCCTGGGCACACCCTGATGGCTTGGGAGGCCAACTGGTAGGCTCCGGCCCCCCTCTTCTGCTATATGTGGATTTTGAGCTAGAAAAAATGAAGAGGATACTTTCGAGACGAAGCGCCATTGTCTTGAGGGGGAAACCTAGGTAGAGGCTCTTTTTGCTCTCTGGCAGAGAGATTATGTCGGGAAAACTTCCTCCAATAGGGGGAAGTCAAAGCCATCGTCATCAATAATGCTTCCTCCTTCGTGGGAGGACCAATATTCATCAACATATTTACCAACACCATCTCATCTCAAATCCTAGTTCATCTCTTGTATTCAACCTTTGTCTCAAAACCTGAGATTGGTACCTAGAGGTTGCTAGTAGTGTTGATTGCATCTTGTAGTTGATGCCCGTTGGTTTACTTGGTGGAATATAATATGTTTAGATCCTTTGTCATATTCATTACACTTCTGATATTGAAAATGATGATGATATTTGAGTAGTTACTTTTGTTCTCGGGAATACGGGAGAAGTCTTGTCATAAGTAATCATGTGAAGTTGGTATTCGTTCGATATTTTGATGATATGTATGTTGTTGCTTCCTTTAGTGGTGTCATGTGAACGTCGACTACATGACACTTCACCATAGTTGGGCCTAAGGGAATGAATTGTCGAGTAATAAGTAGATGATGGGCTGCGAGAGTGATAGAAACTTAAATCCTAGTTTATGCGTTTTTTCGTACGGGGCTGGTTTTGATCCATATGTTTCATGATATGGTTAGATTTATCTTAATTCTTCTTTTGTAGTTGTGTATGCTTGCGAGAGGGGGTAATCATAAGTAGGTTGTTAGTTTAAGTAAGGACAACACCTAAGCATCGGTCCACTTACATATCAAATTATCAAAGTAACGAGCGTGAATCAACTCATCATGATGAAAGTGACTAGACGGAATTCCCATGTGTCCTCGAGAGCACCTTGCTTTATATAAGAGAACTTTCAGGTCTGTCCTTTGCTATAAAAATGATTAGGCTACCATGCTGCACACTTGCTACTTTTGTTACTTGTCACTTGTTACGAATTATCTCGCTACCAAACTATCTACCACTGTTACTTATAGCACTTGCAGAGATTGCCTTGCTGAAAATGCTTGTCATTTACTTCTCCTCCTTGTTGAGTTTGACACTCTTACTAATCAAAAGGACTACGATTGATCCCCTGTACTTGTGGGTCATCATTGTGTCCTACCAAAATTGTGCAGCAATGCGATGTGGCAAGTGATACTCGACGGCGTACATACAAATCATGGGCACAATGCACCGCCAGAGAAGCATACCATGCCTACACATCACGTTCAACCGGAACCCCCACTGTCATTCATCATATGGCCACCAATTAACCTAGTACAAAAAAATTGGTAAGCTCATGTGAAAGTGGCGCCGAAAAAATTCATAATCTAGTTCGTATACCTCGAAAGTCGTCAGAGCATCAAGCTCGTTGGTGAAAACCTTATACAACACAATGGATTTGTCATGTATGCCTTCACACTGACCCAAGTGTACGCAGCGGTCAGGTATCGAGCTACGTCGTCATCTTCGCCATGGTTAGTCCATGGACGACGGTCCATTTTCTTAGGACGCCCGGAAGGGATTCGCTCCCACATCCAAATGAAGAGGGGCCAGACAAATTCACATATACCGAACATTTCTTCTGTCCACTAGGTTGCGTCATTAAGCTACAAAACACCAATTGATGATAAGATGACATAATTTAAAGCAGCATGCATCCATAAAAAACAATGTGATATTATCTTACCAAACGGTATAGGTAGGAGAGGCCGGCAAACCCCGAGTCGTACATTGCCTCCCAGTTCTTTAGCAAGTCAAGATACATCCATAGGGCAGTGTCCCCTGAGCAGTTTGGAAACACTACCTCCGTGACAAGAAACCACGGGTAGGCCCTTGCATACCACTCTACGTCTGGGCATCGGCATCTTCCAGGCATTTGCTCCGGTGCTTCAAGATCCAGGGCAACGGTACGCCATATGTCCGGTTACCCTTAGAGGGGGCACTCGTAGATGAGGGATATAACCCTCTCATGCAAGTTCTTCCTCTCCACTTGCCCAGTGAGAGCATGGACCTCAATCAGTAGGGTCGTGATCATCCCCCAATCCTCGAGGGTCACCATCATCTCACCACATGGGAGATGAAAACTGTGTGTCTCGGGCTGCCACCAGTTCACCAAAGTTGTGAGAGATGAGTGGACAAGCATCGGCGGCTTACACTTGAACTGCAGGGCGAAACCCAATAGTCGGGCTCTCTTGAAGTATGGTGTGTAGCCCTCGTCGTACCACATCTTAACGGTCTTCGCATGACCCCCCCCCCCCCATCCACAGTGGAGGGAACATCTGTCAAAATGCAGACAAAAATAATTAGTAACTTATTTTCATCAATTCGAAAGCTTTGATTCAAGCATGGTAATTGTTCGTTTCAAAACCGGCGGATCTCATGTAGGGGGTCCCGAATTGTGAGACTAGAACCAACGGTAACAGGAGACGAAGGGGACACGAGTTTACCCAGGTTCGGGTCCTCCTATGGAGGTAATACCCTACGTCCTGCTTGGTTGTATTGATGATGTAAGGGGTTACAGAGTTGATCTACCTCGAGATTGTATTGCTAACCCTAGATGAGTTGTTCTATTCCCTATACCCTAAAACCCTCCGGCTTATATAGATGGCGAGACTGTCCTAGGCTTACACAAGGTCGGTTACATGTTGAAGATATAACATGCTTAACTACAGCTAATAACTTGGAGAATATGTCACAAATCCTTGAAGATTCCATCTGGCGCAGGTGGTCTTCGATCATCCGATGCCCACCTTGCGGCCCATGCAGTCCGGCCCATGAACAATAGGTCATCTATCCGAGGACCCCCTAATCCAGGACTCCCTCAGTAGCCCCTGGACTGGCCTTCAATGCCAATATATATTCGGTCGATCTCCTTATGTCGTCGTCTCTGACTTGCAAGGCGAGTCCCTCATCCTTCTTGGTTCGGCAACCGACCATTCTTCGGTAAGATCCCAAGCGTCGCAGGCACAGGTTTGCTATAATAACTGCGTGAGTTCCTCGACTTTCGTGCGTCATGGGGAGGCAAGTGGTCAGCAATTTTTACAATCTTACCCCTCTGCAATGGAGGCACCGACCCATTTAATCAAACAAAATCGTGGTTTAGACCACATCTTCTTCTTCCCTCTTGTCGAAAGGAACTCCTAGCGGAAGCTCCACGCAAAACATGCCTAACATTCCCAGCTCCTCCGCACGTCCCTATGGCCAGTGCCCAGGGGACTGGACTAGCTATTCCATCACACTCCTGCGGCTCCGTAATCTGGAGACCCAAGGATATCTTCCATCATCAGATCTAGTGGCAACCTGCGCAGGTCTACTCTCTTATGGTGAGGAGGTTAGCGCTTCCCCAATCCAAACAAGGGGGAGCGTGTGTGCTTCGTCCCCTTCCTCCTCCGGGGCCTTGGGTTTCCAATCAATCCGTTCCTGGGGGGGTTACTGGAGTTCTCCGGGATCCAACTCCACCACCTCACTCCAGGGTCAATTTTACACATCTTGGGCTTCGTCGCCCTCTGCGAGATGTTCTTGGGGTGTGAAGCACATTTTTATTTGTGGAGGAAATACTTTTGTCTAATTCCCTGAACTCGGGACAAGACTATCTTGGAGGTCGGTGGGGCTGAAGTGTGCTAAATAGGGGGACGGGGTATCTGGCAGGCTCACTGAAGAAGTCTGAAGAATGGACCTCGGAGTGATTTTATATTGAGTATTTCCCCCCTGTTCGAACCAATTCGGACATGTCTTCCCGAATACTCTCACCTTTGCTACTTCTCGAGCATGCGTTGGTTTCCCGTGAAGAGGAACGGTTTCATGCAACAAAGTAGATAATTATTTCCCTCAGTTTTTGAGAACCAAGGTATCAATACAGTAGTATATACAAGCGAGCCACCAATAGATATACCTGCACAAGTAATCAAACTCTTTCACCCAACGCTATAAAGGGGTTGTCAATCCCTTCACGGCTATTTGCAAGGATGAGATCTAGTAAAGATAGATGTAATAGGATGCTTGAACGGAAGGTAAAACTAAAAGTAAAAACAATGCAGCAAGTGTTTTTGGTGTTTTTGGTTATAGATCTGAAAATATAATATGGAAAATACCCGGGGGGCATAGGTTTCACTAGATGGCTTCTCTCATGATGGCAAGTATTACGGTGGGTGAACAAATTACTGTCGAGCAATTGATAGAAAAGCGAATAATTATGAAGATATCCAAGGCAATGATTATGCATATAGGCATCACGTCCGTGACAAGTAGACCAAAACGATTCTGCATCTACTACTATTACTCCACACATCGACCGACTCCTTCCTGCATCTAGAGTATTAAGTTCATGAAGAACAGAGTAACGCATTAGGTAAGATGGCATGATGTAGAGGGATAAACTCAAGAAATATGATGAAAACCCCATCTTTTTACCCTTGGTGGCAACAATACAATACGTGCCTCGCTACCCCTACTATGTCACTGGGTGAGGACACCGCAAGATTGAACCCAAAACTAAGCACTTCTCCTATTGCAAGAATTACCAATCTAGTTGGCCAAACCAAACCAATAAATCGAAGAGACTTGCAAAGATATGAAATTATGCATATAAGAATTCAGGAAAGACTCAAATAATATTCATGGATAGTCTGAATATAGACCCACAATTCATAGGATCTCGACAAACACACAGCAAAAGAGTATTACACCGGATAGATCTCCATGAAGATCATGAAGAACTTGGTATTGAGAAGCAAAGAGAGAGAATAAGCCATCTAGGTACTAGCTATGGACCCATAGGTTTGTGGTGAACTACTCACTGATCATCGAAGGGGCAATGGAGTTGATGTAGATGCCCTCTGTGATCGAATCCCCCTCCGGCAGATTACCGGAAAAGGCTCCAAGATTGGATCTCTCGGGGACAAAGACTTCTGCCGGCGGAAAAGTGTTTTCATGGCTCATTCTGATAATGATGGAATATTTGGGTATTTATAGGCCGAAGATTAGGGTTAGAGGAGGTGTTAGGGGCCCACAAGCCTGCCCAGCACGGCGTACCCCCTGGCCGCGGCAAGCGGGCTTGTGGCCCCATGGCAGCTCCTCTGCCTTGGTTCTCAAGTCTTGTGGCTTCCATATTTTCCAGAAAAATTCTTTCCAGAGGTTTTATTCCATTTGGACTCCGTTTAATATTCCTTATCTGCGAAACTCAAAAACAAGGAAAAAACAGAAACTGGCACTAGGCTCTAGATTAATAGGTTACTCCCAAGAATAATATAAAATAGCATATTAATGCATATAAAACATCCAAAACAGATAATATAATAGCATGGAACAATCAAAAAAATATAGATACGTTGGAGACGTATCAGCATACCCAAGCCTAATTCCTGCTCGTCCTCGAGTAGGTAAATGATAAAAACAGAATTTTTGATGTGGAATGCTACCTAACATATTTATCCATGTAATATTATTTATTGTGGCATGAATATTCAGATCCATTAGATTCAAAAAAATAGTCTAATATTGACATAAAAATAGTAATACTTCGAGCACACCAACAATGTAGTCGTGTCCTTTCGAAATAACATGGCCTTAGAAAGTTATCCCTACAAAATCATATGGTCTGGCTATGCTCCATCTTCCCCACACAAAGTATCTAAATCATGCACAACCCCGATGAACAAGTCAAGCAATTGTTTCACACTTTTGGTGTTCTCAAACCTTTTCAACTCTCACGTGATACATGATCATGAGCCATGGATATAGCATTATAGGTGGGATAGAATATGGTGGGGGTGCAAGGGAAAAGGAGAAGATGGTCTCACATCAACTAGGTGTATCAACGGGCTATGGAGATGCCCATCAATAGATATCAATGCGAGTGAGTAGGGATTGCCATGCAACAAATGCGCTTAGATCTATAAGTGTATGAAATCTCAAAAAGAAAACTAAGTGGTTGTGCGTAATGAATATCCACTAGTTATATGAAAGTGACAAAATAGGAGACTCTCTATCATGAAGATCATGGAGCTACTTTGAAGAACAAGTGTGGAAAAAGATAGTAGCAATTGTCCCTTCTCTCTTTCTCTCATTTTTTTGTTATTATTTTGGTGGGCTTCTTTGGCCTCTTTTTTTATTTGTATTTTTTTGGGCTTCGCTGGCCTCTTTTATTTTTTGTAAAGTTCGGATACTCGTCCCAACTTGTGAGGGAGTCATAGCCTCCATCATCCTTTTCTCTCATGGGACAATGCTCTATTAATGAAAAATAATCACACTTTTATTTACTTATAACTCAAAGAAAAAGAAATTACAACTCGATTCCTATGACAAGATAAAACTCTATATGCAATACGAAGTCATGATGCAAGTCATAGAAAACTACATGGTGGAAGTTGCATGGCAATATATCTCGGAATGCCTATGGAAATGCCATAATAGGTAGGTATGGTGGCTGTTTTGAGGAATATATGGTGGCTGTTTTGAGGAATATATGGTGGCTGTTTTGAGGAAGGAGGGTTTGATGTACCGGCAAAAGTTGCGCGGTACTAGAGAGACTAGCAAAGATGGAAGGGTGAGAGTGCGTATAATCCATGGACTCACATTAGTCATAAGGAACACATACTTATTGCAAAAGTCTATTAGTCATCAAACAAAGCATTAGACGCATGCTCCTAGGGGAGAGGTTGGTAGGAGTTAACCATCGCGCGCTCCCGACCCTCACACAAAGGTCGACAATCATTAGACAAGTCATGCTCCGACTTCGTTACATAGCGGTTCACCATATATGCATGCTACGGGAATCACAAGCTTTAACACACGTATCTCTTAATTTCACAACTACTCACTAGCATGACTCTCATATTACCATCCCTATTATCTCAAAACTATATGCAAGGAATCCAACTTCTCATAGTTGTTAATGCACTTAATATGGAAGTTTTTATTATATCCCTCTTGGATGCCATTCTATTAGAACTAAATTCATAACCTAAACAAATTACCATGATTTGTAAGGACTCTCAAAATAATATAAGTGTGCTACAAGAGTTAAATTATTTCTATAAAACCAAACACCACCATGCTCTAAAAAGATATAAGTGAAGCAGTAGAGCAAAATTGCCTATCTCAAAAGATATAAGTGAAGCACATAGAGTATTCTACTAAATTCATGATTCATGTGTGTCTCTCTCAAAAGATGTATGCAGAAAGGATGATTGTGGCAAACTAAAAAGCAAAGACTCATATCATACAAGACGCTCCAAGCAAAACACATATCATGTGGTGAATAAAAATATAGCCTCAAGTAAATTTACCGATGGATTGAAGATGAAAGAGGGGATGCCTTCCGGGGCATCGCCAAGCTTAGGCACTGTGGTATACTTGAATATGACTTGGGGTTACATGGGCATCCCCAAGCTTAGGCTCTTTCCACTCTTTATTCCATAGTCCATCAAATCTTCACCCAAAACTTGAAAACTTCACAACACAAAACTCAACAGAAAACTCCTGAGATCCGTTAGTATAAGAAAAAATAAATCATTACTTTAGGTACTGTTGTGAAATCATTCTTTATTTATATTTGTGTGATACCTACTGTATTCTAACTTCTCCATGACTTGTACCCCCGGATACGACCCATAGATACAACAAAATAGGCAAAAACCACAAAGAAAACAAAATCTGCCCAAAACAGAACAGTCTGTAGAAATCTGTAAACTTCGAATACTTCGGGAACTGTAATAATTCTGAAACATTAGGACAACCAATGTAATTTTTATATAAATCCTGTGTAAAAATTTCAGATCAATTTGACTCTCTGAAAAAATCATAAAAATCCTGGACTGAGCACAAAAGTTTCTGTTTTCCAGCAACATCAAATCAACAACTACCATAGATCACCCCAAAGGTTTTACTTGGCTCAAACACTAATTAAACACACACAAAAATTACTACATAAGTAATAATGTGCCAGAAACACCAAAACAGAAGCAAAAAAACTGAAAGCAAAATAAAATTGGGTTGCCTCCCAACAAGCGCTATTGTTTAACGCCCCTAGCTAGGCAAAACGCAATAGATCTAGGTACTGTCATCTTTGGTATGCAATCCATAAGTAGCTCTCATGATAAATTCATAAGGTAATTTTTTTTTCTTTCTAGGAAAGTGTTCCATACCCTTTCTTAATGAGAATTGGAATCTAATATTCCCTTCCTTCATATCAATAATTGCACCAATCGTTCTAAGGAAAGGTCTACCAAGAATAATAGGACATGTAGGATTGCAATTTATATCTAGAACAATGAAATATACGGGCACATAATTCCTATTTGCAAAAATAAGAACATCATTAATTCTTCCCATAGGTTTCTTTATAGTGAAATCCGCAAGATGCAAATTTAAGGAGCAATCATCAAATTCACGGAAACCTAACACATCACATAAAGTTTTTGGAATAGTGGAACGCTAGCACTAAAATCACACAAAGCATGGCACTCATAATATTTAATCTTCATCTTAATAGTAGGTTCCCACTCATCATAAAGCTTTCTAGGTATAGAAACTTCCAACTCAAGTTTTTCTTCAAAAGCATTCATCATAGCATCAACAATATGTTTAGTAAAAACCTTGTTTTGATTATAAGCATGAGGAGAATTCAACATGGATTGTAACAAGGAAATATAGTCCATCAAAGAGCAGATACCATAATTAAAGTCTTTTAAATACAAATGAGTGGGTTCATTGCTATTTAAAGTTTTGACCTCTTCAATCCCACTTTTATCAATCTTAGCATCAAGATCTAAAAACTCCGAATCATTGGGATGCCTTTTAACTAAAGTTGACTCATCGCCAGTCCCATCATTATCAAGATTAAAATTGTAAAACAAAGATTCAATAGGATTCACATCAATCAATTTAAGATCTTCATCAATATTATCACGAGAACATACTTTTTCAAGCCATTCACGCTTAGCACGAACTCTAGCGGTTCTTTCCTTACACTCAACAATAGAAATTCTCATAGCTTTTAAAGACTCATTAATATCATTCTTGGGTGGAATAGATCTATTTTTTAAAGAATCTATCTCAAGAGAAATTTTATCAACGTTCCTAGCCAAATCATCAATCTTGAGCAATTTTCTTCAATCATAGCACTGAAACCTTTTTGCGTACTAATGAATTCTTTAATATTACTCTCAAAATCATAGGGTATCTTATTGTAATTTCCATAAGAATTGCTATAGGAATTACCATAACTATTAGAGGGATTACTAGGAAATGGTCTAGCATTGAAATTACCTCTATAAGCGTTAATACCAAAATTGTTCCTACCAAAAAAATTGACATCCATAGATTCATTATTATTTCCAATCAAATAAGACAAAGGCATATCATTAGGATCAATAGGAGCACTCTTACTAGCAAAAAATTTCATCAATTCATCCATCTTTTCACTCAGAGTATTAATTTCTTCAATAGCAGGAACTTTTTTACTAGTAGGAGATCTTTCGGTCTGCCATTGAGAGTAATTTGCCATAATATGATCTAGGAGTTTATTAGACTCTCCTAATGTTATTTCCATAAAAGTTCCACCCATGGTGGAATCTAAGAGATTCCTAGAAGCAAAATTCAATCCAGCATAGAAAATTTGTATAATCATCCATAAACTCAAGACATGCGCGGGGCAATTCTTAATCATAAGTGTCATCCTCTCCTAAGATTGTGCAACATGTTCATGATCAAGTTGCTTAATATTAATTATATCGTTCCTAAGGGAGATGATCTTAGCAGGCGGAAAGTATTTGGAAATAAAAGCATCTTTACACTTATTCCATGAATCAATACTATTTTTCAGCAAAGATGAAAAGCAAGTTTTAGCACGATCTCGTAGTGAGAACGGAAATAGCTTCAATTTAACAATATCATTATCCACCTCTTTCTTCTTTTGCATATCACACAATTCAACGAAAGTATTTAGATGGGATATGGCATCTTCATTAGCAAGTCCGAAAAATTGTTCTTTCATAACAAGATTGAGCAAAGCAGCATTAATTTCATAAGATTCCACACTAGTGGCGGGAGCAATCGGAGTACTAATAAAATCATTATTTTTCGTATTGGAAAAGTCACACAACTTGGTATTCTCTTGAGTCATCGTGACAAAGCAAGCAATCAAGCACTCAAGCAAGCAAAAAGCAAACGGGGAGACAAACGAAGAAAGGCGAAAGGCTAATCTTTTTGAAAATCATTTTAGAAGTGGGGTAGAGGAAAACGAGAGGCGAATGGCAAATAATGTAAATGCAAGAGATGAGTTTGTGATGGGTACTTGGTATTCTTGACTTGCTATGTATTTCCCCGGCAACGGCGCTAGAAGTCCTTCTTGCTACTTCTCGAGCATGTGTTGGCTTCCCGTGAAGAGGAACGGTTTGATGCATCAAAGTAGATAAGTATTTCCCCTAGTTTTTGAGAACCAAGGTATCAATCCAGTTGGAGATACAAGCAAGCCACCAATCAATATACCTATACAAGGAATCAAACTCTTGCACCCAACGCTATAAACGGGTTGTCAATCCCTTCAAGGTTATTTGCAAGGATGGGATTTCATAGAGATAGATGTAATAGGATGCTTGAACGGAAGGTAAAACTAAAAGTAAAAAACAATGCAGCAAGTATTTTTGGTGTTTTTGGTTTTAGATCTGAAAATATAATATGGAAAATAGACTCGGGGGGCCATAGGTTTCACTAGATGGCTTCACTCATGATGGCAAGTATTACAGTGGGTGAACAAATTACTGTCGAGCAATTTATAGAAAAGCGAATAATTATGAGGATATCTAAGGCAATGGTTATGCATATAGGCATCACGTCCGTGACAAGTAGACCAAAACGATTCTGCATCTACAACTATTACTCCACACATCGATCGACTCCTGCCTGCATCTAGAGTATTAAGTTCATGAAGAATGGAGTAACGCATTAGGTAAGATGACATGATGTAGAGGGATTAACTCAAGCAATATTATGAAAACCCCATCTTTTTACCCTTGATGGCAACAATACAATACGTGCCTCACTACCCCTACTATGTCACTAGGTGAGGACACCGCAAGATTGAACCCAAAACTAAGCACTTCTCCTATTGCAAGAATTACCAATCTAGTTGGCCAAACCAAACCAATAATTCGAAGAGACTTGCAAAGATATGAAATCATGCATATAAGAATTCAGGAAAGTCTAAAATAATATTCATGGATAATCTGAACATAAACCCACAATTCATTGGATCTCGACAAACACACCGCAAAAGAGTATTACATCGGATAGATCTCCATGAAGATCATGAAGAACATGGTATTGAGAAGCAAAGAGAGAGAAGAAGCCATCTAGATACTAGCTATGGACCCGTAGGCCTGTGGTGAACTACTCATGCATCATCGGAGGGGCAATGGAGTTGATGTAGATGCCCTCCGTGATCGAATTCCCCTCCGGCAGATTCCCGGAAAAGGCTCCAAGATTGGATCTCTCAGGAACGGAGGCTTCTGCCGGCGGAAAAGTGTTTTCATGGCTCGTTCTGATAATAAGGGAATATTTGGGTATTTATAGGCCGAAGATTAGGGTTAGAGGAGGTGCCAGGGGCCCACAAGCCTGCCCGACGTGGGGTACCCCCCTGGCCGTGGCAAGCGGGCTTGTGGCCCTATGGCAGCTCCTCTGCCTTGCTTCTCAAGTCTCGTGGCTTCCATATTTTCCAAAAAAAATCTTTCCGGAGGTTTATTCCATTTGGCCTCCGTTTAATATTCCTTATCTGCGAAACTCAAAAACAAGGAAAAACAGAAACCGGCACTAGGCTCTAGATTAATAGGTTAGTCCCAAAAATAATATAAAATAGCATATTAATGCATATAAAACATCCAAAACGGATAATATAATAGCATGGAACAATCAAAAAATTATAGATACGTTGGAGACATATCAACCTCCTTCCAAATAAGAGGTACAACTGGCAACCCAGGAGCTCATCCCAGGAGGAAAGCGCCAAAGTGCGGCACCTGGACGCACATGTGCGAATGCTTGTCCACCACCGAGTGACCATGATTGATGTCATGGATGCCACTATCTCCCGGTGTGTGCAGCCCCTCCAACAGAGGGTACACCCCTTATGGAGGTACAATGGGACAAGCGACACCACACGCTCCCGAAAACAAGGTCCCGCCAATCCGACGATGTTGGCCGCCGCGCTTGCCGATCTTTATAAAGGAGAGCAAGAAGACTTTGTTCGGCGGTCAACCAAGGAAGGATATTCGTCCCACAATCCCATCAAATGGGTAAGCCTTTCTCTCTTAATCATGAAATAGTTTGGGGTTTTCATTCCGCACTCTATTTGACCGAGGTCTTGGTGTGAACAGGAATGGAGGAGTTTCATCGAGACAGTCAACTGTCTGGCTCCTCAGCCCAAGAACCATTCACGCGACAACGATCTGGGTTTCAACGAGGACCCAGATCTTTTCCTTGACTTCAAAAACAGAGTCTATTTCCAGGACAACATCGTCCAGACCCCGGTGGCTATCATAATTGATTACCCCGGGTCATTCTCCATCCCTGCCGCGAGCAAGAAGAAAAGCTCCTCCCGCAAGAGGTCCGCTACCAAGAGCGCCCCGGACATGCCGGTCCCGACCCCCAAGCATCGCCGATCTGCATGTCATGTGCTGGTAGCCGAATCAGAGGCCAACCAGGACCCTGCGAAGGAGCCGGACATGGGGACGAATCCACCTGCCCGCTCATCCCGAAGGTACATTGTTCGGTTATCCGATGTATCATTGTAGTCAGTAGAGTCTCATAGCATCTTGTTTCGTTGAAATACCTAGGTGAAACACCCAATCCTCTCCTACCGAAGGGGCTACCCGAGTGTCCAAAGACGCCCGAAGCTCCCGGGCCATGACCCATGCGGCTTCTGCTATAGAAGCCCCCATGGCCAATCCGGCGCTCGCCGAATCTGGTGATGGAGTATCCGTCACCAAATCAGAGGTGGAGAGTGCCATGCATCATCGGCACCGATGGGAGGCCATGCGGCACCCAATTTTCTCCGACCAGGAGTTTGACGCCCTATGCTCGGTGGATGCGCACCTTGGCGCCGCCCGAGCTGGATTCGGCGAGGCTATGAAGTTGATAACAACCAGCATACAGGTAAGTGGTCGGATTTTATAGAATCTGAATACTTGTGTAAGCCCAGTAGCCCCCGATCCTTAAGTGTTTTAGAACAAACGAATTAAGGATCTACGCACTATTTGACTGCTAACGCAGGCCTCAAAGCAACACTCCGAACAATTGGCCAAGGAACTCGAGGAGAGCCGCATGGAAGTACAATCCGTGAAGGCCGAACTAGCAGAAGTAAAGAGCTTCACGCGAGAGGCCCATGGTGAGTATGCATTTACTGCTAATCTTTTTTATATCATCGTGTCTGACATATGGATTTCGTGTAGCAGCCGAATCAATAGGACATATGGAAAGGCAGCTGGAAGAAGCCCGGGATTCATAGTGGTATGCAGAGTCCCAGCATCAGGCTGGCTGCCTTATTATACGAAAACAGACCAAAAAAATAAAGAGTTTAACGACTCGATTGGCCCAAGCTCAGGAACAGAATCGAAAGCTTCAGAGGGGCGTATTCGGTAAGTAAGATTCCACTATCAGCAAATATTTCCGATGTAGGGAATGATAGTAATTGCATTGTTATCTTATGTGTAGGCCTCCTGTCCGAGCATCCTAAAGAGGAGATCGAATCATACCAAGGGGACCTGCTAAAGGAGCTGACCTCTCTCCCTGAGCGCGTGCCAAAAGCAATTAAAGGGATGGTGAAGGCACTATGGCCCACCGAACAACCACCTTAAGGGCTAGCCGCACTTGTGGATCGATTTAAGGGGGCTCAAAATAGGTTCGAGCTATGGAAGACTTTAGCTTGCCGTGAGGGAGCACGGGAGGCATGGGCAATGGTCAAGACCCATTTCACTGGACTTAACCCCGAGCATATGGCGTGGGTTGGTCCTGTGGGATCGGATGGAAAAGAAGTGCCACTCCACTTGGTATACGACCAGGTGATGCCAGCCACCCGTCTTTCGCAAGAAGACTGCCCCCTCAACACAATAATTGATAATCTCGATCAGCAGCCGCGCATATAATTTATATGTACATGTGTATAACCAATCCGTGTTGTAAACTTTGTCTTAACCGGCAATTGGCTTCTCCCTCCCATGTGAAGAGCTCGGGAGTGTTCCTCCTTATTATTCCCTCGCAAAAGAGCGAAATGTATTTGGGGAACCAGGCAATCTGGCCTTGTGGTACGAACAGACAAAAATCACACAGAAAGATATGTTATATTACGACGTAGCGCAAGAAACATCTTCCGATGAAAATAGTACCTCTATCAATACCTTTTGTCGGGGCTTCTACGAAGAACGTAGATAGAAGTCCGCATACTTGCAGTATGCGGCTAAGTGTTCCTTGGGAAGAAAAGACCCAAACAACGGTAATAGCAACGAGAGCCGTATAATGTGTTTCTGTCATAACCGACCAATTGTCTATGTAAGATAGCTAGCTTTCGGCTTCACCCGTCTAAGGTATGTGTCCGGATGACCCGGTCATAACAATCATAGAGGTGCTCCCTTAGTCTCTGGCCAAACAATCAGGAACGTAGAGAGTAATCACAGGAGCGAGGCAACCCAGCTTGGCAAAGTCTTAGGTCGAATTGATGCATAGGATGGCTAGAACATGACAAAAGAAACATGCGTGCCCGGTAAGTATGAGCAAACAAAAGTTTGGCTATTAGAAGAAGCCCCCACGTGTTGTGTTCGGATTTAACACTTTATGGTGTATGCCAATTATCTGTAGTACAAGATTGGTTAAGCAGAACATAGGGTAAGAAAAGACATTGGCCCTATCAAATAGAAAAGTGGGGAAGGAAAAGGCAAAAAAGGCAAAAAATAACAAAAAGGAAAAAAGGTGGGGGAGTTTAGACAACACCAGTTTATCCGTAGAAGCACCAAAGACGAGCTGCGTTCCATGGGTTTGGTTCAAGGCGGTTATCGGATGGACTCCGCAAACGATAGGCCCCTCCCGCGATCACTTCGTCGATGATAAAAGGACCCTCCCATTTGGGGTTGAGTTTGTGCTTCTGTTTCTCCGGGTGACGTAGGACAAGTTCTCCTACGTTGTATTCTTTTGCCTTGACCTCCCTGCTTTGGTACCGCCGAGCTTGCTGTTGTTGATAAAGAGTGGATCGAGCCACAGCTATGTCCCGCTCTCCCTCCAAGGCGTCTAAGTCGTCCTGTCGATCCAACTCGGCCTCCTTTTCCTCGTACATGTGCACTCTTGGTGCGTCATGGATAATATCGCAGGGAGAACTGCCTCTGCCCCATATACCATAAAAAATGGTGTGTAACCCGCTGATCTGTTCGGGGTGGTGCGCAGGCCCCATAGAACAGAGTCGAGTCACTCCACCCAATGACAGTCGCACTCGTGAAGAGATCGGACCAAACGTGGCTTGATGCCGCTCATAATGAGACCGTTTGCTCGCTCAACCTGGCCATTGGTCTATGGATGATAGACCGATGCATAATCAAGTTTTATGCCCATTTTTGCACACCAGTCCTTGACCTCTTGGGCCATGAAGTTGGATCCATTATCTGTTATTATACTATGCGGGACACCGTAACGGTGTACTACACTAGATATAAAGTCAATCATTGGTCCGGATTTAGCCGATTTAACAGACTTTCCTTCTATCCATTTGGTGAACTTGTCAACCATGACCAGTAGGTATTTATTTTTCTCGGTTCCCCCTTTAAGGGGTCCGACCATGTCCAGCCCCCAGACTGCAAAAGTCCAAGTTATCGGATAGTTCGAAGAGTTTTTGGGGGCATGTGACTTTGATTTGCAAAGAGTTGACACCCAACGCAATGTTGGACAAGTGACTGGGCGTCCATCTGAGCTGTAGGACAAAAGAAGTCGGCTCGGAAGGCTTTGCTGACAAGGGATCTTGCAGCGGCGTGATGCCCACCCATGCCTGCGTGGATTTTGGCGAGGAGCTCCCGTCCTTCTTCCTCGGATATACATCTCTATAATACTCCGGTGGTGCTTTTCTTGTATAACTCACCCTCATGTACTTTGTAGGCCTTGGATCATCGAACTATGTGTCATGCCTTGGTTTGATCGTCGGGGAGTTCCTTGTGAAGAAGGTAAGCGAGGAAGGGCTCCATCCATGGAGCAATTACTACCATTACCTAATGAGCCGAGGGCGTCTCATTCATGGAGCCGCCGATAATGCCATCATCTGGCTCGTTTATAGGGGGAACAACTTCATCCGCCGTATTCGGACCGGCGCCATTGTCGCCCTCCTGCCACACTACGGAGGGCTTAAAGAGCTGCTCCAGGAAGGTGTTCCTCGGGACAGGATTGCGCTTGGCTCCCATACGAGCCAGTATATCGGTGGCTTGCTTGTTGTCTCCAGCAATGTGGTGGAATTCCAACCCCTCAAACCGAGCAGATATCTTGAGGACGATGTTTCTATATGCTGCCATGTTTGGATTTTTGTAGTTGAAATCGCCGTTAATTTGGGATATGGCCAAGTTTGAGTCTCCCCGTACCTCTAGCCGTCGTATGCCCATTGACACCGCCATCTGAAGACCATGGAGAAGAGCTTCATATTCGGCAGCATTGTTGGAGTCGACATACATGATTTGCAACACGTATCTCATGCTGTCGCCTGTGGGGGATGTGGGAATAACTCTAGCCCCCAGGCTGTCCAAGGTCTTGGATCCATCAAAGTACATTGTCCAATGGGACTATGCACTATACTCCTTGGGGAGCTCGACCTCTGTCCATTCAGCCAGGAAGTCCGCCAGTACCTGAGATTTAATGGCGCAGCATGGCTTGTAGGTTATTTCAAAGGGAAGGAGCTCAATGGCCCATTTGGCTGTGCGGCCAGTGGTGTCCCTGTTGTTGATTATATCATTCAGGGGGACTTCCGATTCCACTGTCACCGCACACTCCTGGAAGTAGTGTCCGAGTTTCCTCGACGCGATGAATACTGTATAGGCTATTTTTTGGTAATGTGGGTATCTGGACTTGCACTGCGTTAGCACCTCCGACACATAATATACTGGTTTCTGAGTCCGGAATTTATGTCCCTCCTCATCTCGTTCAACGACGAGCACCGCACTGACGACCTTATTGGTGGCCGATGTGTATAACAACATGGGCTCACTGGCGCCTGGTGCTCTAGTATGGGATTGGTTGCCAGTAGTGTTTTGATTTCTTCTAACGTAGACACTGCCTCATCGGTCCATTCGAAATTGTTGGCTCGTTTCAGCAGCTTATAGAGCGGCAAAGCCTTTTCTCCGAGGCGGGAGATGAAGCGGCTTAACGTCGTGATGCACCCGGCTAGCCTCTAGACATGCTTCAGCTCTGTGGGGATTGCAAGTTCTGATAGAGCATGAATTTTAGTTGGATTTTCCTCTATTCCTCTATGGGATACGATGAATCCAAGCAGCTTACCAGAGGGAACTACGAATACACATTTTTCCAAATTGAGTCGTATATCATATTCACATAGACTAGCGAAAGTTTGGCATAAGTCGTCGATCAGTTGGTCGACGTGTCTGGTTTTGATTACCACATCATCCACGTATGCCTCGATAGTCTTACCGACCTATGTCGTGAGGAAGGTTTGGATCATGCACTGGTATGTGGCCCGAGCATTTTTTAGCCCGAAGGGCATCATGTTGAAGCAAAATGTCCCGTAGGGGGTGATGAATGCAGTAACTGCTTGATCGGATTCCTTCATTTTAATTTGATGGTATCCGGAGTAAGCGTCAAGGAAACACAACAAATCATGTCCGGCTGTGGCATCAATGATCTGGTCTATGCGTGGTAAGGCGAGAGGGTCCTTGGGGCATGCTTTGTTGAGGTCTTTGAAATTGACACATAGCCGCCAGGACTTACCTTTCTTAGGTACCATCACCAGGTTTGCTAGCCACTCGGGGTGTTTAATATCCCGAATAAATCCAGCCTCGAGCAATTTGGCTAATTCTTCACCCATGGCTTGCCGTTTGGGCTTGGAGAAGCGGCGCAGAATCTGTTTCACGGGCTTAAAGCCTGGAATAATGTTTAAGCTGTGTTCGGCGAGCCGGCGTGGGATTCGAGGCATATTGGAAGGATGCCAAGCAAAAATGTCCCAATTTTCATGGAGGAAATTCTGCAATGCTTCGTCCATGAGGGGATCGAGCTGGGCTCGGATGGACGCTGTCTTATTGGGGTCTGTTGGATGCACATGAAATTTAATGATTTCCTCTGCGGGTTTAAAGGACGTGGACTTGGGCCTTTTGCTAAGGATCACATCGTCCCTATTAACTATCGACCATTGAGCGGTCAACTCTTCGGTGGCGAAAGTTTCCGCTAATGCCTCGAGGGCGAGCGCTGCCGTTTTGTTTTCGGCCCGAAGGGCTATGTTCGGATCACTAGTGATCGTGATCACTCCATTTGGTCCTGGCGTTTTGAGTTTCAGGTACTCGGAATGGGGTATAGTCTGGAACTTTGTAAAGGCATCGCGTCCCAATAGGGCGTGATAGCCACCTGGGAAGGGGACGATGTGGAAGAGAAGTTCTTTGGATCGGTAGTTTTCGAGCGTGCCGAACACAACGTCCAGGATGATACATCTGGAACAACGGGCCTCTTTCCCTGGGATAATTCCCCGAAAGGTTGTGTTGATATGTGTTGGAAATATGCCCTAGAGGCAATAATAAAATGGTTATTATTGTATTTCCTTGTTCATGATAATTGTCTACTGTTCATGCTATAATTGTATTAACCAGAAACCGTAATGCATGTGTGAATACATAGACCACAACATGTCCCTAGTGAGCCTCTAGTTGGCTAGCTCGTTGATCAATAGATGGTCATGGTTTCATGACCATGGACATTGGATGTCATTGATAACGGGATCACATCATTAGGAGAATGATGTGATGGACAAGACCCAATCCTAAGCATAGGACAAGATCGTGCAGTTCGTCTGCTAAAGCTTTTCTAATGTCAAGTATCGTTTCCCTAGACCATGAGATTGTGCAACTCCCGGATACCGTAGGAATAATTTGTGTGTGCCAAACGTCACAACGTAACTGGGTGGCTATAAAGGTATGCTACGGGTATCCCTGAAAGTATCTGTTGGGTTGGCACGAATCGAGACTGGGATTTGTCACTCCCTATGATGGAGAGGTATCTCTCGGCCCACTCAGTAAGACATCATCATAATGAGCTCAATGTGACTAAGGAGTTATCCATGGGATTATGTGTTATGGAATGAGTAAAGAGACTTGCCGGTAACGAGATTGAACAAGGTATAGGGATACCGACGATCCAATCTCGGGCAAGTATCATACCGGTAGACAAAGGGAATTGTATACGGGATTGATTGAATCCCCGACATTGTGGTTCATCCGATGAGATCATCGTGGAGTATGTGGGAGCCAACATGGGTATCCAGATCCCGCTGTTAGTTATTGATCGGAGAGGTGTCTCGGTCATGTATACGTGTCTCCCGAACCCGTAGGGTCTACACACTTAAGGTTTCATGACGCTAGGGTTATAGGGAAATAGTGTACGTGGTTACCGAAGGTTGTTTGGAGTCCCGGATGAGATCCAGGAAGTAACGAGGAGCTCCGGAATGGTCCAGAGGTAAAGATTCATATATAGGAAATGAGGTTTTGGTCACCGGAAGTGTTTCGGCGATTACTGGTAACGTACCAAGACCACCGGAAGGGTTTTGGGGGTCCACCAAGTGGGGTCACCAGTACCAGAGGGCTGCATGGGCCACAAGTGGGAGGGAACCAGCCCCTAGGTGGGCTGGTGCGCCCCCACAAGGTCCCAAGGCGGAGTTGAAGGTGGCAGGGGGCAAACCCTAGGGAAGATGGGCCCTAAGGCCCACCCTAGGGCAGCCGCACCCCTCTCCCTCTATGGCCGCCAGCCAGATGGGATCTGGGGGCTGCCGCACCACCCTAGGGTGGGAACCCTCGGGTGCAGCCCTCCCTCCTCCTCCTCCTATAAATAGAGGATCCCTTGGGGCTGCTGGGGACACGCATCTCTCTCTCCCACAACGCAACCCTACTCCTCCCTCTCCTCATCCTCCGTAGTGCTTAGCGAAGCTCTGTCGGAGACCACGCAGCTCCACCGTCACCACACCATCATGCTGCCGGAGCTCTCCCTCAACCTCTCCTTCCTCCTTGCTAGATCAAGGCGTAGGAGATGTCACCGGGTTGCACGTGTGTTGAACGTGGAGGCACCATTGTTTGGCGCTTAGATCGGATTCCACCACGATCTGAATCACTGTGACTACGACTCCACCAACCGTGTTCTAATACCGCTTCTGCTTTGCAATATTCAAAGGTATGAAGATGCATTCTCCCCTTACTCGTTGTTGGTTTCTCCATAGATGGATCTTGGTGATCATAGGAAAAAATTTGATTTACTACTACGTCTCCCAACACTATGTTCGATGCGGGATCGGTCGAATTGCATTTTTTCCAAAGTGGCCTTGTATATGAGGTTAAGACCACTACCACCATCCATTAGCACTTTGTGTATCATGTATCCATCAATGATGGGATTCAAGACTAGAGTGGCCGGTGAATGACCGGGGAGGATGGGTGGCTGGTCAGTATCCCCAAAAGTAGTCGGTACGTCTGCCCATGGGCTAGTAGCTGCCACATGGTAGACTTGCTCATGCTCCCTTAGAGCTCTTTTATGCCTGCTCCTCGAGGGGAAGATCTCATAGACCGTCAGGACTTCGGCATTGAACCCGGGCGGCGAAGGAGAGCGCATGTTCAATGGAGATGTGTCGAGGATAGCCTCGCCACTTTTTGCGACTTGCCTGACGACCCAGAAAGCTCAAAGGCTATGTGTCGGGTTCGTGTTTAACAACACAGAATGAATGGGGCTAGGTTTATCCAAAAGTCCGTCGAGGATGTAGGATCACTAGAAGAGTGTCTAGAGGGGGGTGAATTGACTACTAGCAGGAATTTAAAACCTAACCTTTTCCCAAGTTAATTGGTTGGCAGATTTTAATAGTTTTAGCAAGTCTAGCAAGTCTAACAGCCCTACACATGCATGTCTACAAATATGGAAGCGGAAAGTAAATACATTGCACATGAAGTAAAGAGATAAGACAGGACAATCAAACGCAATAGGAGACGCAAAGATTTTTCCTGTGGTTCCGATAGGTGGTGCTATCGTACGTCCACGTTTATGGAGTCTTCAACCCATGAAGGGTAACGTTCGTGGGAGTCCACGGAGGGCTCCACCCATAAGGGTCCACGAAGTAGCAACCTTGACTATTCCATATGGCTTCCGTCCACGAAGGACTAGCCTCACTATGGGTAGATCTTAACGAAGTAGGCGATCTCCTTGCCCTTACAAACTTCTTGGTTCACTCCACAACACAAAGTAGGAGGCTCCCAAGCGACACCTAAACAATCTAGGAGGCACCACCCTCCAAAAGGTAATAGGCTCGGTAATGACGATGAACTCCTTTCTCTTGTGCTTCAAGATGATAGACTCCTCCACACACAATCACTCTCTCACAGATTTGGCTTGGTGGAAGAGATGGGATTGGTGGAAAGCAACATGGGGGAGGCTAGAAATCAAGATCCATATGGTTGGAGTGGAAGATCATGATCTCAACACAAGGGTAGGTGGTTCTCTCTCAGAAAATGTGATAGGATAGGTATGGAATAGTTTTGAGTGCTTCTCTTTCGAGTAGGTGGTGGTGGAGGGGTATATATAGGCATCCTCAAAAATCCAACCGTTACACACAAAATGACCAACTCGATGACATCGATGTGTTAATCTCGGTGGTACCGAAGTGATCAAAAGGTGGCAACTGTTGAATCTCGGTGAAATCGATATATGAAACTCGGTTGCACTGATAAGGTGATCAACGGTCAGATTTCCAATCTCGGTGATGCTGACCCAACAACCTCGGTGGTACCAAAAATGTGAATTTGCATAACAGAAAGTTGGCAACCTAAACTTGGTGGCACCAACATGGAATTGGTTGCACCAAAGTAGCTAGGGTTTGGCTAGGTCTATCTAGGTTCTGGAATTGGTGGCACCAGGATAGGAATGTTGGTTGCACCCATTTTGAATGTTTGGCTATGGATAGACTTTGGTGGGAGAGCTTGTGGATGTTTTTAGGGACTATCACTTGTGCACGCATGAGCATTTTGTTCACCAACAAAACCTTACCCCCTTTTAATAGTATTGGCTTTCCTATGGACTCAAAGTGATTTCTCACAAATGTAAAATGTACAGTCCTCTTGCTTGAAGCTTGGCCAACCTATTTCCTTGCATCTTGGGATAATTCCACAATCTCCACAATCCTTTTGCCAACCCAACTCTCCATGGACTATTATCTTAAATACACTAGATAGAGGTGTTAGTCCAAGAGACAATGTATGTTGTCATGAATTATCAAAACCACCAAGGGAGCATGTTGTGCTTTCAATCTCCCCCTTTTTGGTAATTGATGAAAACATACAATGAAAGCTTCAAATAAAGATATGCATGGATGTAATGAAGACTTTGAGAAACACATGACTTAGATTTTCTCCCCCTAAATGTGCGCAGTCCATTAAAGGATAGTTGCTTTGGAATGCATGGACACATAAATAGTAGAAGGGATATGAAAAGTCATGTGTATCTTGGCTATTTGCATCAAATGTATATGAATGAGGTGTATCCTTGATCAAGACTTCACTGTTGCAAACAATATGTGCAAGAAGCAGGAGATCATCTTGATCGAAGATATGATGCATATACTTACCTTGAGTTCTTGAGCATTCTAGTAGTAGAGATACACTTTGAGAAAACAATGTTAGGAAACACAAGGGTATTCTACCAATCAAAAGCAATGGAACTCAAAGATACCAAGATATGGAGAACATATAGAACATAGTATTCTTTAAGATCGATATGTCTCCAAGATTATTTAGAATTTTCTCCCCTTAACTATAAAAATGTAGGATCTCCTCAACCCTTGAATCTTAGTATGTAGATATTGGGATTAAATAGGGTGAGAAATTTCTAACATGAGAAATCAAATGTAATAAACACATCCTTCTTTGTGAACAGTTTTCTCCCCTTGTTTATATATGTGTAAACTTCTATCTTCCTTTCCCCGTAAATCATATCTCCACCTTTTCATAAGCATGTATATCCCTCTTTAGCTTTCAAGCTTTGTATATTTCTCCCCCTTTGGCATTAATTTCCAAAAAGGTCAGACAGAGGGTTAGATACAGGGATCATTGATTAAGATGGGGTCCTTGAGAACAAGGGTAGATACACTCATACAAGAATCATTCTATGACGCATTGAAAATATTTTCTCTTCCTTTGGATAAACTGAGAATTTGCAGAACTTCTCCTCTGAGTTAGGGATCCTTGAATGTATTTCTCCCCCTAAGACTAGCTTGTTATTCTCTCCCCTTTTTTTAAATAATGGGGTCATCGAAGAAACAAGAACATCACAAGAACAGATACCAAAAAAATTATTAAAGAAACACATATTTAGAAAAGAAGGAAAATCGGTGACTCCGGGATAAATAAATCGATGGTACCAAGATTGTGTAGTGCGGTTCGTCTACAATTTCGGTAGAACCGAGTTATTTATATCAGTGGCTCCGAATGAGAGACCATGTTTTTGTTTTCACAGAGACAACAGAAATAGTTTCAAAAAGGGAATGCGAAATTTTTACAAAGGACATCAATTAGATAAGATTTGCGTGGTTACGAGAGATCATGCAAATAGAGAGCAAACCACAAACGATTCTTAAATAGATGATGGGCGATGACTAGGTCACCTATATTAGAGTATATTGACTTAGGAGCCAAGCAAGAATACTTGATCATAGGTCGTACTCTACGTTAAGCTCAAAATAGGGTTACCATTTTTCGATTAAGCATTTTAATGTCTTCATATCACTTGAGTTGCTTTAGCCCATGACTTGGAGTAAAGCCTTTTCAAGGATATGAGTACATACCTTTGAGTGATGTTGATGACGTTGCTCGTAGGTGAACTTGTTGAGGATGCTCGAGGTTGATGAAGATCATCTTGAATTGGGAGCAATCCTTCTCATTCTAGTACACTAGTCACCTACAAAGGTTATTAATACAAGGAAGAACAATGGATATATACAATTGACACGATACCACTTAAGATTTTGAAACTAAGATCAAGTATATGTCAAGGACATGTTTTTTTGTCTTCTTCCTTCCATCATCAAGAGGGGTTGTTGATACTTGGTAATGACAAGATTGCTTATGATTGGAGTTGATGGCAATCTTGTGGAATGAAGTTCTTCCAAGTACCTACAAAAGGTTAGATGCAATACAAGGGAGAATAGATTTCCATGGCATATGATAACGAGTTATGGGAACATGGAAATAACAAGGAAGCTCATGCCCTTGCTTGCAACCGAGTGAGTCTAGCTCAAGTTTGAAGCATCAATGATGTTCAACTCACTCCTCAAGTGAAAAATGTTTTCTCATCAAGTGGCTTGGTAAAGATATAGGCTAATTGCTTGTTAGTGCGAACATGCATAAGATTAATATCTCCTTTGGCAACATGATCATGAATGAAATAATGTCGAACTTGAATATTCTTAGTTCGAGAATGTTGCACAGGATTATGACCAATTTTAATAGCACTTTCATTGTCACAAATTAATGAAACATTTTAAACATAAATTCCATAATCCTTAAGCGTTTGTGTCATCCATAGTAATTGCGCACAACAAGATCCAGCAGCAATATACTCAGCTTCGGTAGTACATAGAGATACTGAGTTTTGTTTCTTGGAGGACCAAGACACAAGAGATCTATCCAAAAATTTACAAGTACCCGAGGTGGACTTTCTATCAACCTTGTCACCGGCATAGTCCGAATCGGAATAGCTAACAAGATTAAAAGAAGATCCCTTGGGATACCAAATGCCAAAGTTTGGTGTTTGTATCAAGTATCTCACAATACGTTTCACAGCCAAAAGATGACACCCTTTAGGTGTAGCTTGATATCTAGCACGCATGCAAACACTAAGCATAATATCGGGACGAGATAAACATAGATACAGCAATGAAACAATCATAGATCGATAAACCTTTTGATCAACCGGTTCATCCTCCCTCGTAAGATCAACATGTCCACTAGTGGGCATGGGAGTTTTCATACCTTTGCACTCCTGCATGTTGAACTTTTTGATCAAGTCTTTGGTATACTTAGTTTGAGAGATGAAAGTTCCTTCTCTTGATCGCTTTATTTGCAAACCAAGAAAGAATTTCAGCTCACACATCATAGACATCTCATACTTCTCAGACATCAACCTTCCAAATCTTTCACTAAATTGAGGGTTAGTGGAACCAAAGATAATATCATCCACATAGATTTGGCACATGAATAATTCACCATTAACTCTCTTAGTGAACAAGGTTGCATCAATTTTACCAATTTCAAGATCTTTTTCAATGAGAAACTTCGTTAAACATTTATACCAAGCACGAGGGGCTTGCTTAAGACCATAAAGAGCTTTACGAAGATTGTAAACATGAGTAGGCTTCTTAGGATTCACAAAACCAAGTGGTTTCTTAACATAAACCTCTTATTCAATTTCACCATTTAAAAGTGCACTTTTGATATCCATTTGATAAAGCGTGATATCATGGTGATTAGCATAATCAAGAAGAATACGAATAGCTTCAAGTCTAGCGATGGGGGCATAAGTCTCACCGTAGTCCATACCTTTGACTTGCGTATATCCTTGGGATACGAGACAAGCCTTGTTGCGCATGACTTGACTGTCTTCGTCGTGTTTGTTCCGAAACACCCATTTGGTTCCGATGATGTTTTGTTCATCCTCGGGCCTCTCCACAAGTGTCCACCCTTCGTCCCTCTCGAAGTTGTGTAGCTCTTCATGCATGGCGTTCACCCAATATGCGTCCTCAAGAGCTTGTTCTACCTTCAATGGCTCAATGCTAGAGATGAAAGAATATTGGTCACAAAAGTTAGCTAGACAGGTTTTAGAGCGAGTGTCTCCCTATTTGTATATCACCAAGGATTTGGTTTAGGGGATGGTTCTTGGTCACTTGTGCTCGAACTCGGGTCAGCTTCCGATTGTTGGATGGTGGAGCTTATTCTTCTTCATCATCATCTCCTTCATCTTTGTTGTTGAAGGTGTTGTTCCCTTGAGGTGGTGGTGAAGGTGATTGTGGTGGATCTTCATGATGCACTTCCTCCTCTTCATCATCTCATCGTGTACCGCTTGTGGATGCCTTCACGTCGTGTTGAGGTTCAACTTGACGTGAAGTAGGGGCTTCCACTTGAGTTGATGAAGTATTTTCCTTCACCTCCATGGGACTAATCTTGCCGATGAGTAGATCTAGAATAGCTTCCTAAGGGTCCTTATAACCTACATCATTTGGCAATTGTTCGACTTGCGAACCATTAGATTCATCAAATTTCACTACCATCTCTTCAACTTTTCGAGTGAAGTTGTTGTAGGCATGGTAAGTGTGAGAGTTCGATCCGTAACCAAGTAGGAATCCTTCATGAGGTTTAGGAGAAAATTTAGTACGACGATGCTTATCAAGAATGTAGCACTTTGAGCCAAATACCCGAAAGTATCCGACTTGGGGTTTGTTACTAGTGAGTAGCTTGTATGTTGTTTTATCGAGAAGCTTGTGCAAGTAAAGTCGGTTTGTGGCATGACATGTGATAACCCACAAGTGTAGGGGATCAATTGTAGCCTTTCTCGATAATTAAGAGTGTCGAACCCAACAAGGAGCTAAAGGTATAACAAATATTCCCTCAAGTTCTATCGACCACCAATACAACTCTACGCACGCTTAATGTTCGCTTTACCTAGAACAAGTATGAAACTAGAAGTACTTTGTAGGTGTGATAGGATAAGTTTGCAAGATAATAAATAGCACGGAAATAAAAACTAGGGGCTGCTAAGATAAAGAAACAACTAAGTTAGTTTAACGTGTGAAAAAGTGGTGGTAGGAGTTGCGGAATTGTCCCTAGGCAATCGATAACTAGACCGGTAATCATTATTGCAATTTTATATGAGGGAGAGGCATAAGCTAACATATTTTCTCTACTTGGATCATATGCACTTATGATTGGAACTCTAGCTAGCATCCGCAACTACTAAAGATCATTAAGGTAGAACCCAACCATAGCATTATAAGGTATCAAGTCCTCTTTATTCCCATACGCAAACAACCTACTTACTCGGGTCTATGTTTCTATCACTCACGCCACCCACCATAAGCGAATCATAAGCCTATTGCAACACCCTACAGCGAGGATCCCTCACGCTTGCGCGACATGGAGAGCACCATAGGACAGCGGCAATAATAAAACATGCAACTCAAACCAATCGTGCTCATCAATCAACCAATAGGACAAAATAGATCTACTCAGACATCATAGGATGGCAACACATCATTGGATAATAATATGAAGCATAAAGCACCATGTTCAAGGAGAGGGCACAGCGGGTTGCGGGAGAGTGGACCATTGTAGATAGATTGGGGAAGGTGATGGAGGTGTTGGTGAAGATGACGGAGCTGTTGGAGTAGATCGCCGTCGCGATGATGGGCCCGGCGGCGTTCCGGTGCCATCGGGAGAGAGGGGGAGAGAGGCCACCCCTCCTTCTTCTTCTTCCTTGACCTTCCCCCTAGATGGGAGAAGGATTCCCCTCTGGTCCATGGCCTCCATGGCAGAGGAGGGGCGAGAGCCCCTCCGAGATCGGATCTCTCTCTATGTTTCCTTCTGTTTCTGCGTTTCCTAATTCTGGCATTTCACCGTTTCTTAAATATCCGGAGATCCGTAACTCCGATTGGTCTGAAATTTTGAGGGTATTTTCCTTATAAAACTATCTTTCTTGCGGCGGAAGGACAGCTCCAACCGACCTAAGGGGTAGCCACAAGCCCTCAGGGCACGCCCTACCCCCAGGGCTCACCTCGCAGGCTTGTGGGCCCCTCGGGCATCGCCTTCTGTTGATTGCACTTCCCAAAATTCACATATATTCCAAACAAATATCCGTAAGTTTTTATCCCGTTTGGACTTTGTTTGATATGTATTTTCTGCGAAACAAAAAACATGCAACAAACAGGAACTCGCACTGGGCAGTGGATCAATATGTTAGTCCCAAAAATAGTATAAAAAGTAGCCAAAAGTATATGAAAGTTGTAGAATATTGGCATGAAACAATCAAAAATTATAGATACGACGGAGACGTATCAGCATCCCCAAGCTTAATTCCTGCTTGACCTCGAGTAGGTAAATGATAAAAAAAGATAATTTTTGATGTGGAATGCTACCTAGCATAATCTTGATCATATAATCTAATCATGGCATGAATATTAAGATACGAGTGATTCAAAGCAATAGTCTATATTGACATAAAAACAGTAATACTTCGAGCACACCAACAATGCAATCGTGTCCTTTCAAAATAACATGGCTTTAGAAAGTTATCCCTACAAAATCATATGGTTTGGCAATGCTCCATCTTCCCCACACAAAGTATCTAAATCATGCACAACCCCGATGACAAGTCAAGCAATTGTTTCACACTATTTATGTTCTCAAACCTTTTCAACTCTCACGCAATACATGAGCGTGAGCCATGGATATAGCATTATAGGTGGAATAGAATATGGTGGAGGTGATGAGGAAAAAGGATAATATAGTCTCACATCAACTAGGCGTATCAACGGGCTATGGAGATGCCCATCAATAGATATCAATGTGAGTGAGTATGGATTGCCATGCAATGAATACACTTAAAGCTATAAGTGTATGAAAGCTCAAAAAGAAAAATAAGTGGTCGTGTAAAAAAATTCCACTAGTTATATGAAAAGTGACAAAATAGGAGACTCTATCATGAAGATCATGGTGCTACTTTGAAGCACAAGTGTGGAAAAGGATAGTAGCAATTGTCCCTTCTCTCTTTCTCTCATTTTTTTTATTTTTTTATTTTTATTTATTTTGGTGGCCATCTTTGACCTATTTTTTTATTTATTTGGGCTTCACTGGCCTCTTTTATTTTGTTGTAAAGTCCGGAGACTCCTCCCAACTTGTGAGGGAATCATAGCTTCCATCATCCTTCTCTCACACGGGACAATGCTCTAATAATGAAAATCATCACAATTTTATTTACTTACAACTCGATACCTAGAACAAAAATATGACTCTATATGAATGCTTCCGGTAGGATACCGGGATGTGCAACGATCTAGCCTAGCAAATGACATCAAAAAATGGAAAAGCCATGAAAACATCATGCAAGTTGTCTTACGATCATGCAAAGCAATATGAAAATGATGGTGCATGTCATACTAAACGGAACGGTGGAAGTTGCATGGCAATATATCTCAGAATGGCTATGGAAATGCCATAATAGGTAGGTATGGTGGCTGTTTTGAGAAGGTGTATGGTGGTTGTTTTGAGGAAGGTGGGTTTGATGCACCAGCGAAAGTTGCGCGGTACTATAGAGGCTAGCAAAGGTGGAAGGGTGAGAGTGCCTATAATCCATGGACTCAACATTAGTCATAAAGAACTCACATAATTATTGCAAAAGTCTATTAGTTATCAAACAAAGCATTAGACGCATGCTCCTAGGGGAGAGGTTGGTAGGAGTTAACTATCGCACGCTCCCGACCCTCAAACAAAGGTTGACAATCATTAAACAAATCATGCTCCGACTTTGTTACATAACGTTTCACCATACGTGCATGCTACGGGAATCACAAACTTCAACACATGTATTTATCCAATTCACAACTACTCACTAGCATGACTCTCATATTACCATCTTCATATCGGAAAACTATTGCAAGGAATCAAACATATCATATTCAGTGATCTACAAGTTTTATGTAGGATTTTATGACTAACCATGTGAATGACCAACTCCTGTTAACTCTCTAAATAGATATAAGTGAAGCATGAGAGTTTAATTATTTATACAAAAGATATGCCCACTCACTAAAAAATATAAGTGAAGCAAAAGAGCATTCTACAAATGGCGGTTTTCTATGTGTGAGAAACAGGCAATCCAAACTTCAAATGATATAAGTGAAGCACATGAAGCATTCTATAAAGCCATACACAAAATATATAAGTGAAGTGCATGAGGCATTCTATAAATCAACCAAGGACTTTCTCATACCAGCATGGTGCATTATTAAAAGAAAAATAAAAAGCACACGACGCTCCAAGATTTACGCATATCATGTGACGAATAAAAATATAGCTCCAAGTAAAATTACCGATGGTTGTTAGAAGAAAGAGGGGATGCCTTTCGGGGCATCCCCAAGCTTTGTTTCTTGAGAGTCCTTGAATATTACCTTGGGGTGCCTCGGGCATCCCCAAGCTTAGTCTCTTTCCACTCCTTATTACTTCATCCATCGTGATCTCACCCAAAACTTGAAAACTTCAATCGCACAAAACTTAACAAAACCCTCGTGAGATCCGTTAGTATAATAAAGCAAATCACAACTTTATGTACTGTTGCCAAGCAATTCATATTTTATTTTTGCATTTTAGCTACTGTATTATAATTTCTCCATGGCTTATACCACCGATACAATCGATAGTTTCATCAAAACGAGCAAAACAATGCATCAAAAACAGAATCTATCTTAAATAGGACAGTCTGTAGAAATGTGAACATTCACCATGCTTATGTAACTCTAAAAATTCTGAAAAATAGGACAAAATAACAAATTTGCATATCAGTACTGTGTAAAACTTTTAGAAACTTTTGGCATTCCGGTAAAAAATGTAAATTCACGCACTACAGCCAAAGTTTCTGTTTTTGCACAGCACACACCAAACAAGCAATCTAATCATCCTAAAGGCAAATCTTGGCACATTATTTTTATAATACAATGGATTTATACAAGGGGATAATTATTTTTGTTGAAAAGTTTCTGTAATCAAGATTTGCAAAGTTTCCATGGGCATGAACAAAGTTCAAAGCTAGCTCCCACTTTCACAATGCTCGTCTCTCTCACTTTCACTTTTCTTTTTGAAAAAAATTTAGGTTCCCCTCTTTATTTTTTTCTTTTTAAACTATAGTAAAGAACACAACAGAATTAAATTACTCTCTACAACTTCCGGGTTGTCTCCCTGGCAGCGCTTTCTTTAAAGCCATTAAGCTAGGCATAAAGTGATCAAGTAATGGATCCACCCGGATTCCAAGGTATATCAAAGCCAATTTTAATTAACAATTATTTGTAATTTAGTATTTAGCACAAAGTAACATATATCATGCAACAACTAAGTCTAACTCTCTTCCTATGCATCGGCATGTCATAAAAGAACAATTCATGCACACAAAGTAAAGGCCAATACATAGCATAAGCAGTTTCTTGCAATTTTATCATATTGGAAACATAGAGAGGTGGAGATGTAGTTCCTCTCTCATAATAATTGCAAGTAGGAGCATCAATCACATGTATATTATATCTATCAAAATCATCATGTGTAATAGTAAAAGGCAACCCATCTATATAATCCTTAATAAGTGCAAACTTCTCCGATATAGTGTAGTTGGGAGAATTCAAAAATATAATAGGACTATCATGCATGGGTGCAATAGCAAAAATTTCATTCTTAACATAAGGAACTATAGCAAGTTCATCTCCATAAGCATCTTTCATATTGGCATCATGGCCACAAGCATAGCAAGCATCAAGTTCATCAAAAAGGGAAATTTCAAATGATTCCAAGGGATCATAGCAATCAACATAGCAGTCATCCTTCGGTAAGCACGAAGGGAAATTAAACAATGTATGAGTTGAAGAGTTACTCTCATTAGAAGGTGGGCACGGGTAGCTAATCCGATCTTCCTCCTTTTGTTCTTCGCTCTCCTCCTCATCTTTTTCATCTAATGAGCTCACAGTTTCAGCAATTTCTTCTTCCATAGATTCCTGCAAAATATTAGTCTCCTCCTAGACAGCCGGTCATTCTTTCAATAAACTCTTTGACATAAGCATTAGAAGCATAGTTTTCATAGCAATATTTAAGTATGGCAAAATTTCATATTCATAAAGAGTAGCATCATACTTTTCAATGAAAGAAGCAATTTCATAGGCACCCTTAAAAGCAACAAATTCTTCAATTTGTTCAACATCATTATAGAAATAGGCCTCCTTAGCATAAGAGGATAATATTTCATTATCATTAAACACACATTAGTAGGGAAGGTGTTTTTTAGCTTCTTTAGAACAACAAGTAAAATCATAAATTTCACATAGATTCTAAGCATAGCAACACAAAGTATTGATTTGATGCCACGAGAGTTTCCCTTTTTGAGATATGCGGTGTCGCACATAATGAGCATGTTCATTTAATGATTTTCCCTCAACTGAGCTAGTTGGGTTTTCAGCACGAGCACAAGTGGATCGAAGATGACTCAAGTAATATTCTTCGATGGTATGGAACACTAGTGGTTCCTCAACTTTTGGAGCAGCAAGTACAACTAAATTTTTTGGTATTTTGCGTTTCCTACCCATATATAAAGAAAGAAAACAACTTAGAACATCAAATAAAATCTACTTAGTGATAGAGCAAACAAGCACACACGAGAATATTCACCCCAAGCGATTGCTCCCCGGCAACGGTGCCAGAAAAAGGTCTTGATAACCCACAAGTGTAGGGGATCAATTTTAGCCTTTCTCGATAAGTAATAGTGTCGAACCCAACGAAGAGATAAAGGTAGAACAAATATTCCCTCAAGTTCTATCGACCATCGATACAACTCTACGCACGCTTAACGTTCGTTTTACCTAGAACAAGTATGAAACTAGAAGTACTTTGTAGGTGTGCTAGGATAGGTTTGCAAGATAATAAAGAGCACGGAAATAAATACTAGAGGCTGCTAAGATAAAGAAACAACTAAGTTAGTTTAACGAGTGTGAAAAAGTGGTGGTAGGAGTTGCGGAATTGTCCCTAGGCAATCGATAACTAGACCGGTAATCATTATTGCAATTTTATATGAGGGAGAGGCATAAGCTAACATACTTTCTCTACTTGGATCATATGCACTTATGATTGTAATTGTATCAAGCATCCGCAACTACTAAAGATCATTAAGCTTGAATCCAACCATAGCATTATAAGGTATCAAGTCCTCTTTATTCCCATACGCAAACAATCTACTTACTCGGGTCTGTGTTTCTATCATTCACGCCACCCACCATAAGCGAATCATAAGCATATTGCAACACCCTACAGCAAGGATCCCTCACGCTTGCACGACACGGAGAGCACCATAGGACAGCACCAATAATAAAACATACAACTCAAACCAATCATGATCATCAATCAACCAATAGGACAAAATAGATCCACTCAGACATCATAGGATAGCAACACATCATTGGATAGTAATATGAAGCATACATGTTCAAGTAGAGGGTACAGCAGGTTGCGGGAGAGTGGGCCGTTGTAGATAGATGGGGGAAGGTGATGGAGGTGTTGGTGAAGATGATGGAGTTGTTGGAGTAGATCGTCGTCACAATGATTGCCCCGACGACGTTCCTGTGCCATCGGGAGAGAGGGGGAGAGAGCCCCCCTCCTTCTTCTTCTTACTTGACCTTCCACCTAGATGGGAGAAGGGTTTCCCCTCTGGTCCATGGCCTCCATGGCAGCGGAGGGGCAAGATCCCCTCCAAGATTGGATATCTCTCAGTGTTTCCTTCTGTTTATGTGTTTCCTGATTCTGGCCTTTCACCGTTTCTTTAATATCCGGAGATCCGTAACTCTGATCAGGCTGAAATTTTAAGGGGATTTTCCATATAAAAATATATTTCTTGCGGACGAAGGACAAATCCAACCGACCTAAGGGGTAGACACAAGCCCTCAGGGCCCGCCCTACCCCCCAGGGCGCGCCTGGTAGGCTTGTGGGGCCCTCGAGCATGGCCTTCTGTTGATTCCACTTCCCAAAAATCACATATATTCCAAAACAAATCTCCGTAAGTTTTTATCCTGTTTGGACTTTGTTTGATATGGATTTTCTGTGAAACAAAAAACATGCAACAAACAGGAACTGGCACTGGGCACTGGATCAATATGTTAGTCCCAAAAATAGTATAAAAAGTTGCCAAAAGTATATGAAAGTTGTAGAATATTGGCATGAAACAATCAAAAATTGTAGATACGACGGAGACGTATCAACATGTTGTTTCAACGGCTTCTGCCCAAAAGTGTCTTGGTGTCTTGTATTCGTCAAGCATCATTCTTGCCATCTCAACGAGCGATCGGTTCTTCCTCTCAACAACTCCATTTTGTTGAGGTGTGTACGTAGCCGAGAACTCATGTGAGACACCTTCTTCGTCAAGAAAGGTATCCACATGGGTGTTCTTGAACTCCGATCTGTTATCGCTCTGAACCTTTTTGATCTTCACTTCAAACTGATTTTGCACTTTGCGAGCGAAGTTCTTGAAGATCTTTTGAACCTGCGACTTATCATCAAGAAAGAATACCCACATAAATATGGAAAAATCATCAACTATAACTAGACCATAGGAATTTCCACCGAGACTCTTGTAAGCATTAGGACCAAAAAGATCCATGTGAAGTAACTCGAGTGGTCTCCTAGTAGTCATGATATTCTTAACGGGACGACTTCCACCTACTTGCTTTCCAGATTGACAAGCACTACAAAGTCTATCTTTGTCAAAGATAACAACTTTAACACCAAGTATATGATCTCCTTTTATAAGCTTGTCTAAATTACGCATGCCAACATGTCCTAGTCTTCTATGCCAAAGCCACCCTTTAGAAGATTTTGCAATAAGATAAGTATGAGGTTTGGATCTCTTAGTGAAATCAACAATGTATAGATCATCTCTACGGAAACCGGTAAAGACCATTTTATGATTATCTTGATGAAACATTTGGCAATCTACTTTCGTGAATAACACATTGAAACCGAAGTCGGCAAGTCTAAATACGGAAAGAAGATTGTAGCCAAGAGATTCAACAAGCATAACATTTTGAATAGAGCTATCATGGGATATGGCCACCTTACCAAGACCAAGTACCTTACCTTTGGAGTTATCTCCAAACGTTATGTACCTTCGTGGTCCATGGTTTGGTGTGATCTCTTCGAACATCTCTCTATCCCCGGTCATATGATCGGTACATCCACTGTCGAGAATCCACTCTTTTCCCCCAGACATGTAATCGTTGAAGTTTGCCATAAGACTCAGATTCTTCATGATCTTTTCATGCTCGATGTCGAACAACTCATCTTCACCAAAGTAGTCATGTTCCACATTGTCATCATCAAGTGGGAAATCCTCGTCATAAAGAACAAGAGATTCGTTAGAATTGTGATCATGACAATGTTCAAGTTTATGAATGTGAATGGCTTCAAAGATAATGTTGTTGATAGCTGTGACATCTCCTTTAGCACGCATAAGATCACGAAGCTCAAATAGGCATTTATGAAAGTTTGGATCACTGGGCTTCATTTTGTGAAAAGCAATGGTTTTATGAAGAATTTCATCAAGATTTCCTAATGAAAGATTCGGATAACGTTTCTCCAAATCAGTCCACAAGGTATAAGCACATGCAAAGTTCTTCAATTGAGAAAGCACGAATCTTGGTAAGCCTCTAACAATAAGATTGACAGTCCTAAGGTTACCAGGCATGTTAATTTCCTCTTCGTGTGTGGGATGCAATTCATCAATGGGGAGCACATAGGGATCTTCAATATGTTTTTTCAAATGGAATTTATCAAATATATCAATCATGGCATTGTTCCATTGACTATAGTACTCTCCATCAAGAATGGGCACTCTACAACTCAAACTCTCTACACTAGACACATCCATCTTCCTCCAGGGTGATTAAACCGAAGCAATGGATACCAATGCTCTGATACCACTTGTAGGATCATTAGAAGAGTGTCTAGAGGGGGGGTGAATAGACTACTAGTAGGAATTTAAAACCTAACCTTTTCCCAAGTTAATTGGTTGGCAGATCTTAATAGTTTTAGCAAGTCTAGCAAGTCTAACAGCCCTACACATGCATATCTACAAATATGGCAACGGAAAGTAAAGACATTGCACATGAAGTAAAGAGATGAGATAGGAAGATCAAACCAATAGAAGATGCAAATATTTTTTTCGTGGTTCCGATAGGTGGTGCTATCGTGCGTCCACGTTTATTGAGTCTTCAACCCACGGAGGGTAATGGGCGCGAGAGTCCACGGAGGGCTCCACCCATAAGGGTCCACGAAGTAGCAACCTTGATTATTCCATATGGCTTACGTCCACGAAGGACTAGCCTCACTATGGGTAGATCTTCACGAAGTAGGCGATCTCCTTGCCCTTACAAACTTCTTGGTTCACTCCACAACACAAAGTAGGAGGGTCCCAAGTGACACCTAACCAATCTAGGAGGCACCACCCTCCAAAAGGTAATAGATTGGTAATGACGATGAACTCCTTGATCTTGTGCTTCAAGATGATAGACTCCTCAACACACAATCACTCTCTCACAGATTTAGCTTGGTGGAAGAGATGGGATTGGTGGAAAGAAACTTGGGGAGGCTAGAAATCAAGATCCATGTGGTTGGAGTGGAAGATCTTGATCTCAACACAAGGGTAGATGGTTCTCTCTTAGAAAATCTGATAGGATAGGTATGGAATAGTTCTGAGTGCTTCTCTTTCGAGTAGGTGGTGGTGGAGGGGTATATATAGGAATCCCCAAAAATCCAGCTGTTACACACAAAATGATCAACTCGGTGACACCGATGTGTTAATCTCGATGGTACCGAAGTGATCAAAAGGTGGCAACTTTTGAATCTTGGTGAGACCGATATATGAAACTCGGTTGCATCGATAAGGTGACCAATGGTCAGATTTCCAATCTCGGTGACGCCGACCCAACAATCTCGGTGGTACCAAAAATGTGAATTTGTGTAACAAAAAGTTGGCAACCTAAACTCGGTTGCACCGGTATGGAATCGGTTGCACCGAAGTGTCTAGGGTTTGGCCGAGTCTGTCTAGGTTCTGGAATCGGTGGCACCGGGATAGGAATGTTGGTTGCACCGATTTTGAATGTTTGGCTATGGATAGACTTTGGTGGGAGAGCTTGTGGATGTTTTTGGTTACTATCACTTGTGCACGTATGAGCATTTTGTTCACCAACAAAACCTTACCCCTTTTAATAGTATTGGCTTTCCTATGGACTCAAAGTGATTTCTCACAAATGTAAAATGTAGAGTCCTCTTGCTTGAAGCTTGGCCAACCTATTTCCTTGCATCTTGGGGTAATTCCACAATCTCCACAATCCTTTTGCCAACCCAACTCTCCATGGACTATTATCTGAAATACACTAGATAGAGGTGTTAGTCTAAGAGACAATGTATGTTGTCATGAATTATCAAAAACACCAAGGGAGCATGTTGTGCTTTCAGAGGACGGTGTCGGTCCCAGAAAGGGACTTGTTTCTTTTTTCGACGAGTTCGTACCTGGCTGACCGATTTGGAGGTATCCTCTTTTCTGAGCTCCTCTAGGGTGTTCGGAGAAGATTGGTTCCGAGAACAACCGCTCGGATTGCCAGACGCTCTCCATGGCACAATACTTCTGTACCAATTCGGATAACTCCGAAAAGTCGCTTATGTGTCGGCGGGCCAGGGCATTAAGAATCCCTTCATCGTGGCAATTGCTAATGAAAATTTCCATTACATCTTGGTCACTAAGACCTTTTACTCTGCTCCTAGCGAGTAGGAGTCTTTCCCAAAAGCGGTGGACTGATTCTCCTTGTAGTTGCTTGATATCCTGAAAGTCCAAAGACATGGGCTTTGGCGCGGTACTTGGATGATCGTCTTGGGCGGTGGGTGGGAAAAAATTTGGTTCCCTGTCGCAACGAGTGTTCGGAATTACAGTTTCCAAATCGTGTGACGGATCCTAGACCGGTGACGGTCGGCTTTAAGGCGATTCCCCGCCTCTGATTCACCGACAGGGTCTTGGGGATCGAGGACTGAAGTATAGACGGTTTTCAATCCCGGTTGTCGGGCAGAATCCGCAGCTGGACACTCGATGGTAGCGATAAGGTGGGTGACCAGAGGGACATGAATCTCCCTGTCATCGGGTCTGATACCGAGCCGATCATAGATCGGAACCTGGTCATCCGATATACGCATAGCTTCGATCCGATCGAACAACTCATTTAAGAACGAGGCGATGGCAGGATGCGTGTCGCTGATACGAGTGGATTCGTCAAGCGGTGTGACGGTTCCAGAGTTAGACCGAAGCGGATCTGTGTTCCGTTCCATCGTGGGACCTGATGTCTTGGACGTCAAAGCATCCGAACTCACAGGTTTTCCTTCGAAGGTTGAGGGTTCCATTGGAACAAATGTTCCACGTGAATCAGCCACGAACTCTAGGGTTCCGAACTTGATACTTTGATTGGGGGAAACCTTCCGGTCTGGCCATGACGGCCGACAGGGCCGGCATGCGACAAGATGTCGTTGCCGATGAAACTCTGATCGAAGGCGAGAGTCCCCTCAATACAGATCTCGCTATTTGCGACGGGGCGAGCCATCGATTCCTTCGGCGCTCACAGAGGAACTCCCAATGAAAGCACCAATGTCGGTGTCAAACCCGGCGGATCTCGGGTAAGGGGTCCCGAACTGTGAGACTAGAACCGACGATAACAGGAGACGAAGGGGACACGAGTTTACCCAGGTTCAGGCCCTCCTATGGAGGTAATACCCTACGTCCTGCTTGGTTGTATTGATGATGTAAGGGATTACAGAGTTGATCTACCTCGAGATTGTATTGCTCACCCTAGACGAGTTGTTCTGTTCCCTATACCCTAAAACCCTCTGGCTTATATAGATGCCGAGGGTGTCCTAGGCTTACACATGCTCGGTTACATGCCGAAGAGATAACACGCCTAACTACATCTAATAACTTGGAGAATACGTCACGACTCCTCGAAGCTTCCATCTGGCGCATGTGGTCTTCAATCATCCGATGCTCGCCTTGTGGCCCATGCAGTCCGGTCCATGAACAATAGATCGGCTATCTGAGGACCCGCTAATCCAGGACTCCCTCGGTAATTACCACTACATTCTCTGTCAAACGGGAACGATGACCCTCGCGAACGCAGGGTCAAGCATGGAATACCTAGTGCTGATTTTGTCTGGAAGAGGGGGTCTCCTAAATAAAATTGCATAAACACAAGCATAAGCATAATTAAAATAACATAAACATAGTTCAACAAACATTTGTAACAAATAATTCATTCATTCATTTGTAAACATGATTCATAAGCATGATTCATTCATTCACTTTGCATAAGCATTTTTTTAACATGATTCATTCATTATTCAATTTGTAAAAAATAAATAAATAACTTAAGCAATATTTCTCCAACATCCACTATATGCATATGGTTGATTCATATCACCAACATGCATCACATCAAAACAAACCTAGGAGTTCATTCTATATGCATCACATCAACATTCATTTAATTTTTTTATATGAACTAGGGTTCATCATGACAATACATACAATCTCTCCAACGATTTACTACAAGTTCATATTCAACCCCAAAGACATCTAGAATCAACCTAAAACAAACCTATGATAAAAAATAAAAATAAATCTAGTTTAAATATAGGGTTGATTTGAAGCAAATAATGCATCGATCGAAAGCTATTTGATTAAAACTAATTGGAGGGATCAGAGGACCTTACTTTTGTCATTTCAGAACTTTCTTGATCTGCAAAAACGATGAAGAAAGGAAGAAGATCCGAAGGGGGAGTGGAGGAGATGGGAGAGGGGTCAAGAGGAAGAACTCCTCTATTCTTCGGCGGCTAGAAGGGGGAGATGGGGGTGGGGCAGGCGGCCCCGCAGCTTGTCAGGGACCCTGACGGGGAGAGCAATAGAGGCTACCATCAGGACCAACGGCGGTAAGGTGGGACGGAGGGAGACGGCAATCTTTTAGAGCTACCGATATGGATTAGTTGCCTACCGCCAGAGACCCTGACGGTAGGCTATGTAAGTCTACCGCTGAGCTCCCGACGGCAGGAAAAATGGTCCGATCTTGATAAACTATCTTTAAAGGATTAAAACACGAAATTTTGCCGCAGGTTGGAAGGGTGTATTTCATCGTCTGGGTACTCTTGCATATGCTACAAGAATTGATGGGTCCCAAACTCTTGTGCAACGTGACGAGCCCGCAAACGAGAGCACGTGCATCGCGGTTTCGAGCTGTAAACCCACACTTTCTTTGCTCGACGTGTCGGTCGATCTATCCGCATCCGCAGTCTCGACACTGCGTACTGCGTTGGCCCCCGCCAGCCATCATCAATCACCGCACGACCATCCCCGTCCCATGCCACCGGCATCCGTCAGCTCCAGTCAATACCACAGGCAGCCAGACCACACCACAAATCTATCCGCGTTAAAATCCCCTAATTAAGTAGCTCGTGGCGCGGTTCCCCGATTAACTCCAGATCGCCGCGGGGACGCGCAAACGACATACACACCCCCTCTCTCCCGCGAGGCCGCGACACCCGTTTCACCGTAGAGAAAATCCCTCGCCGCCCCGGCCGCCATGGGCTCGCTCCCAGTGCTCTCCCCACCAGAATGCGCGCCGCCTCCGCATCCCACGCCCGCGCCGCCGGAGGGGACGCGGGCGACGGTGGCGGCGTCAGACCTGGCGGCGCTCTTCGACGCGCAGCGGCGCCACCTCGACCACTTCTTCGACCGGCTCGACATGCCGCAGGCGGCGGCGTTCGCGCAGGCGCTGCTCGACGCGCCCGGGGCCGTCTTCTTCACGGGCGTCGGCAAGTCCGGCATCGTCGCCCGCAAGCTGGCGCAGACGCTCGCCTCCCTCGGCTTCGCGCGCGCCGGGTTCCTGTCCCCCGTCGACGCGCTCCACGGCGACATCGGCTCCGTCTTCCCCGGGGACGTCCTCGTGCTGCTCTCCAAGTCTGGCGCCTCCGACGAGCTGCTCGCGCTCGCGCCCTGCGCGCGCGCCAAGGGCGCGCACCTCATCTCCCTCACCTCCGCGGCCTCCGGCGCCGACTGCCCGCTCGCCGCCGCCTGCGACCTCAACGTCCACCTCCCGCTGCAGGGGGAGGTCTGCCCCTTTGGCCTCGCGCCCGTCACCTCCACCGCCATACAGATGGTCTTCGGCGACACCGTGGTCGCCGCCATCATGGAGGCGCGGCGCCTCACCAGGGACCAATACGCATCTAACCATCCCGCCGGGAAAATCGGCAAGACCCTCATCTTCAAGGTATACCTTGCTTCATCAGTAAGCTATATCCTGCATTATGAGCATTATCAGTTTTCGGCAATTCCGTGTGCAGACACCCAATGGGACATCGGATCTAAGATCAGATCTTACAATTACTAAATTTTATTACTTCATACATTGCGTGGCCGTGGCCTTCTTTCTATAATTTCCCCAGGTGAAATGGTGTACACATGATACAGCGCGATTTAGCAAGTTTGCCACTACCCAACCAACTTTTTTCTTTCTATTTGTGATTATATACTTGTCACTATCTCTTTCATGAGACGTCGTGGAGTTATAACGATGTGGTCTGCTGTTGATAAGTCGTTTTCGCCTGTGCTCGTGCAGCAGCGTAGATACTTTGCAATAGAATCTTGCTTAGATGAATGCATGTTTTTACTTGGTTGCTTAGTACTAGTATGGTTAAAAATGAGAGCAAACCTACATCATTTTCCCAACTTGAAATGCTGTACACATGATGCGGCACATGCTCATTATGATTTCAAAATTCTGTCGCTATCCATTCAGCATCTTGTTTCTATTTGCAGTTTCTTGTCGCCTTCTCTTTTATTTATGACACCTCTTGGAATTATAGCAAAATGCGGTCTGCTGTTGATAGGTTGTTTTCCCTGTGTTCATCAGATAATGAAGATGCTTTGGCACATATTTTGCGTAACAATAGAATCATGTTGAACAGATGGATGCATGTTTTTGCCTATCTTGTTTAGTAGTATTATTAGAAAATTCAAAGCAAGCTTACATCATTTTGTCTGACTGATTGTATGTCGTCACATTTAAGTGACCTATATATCCATACAAACTTTGAAAAACTATTAGCACCATGTTGAGTTTTACCTAAATTCGTATTTTTTTTGGGTCCAGAAACAAGAACAGATAATAATATGGTCATACACCATGAGAAGTAATGTTATCCTTGAACTAAAGCAATTGGTTCTTTTCTTGTGCATCTGGAATGTTCTTGACGTAATAGTGTGTCAAAATCATAACCTGCAAAACTGCCCTGCAGGTTAAGGATGTCATGAAGAAACAAAATGAGCTTCCATTGTGCAAGGAGGGAGATATGATAATGGATCAACTTACTGAGCTCACTAGTAAAGGTTGTGGCTGTCTTCTTGTGGTTGATGATGAGTATCATTTGATTGGAACTTTCACCGACGGAGACCTCCGACGTACACTCAAGGCAAGCGGGCCAGCTATTTTCAGTCTAACAGTTGGAGAGATGTGCAACAGGTTTGTCTCTCCTCAGTCTTTATGTATGTCGTTATCTTTTCTAGTAGAGCCAGGATTTTGAAAATTGTCTGGAACAATACTCTGGAAAATGGTCAACTTGGCAATAACATCCATGACTAGTATCGTTCAGAAAAGATATCATCCATCTTTGGCATAAGGAACCTTTTGAAACGCGATGAAGTTAAGCACAAGTATTAAAATAAACCGGTCATGACAAGAGACTTTGTTTCTTTCCTCGCTGTTTAGCAAGTGTTGCTTTTTAGAATCACAGGAAATATATGCTAAATTTTACCATGTACCCTAAATCTACAAGTGTGCCATTTCTTACAATATGTACTTAAATTTCTCATATGAATATTCTGTTAGTTCGTGATGAGAACTGACTACCGAGTGTTCTGTTAAAAGTCCAGTTTCCTTTGTTCAGAGTTAATTTCAGTTATTCTGTTCACTGGTCATTCTAGTTGAATCTTTGGTGTTCAACAAGTTGAGCTGTGAAGATATGTTCTGTACATGTTGTACTGTCACGTTTGTACGTTTGCCTGTTATACTTGTGGCCTAGATTATAGGATCTAGATCACCTCAACTGCATGATGTACAGCTCGTGCCGTCCATCACGGGAGCACAGGCAATACAATTGAGCGTGGCCTGACTCATCTCTTTCTGCCAGCAATGGTTGTCTTCCACCTAGTAATGTTCCTTCTTTTCCCGGTTAATAAAAGTTATCTGATGGCCCAGATAGGATCTTGATAGCTCACTAATGTACTCTTCGTTATTATCCTGTGGTGCAACAAGATCTGGTAACAGAGAGTATTGTTGTCAGTCCTTGACCTGTTCTTGTCATATCCCAATAAAGGACCACAGCTCCCATGAGGGCAGTGCTGATTATGTGGACGTGAGAGGCAACAGCATGCCAGTTGCCTGCAGTGACCACCTTGAGGTGAGGTGTTTTGAGCTATCACCGCGGAGATGGTGATAATGCCAGCTGCTAGTGAGTGGAAGCATGCCTGGTTCATTAGTTGTTCAGTGTAAGTGTTGTCATGCCCTGAGATTGTGGTTCATGACAACATGCTACAGGCCAGCCACGCTCAGATCTCAATAACCCCGTACTATGCACTCTGTTTCTCTAGCGTATTTTTGGTCACTGGATTAAGTTTCCTTCAAGACCCAGATTACAAACAGCATAAGTTAGAAGTAGCTTTGAAGAATGTGGCATCTTTGTTATAGAACTGAATCCACCCAAACCAATTTTCTTCTGCTCTTTTGCATGTGTTCTCTTGGTATGCTTGATAAGATCTAGAACCCCTTCACTAACAGGCCTGCTTGACCTCTTCCAGGAACCCAAGGACAATCACCGCGGATGCAATGGCGGTTGAAGCCATGGAGAAGATGGAGTCACCCCCTTCACCTGTGCAGTTCCTGCCTGTGGTCGATGACAAAAACGTTGTGTCTGGGATCATTACACTGCATGGGTTGGTCTCCGCTGGATTGTAACTAATTCTTTGTGCGTAGCATGCCTTGTTGTTTCTTTGTGGTTCTTTGCGCCTGCTTGGTCCTCCCAAAGACATCAGATAAATTCTTGTGAATCTGATCAGTATCATCTTGTCGCTGTTGTAGCATCTGTAGTCTAGATATTTGAAGGAGTATGTGTTCGAAGGGACTACTGGCATCACACCATAGCCCTGTGTATAGTGTTTTTGTTAGAGGAATATGTGGGACCTTGTTCAAGCGGGGTTGAGGTTAAATAAATGCGAAGTTGCCAATGTTATATTCTTTTTATGCGTGTCGAAGGTAATTTTTGCTGTATTCGAATGACTCCCAGCATCCCAGCATTTGAAGAACACGTGGGCCACAGGATTGAAATACATTGAGGACATCCACGCAAGTCATCATAGCTTAAACTAGAACAGAGATTCGCCCTGAATCTAGACGTGCACTGAACAGACACAAGAGATTTCATGGTGCTTTCATCCTAACTTGAATCTCCTGGGGTACCATAAAATCTGATAAAGACAGTTCCCTAGTTTGATCACAAAAGAAACACGGTTTGACATCCTACATCTCCACGCATTTCAGTGGCAATCTGCGGCGGTGTGCTGCGAGAAGGAAAGCTTCATCTGTCCCATTCGGAATCTGGGTTTGGGCGCTCAAACCTAGGCTTGCTAGCTGAGGTCGGGGTGCTTTGAGGGTGAGTCGATAGGGCCTGGTCCCAACCCATGATGTGCGGCAATGCAAACTGCACCAATACGTACATATATTTAGTAGTCAAAAAACAGACATCATAAACGACAGTTTACATGTAATGTAATGTAATAGAGAAGCAACAACAAAAATATTGTTGGCAACAGCCTCAAGTTGCATTTTATGACTCAATACTCATCTACTAGTAGCTAGAGCGATATACTCCCTCTGTAAAGAAATATAAGAGCATTTAGATCACTATAGTAGTGATATATGAACGCTCTTATACTTCTTCACCGAGGGAGTACTTAAAAATTCCCTAAATAGAAAAGCAAATATGAGCGCCAGGGGCCAATGAACAAGTAACTTTGTGGAAGAGAATGAATCCATGCAGTATGACACAAATCTACTGTCTTAGTTATCCATTGCCAGTATGTCCGTTAGTTGGACTAAATATGTCAGTGATTCAATTATCAGCAGGATTTAAGGTAGTCAGGATTCAGGTTAGTTCTGACTACATCAATAGACGAGAATGGCAACATGTAAACTTACACTCAATGCCGTGCGCATAACTGCAAATTCAGCTTTTGTTACAGGGACTGAAAGGCGTTCGTTGGTCTTCTGCACATTATTCAGAACGGCTGAAAAGAAGATTGTCAGGTATCTCTTGCCAAAATTATTCAGTGACCATACAAGAAAAAGAAGCTAGCAGAATAACACAGCATACAAAGACAGTACTGGACAAAGAAAATATAGTAGTTCTGTACAGTGTGCTGAATAAATATGGTGAATAAGATGATAACTATAGAGCAGAAGCATTCCCTTTTATCAGGCAGTTGTTCTAAGACTTCAGATATAAAATCCCTCAGAGTCAAATTAACGCAGGAGATCGTACTTTAGCACATGGGCAGTGCACCAATATAATTCACAAGTTGACTAACTCCTAGGTTCTGTTGAGCATTCTAGATTTAGGCTATGGCGGACTGGTGGCACAGCGTGAGCATTGTGTCATCTACAAATGTCAACTAGCCATAGGCAGGCACAAAGCCTTTTAAGTCATCTAAGGCACACTGAATACATCCTTTCAGAAAATAAAACAGACTCATGTAATGAAGAGAACAATTTATTCACCACTCTGAAAATGCTAAGGCATTGACATGGATAATTACATCATTATGTTCAGTTAATAAAATGGTTTTTAGTGCACTGCTTGCTTGGGTCCATGTAAAAAACAGAGATTGGACATCCCAAAAATGATGTGTGCATTTGGGGGGAGGGGAAATCAATTATTGAAAAAAAGGAACATTAGAACTTAGAAAGGCAATATAGTCCATAAGGAAGTCACTTACTTATGTTAACGAAGTATCCATTGTCACTGCCAAGAGGAGTGATTGACAATGATTTTTTCACTTGGCCTTCATGACTAGTGAAACATTGTTGTGGTTAGAAGGCTAAATTTAAAAGCACAAATATCTGTATGTAACTTCTTATTCTTTGCACGATACTATTACAAACCTTGATTTCATGGAAGGATCATGGAAAAATTCACAAGATTCAGCAGGCCCAAGGCTTATCAAGCTTCCAACTTCAGTAGGTGACAGAGCAAACAGCTGTACAATAAATGTTCCAGATCCATAAAGCCCAATGCAGTATTAAGTTTTAGACTATGTATTCCTATGTTGTGCGTACAAAAACAAATTTACAAAGTGGAACTTGAAAGCAAAAGAAGCAAGAGAAAAGTCAAGTTACTTTTGGTCTTTGCTGCCGGCTATGAGCCTATGACCAACAACAGAAAAAAAAGGTACAAACTACAAATGATCCTTTAATGGTTGAAATAACTGCAGGGTGAACCTTCCTTCCCTCTTGACTATTGTTGTGTGCATAGCTAATTCATGCCAAATGCACTTCATTCTTTAATTTTAGCAAACAACCAGCGAGTTCACTTGCATTTGTTATGGCCACTAAAAAGTGCACACTTCATAGTTTTTTAGTTGAGCTTATATCCAACATAAAGTAATAACAGTACGGGCAATGGTAATATATGCTTTGGAATCTATGAATATCAATCACCGTATTGATTTGGTCATAAGTTCATGGCAAGAGTATTGATACAATGAGGTACGACTAGGAATTGGCCTGCTTGTGAGCAGTCTCCACCACTGGGAAATACCAAATACACAAGAAACAGTTTACCTGTTTCTTTGTATAGTCGTACTTCCTTTGTCCAACTGCCGGGAAAAAGGTCAACATTACTGACCCATTTCTGTTCACTCGAGATCCTCCAGACTGATAACACAGACAAAACTCATATGTTGGAAGGCGTTGTGTGCTAAAGGCTCAGAAGTAGAACACAAAGATATAAATGTGAACATACTTCGAGTTGGGTAAATAAAGGAAGGATAGGACTTATAGAAAGTGCAGCCTTTCCTTTGAACACAGTGTAGCTCGCAAACTTCTTAGCTGATGCATTCTCTGCAGATAAAGATTTTGACGTAATTAGCGCTTGAAGCATGTAGCAGGCTGTGTAAGAATAATATAAACGAAGGCTGTACCATCAACATTTGCTGCTGAAGTCGAAAGCACATGCTTGAATGTCAACGAACCACTCCAGAGAACATCTTTTAGGTCAGTGAATCCCCTAATAAAGACAAAGAAAAACTTATTGTCATTGCAACTGTTCAAGAAACTGTAGAACCATACTACAACAAATAACTACTTTGAGTATCTAATTTAAAGGTTGGTAATGATCCCTCTGTCTAATTAAATAAAGTGGCCATGTTTTTCAAGATTCAAACTTCGTAACATTTTTACCAACACTTAGTACAACTATAGATAGGTTATGTGATAATATTTGGAAGTATTTTGTCACAATCATGATTTTTGAGTTATGAATAATATGTTGCAAATGAGACAAACATCAAACCTTGCTTGCAAGAGGGCCAGAACAAGTCAAATTACACCTTATACAAACCAACAGACCAAATAATATTTACGATGTGATCATCTATGTTCGTACACAAATACAGGAGAAAGAAAAGTAACAGAGGAGGTACAGACCAACAAACTGCATAATATTTAAGATGAGCCCCTCTATGTCCGTACGTAGATACAAGAAAGATCACAAGGCATGTCAGGCGGAGTGAAAAACTGAACAAGATTAAACTTGATCCGATAACAACAAATTGCTAATTTCCAGCGATGCAGTTATTTTTACAAGGGTGTGGCAACTATCATCAAGTTGAAACAATAATACGATGCTGGTAGCACTAAATTTGGCACTAACAATGTACTGTCTCAGTTGTTCATATATCAATGACGCATTTATACACTTCGAGCACCGATTAACATATGAACGAATATAGCTATGGTGACTAAATTTATCCTAACACTATAAATACGATGTTTATTCTCCAGCAAATGGACGGCACACAGCCGGAGCGCACAATAGCATCAAAATCTACGCCCAGCCAACGCTTAAACCCTAGGAAAACCCCCAGACACCTTTGCGGCGGCCGCAAAATAAAATCCCAAATGAATCCCCCGAATCGACCGGCTTACTTGCTAGGCTAGGGGATCACACGGGCGCTCACGGACTCGATCGAGGGGTCGATTCGCACCGCACAAACCCCCAAAACCGGGACAGCGGGGCGGCGGCGGCGGCGGCGGCGGCTAAGGCACGCGAGGGACGGGGTCGGGCGAGCCGGGGACGGGGAGGGAGAGGATTAGGGTTTAGGGTTTCGCGGCAGCTGACCTGGAGGTGGAGGGGAGGAAGCGGGAGAGGCGGAGCATTGTTGCTGCTCGTCCGTCGCTGGTCGCGTCCGAGGACCCCGGTGGAATGGAAAGCAGGCAAAGCAGGCGCCGTTCGTCTCGAGAAGAGCCGACGGCGTTTATAGGAACCCAAGAAAATGGGCTGTGGCCCAGCCCAATGCCCGTAACCCGCGAGGATATTCAGGTTGTTTCTCTCAACATAAGTGTTCCCTAAAAAAAATCGTTAAATCGCGACGCAGCAAGCATATAAGTCGGTCAACCCTTATAAAACTAAAGTTAATATGAAGTCAATTTTTTTAAAAAACAGTATAATATTAAGACATTATTTTGGGACAGAGGAGTATAAGTTTTTGGTTTTGGAAAAACCGATGCCAACTTCCTTTTGCACTCGCTAGCGGCACTGTGTGAGTGAAGCTCGATGTCGCATCTGAACTTTCGAAGCACCATCTGAATCAGAGATGTTTTGTTGGCGCAGCGGCTAAGGAGTCGATGGTTGAAGCCAATGTGCCTCGGCGACAGTGATCTGGAAAATATATCGTCGTCTGTGAAAAGAAGCAACAATGAGGGTTGGACAACCACCTGGATTCCCAGGCAAAGGAAATTTTTTGTTTTGTCATTCTAGATTTTGCAAAAAAAAAATATGTCACTCTAGATTTTGATATTTCACTTTTGCACAAAAGTCTTTCCTTTCCCACAACGACGACTAGGGTGAAATCTCGTTCCTTCCAAGCTCCTCCGATGGATTCACATCCTCTCTACCTGCCGCTCTTGCGGTTGGTGGTAGGGTAGCGAACCCAATGCTTCGGCTAATAGTTTAGGTTAGGGTTTTTCAATCCTCGCTTGGGGTGTGCTTCATCTTTGAGCTCGTCTTCTGGGCTTTGATCCTTCTTAAGTTCGTCCGTCGGGATGGAATCGACAGATCTCCGACATAGCTTCATGCCATATCCTAGGGTGACGAGGTTAGGATTTCTCATCATGTATAGAGACAATGATATCTGGTGTCAAACGCTTCAGATCGATTCAAGGGTTCAATGTCGACGACTGTGGCTCCAAGGCGCTAGTCCTAAGGAGCACGTACACAAAGAGTTCTTGGTTGTCATCAACAAATGTCAAATCGGCTCTCGTAGGGGAGCACTGACTCGTTAGCGGCTCGTTCTGGCGATGGTAGTAGTCGTTCCGTTGTATAGGGACCTTGACATAATTTTTATTATGTTTGGGATGTTCTGTACTTGTGAACTTCTATAATGATCTGAGCCCTCTTTGATAGAAAAAAGACCCCATAGACAAATCCAGGGAGACCTAACCTCATAAGCTCCTCAACAGCGCAAAAGCTAACCGAGCATCGCTAGTTGAGAAGTAGTCAACGGACCAACAAGCGAAGCGACTTGTCCACTTCGCCAGAAGACGTCTTCAAAAACCACCTTGTGACGACCCCGGTCTCGATAGGCCCCCCGAATTTCCGTGCTTTCGGTGATAGTCCTCGGATCAATAGCTATCAGGCACAGTTCAGGATTTGTTAAGTAGTCAACCATATAGTTGTAACCTGTCATTGAATGTTGGTCCCAACCCCATTATTATTCAACAACTAAGCATCACTACACAATGGTTACAAGGAATAGATTAAATAATCCTAAGTTTTTGCTACTAGGTGTCATGCAATAGCATAAGCCTAAACTCACACTTCTATCATGACATACTACAATGCATAGTAAAATATCATTGCAACTCATAAAGAGTTTGGAAACATTATGGCCCCCGGGCCTACTTAAATATAAAAAATTAAAAAATTTATTTACCTTGCTATCCTTTTATTACTTTTAATTTATTTTGCAATTATAATATATATCTATCAATTTTAATCCTTGCAAGTAACGAGTTCAAGGGGCTTGACAACCCTCTTACCCACGTTGGGTGCAAGTGTTTTATTCTTTGTGTGCAGGAACTTTTGACAAGGATTTGTGTGATTCTCCTATTGGTTCGATAACCTTGGTTCTCACTGAAGGAAAAAAACTTAGCTCAACTGTGCTTCATCACCCCTCCTCTTCCGGGAAAAACCCAACGCCGTTTACAAGTAGCATTGATCAAAACTAAGTACAAAGAGTGGTTCAAGTTGATCAACACACAAAGCATTGAAGATGTACCAAGAAGGATTAAGCGATCCTATGGGATGGTAAGCATTGTCAATTACGCTTTGTGTACTAGCCTATGGTCATGGTGAGAGTTCTTTGTGGGGTTAGGTATGTTTCCATGGGCGTGCATCAACGGAAAGATATCATATAACCCATGGAGGATGACATAAGTGGTGATCTCATCAAGATTGCGGTGTGCAAGTTCGAGTGAAGCATCATGAAGAGATCACATGCTTGAATCTTTGCCAAAGATGTGCCGAAGAGAGGCTCACCCATAGTGGAGTATGGGGGAGCAATATACTAGTGTTCATTGAGCCGGCGCAATCAAGAAAGATGGTCCAACTTGAGAAGGTCAAGATCGTCATCATCTAGCTCAAGTGGATTATGCACAAGGCAAAGGTTTGTCCTTGACAGGTTTTCTATGTTACCGTTCTCATGGTGTTAGTTGGGAGACTGGGTTATAGGATCGATTGTCGTACTATTGTTAGTGCATCTAGTGCCCCTTAGTGATTTTGGTGTATTGAAGACTTATAGGTTAAGGAACTAATGTGTTTGTGAGTGTACACAAGTCTTATAAGTCGATGAGGAGTTTGATATATTTGGAGATTATGGACCCCTAAAAATAAATGTCTTCAACTCAAGACTTTGGTATTTCCCTGAAGACTTTGAAGCTGAAGAATTCGGTGTGACCTTGAAGATATTAACACGAGGACTATGAAGCGTGAAGACTTTTGTTTTCATAGTTTCATTTTCCCTTCTTTGAGTCATAGGAAACACCGTACCGTTAAAGGGGGTCGAGGGAAAACTAAGGAAAAGTTTCCAAGTGATGCTCAACTCAAAAGCCTCAACATACCCAATCCTTCGAGTGAAGCCTTTGGAAATCTCTTGCAGTTCAACCAAGTTCTTCAGTGACAGAGATGATGTTCTTCTGGTCTCTGAGGAAATTGGTCTGACTGAGGAGTTAGGTTTTCGCCAGTGCGAATTGCCTACCTTGAGGAATATGATAAGCCCTGAGGAATTTGGCAGTTCAAATTCCGGCTGTTGTTGTGCCTTGCGCCAGTTGTCCAGATATTCTATCCACATAACAGTTATATGATTGGGGGCATTTATGTCTTATCATGTTGGGTTGCACCCTGGCTATAAATTGTTGGGGAATGTTGCATGGGAAAGAAAAAAATTCCTACGCACACACAAGATCTATCCATGGTGATGAGCATCTACAAGAGGGAGAGTGGATCTACATACCCTTGTAGATCGCTAAGAGGGAAGCGTTAAGAAACGCGGTTGATGTAGTCAAACGTCTTCCTGATCCAAATCACCGAGCGTCCCGCGATCCAATCATGATCTGTCTCGATCTAGCACCGAATGGACGGCACCTCCGCGTTCAGCACACGTACAGCTTGATGATGATCTCCGCCTTCTTGATCCAGCAAGAGGGAGCGGAGAGGTAGACGAGTTCTTTGGCAGTGCGATGGCGTTGCGGCGATGGTGGTGGAGTTATTCCATCAGGGCTTCGCCTAAGCACCGCTAAAACCGATCTAGAGGAGAAACTACGAACTAGAGGAGAGGTAGCACGTGGCTGTTTTTCTGTGTCAAAAAACACTCAAACCTCTAGTATATATAGGAGGAGGGACGGAGGAGACTTGGCCCTCAAGGGGCCAGCCCTTGCGTCGGCCGAAGCGGGAGGAGGAGGAGTCCTCCTCCAATCCTAGTAGGATTAGGACTTCTACTCTCCCACTTGGAAAACTCCTTTTCCACCTTTTTCCTCTTGGACTTCTCCTCCCAGATGCATGGGCCTATTGTGGGACTTAGGCCAGCCCACTAAGGGCTGGTATACCTCCTCCCACATCCCATGTAGCCTCTTGGGTCGAAATACCCCTCCCGATGGTCCCCCGGCACCCTCCCGACACTCCTGGTACACTACCGATGAGCCCGAAACTTTTCCGGCAACCAAAACAGGACTTCCTATATATCAATCTTTACCTCCGGACCATTCCGGAGCTCCTCGTGACATCCAGGATCTCAGCCAGGACTCCTAACAACATTTGGTCACCACCATACATAACTCTATACTACCGAAACGTCACCGAACCTTAAGTGTGCAGACCCTACGGGTTCGAGAACTATGTAGACATGACCGAGACACCTCTACGGTCAATAACCAATAGCGGGACCTGGATGCCCATATTGGTTCCTACATATTCTATGAAGATCTTTATCGGTCGAACCTCTATGTCAAGGATTCAGTTAATCTCGTATGTTGTTCCCTTTGTTCTTCGGTATGTTACTTGCCCGAGATTCGATCGTCGGTATCTCCATACCTAGTTCAACCTCGTTACTAGCTAGTCTCTTTACTCGTTCCGTAATACAAGATCCCGTGACCAACACTTAGTCACATTGCTTGCAAGGCTTATTGTGATGTTGTATTACCGAGTGGGCCCTGAGATACCTCTTTGTCACATGGAGTAACAAATCCGAGTATTGATCCATGCCAACCCAACAGACACCCTCGGAGATACCTGTAGAGAACCTTTATAGTCACCCAGTTACGTTGCGACGTTTGATTCACACAAGGTACTCCTCCGGTGTCAGTGAGTTGCATGATCTCATGGTCATAGGAAGATATACTTGACATGCAGAAAACTGTAGCAATAAACTAACACGATCAAATGCTACATTTATAGTTTGGGTCTTGTCCGTCTCATCATTCTCCTAATGATGTGATCCTGTTATCAAATGACATATCATGTCAATGGCTAGGAAACCTTGACCATCTTTGATCAATGATCTAGTCTACTAGAGGCACACTAGGGACAAAGTGTTGTCTACGTATCCACACACGCAATGTGTTTCCAGTCAATACAATTATAGCATGGATAATAAACAATTATCATGAACAAGGAAATATAATAATAACCATTTTATTATTGCCTCTAGAGCATATTCCAATAGTCTCCCACTTGCACTAGAGTCAATAATCTAGCTCACATCACTATGTGATTTACATTGTAATGAATCAAACACACATAGAGTTCTAGTGTTGATCATGTTTAGCCCTTGGAAGAGGTTTAGTCAACGGGTCTGCAACATTCGGATCCATGTGCACTTTGAAAATATTTATGTCCTCCTCCTTGATGTACTCGCGCATGGAATTGAAGCGTCACTTTATGTGTCTGGTCCTCTTGTGAAACCTTGGTTCCTTGGCGAGGGCAATGGCACCAGTGTTATCATAGAACATATCCACTGGATTCAGTGCACTGGGCACTACTCCAAGATCAGTCATGAACTCCTTCATCCAGACACCTTCCTTCGCTGCCTCCAAGGCTACGATGTACTCCGCTTCACATGTAGAATCGGCTACCACGCTCTGCTTGGAACTGCACCAGCTTACCGCTCCCCCATTGAGAATAAATATGTATCCGGTTTGTGACTTAGAGTCATCCGGATCAGTGTCAAAGCTTGCATCAACGTAACCCTTTACGATGAGCTCTTGATCACCTCCATAAACAAGAAACATTTCCTTAGTCCTTTTCAGGTACTTAAGGATATTCTTGACCACCGTCCAGTGCTCCATTCCAGGATCACTTTGAAACCTTCCGGTCATACTTATGTCAAGGCTCACATCGGGTCTTGTGCACAACGTCGCATACATGATAGAGCCTATGGCTGAAGCATATGGGATGACACTCATCTTCTCTTTATCTTCTGTAGTCACTAGGCATTGAGTCTTACTCAACTTCACACCTTGTAACACAGGCAAGAACCCCTTCTTGGACTATTCCATTTTTAACTTCTTCAAAACTTTATCAAGGTATGTGCTTTGTGAAAGTGCTATCAAGCGTCTCGATCTATCTCTATAGATCTTAATGCCTAATATGAAAGCAGCTTCTCCCAGGTCCTTCATTGAAAAACTCTTGTTCAAATATTCCTTCACGCTTTCCAGCATTTCTATATTGTTTCCAATCAGCAATATGTCACCCACATATAATATTAGAAACGCTATAGAGCTCCCACTCACTTTCTTGTAAATACAAGCTTCTCCATAAACTTGTATAAACCCAAACGCTTTGATCACCTCATGAAAGCGCTTATTCCAACTCCGAGATGCTTGCACCAGTCCATAAATGGATCGCTGAAGTTTGCAAACTCTGTCAGCATACTCTAGATCGACAAAACCTTTCGGTTGCATCATATACAACTCTTCCTCGAGGAAACCGTTAAGGAACGTTGTTTTGACATCCATCTGCCAAATTTCATAGTCGAAATATGCAGCTATTGCTAACATGATTCTGATGGACTTAAGCATCACTACGGGTGAGAAGGTCTCATCGTAGTCAACTCCTTGAACTTGTGAAAAACCCTTTGCCACAAGTCCGAGCTTTATAGACGGTAACATTACCGTTCGCGTCCGTCTTCTTCTTAAAGATCCATTTGTTCTGAATGGCCTTTCGCCCTTCAGGTAATACTTCCAAAGTCCATACTTTTGTTTTCATACATGGATCCCATCTCGGATTTCATGGTCTCTAACCATTTCTCGAAATTCGGGCCCATCATCGCTCCTCCATAGCTCGTAGGTTCATCATTGTCTAACAACATGACCTCCAAGACAGGGTTGCCATACCACTCAGGAGTCGTACGCGCCCTTGTCGACCTACGAGGTTCAATAGTAACTTGATCTGAAGTTTCATGATCATCATCATTAACTTTCTCTTCAACCTTTGTTGGCTCCACAGAAACATCTTTCTGCGTTGCGCTACTCTTTGGTTGAAGTAAAGGTTCAGTAACCTCATCAAGTTCTATTTTCCTCTCACTCAATTCTTTCGAGAGAAACTCTTTCTCAAGAAATGTTCCATTCTTAGTGACAAACACTTTGCCTTCAGATCTGACATACAAGGTATACCCAGCTGTCTCTTTTGGGTATCCTGTGAAGACGCATTTCTCCGCTTTGGGTTCTAGCTTTTCGGGCTGAAGCTTTTTGACATAAGCATCACATCCCCAAACTTTAAGAAACGACAATTTTGGCTTGTTGCCAAACCACAGTTCATATGGCGTCGTCTCAACGGATTTCGATGGTGCCCTATTTAAAGCGAATGCAGCTGTCTCTAATGCATAACCCCAAAACGATAGTGGCAAATCGGCAAGAGACATCATAGAACGCACCATATCTAATAAGGTTCAATTACGACGTTTGGACACACCATTACGCTATGGTTTTCCAGGCGGTGTCAATTATGAAACTATTCCACACTGTCTTAAGTGACTGCCAAACTCATAACTTAGATATTCACCTCCTCGATCAGATCGCAGGAATTTAATCTTCTTGTTATGATGATTCTCAACTTCACTCTGAAATTGCTTGAACTTTTCAAACGTTTCAGACTTGTGTTTCATTAAGTAAATATATCCATATCTACTTAAGTCATCAGTGAAGGTGAGAAAATAACGATATCCACCACGCGCCTCAATGTTCATCGGACCGCACACATCAGTATGTATGATTTCCAACAAATCATTCGCCCGTTCCATTGTTCCAGAGAACGGCGTTTTAATCATCTTGCGCATGAGGCATGGTTCACATGTGTCAAGTGATTCAAAAATCAAGTGACTCCAAAAGTCCATTAGCATGGAGCTTCCTCATGCGTTTTACACCAGTATGACCCAAACGCCAGTGCCACAAGAAAGTGGTACTATCATTATTAACTCTACATCTTTTGGCATTAATGTTATGAACATGTGTATCATCACTATGAAGATTCAGTATGAATAAACCCCTCACATTGGGTGCATGACCATAAACGATATTACTCATATAAATAGAACAACCATTATTCTCTGATTTAAATGAGAAACCGTCTCACAATAAACAAGATCCATATAAAATGTTCATGCTTAACGCAGGTACTAAATAACAAGTATTCAGGTTCATCACTAATCCCGATGGTAATCGAAGAGAGAGCATGCCGGCGGCGATCACATCAACCTTGGAACCATTTCCCACGCGCATCATCACTTCGACCTTAGCCAGCCTCCGTCTATTCCATAGGTCCTGCTTTGAGTTGCAAATGTGAGCAACCAAACCGGTATCAAATACCCAGGCACTACAACGAGAGCTAGTAAGGTACACGTTAATAACGTGTATATCATATATACCTTGTTTGTTGTTGGCCGCCTTCTTGTCAGCCAAATACTTGGGGCAGTTCCGCTTCCAGTGAACAGTTCCCTTGCAATGAAAGCACTCAGTTTCTGGCTTGGGTCCAGCCTTGGGTTTCTTCACGAGAGGAGCAACTGCTTTGCCACCCTTCTTGGAGTTACCCTTCTTGCCTTGCCATTCTTCTTGAAACTAGTGGTTTTATTGACCATCAACACTTGATGTTCTTTCTGGATTTTAGACTCAGCGAGTTTCAGCATCGCAAACGGCTCGGCGACTGACTTGTTCATCCCGTGCATGTTATAGTTCATCACGAAGCTCTTGTAGCTAGGTGACGATGACTGAAGAACTCGGTCAGTGATCGCCTCAGGCGGAAGGGGCATCCTAACTCCGCCAGATGGGTCGAATACCTAGACATTCTTAGTATATGTTCACTGATAGACCCATTCTTATCCATCTCGCAAGCATGGAACTTATCAAAGGTCTCATACCTCTCGATCCGGGCATTCTTATGAAAGATAAACTCCAACTCTTGGAACATCTCATATGCTCCATGACGTTCAAAACATCTTTGAAGTCCCGGTTCTAAGCCATACAACATTGCACATTGAACTATTGGGTAATCTCCAGAGCGGGCCTCCCAAGCATTCTTAACGTCTTCGGATGACACAGGAGCGAGTGGGTCACCAAGTGGTGCATCAAGGATATAAGCCTTCTGGAAGCCGTGAGGATAATCCTTAGATTACGGGCCCAGTCCACAAAGTTACTTCCATCATCTTTCAACTTAGCTTTCTCTAGGAACGCATTAAAATTCAAGGGTGCTACTGCGTGAGCCATTGATCTACAACATAAATAAGCAAAGGTTACTAAGACTATTGTTCAAGATAATGAGTTTAATTAATCAAATTACTAAAGCTCCCACTCAAATTGACATCCCTCAGGTCATCTGAGTGATACATGATCCAAATTCACCAACTCAAGTCTGATCATCACGTGAGTTGAGGTGGTTTCAATGGTGAACATCATCATGTTGATCATATCTACTATATGACTCATGTTCGACCTTTCGGTCTCTTGTGTTCCGAGGCCATGTATGTACATGCTAGGCTTGTCAAGTTTAACCCAAGTGTTCTGCATGTGCAACACTGGCTTGCACCTGTTGTATGTGAACGTAGAGTCTATCACACCCGATCGTCACGTGGTGTCTCGACATGACAAACTTTCGCAACGGTGCACACTCGGGGAGAACACAATTTATCTTGAAATTTAAGTGAGGGATCACCTTATAATGCTATGTTGTCCTAAGCAAAACAAGGTGCATAAAAGGATTAACATCACATGCAAATCATAAGTGACATGATATGTCCATGAACTTGTGTTTTTGATCTCCATCTTGAAAGCACCGGCATGATCTTGATCGTCACCGGCATAACACCATGATCTCCATCATTGTGTCTCCATCGGGGTTGTCACGCCCTCCATGCTCATACTACTATTGATACCGCTTAGCAATAAAGTAAAGCATTACATAGCGCTTAATGATTGACACGTAGGTCATACAATAATTAAAGACAACCCTATGGCTCCTGTCGGTTGCCGTACTCATCGACATGCAAGTCGTGATATTCTATACAACACATGATCATCTCATACATCACATATCTCTTATCATGTAATTGGCCATATCACATCACAACATACGCTCCAAAAACAAGTTAGGCGTCCTCTAATTGTTGTCACAAGTTTTACGTGGCTGCTACAGGTATCTAGCAAGAACAATTCTCACCTATGCAAAATCACAACGGTGATACATAAGTTGCTTTTCAACCTTCTCAAGGACCGCCTTTGTCAAATCCTATCCAACTAAATTAGGAGAAACAGAGATCCGCCAGCCATCTTTGTGCAACGAAGTTACACGTCAGTCGATGGAACCGGTCTCTCGTAAGCGTACGAGTAAGGTTGGTCCGGGCCGCTTCATCCCACAATACCGTTGAACCAAAACACGACCAAGGGAGGAAGAAATCTAAGCATCAACGCCCACAATCTCCTTTGTGTTCTACTCAAGATCTCATCTACACATAGACCTAGCTCATGATGCCACTGTTGGGGAATGTTGCATGGGAAACAAAAAATTTCCTACGCACACACAAGATCTATCCATGGTGATGAGCATCTACGAGAGGGAGAGTGGATCTACATACCCTTGTAGATCGCTAAGCGGGAAGTGTTAAGAAATGCGGTCGATGTAGTTGAATGTCTTCGTGATCCAAATCGCCGAGCGTCTCGCCATCCAATCACGATCCGTCCCGATCTAGAACCGAACGGACGACACCTCCACGTTCAGCACACGTACGGCTTGATGACGATCTCCGCCTTCTTGATCCAGCAAGAGGGAGCGGAGAGGTAGACGAGTTCTTCGGCAGCACGATGGCGTTGCGGCGATGGTGGTGGAGCTATTCTAGCAGGGCTTCGCCTAAGCACCGCTGAAACCGATCTAGAGGAGAAACTACGAACTAGAGGAGAGGTAGCACGTGGCTATTTTTCTGTGTCAAAACCCCCTCAAACCTCTAGTATATATAGGAGGAGGGAGGGAGGAGACTTGTCCCTCAAGGGGCCAGGCCTTGCATCGGCCGAAGTGGGAGGAGGAGGAGTCCTCCTCCAATCCTAGTAGGATTAGGACTCCTTCTCTCCCACTTGGAAAACTCCTTTTCCACCTTTTTTTCCTTTTGGACTTCTCCTCCCAGCCGCATGGGCCTATTTTTGGACTTAGGCCAGCCCACTAAGGGCTTTTATACCGACTCCCATAGCCCATGTAGCCTCTTGGGTCGAAATACCCCTCCCGATGGTCCCCCGGCACCCTCCCGGCACTCCCGGTACACTACCGATGAGCCCGAAACTTTTCCAGCGACCAAAACAGAACTTCCTATATATCAATCTTTACCTCTGGATCATTCCAGAGCTCCTTGTGATGTCTAGGATCTCATCCGGGACTCTGAACAACCTTCGGTCACCACCATACATAACTCTATACTACCCACCAAACCTTAAGTGTGTAGACCCTGCGGGTTCGAGAACTATGTAGACATGACCGAGACACCTCTACGGTCAATAACCAATAGCGGGACCTGGATGCCCATATTGGTTCCTACACATTCTATGAAGATCTTTATCGGTCGAACCTCTATGTCAAGGATTCAGTTAATCACGTATGTCGTTCCCTTTGTTCTTTAGTATGTTACTTGCCCGAGATTCGATCGTCGGTATATGTATACCTAGTTCAACCTCATCACCGACAAGTCTCTTTACTCGTTCCATAATACAAGATCCCGTGGCTAATACTTAGTCACATTGCTTGCAAGGCTTGTTGTGATGTTGTATTACCGAGTGGGCCCTGAGATACCTCTTTGTCACACGGAGTAACAAATCCCAGTATTGATCCATGCCAACCCAACAGATACCCTCGGAGATACCTGTAGAGCACCTTTATAGTCACCCAGTTACGTTGCGATGTTTTATACACACAAGGTACTCCTCCGGTGTCAGTGAGTTGCATGATCTCATGGTCATAGGAAGATATACTTGACATGCAAAAAACTGTAGCAATAAACTAACACGATCAAATGCTACGTTTATAGTTTGGGTCTTGTCCGTCTCATCATTCTCCTAATGATGTGATCCCGTTATCAAATGACATCTCATGTCAATGGCTAGGAAACCTTGACCATATTTGATCAATGATCTAGTCTACTAGAGGCACACTAGGGACAAAGTGTTGTCTATGTATCCACACATGCAATGTGTTTCCAGTCAATACAATTATAGCATGGATAATTAACAATTATCATGAACAAGGAAATATAATAATAACCATTTTATTATTGCCTCTAGGGCATATTTCCAACATAAATAGCCCTCCCCAACAACCAATAGTTGGTTGGCTGCTCCGAGAGAGAACTTGACATTTGTCATTTGAGAGCCACCCATCCTCGAGGACTTTGAGTGAAAATCATCAATGAGGAAAACCCCCAAAACCAAACAACCAAAACCCAAAGTGATTGAGCATCACTGAAGAGATTGTTCCTGTGTGGAACCGATGCCTGTTACCTTTGAAGAGTGTGTATCTTCTAGGCGGTTAGGCGTCATGGTCTAGAGCATCCAAGAGGAAACTATGGATCTCGGGGTGACCGAGTTTGTGAGGGTTTGGAAGTGTGCACTGAAGACTTACCACGAGTGTTGGGCGAGGTTTGTGTGACCTTAGCTCAAGGAGAATACGGTAAGGATTGTGTGTCCTGGGACTGTGTGTCCTTTGGTTTGAATACCAAGCCGCTCCAAACCAGACGTACGAGTGTCACAGTAGTTGGAACTGGGTCGTCAAATCATTGTCTTCATCAAGCTCCTGGTTCCATTTCCTCAACTCCCTCGTTTACTTGAATACTTGTTGATGAAATTGATTGTTACTGTTTGAAGACTTTGACTAAAGACTTTCTCAATTTTCTCATCTCAAATTCTTCAATCACCTTGTTCTTTACCTGCTCATCCTGTTTCACGCTACTTGTAATCTGTGCATGTTCTTTTCTTCATGATGGCTATGCTACCTGTATTCTGCTTTGCATGCACTTGAGTACTTATTCCGCTGCTAACTGTTCGTCACTTAGTAAATTCCTCAATGACAAATTCCTAAGTGACGAATTTGTAAAAATCTTCTATTCACCCCCCTCTAGTTGATATAATGCACTTTCAATTCGTATCAGAGCAACGCACTCCCTTGTTATGTGTGATTTTGGTTTAACCACCTGGAGTTCTAGGTATGTCGATTGTAGGTATAATCAAGGTTTCCGTAGGATGTCCTACCTTCGATGGGACAGACTACCCCTACTGGAAGAACAAGATGCGCATGCATCTTGAAGAAATTGACAATGATCTCTGGTACATTGTAGAAAATGGTGTTCCCCGCATCACTCTGATTGTTACTACTGCTGATGTGAAGAGATTCAAGCAACTCGATTCTCAAGTGAAGAATATCATATGTGGCCATCTGAGCAAAGGTCAGTATGGCAGAGTGAGTGCTTTGGAATCTCCTAAGCTTATCTGGGATAGGCTGACCAAAGTCAACGAAGGTGTTTCAACTCAACGTGACTCCTGAGTTGATGTTCTTCGCAATCTCTTCGACCGCTTCAAAAGACTCGACAATTAAAATATTCAGCAAACTTTTGATCGTCTCATTGATATCTCCAATGAGCTTGAAGCACTGGGTGCCATTGACATAACAGACCACAAGGTGGTGAAGAAACAACTAAGATCTCTTGATTCCTCATTCGATACACTGGCTTTGATGATTCAAGAGCATGGAGACTACAAGGCACTTGAGCCTGCTAATATACTTGAGAACTCAATACTCATGAATTCCAACAAGCTAAGAAAAGAGGCCTCTATAGGCCAAGCTATGGAAGATATCATGCAATGAAGGCCAAGGCAATTTCCTCATCTCAAGAAGAAGAATATGACAGTAGTCTTGGTGATCCTAAAGAACTGAGTCAGGAGCTGGCAATGCTTGTGAGGAAATTCCAGAAGTTCTCAAGGAGAGGCCAGTTTGGAAAATTATCAAGAAGTGGCATGAAGAAATCAGAATCTTCATCAAGCGACTACAAGAAGAGACTTGTTACAAAAGCAAGAAGTTAGGCCACTACATTGTCGATTGTCCTCTTTGGGAAGAAGAATAAAAGAAGAAGAATTACAAGGATGACAGTTTTGATGACTCAAAGAAAAAGAAGACATCTTCAAAGTCCTCATCGCACAAGAAGAATAGTTCCAGAAAGGCGTGGGCTTTCATTGGCAAGGAAATGGATTCAAAAGAAGAATCTAAAGAGTATGAAGAGGAGGAGGAATCTGAGGAGGAGTCAGACTCTGGTGTTGCTAGCCTTGCACTTGCCACTGCTTTCGTCAGCAAGTCCATCTTCAAGGTGAAGAAAATGATGAAATCAACAACTCTGACGTCAGCAATGATGACTATGCTCCTACCTATTGCTTCATGTCAAAAGGTGCCAAGGCATCGACAGAGTGCCCCATCCTTGATGACACTGATTATTCCAAGTGGAAAGTCTTGATGAAGAAGCACCTCATGTCAATAAACAGTGAGTTATGGACGTTTACAGAATTAGGACTAATTGATCTTTGCAAGATGGCAAATGCTAAGGACATTCGTAAGTACACTCAGCTTGATGCTTAGGCAAGGAATATTATCTGCTCTAGCTTATCCAAGGTCATGTTCAAGATCATCTTTCATCTCCAAAATGCGAAGCTTATCTAGTATAGGATCTCGGACATCAATGAAGGCTATCATACTCATCAAGACTCCATGTTCATTGAACACAAGAAATTCCTCAAATTCCAGGAAACAAATACAATTTCATCTTCTTCATCTATGTGCCTCATGGCAAAAGGCTCCAAGGTACTCAAACATCGTTCATCTAAATCTAGCGAATATGAATCTGATGAAAATCTCAAACCTAGCTATTCCAAACTTGCTAATATTGTCACTAGACAAAAAAACTACTTTGGATAGGGTTCAGAAATTGCTAGACAAAAGCGATGACCTGTTGAATGAGAAAGTGGATCGTACTAAAACTCTGACTAAGGACCTTCAAAGTTTCCAGTCTAAGTATGATAACCTTCAAAGTCGTCACGATGCTCTCTTAGTCGATCATGAGAAGCTTTCTTATGAATTTCTTCAAATAAAGCAAGATCTTGAGAAACTAAGAGTGTCTCATGATGATCAATGGAAAACGATTCTTTACTTGCTCAACAGATCAGTACCGCTCAGGAAGATTTTGTTCCAACTTGTTTGAAATGCATCGAACGTGAAACTGCTAATTCTTCTCCTGAAACTTCAAATGCTTCTATTGGCGCATATTCTTCAACTGTTTATGTGGTCACAAACTCCTCATCTGAGGATACCACATGTGCTACTGACAAAAAACAGCAGGGTTGAAAGAATTGTATGTGAGAGGCATATACAAAAGTCTCAAAGGGCATCAAACCCTTTGCGATGTGCTCAAAAGGCAGATTCTGAACATAACCCTAGGAAAGAGGGTATTGCATTTGAGAGGAAACTCAATGCTGATGGATCCTACTGGCAACCCGAGCAGTATTCCGAAACCTCATGGGTTGTTGGAAAAGGGCCTCATGTAGATCCATCCACTTTATCTGGTTTTACATGTGAAACTTCATACTCCTCTGATGAGTCATTTATCTCCAACTATAAACTATTCAAAAATCAGAATGGTGAAGTATTTGCCAGATATGTTGGAACTAACTACAGGAATGGTTCTCCTATGAGGAAAATTTGTGTTCCCAAAGGCTGCTTGCAAAGTGTTCACATGAATGTCCTCAAGACACCACCTATGAAGAAAAGGAACCCTAGATCAAATTCATCATATGGACCGAAGTCTTCACTTGGACCAAATTCCTCAAATGGTCAAAAGACATATAATTCTCGTGCTAATGCATCTCTTTCATAGGGAAAATCTAAGAGTTATGAATATGTGCATTATTCTTCAAATCATTAAGTTCATAAGTCCTTGAAGAATTTCTCTGCTTATTCATATGAGTAGTTTAATCCCTCTCATGTGAAACAAAGTGCACTAGCTTCAATGCCACCCTTTTCGTATGGAGCTCGTAGAATGATGAACTCTTGCCACCCCTCCAGATGTGTGTGGTGAAGAAACTGAATTAATCTCTTATGCAGGGTTAGGTCTCTAGATGAACTTGAACGTTTGATGAACTTGCCGGAGACCCGAGGAAATGCTTGAAAGGACGCAAGCTAAACATGCAGGAATGAATTCCTCATTTCTCACGTCCTCACACTACTTTACTTACTGTATTGTGTGATGAAATTCCATCTGATGAATTTGATGTCATATTCTTCACACTAAAACATATGTGTTTGTAATCTGTACTAATTCATCTACAGGATGAAAAACCTAAAGCTACCGAGTGGGTCCTCAATAGTGGATGCACCAATCACATGACTAGTGACAAGAATCTACTAATGAACATACCACTAGCTCCATCTCATATGAAGCATATCACCTACGCTGACAAAGGAAAAAAGCAAGGTATTGGGACTAGGTAAGGTTGCTATCTCAAAGGACTGACACATGGATAAGGTGATGATTGTCGAATCCTTAGAGTTCAACCTCATGTATGTCTCAATGCTTTGTGATATTGATATGGTTGTCATCTTTCGAAAATATCATTGTGTTGTTGTCATGGAATCTGAAAAATCTAAAGTCTTCGAAAGATTTAGGAGAGGATACTTGTACACTGTTGATTTCTCTACAGGTACTTAGTCTGCCACGTGCCTACTTGCAAAAGCTTCAGAAGGCTAGTTGTGGCATCGACGACTTGGACATGCTGGCATGAGGAACTTGCACACACTTGTGAAGAAAAAGCATGTCATAGGCATTGGAGGTGTCAAATCCCTCAAGGAACATCTCTCTAGTGCTTGTGAGTCTGGAAAGATGACCAGATCCATGCATCCCTCAAAGACTATCATGACCACTACTCGACCCTTTGAATTACTTCACATGGATCTCTTTGGCGCCACTCATTATGCCACACTAACAAATACTTCATGTTTGTATAGCTTCCTTATTTTTTATGACTACTCTCGTTACACTTGGGTGCATATTATCATGTACAAGTCTGAGGTGTAGGATGTCTTCAGACGATTAGCTTCAAGGGCCTCAACAAACTTCAGCGTCATGATCAAGCACATCAGGAGTGATAATGGGACTAACTTCAAGAAGACTGGTCTTGATGAATACCTTGATGAACTTGGTATTACTCATGAGCTATCTGCCCCATATACTCCTCAGCAAAATGGCATCATGGAGTGCAAGAACATGACTCTTGTTGAGATGGCTCGCACCTTGCTTGAAGAATACAAGACTCCTCGCCACTTCTCGCCTGAGGCAATCAATATTGCAGGCTGCATCATCAACCGGGTATATCTTCACAAATTCTTCAAGAAGACTTCCTATTAACTCATCACTAACAAGAAACCCAATGTGAGTTATTTCAAAGTCTTCGGTGCAAAATGCTGGATTAGAGATCCTCATCACAGTTCTGCATTTGCACCAAAAAGCACATGAAGATTTTATGCTTGGTTATGGAAAGGACTCGCACACCTACAGAGGCTTCGACACCGATCACAACAAGGTTGTTGAAACTATAGATGTGCGGTTCGATGAAGCTAACGGCTCGCAAATAGAGCACCTGCCTCCTGCGCTAGATGAAATGTCTCCAGAGGAATCCATTAAGTTGAAAGCTACTCAAGACATCATACCCACTGATGAACCTCTACCTTATGAGGAAGTCATCCCAATCAATGAAGACATTCGTGCTGATACAACTGAGGAAAATGGTGTCGGTGTCAAAACTGGCGGATCTCAGGTAGGGGGTCCCGAGCTGTGTGACTAGGATCGATGGTAACAGGGGACGGAGGAGACGATGTTTACCCAGGTTCGGGCCCTCCTATGTAGGTAAAACCCTATGTCCTGCTTGATTATATTGATAATATGAAGGTTATAGAGTTGATCTACCTTGAGATCGAATAGCTAAACCCTAGACGAGTTTCTCTACCCTACAATCTAAAACCTTCCAGCTTATATAGACGTCGAGGGTACCTAGGGTTTACACATGGTCGGTTGCACCTCGAAGGGAAAAACATGCCTATTTACTATTAAAAACTTGGAGGACATGCCACGACTCCTGAAGCTTCCTCCCTAGCGACGGGGCCTTTGATCAGCCAATGCTCAGCCAGTGGCCCATATAGTCCGGCCCATGAGAAACAAGTCAGCTATCCGAGGACCCCTTAAACAAGGACTCCCTTAGTAGCCCTTGGACTAGCCTCCAATGCCAAGGTATAATATCTAGACAATCTCGCGCCTCAAAGTCTTCGGCTTGCGAGGCGAGTCCCTCCATCCATTCTTGTTCGACAACCATCCTATCATCGGTGAAATCCCAAGCGTCACGAACTTGCAGGGTCCATTGTAATAATTGTCAGCGCCTCTCGATCCTCGTGCGCTGAGGGAGATGAGCGGTCCAGAAGCTTTTTACGAGACTACCCCTCCCACAAAGGAGACACCACCCATTTAAACAAACTAAATCATGGTCTAGGCCACATCTTCTTCTTCCTCCCCATCAGAAAAAACCTTCAGCGAGAGATCACCACAAGAACATGGCGAGTGCCCCGATATCTTCCTCAAGCCCTTACGACTCTCATCCCGGGGATTGGGCAAGCTGCTCTGTATCCCTCCTTCGACTGCGCAACCTCGAGACCCAAGGGTATCTTCATTCCTCTAATCTAGCAGTTACCCGTGCCGGTTTGACTTCCTTCAACGGAGAAGCCTTCGCAGAAAACTTCCCTAATCTTCAAAAGGGAGAGCGGGTATGCTTCGTGCCCTTCCTCTTGAGGGGTCTCGGGTTTCCCATTCATCCTTTCCTAAGGGGATTGCTGGAGTTTTATGGGATCCAACTTCATCATCTCACCCCTGGGTCCATTCTGCATATCTCGGGTTTCGTCACCCTTTGCGAGATGTTTCTGGGCTGCGAGGAACACTTTGAATTGTGGAGGAAGTACTTCTGCCTTGTCCCTCGTACTTGGGGCAAGACAATTCTAGAGGTCAGAGGAGCCAAAATATGCCGCATAGCCGGGACGGGGTATCCAGTGGGGACACCGAAGAAGGAGTCCAAAGAATGGTCGTCGGAGTGGTTTTATATCGAGGCTGTTCCCCTATTCGATCCCGCTCGGAGGGGTTTGCCCGAATACTCCGACACCCCCTTGAAGAAAAGGTACGACTTGCAGTCGAAGAGCTCATCCCAAGAGGACGACACCGAAGTGCAATGCTTGGATGCCCACATGAGGCTACTATCTCATCATAAGTTGACCATGATAGATGTGATGGCCGTCACCATCACCCAATGTGTTCAGCCTCTTCAGCAAATAATACACCCTTTGTGGTGTTACAACGGGACAAGCGACACCACTCGCTCCTGACGGCTGGGCCCTGCCAATCAAGTAGCATTAGCAGCCGCACTTGCTGACCTATACAAAGGGGAGAAAGAAGATTTTGTTTGGCTACCGACCAAGGAGGGCTACTCAAGTCACAATCCCATCGAATGGGTGAGCTTTTCGACTCTGTGACTCGAATTTGATTTTACATTTGTCACTTTCTGGCTGAAGCCTTTAATGTGTGTGAACATGATTGGAGGAGCTTTGTCGAGACAGTTAACTGTCCGGTCCCCAACCCGAGAACTATTCTCGTGACGACGATCTAGGATTTCATGACGACCCGGAGCTATCAGTCGAGTTTGAAGACGGGGTCTTCTAACAAGAGAGCCTCAACCGCTCCAAGGTGGCTATCATAGCCGATTACCCCGGATCATTATCTTCCCCTACTACAGGCAAGAAGAAAAATTCTTCCCGCAAAGCCAAGTATCCTCCATCGACCCAAACGCTCCTGCTCCTGCTCCCAAGCGTCATCGGTCCGCGCGATGAACATCGACTATGGCGGCAATTCCCAGACCGGGTAGCAACAAGAATCCATCAAGTGAGCCGGTCATGGGGACAGGCCCGACCACTCGTTCAGCTCAAAGGTACTTTGTTTGGCTGCTTAAATTATTATTACGATCGATAGGGACTCACAAGAGATCTCATGTTGAAATACTCAGGCAGCGAGTTCAGCCATCTCCTACTGAGGATGTTGCCAAGGAGTCTGGCAATGCTCATGATTCCAGATCTTCTAGCCATGCTGAACCCGCTACGGAGGCTCCTATGGTCAATACGGCCCCTAAAGACTCCGGGGACGCATTATCAGTTACTAAGTCCGAGGTAGAGAGCGCGATGGATCACCGACAGTGACGAGAAGCCCTACGCCACCCATCATTCTCTGAACAAGACTTCAATGCTCTACGCTCGGCTGACGCACACATCGGAGCCGCTCGAGCTAGCTTTGGGGAAGCCATGAAACTGATAACGTCTAGCCTGCAGGTGAGGGATCGGCTATAAGAATCCGAACACACATGTAACCCAGTAGCCTCCGAGCCTTGAATTGGTCGGAACAACCGAATTAAGGGTCCGCGTATTGTTTTACTGCTGATGCATGCCTTAAGGCAGCAAAATGAGCAACTGGCTAAGGAACTAGAGGTGAGCCGAACATAGGTGGAAACCGTGAAGGCCGAATTGGATCAAGTGAAGAATTTTACCCGGGAGGCACATGGTGAGTATACCTATTCTACTGATCTTAGTATATAATCCCATGCTGATGCAAGGGTACTTTGTAGCAGCTGAATCAATAGGGCAGTTGCAAAAAGATTTAGATGCAGCCTGAGAATCTCAGAGGTACGCCGAGTCCCAGCATGAGACCGGCTGCCTTTCCTTGCAACGAAACCTGGAAGATAAGAAACGCCTCCAGGCGGAGAACAAGCAGCAGGCCGAAGAGATCGAGAGTTTAAAAGCTCAATTGGCCCAGACCCAAGAAACGAACTAGAAATTATAGAAGGGCATGTTCAGTAAGTGCAATTATAACATCCTTGAATACCTTGTTGGAAATATGCCCTAGAGGCAATAAATAAAGTGTTTATTATTGTATTTCCTTGTTCATGATAATCATTTATTATCCATTCTATAATTGTATTAATTGGAAACATGGATACATGTGTGGATACATAGACAAACACAATGTCCCTAGTATGCCTCTAATGAACTAGCTCGTTGATCGAAAGATGGTTAAGGTTTCCTAGACATGGACATGGGATGTCATTTGATAATGGGATCACATCATTAGGAGAATGATGTGATGGACAAGACCCAAACTACAAACGTAGCTTATGATCGTGTCAGTTTATTGCTACTGTTTTTCTGCATGTGAAGTATATGTTCCTATGACCATGAGATCATGCAACTCATAGATATCGGAGGAGTGCCTTGTGTGTATCAAATGTCGCAACGTAACTGGGTGACTATAAAGGTGCTCTACAGGTGTCTTCGAGGGTGTCTGTTGAGTTGGCATGGATCAATACTGGGATTTGTTACTCCGTGTGACGGAGAGGTATCTCAGGGCCCACTCGGTAATACAACATCACAATAAGCCTTGCAAGCAATGTGACTAAGTGTTAGTTACGAGATCTTGTATTATGGAACGAGTAAAGAGATTTTCCAGTAACGAGGTTGAACTAGGTATGGAGATACCGACGATCGAATCTCGGGCAAGAAACATACCAAAGAACAAAGGGAACATCATACGGGATTAACTGAATCCTTGACATAGAGGTTCGACCGATAAAGATCTTCGTAGAATATGTAGGAATAAATGTGGACATCCAGGTCCCGCCATTGGTTATTGACCGTAGAGGTGTCTCGGTCATGTCTACATAGTTCTCGAACCCGCAGGGTCTGCACACTTAAGGTTTGGTGACGTTTCGGTAGTATAGAGTTGTGTATGGTGGTGACCAAAGTTTGTTCGGATTCCTGGATGAGATCCCGTACATCACGAGGAGCTCCGGAATGGTCCAAAGGTAAAGATTCATATATAGGAAGTCTTGTTTTGGTCGCCGGAAAAGTTTCGGGCTCATCGGTAGTGTACTGGGAGTGCCGGTAGTGTACCGGGAGGCCTCCGGGAGGAGTATTTCGACCCAAGAGGCTACATGGGCTGTGGGAGAGTGGAAACTAGCCCTTAGTGGGCTGGTGGAACAACCACAAGATGCCCATGCAGCTGGAAGAAAAAGTCCTAAGAGAAAAAGTGGAAAAAGGCAAAAAAAAGGGTGAATCCTAGTCCTACTAGGATTGGAGGTGGACTCCACCTCCACCCTTGGTTCGGCCGACTCCTTGGTGGCTTGGCCCTTGGTCCAAGCCACCTCCTCTCTTTCTCCTATATATACTGGTGGTAGTGATGGTTTTTGCACTAGAATTTCAGCCACGTGCTACCCGTTCCTCTAGTGCATAGTTTCTCCTCTAGATCGGTTTTCTGCAGTGCTTAGGTGAAGCCCTGCCGGAATTGCTCCACCACCATCGCCGGAGCACCGTCAGGCTATCGGAGAACTCTTCTTCCTCTCCACTCCCTCTTGCTGGATCAAGACGGTGGAGATCGTCATCAAGCTGTACGTGTGCTGAACGCGGAGGTGCCGTCTGTTCGGTGCTAGATCGGAAGGATCGTGATCAAGTTCGTGGGACGGATCGTGATCAAGTTCGTGGGACGGATCATGATCGGATCGCGGGACGGATCGTGATTGGATCGCGGGATGGATCATGATTGGATCGCGGGACGCATGGCGATTTGGATCGCGAAGACGTTCGACTACACCAACTGCGTTTCTTAATGCTTCCCGCTTAGCAATCTACAAGGGTATGTAGATCCACTCTCCTTCTCGTAGATGCTCATCACCATGGATAGATCTGCGTGTGCGTAGGAATTTTTTTGTTTCCCATGCAACGTTCCCCAACAGTGGCATCATGAGCTAGGTCTATGTGTAGATGAGATCTTGAGTAGAACAAAAAAGGTTTGCGGGCGTTGATGCTTAGATTGCTTCCTCCCTTGGTCGGATTTTGGTTCAGCGGTATTGTGAGATGAAGCGGCCCGGACCAACATTACTCGTACGCTTACGAGAGACTGGTTCCCTCGACGCAATTTTTTGCCTAGATGGCTTGTGGGTGGCAGTTTCTCTCACTTTAGTTGGACCGGATTCGACAAAGGCAGTCCTTGAGAAGGTTGAAAAGCAAATTATGTATCACCGTTGTGGTTTATGCGTAGGTGAGAATCGTTCTTGCTAGAAACCTGTAGTAGCCACGTAAAACATGCAACAACAATTAGAGGACGTCTAACTTGTTTTTGCAGGGTATGTTGTGATGTGATATGGCCAATTACATGATGTGATATATGTGATGTATGAGATGATCATGTGATGTATAGAATTTCACGACTTGCATGTCGATGAGTACGGCAACCGGCAGGAGCCATAGGGTTGTCTTTAATTATTGTATGACCTGTGTGTCAATCATTAAGCGCTATGTAATGCTTTACTTTATCGCTAAACGGTAGCAATAGTAGTAGAAGCATGCAGGGCGTGACAACCTCGATGGCGACACGTTGATGGAGATCAAGATGATGGAGATCATGGTGTCGTGCCGATGACGATGGAGACCATGCCGGTGCTTTCAAGATGGAGATCTAAAGCACAAGTTCATGGCCATATCATGTCACTTATGAATTGCATGTGATGTTAATCCTTTTATGCACCTTGTTTTGCTCAGTATGAAGGTAGCATTATAAGGTGATCCCTCACTTAAATTTCAAGATCAATTGTGTTCTCCCCGAGTGTGCACCGTTGTGAAAGTTCGTCGTGTCGAGACACCATGTGATGATCGGGTGTGATAGACTCTACGTTCACATACAACGGGTGCAAGCCAGTGTTGCACGCGCAGAACACTCGGGTTAAACTTGACGAGCCTAGCATGTACAGACATGGCCTCGGAACACAAAAGACCGAAAGGTCGAACATGAGTCATATAGTAGATATGATCAACATAAATATGTTCACCATTGAAGCCACCTCAACTCATGTGATGATTGGACTTGAGTTGGTGGATTTGGATCATGTGACACTCAGATGACCTGAGGGATGTCAATTTGAGTGGGAGCTTTAGTAATTTGATTAACTAAGCTCATTATCTTGAACAGTAGTCTAAGTAAACTTTGCATATTTATGTTGTAGATCAATGGCTCGCGTAGTAGCACCCCTAAATTTTAATGCGTTCCTAGAGAAAGCTAAGTTGAAATATGATGGAAGTAACTTTGTTGACTGAGCCCGTAATCTGAGGATTATCCTCACGGCTTCCCAGAAATCATATTTCCTTGATGCACCGCTTGGTGACCAACCAGAAGACATGACCTCCGAAGACGTTAAGAACGCTTGGGAGGCACGTACTGGAGATTACTCAATAGTTCAGTGTGCAATATTGTATGGCTTAGAACCGGGACTTCAAAGACGTTTTGAACATCATGGAGCATATGAGATGTTCCAGGAGTTGAAGTTTATCTTTCAGAAGAACGCCCGGATCGAGAGGTATGAAACCTCCAATAAGTTCTGTGCTTGCAAGATGGAGGAGAACGGGTCTATCAGTGAACATATACTCAGAATGTCTGGGTATTCAACTCGTCTAGCGGAGTTGGGAATTGCCCTTCCGCTAGAGGCGATCACTAATAGAGTTCTTCAATCACTGCCACCTAGTTACAAGAGCTTTGTGATGAACTATAACATGCACGGGATGAGCAAGTCATTCGCCAAGCTGTTTGTGGTGCTAAAAGTCGCTGAGTCTGAAATCCAGAAAGAACATCAAGTGTTGATGGTCAATAAAACCACTAGTTTCAAGAAAAATGGCAAAGTCAAGGGCAAGGGCAAGAAGGGTAAAACCAAGAAGGATGGCAAAGCACTTGCTACTCCTGTAAAGAAGCCCAAGCATGGACCCAAGCCAGAAACTGAGTGCTTTCATTGCAAGGGAACTGGTCACTGGAAGCGGAACTGCCCCAAGTACCTGGCTGACAAGAAGGCGGCCAATGACAAACAAGGTATATATGATATACATGTTATTGATGTGTACCTTACTAGCTCTCGTAGTAGTGCCTGGGTATTTGATACCGGTTCGGTTGCTCACATTTGCAACTCAAAGCAGGAACTACGGAATAAACGAAGGCTGGCAAAGGGCGAAGTGACGATGCGCGTGGGAAATGGTTCCAAGGTTGATGTGATCGCCGTCGGCACGCTCTCTCTTCGATTACCATCGGGATTAGTGATGAACCTGAATAATTGTTATTTAGTGCCTGCGTTAAGCATGAACATTATATCTGGATCTTGTTTATTGCGAGACGGTCACTCATTTAAAATCACAGAATAAAGGTTGTTCTATTTATATGAGTAATATCTTTTATGGTCATGCACCCAATGTTAGGGGTTTATTCATGTTGAATCTTGATAGTGATGACACACATGTTCATAACATTGATGCCAAAAGATGTAGAATTGATAATGATAGTACCACTTTCTTGTGGCACTGCCATTTAGGTCATATTGGTGTAAAACGCACGAGGAAGCTCCATGCTGATGGACTTTTGGAGTCACTTGATTTTCAATCACTCGACACATGTGAACCATGCCTCATGGGCAAGATGACTAAAATGCCGTTCTCTGGAACAATTGAACGGGCGAGTGACTTATTGGAAATCATACATACTGATGTGTGCGATCCATTTATGGACTGGTGCAAGCATCTCGGAGTTGGAATAAGCGCTTTGATGAGGTGATCAAAGCGTTTGAGTTTATACAAGTTTACGAAGAAGCTTATATTTACAATAAAGTGAGTGGGAGCTCTATAGAGTTTCTAGTATTATATGTGGATGACATATTGCTGATTGGAAACAATATAGAAAATGCTGGAAGGCGTGAAGGAATATTTGAACAAGAGTTTTTCAATGAAGGACCTAGGAGAAGCTGCTTTCATATTAGGCATTAAGATCTATAGAGATAGATCGAGACGCTTAATAGCACTTTCACAGAGCACATACCTTGATAAAGTTTTGAAGAAGTTCAAAATGGAACTGTCCAAGAAGGGGTTCTTGCCTGTGTTACAAGGTGTGAAGTTGGGTAAGACTCAATGCCCAGTAACTACAGAAGATAGAGAAAAGATGAGTGTCATCCCCTATGTTTCAGCCATAGGCTCTATCATGTATGCAATGCTGTGCACAAGACCCGATGTCAGCCTTGCCATAAGTATGGCCGGAAGGTTTCAAAGTGATCCTGGAATGGAGCACTGGCAAGCGGTCAAGAATATCCTTAAGTACCTGAAAAGGACTAAGGAAATGTTTCTCATTTATGGAGGTGATGAAGAGCTCGTCGTAAAGGGTTATGTCGATGCAAGCTTTGACACTGATCCGGACGACTCTAAGTCGCAAACCGGATACATATTTATTCTTAACGGGGGAGCGGTAAGCTGATGCAGTTCCAAGCAAAGCATGGTAGCTGATTCTACGTGCGAAGCGGAATACATCGCAGCCGCGGAGGCGGCAAAGGAAGGTGTCTGGATGAAGCAGTTCATGACAGATCTTGGAGTAGTGCCGAGTGCACTGAATCCAATGAACCTGTTCTGTGACAACACTGGTGCCATTGCTCTGGCCAAGGAACCAAGGTTTCACAAGAGGACCAGACACATAAAGCGACGCTTCAACTCCATCCGCGATTACATCGTGGAGAAAGACATAAATATTTGCAAAGTGCACACGGATCTGAATGTTGCAGACCCGTTGACTAAACTTCTCCCAGGGGCTAAACATGATCAACACCAGAACTGCATGGGTGTTCGATTCATTACAATGTAAATCACATAGTGATGTGAACTAGATTATTGACTCTAGTGCAAGTGGGAGACTGTTGGAAATATGCCCTAGAGGTAATAAATAAAGTGTTTATTATTGTATTTCCTTGTTCATGAAATTATTTATTATCCATGCTATAATTGTATTAATTGGAAACATGGATACATGTGTGGATACATAGACAAACACAATGTCCCTAGTATGCCTCTAATGAACTAGCTCGTTGATCGAAAGATGGTTAAGGTTTCCTAGCCATGGACATGGGATGTCATTTGATAACGGGATCACATCATTAGGAGAATGATGTGATGGACAAGACCCAAACTACAAACGTAGCTTATGATCGTGTCAGTTTATTGCTACTGTTTTTCTGCATGTCAAGTATATGTTCCTATGACCATGAGATCATGCAATTCACAGATATCGGAGGAGTGCCTTGTGTGTATCAAACGTCGCAACGTAACTGGGTGACTATAAAGGTGCTCTACAGGTGTCTCCGAGGGTGTCTGTTGAGTTGGCATGGATCAATACTGGGATTTGTTACTCCGTGTGACGGAGAGGTATCCCAGGGCCCACTCGGTAATACAACATCACAATAAGCCTTGCAAGCAATGTGACTAAGTGTTAGTTACGAGATCTTGTATTACGGAACAAGTAAAGAGACTTGCTAGTAACGAGGTTGAACTAGGTATGGAGATACCAACGATCGAATCTCGAGCAAGAAACATACCAAAGAACAAAGGGAACATCATATGAGATTAACTGAATCCTTGACATAGAGGTTCGACCGATAAAGATCTTCGTAGAATATGTAGGAATCAATGTGGACATCCAGGTCCCGCCATTGGTTATTGACCATAGAGGTGTCTCGGTCATGTCTACATAGTTCTCGAACCCGCAGGGTCTGCACACTTAAGGTTTGGTGACGTTTCAGTAGTATAGAGTTGTGTATGGTGGTGATGTCACGAGGAGCTTGGAATGGTCCGAAGGTAAAGATTGATATATAGGAAGTCCCGTTTTGGTCGCCGAAAAAGTTTCGGGCTCATCGGTAGTGTACCGGGAGTGCCGGTAGTGTACCGGGAGGCCTCCGGGAGGAGTATTTGGACCCAAGAGGCTACATGGGCTGTGGGAGAGTGGAAACCAGCCCTTAGTGGGCTGGTGGAACAACCACACGAGGCCCATGCAGCTGGAAGAAAAAGTCCTAAGAGAAAAAGTGGAAAAAGGCAAAAAAAAAGGGTGAATCCTAGTCCTACTAGGATTGGAGGTGGACTCCACCTCCACCCTTGGTTCGGCCGACTCCTTGGTGGCTTGGCCCTTGGGCCAAGCCACCTCCTCTCTTCCTCCTATATATACTGGTGGTATTGAGGGTTTTTGCACTAGATATTCAGCCACGTGCTACCCGTTCCTCTAGTGCATAGTTTCTCCTCTAGATCGGTTTTCTGCAGTGCTTTGGCGAAGCCCTACCGGAATTGCTCCACCACCATTGCTGGAGCGCCATCAGGCTACTGGAGAACTCTTCTTCCTCTCCACTCCCTCTTGCTGGATCAAGACGGTGGAGATCGTCATCAAGCTGTACGTGTGCTGAACACGGAGATGCCGTCCGTTCAGTGCTAGATCGGAAGGATCGTGATCAAGTTCGTGGGACGGATCGTGATCGGATTGCGGGACAGATCGTGATTGGACCGTGGGACGGATCGTGATTGGATCGCGGGACGCACGACGATTTGGCTCGTGAAGACGTTCGACTACACCAACCGCGTTTCTTAACGCTTCCCGCTTAGCGATCTACAAGGGTATGTAGATCCACTCTCCCTCTCGTAGATGCTCATCACCATGGATAAATCTGCGTGTGCGTAGGAATTTTTTTGTTTCCCATGCAACGTTCCCCAACATACCTTTCATACGTTAGGTGTAATGGATATTCCTTGTCTCATGTATAGGTCTCCTAACCGGACGACCCGAAGAAGAGATCGCATCCTACCGAGGAAGCCTCCTGAAAGAACTGTCCACCCTTCATGAGCGGGCTCGGAAGGCCACGAAGAGCACGATAAAAGTGCTATGGCCCGCCGAGCAACCTCCGGAGGAGATGACCGGACTGGTTGATCGGTTGAAGGGAGCCCGAAGTCAGTTCGACCTATGGAAGACATCGTCCTGTCGAGTGGGAGCACGAGAGGCGTGGTGATGATCAAGACTCGTTATACCAGCCTTAACCCCGAGCATATGGATTGGGTTGGGCCGGCAGAGCCGGATGGGAAAGAAGTGCCGCTTCATTTGTTGTGCGACCAAGTGATGCCCGCCACTCGTCTTTCGCAGGAAGATTGCACCCTGGATGCCATAATAGACAATCTTGACCAGCAACCAAATGTATGATTTTATGTAACTATGTACTTTAAATCAAAAATTGCTCCGTCTGTGCTGTAAACTCTGTCTTAACCAGCCATCAGCTTCGACCTCCCGTGCTAAGAGCTTGGGAGTGTTCCTTATGAAATATCCCTTGATAAGAAGGAATTCCTTCGAGGAACCATGCAATCTGGCCATTTGGTGCGAACAAACAGAAAATGCACATGGAGATATGTTATATTACTACTTAGCGTAAGAAACATCTTCCAAAGAAAATAGTACCTCCATCGATACCTTCCTCCAGGCTGCTACGTAAATCATATATAGTAAGGTCGTATACTGCTAGTATGCGTCTATTGTCTTTTGATAGAAAAGAAGCCCGAGTAATGGTGACAACGACCATAATTTTATTTGTTGTTTCCATCGTAGCCGACCAATTTTCTGCTAAAGATAGCTAGCTTTTGGCTTCACATGTCTAAGGTACGTATCCGAATGACCCGGTCATAACAATCGCAGAGGTCCTCCCTTTACCCTCTAGCCGAACAATCGGGAACGTAGAGGGTAAGCACGGGAGCAAGGCAACCCAGCTTGGCAAAATCTTAGTTCGAATTGATGCATATAATGTCATAAAAATCAACAAGGGAAACTTGCATACACAATAAATGTGAATAGATGCTTAGAGTATAAAATCATTGGCTTCGGGAAGAAGCCCCCAGGTGTTGTGTTCGGATTTAACAGTTAAGGATGTATGCCAAAAATCTTAATACAATATCGGTTGAACCTAACATAGACTTGGGAAGAAAATAAAAAACCCAATTGTGCCAAAAATCAAGGTGGGAGGGAAAGGAAAAAATAAAGAAAAAGGAAAGAAAAGGAGGTAAAGGGTAAAGAGTATGACGACACCGGTTTATCCGTAGAAGCGCCGAAGACGAGCTGCGTTCCATTAGTTTGGTTCAAGGCGCTTATCCAACGGGTTTCGAAGACGGTAAGCCCCTCCCGCAAGTACTTAGTCAATTATGAAGGGGACCTCCCATTTGGGGTTGAGTTTATGTTTCTGCTTCTCTAGGAGTCGTAAGATGAGTTCACCCACATTATACGCTTTTGCCCTGACCTCCCTACTCTGGTAATGTCGGGCCCGCTGTTGATAAAAAGTAGAATGAGCCCGGGCTATGTCGCGCTCTCCTTCTAAGGCGTCCAGGTCGTCTAGCCGATCTAACTCGGCCTCCTTTTCCTCGTACATGTGCACCCTTGGTGTGTCGTGAATAATGTCATAGGGGAGGACCGCGTTTGCCCTGTAGACCATGAAGAACGGTGTGTATCCCATTGATCTGTTCGGGGTGGTGCGCAGGCCCCATAGAATGGAGTCAAGTTCCCCTACCCAATGACAGTCGGACTCATGCAGAGATCGGACCAAACGTGGTTTCAGGCCACTCATGATGAGGTTGTTTGCTCACTCGACTTGTCCATTGGTCTGCGGGTGATACACCGATGCGTAATCGAGCTTGATGCCCATTTTTGCGCACCAGTCTTTGACCTCTTGGGCTATGAAGTTGGATCCATTGTCTCTTATTATACTGTGAGAGACGCCGTAATGGTGTACCACGTCGGATATAAAGTCGATTACTGGTCCGGACTTGGTTGATTTGATAGGTTTTGCCTCTATCCATTTGGTTAATTTGTCAACCATGACCACTAGGTATTTATTTTTCTTGGTCCTCCCTTTAAGTGGTTCGACCATATCTAGCCCCCAGGCCGCAAAGGGCCAGGTAATCGGAATAATCCGAAGAGATGTTGGGGGCATGTGACTTTCATTTGCAATAAGTTGACACCCCACGCAGTGCTTGACAAGTGACTGGGCGTCCGCTCGAGCAGCGGGCCAGAAGAAACCGGCCCGAAAGGCCTTGCTAACTAAGGCCCTTGGCATGGCGTGATGGTCGCCCTTCCCTGCGTGGACTTCGGCTAAGAGTTATCGTCCTTCTTCCTCAGATATGCACCGATGTAGTACTCTGGTGGTGCTTTTGTTGTATAACTCACCCTCGTGGAATTTATAGGCTTTGGATCGCCGAATTATGCGTCGCGCCTCCGTCTGATCATTGGGGAGTTCTTTGCGAAGAAGGTAGGCAAGGAAGGGCTCGGTCCATGGCGCGATTACTGCCATGACCTCAGGAGCCAAGGGCATTTCTTCCATTACAAAGCCGCCGATGATTTGGTTGTGTGGTTCGTTTATAGGGGGAACAACCTCTTCCACGTTGGTGAGACCGGCGCCCTTATTATGGTCCTGCCAAACCACTGATGGCTTAAAGAGTCATTCCAAGAAAGTGTTTTTTTGGGACAGGGTCGCGTTTGGGCCCCATGCGGGCCAGTATGTCGGCGGCTGGGTTGTTGTCTCTAGCGACATGGTGAAATTCTAGCCCCTCAAACCGTGCGAATATCACGAGGACATCATTTCTGTATGCCACCATCTTCAGTTTTTTGGCATCGAATTCACCGTTGATTTGGGAGATGGCCAAGTTGGAGTCTCCCCGTACCTCCAGTCGTTGTATGCCCATTGATCCTGCCATCCGAAGACCGTGCAAGAGTGCTTCGTATTCGGCTGCATTGTTGGAATAGGCATACATGATCCGCAACACGTATCGAACGTTGTCGCTTATGGGGGATATGAGAATAACTCCAGCCCCCAGTTTGGCCAAAGTTTTGGATCCATCGAAGTACATCGTGCAATGGGAGTATGTACTATATTCCGTGGGGAGCTCTGCCTTTGTCCATTCGACAACAAAATCTGCCAGCACCTGAGATTTAATAGCTCATCGTGTCTTGTAGGCAATTTCAAAAGGAAGGATCTCAATGGCCCATTTGGCTATGCGGCCGGTGGCGTCCCTGTTGTTGATTATATCGTTCAGAGGTACTTCAGATGCCACCATAACCGAACACTCTTGAAATTAGTGTCTTAGTTTCCGTGATGCCATAAATACTGTATAGGCTATCTTCTGGTAGTGCGGGTATCTGGACTTGCACTGTAATAGACCGACTTTTGTATCCGGAATTTTTATCCCTCCTCCTCTTGTTCGATGACGAGCACTGTGGTAACGACTTGGTTGGTGGCTGATATGTATAATAACATGGGTTCACCAGCGCCTGGTGCTATGAGTATGGGATTACATGCTAGCAATGTTTTAATTTCTTCTAATGCAGTCGCTGCTTCATTGGTCCATTCAAAATTGTTAGTCCGTTTCAGCAATCTGTAGAGCGGTAAAGCCTTTTCGCCGAGGCGGGAGATAAAGCGGCTTAGCGCCGCCATGCAACTAGCCAACCTCTAGACATGATTTAGCTCTGTGGGGACTGCAAGTTCTAATAGGGCGCGGATCTTAGCCGGATTTGCTTCTATTCCTCTATGGGAATTGATGAATCCGAGCAGTTTACCAACGGGGACTCCGAATACACATTTCTCCAGATTGATTCATATATCGTACTCACGTAGGCTGGCAAAGGTTTGCCTTAGGTCGTCAATCAGCTGGCTGACGTGTTTGGTTTTGATTACCACATCATCCACGTATGCCTCGACTGTTTTACCGACTTGTTTTGCGAGACAAGTCTGGATCATGCGCTGGTATGTAGCCCCAACGTTTTTTAGCCCGAAGGGCATCGTGTTGAAGTAGAATGGCCCATAAGGGGTGATGAATGCGTTTGCGGCTTGATCGGATTCTTTCATTTTGATATCATGGTATCTGGAATAAGCTTCAAGGAAACACAATGAGTCTTGTCCGGATGTGGTGTCAATAATCTGGTCTATGCGTGGTAGGGGGCAAGGGTCCTTAGGGCATGCCTTGTTTAGGTCTTTAAAGTCGACGCACAACCACCTGGATTTGTCTTTCTTTGGTACCATCACCAGGTTTGCCAACCATTTGGGGTGCTTAATCTCCCGTATGAACCCAACCTCTAGCAGTTTGGCTAAATCTTCACCCATAGCTTGTCATTTGGGCTCGGGAAAGTGACACAGAGTCTGCTTAACGGGCTTGAAGCTTGCGATGATGTTCAGACTATGTTCTGCTAGCCGTCGTGGGATTCCAGGCATATCGGAAGGATGCCAGGCGAAAATGTCCCAGTTTTCTCGTAAGAATGCTCGTGGTGCTTCGTCCACTATGGGGTCCAGCTGAGCTCCGATGGACGCTGTCTTATTGGGGTCCGTTGGGTGTACCTAAATTTTAACGATTTCATCTATAGGTTTAAAGGAAGTGGGTTTGAGCCTTGTGCTAAGGATCACATCGTCCTTGTCTACTGTTGACCGAAGTGATGTCAGTTCTTCAACAGCGAAGGTCTCAGCTAGTGCCTCGAGGACGGGCGATGCTGTTTTGTTTTCATCTCGAAGGGCTATATTCGGATCACTGGCGATTGTGGTTACCCCGTTTGGGCCTGGCATATTGAGCTTCATATACCCATAATGTGGTATAGCCTGGAATTTTGTGAAGGCGTCATGCCCCAACAGGGCATGGTAGCCACTGGGGAAGGGCACAATATGGAAGAGAAGTTCTTTAGATTGGTAGTTTTCGGGCGTGCCAAACATTACGTCTAGGGTGATACGTCCTGAACAACGCACCTCTTTCCCAGAAATGATCCCCCGAAATGTCGTATTGCTATGCTCGATGCAATATTGGTCGAACTGCATTTTTTCCAGGGTATCTTCATAGATAAGGTTTAAACCACTGCCGCCATCCATTAGCACTTTATGCAACCTGAAGCCATCGGCGACGGGGTTTAGGACCAGTGTGGCCCGTGTATGACCGGGATGAATGGCTGGTTGGTCAGTATCTCCGAAGGTAATGGGTATGTCTGCCCATGAACTTGTTGCTGCCACATGATAGACCTGTTCGAGTTCTCTAAGAGCTCTTTTCCTCCTGTTCCTTGAGGGGAATGTTTCGTAGATCGTCAGGACTTCGACGTTGTATTCTGGTGGCAATGTGGAGCTCCTGTTCGGCGGTAGTGCCTCAAGGATGGCTTCACCGCTTTTTGCAACCTGCCTGACGACCCAACAAGATCTAAAGGCTACGAGTCGGGCTTGTGTTTAGCAATACATAATGTAGAGGGCATGGTTTATACAATTGCCCGTGAAGGACAGTTCTGACCCCTGTAAGGGGTCTATTTGTCTTTTCGGCGGGTTCGAGTTCGGCTAGCCGCTTTGGAGGTATCCTATTTTTCCGATCTCCTTTAGGGTACTCATTAAAGGTTGGTTTCGAAAGTAGCCGTTCGGCTTGCCAAGTGCTCTCCGTGGCACAATATTTTTGTACCAAGTCCGACACCTTGGTGAAGTCGCGAATGTGCCGACGAGCTAGGGCATTGAGAATCCCTTGGTCATGGCAATTGCGATTGAAGGTTGCCATTACCTCCTGGTCACTAAGACCTCGTGCTTTGTTTCTAGCGAGGAGTCTAGCCCAAAAATGACGAACCGACTCTCCTCGTAACTGCTAACATCCCGTAAGTCAGAAAACTTGGACTCTGCTGTGATGCTTGAGTGCTCGACTTGGGTGGTGGGTGGGAAAAACTTTGATTCCACGTCATGACGTGAGTCCGGAATTATGGGTTCCGAGTTGCGTGCTAGATTCATGACCGATACCGATCTATATCCGAAGCAAACTCTAGGGCCTGGGTTGCAAGCAGGGTCTCGATGATCAGAGATTGGGATATAAACCGTTTTTAATTCTGGTCATTGGGGGGGCGAGTCCCCAGCCGGACACTCGACGGTGGCGACTAAGTGAGTGACCGTGGGGATGAGAATCTCCCTAATGTTGGGTTTAAGCCCGATCCGGTTATAGACCGGGGTCTGGTCATCAGTCATATGCATGGTCTGAATCCGATCAAACAACTTGTTTAGAAACGAGGCGACGGTAGGATGAGTGTCGCTGAGGCGCATGGGGTCGATCTGCGGCATCGTAGTTTCGGAGTCGCTTGAAAGCGGATCCGAGTCCTGTTCGGCCATAGCGGATCTAGGCACAACGACTGGATTGGGCGTTCTAGATAGCCCGAGGGTGAAGGTCACCTCAGAGGTGGGTCCCGATGTCTTCGGCGTCGAGGCGTCGGGATATGTGGGCTCCTCCATGAGAGTTGAGGGTCCCATCAAGACAAGTTCTCCCCGTGAATCAGCGATGAACTCTAGGGTTCTAAATCTGATTCCTTGATCGGGGGCAAAGCTTCCGGTCTAGCCAAGATGGCCGGTCGGGTCGGCATGCGACAAGACGTTGCCACCTGTGAAGATCTGATCAGGGATGAGAATATCCTGGCTATAGATCTCGTTGCTTATGACAAGGCGAGCCATCGATTCCTTTGGCGATCATAGTGGAACTCTCAATGAAAGCACCAATGTCAGTGTCAAAACCGGCGGATCTCGGGTAGGGGGTCCCGTGCTGTGAGACTAGGATCGATGGTAACAGGGGACGAAGGAGACGATGTTTACCCAGGTCCGGTCCCTCCTATGGAGGTAAAACCCTACGTCCTGCTTGATTATATTGATGATATGAAGGTTACAGAGTTGATCTACCTCGAGATCGAATAGCTAAACCCTAGACGAGTTTCTCTGCCCTACAATCTAAAACCCGCCGACTTATATAAACACCGAGGGTACCTAGGGTTTACACATGGTGGTTTGCACCTCGAAGGGAAAACCATGCCTATCTACTATTAAAAACTTGGAGGACACGCCACGACTCCTGAAGCTTCCTCCCTGGCGACAGGGCCTTTGATCAATCAATGCTCAGCCAGTGGCCCAGATAGTCCGGCCCATGAGAAATAGGTCGGTTATCTGAGGACCCCTTAAACTAGGACTCCCTCAAATGGTGCAAAAGAAAATCCTCATCATCGTCAACCTACTCATCCAAGAGTGGCAAATGAAGTGCAGATTGACAAAATCATTGATGACATCAATGCACCAGGTCCCCTCACTCTCTCAAAAGCTTAACATTTGTCTAACTTTTGTGGGTACTTTGATTTTTCCTCTATCATAGAGCCCACTAAAGTTGATGAAGCATTTATGGAGCCTAAGTGGATTCAAGCTACGCAAGAGGAATTGCATGAATTCAAGTTCAACAATGTGTGGGAACTTATCAAGCGGCTAGATCCTCGCAAGCATAACATCATAGGTACCAAGTGAATCTACCACAACAAGCAAGATGAAAATGGCCAAGTGGTATGGAATAAGGCTTGTCTTGTAGCTCAGGGCTACACACAGGTTGAGGGAATTGACTTTGATGAAACCTTTGCCCTTGTTGCTAGACTTGAAGCTATTCACATATTGCTTGCTTATGCTAACCATCACAATATCATTTTATATCAAATGGATGTGAAAAGTGCATTCCTCAATGGTAATCTTGAGAAAGAAGTAATGTTGCTCAACCCCCAGGTTTTGAAGACCCTAAGTATCCTGACAAAGTCTTCGGACTCAACAAGGCCCTCAATGGCCTCAAGCGGGCCCCTCAAGCATGGTATGACACTCTAAAGGAATTCCTCATGCAGAAAGGCTTCAAACCTGATTCACTCGACCCAACCCTTTTCACAAAATCCTATGACAATGAATTATTCGTGTGCCAAATATATAGACAACATTTTCTTTGGCTGTACTGACAAACGTTACAGTGATGAATTTGATTATATGATGAGTGAAGAATATCAGATGTCTATGATGGGGGAGTTGAAATTATTCTTAGGTCTTAAAATACATGAGCAACACAATGGCATCTTCATCTCTCAAGAGAAATACCTCAAGTATGTCATGAAGAAATTCTGCATGCAAGACTACAAGGCGCCAAAACACCAATGCCTTCAAAAGGCCACCTATGCACTGAAAAAATGGTAAAGATTTCGATCAGAAGGTATATCGCTCCATGATTGGCTCTTTATTGTATCTATGTGAATCTAGGCCAGATATTATGCTTAGTGTTTGCATTTGTGCCCGATTCCAAGCAACACCGAAGGAATCACACCATAAGGCTATGAAGCATATTCTTCGATACTTAGCTCACACACCAACGCTTGGATTATGGTATCCCAAGGGCTCAAATCTTGACCTCATCGGATACTCTAATGCTGACTATGCTGGTGATCGATTGGATCACAAGTCAACCTCAGGCACATGTCATTTCCTTAGACGATCCTTAGTCTGTTGGTCCTCAAAGAAGAAGAACCGCGTGTCATTATCTACTTCTGAAGCTGAGTACATTGCTGCTGGTTCCTGTTGCGCTCAGTTGCTATGGATTAAGCAAACCCTCAAGGACTACGACATCAAGTTGAAGAATGTGCCTCTCTACTACGACAACGAGAGCGCTGTCAAGATTGCTTACAACCCAATTCAACATTTCAAGATCAAGCACATCCATATATGTCATCACTTTGTTCAAGATCATGTATTGAAGGATGACATCTCCATCGACCACGTGAACACTAAAGAACAACTGGCTGATATCTTCACAAAGCCCTTGGATGAGAAAAGATTTTGCAAGTTGAGGTGTGAGCTAAATATCTTAGAATCTTCGAATGTTATTTGAAAAGACACACATCCTAACCCTTATGCAAAATTGATGACTTAGATGTGCAACACACGAACTAACGTTTTCCTTCAATCAATGAAGAATAACCCTCTAAGTGTGAAGAAATTAATGAAGAAATTGATGCTCAGAACCCTACAATAATTGTACGGAGTGTGTGAAATCACCATTCTTATACGGTGGGTCATGCCACCAACCATAGTTGAAATTCTTCAAAGTTGAGGTTTTTGTCATTTTGCAAATTCTTCAAATCTTCAAATTTTCAAACTATGAAATTGGTGTTCTTCATTGACTATACATTTATATATAAAATTGAGTTTTCAAGTCCTCAACAACATCCACTTATTGCTATGTCTTCAAGTTGATTTTCTTCTGAGTGAATGTGATCGGACCCGTTCCCCCTCTATGCTAAACTCAACCAAGTCTATTCACAAATTCTTCATATGCGTTCTATTTGAAACCCGCTCAAAGTCTTAAATGTGTCCTTGTCACCTGAAGAATTTGCGAAAGAAACGTTAAAATTTTCAAACTTCAATTTTGGTGGTTGCCGCTCTCACCAGTCCCACTTCCCACGACTGGATAACCCACGACCCCCCACTATCTCCACTTCTCAGTACGTGGGTGACCGAGAACCCACAAGTGTAGGGATCGTTTGTAGCCTTTTTCGATAAGTAAGAGTATCAAACCCAACAAGGAGATAAAGGTAGAATTAATATTCTCTCAAGTTCTATCGACCACCGATACAACTCTACGCATGCTAATGCTTGCTTTACCTAGAACAAGTATGAAACTACTTTATCAGAATAAAACTAGAAGTATTTTGCAAGATAATAAAGAATGTGGAAATAAAAGTTAGGTGTTGTTTTAATAAAAGAACAATAGAAGGAAATACCATAGTAGAAAGCTTTTTGTGTAACGCAAGAGAAAGATTGTCCCTAGGCAATTGAATACGATACGATAGATACTTGTTATATGCAATGAGGGAGAGGCATGAGCTAACATACTTTCTATACTTGGATCATATGCACTTATGATTGGACCCCTAGCAAGCATCTGCAACTACTAAAGATCATTAAAGTAAAACCCAACCATAGCATTAAGTATTAAGTCCTCTTTACTCCCATACGCAACGACCCACCTACTCAAGTTTGTGCTTCTGTCACTCAAGCAACCCACCATAGGCAAATCATGAACATATTGCAACACCCTACGACGGGATCCCTCACTCCTGCGCGACACGAAGGGCACCATAGGACAACACCACATCAACATACAACTCACATCCATAACATCATACCACAATTAACCCATAGGACAAAGGATATCTACTCAAAGATCATAGGATAGCCAAATATCATTGGGAGATAATATATGGAGTTGAGAACCATGTTTAAGTAGAGATTACAGCGGGGTAGAGAGGTGTTACACTGCTGCATATAGGGGGAGAGAGTTGGTGTTGATGGCAGCAAGATTGTTGATGTAGATCGCCGTCATGATGATTACCCCGGCGACGTTGCGGCGCCACCGAGAGAAAGGGGGAGAGATCCCCCTCCTTCTTATTATTACTTAGCCTCCCCCTATGTGGGAGGAGAGTTTCCCCTCTGGTCCATGGCCTCTATGGTGGCGGAGGGGCGGGAGCCCTTCTGAGATTGGATCTCCCTCTCTGTTCTCTTTTATTTCGCGTTCCTGTTTTCTGGTCGAAAACCGTTTCTTATATTACCGGAGATCCGTAACTCCGATCGAGCTAAAATTTTGAGAGGATTTTTATCCAAAAATAAGCTTTCTTCCGGATGAAGGAGATCTCCAACCGACATACGAGGTGAGCACCACCGACCAGGGCGCGTCTGGGACTTGGTCCGCGCCCTGGTGTCTTGTGCCTGCCGTGGGCCTTCATTTGCATTTATTGCACTTCTAAAAATTCACAAATATTCCAAAAAATCTTCATAATTTATTTATTGTGTTTGGACTTCATTTGATATGGAATTTCTGTGAAATAGGCTAGTCCAATAAATCATATAAATTGTTGCCAAAAGTATGTGAAAGTTGTATAATATTGGCATGAAACAATCAAAAAGTATAGATACGACAGAGACGTATCAGTATCCCTAAGCTTAATACATGCTCTTCCTCGAGTAGGTAAATGATAAAAAATATAATTTTTGATGTGGGATGCTACCTAGCATAATATTGATCATATATCTAATCATGGCATGAATATTAAGAAACATGTGATTCAAAGCAATAGTGTAGTTTTGACATGAAGACTTTAATACTCAGGCATCCCAACAAACAATCATGTCTTTCGAAATATCAAGGCTAAAAAACGCTATCTCTACAAAATCATATAGCCTTGTCATGCTATGTCTTCTTAACAAAAAGTATAAATCATGTACTACCCCGGTGTCAACCAAGCAATTGGTTCATACTTTTTAATGCACTTCAGCATTTTCAACTCTCACGCAATACATGAGCACAAACCATGGATATAACTGTTGGGGAACGTCGCATGGGAAACAAAAATTTTCCTACGCACACGCAAACCTATCCATGGTGATGAGCATCTACGAGAGGGAGAGTGGATCTACATACCCTTGTAGATCGCTAAGCGGGAAGCGTTAAGAAACGCGGTTGGTGTAGTCGAACATCTTCGCGATCCAAATCGCCGAGCGTCCCGCGATCTCATCACGATCCGTCCCGCGATCCAATCACGATCCGTCCCGTGAACTCATCACGATCCGTCCCGCGATCTCATCACGATCCGTCTCACGATCTTGATCACGATCTGTCCTACGAACTCATCACGATCCGTTCCGCGATCTCATCACGAACCGTCTCGCGATCTCGATCACGGTCCTTCCGATCTAGCGCCGAACGGACGGCACCTCCGCGTTCAGCACACGTGCAGCTTGATGACGATCTCCACCATCTTGATCCAGCAAGAGGAGGTGGAGAGGAGAGAGAGTTCACCGGCAGCGTGACGGCGCTCCGGTGATGGTGGTGGAGTGATTCCGGCAGGGCTTCGCCTAAGCGCTGCGGAAAACCGATCTAGAGGAGAAACTGTGCACCGGTGAAACGGGTAGCACGTGGCCGGAAATTCTGTCCAAAAACCACCCAATCCACTAGTATATATAGGAGGAGAGGAGAGGAGAGGCAGCCAAGGCCTTTGGGTCGGCCGAAATAGGAGGTGGGAAGAAATCCTACTTCACCTCCAATCCTAGTTGGAGTAGGATTGCCTCCTATTGGCTGATTTTCCACTTTTTGCTTTAGGACTTTCTCTCCTGCGCCATGGGCCTTTGTGGCTGTTTTCCCAGCCCAATAAGGGCTGGTTATTATTCTCCCACAGCCCATGGACCTCTTGGGGTCGAAGTACCCCTCCCGGAGGTCCTCCGGTACACTACCGGCACTCCCGGTACAATACCGATACTCCCGGTACACTACCGATGAGCCCGAAACTTTTCCGGAAACCAAACTGGGACTTCCTATATATGAATCTTTACCTCCGGACCATTCCGGAGCTCCTCGTGACGTCCGGGATCTCATCCGGGACTCCGAACAACCTTCGGTCACCACCATACATAACTCTACACTACCGAAACGTCACCGAACCTTAAGTGTGCAGACCCTGCGGGTTCGAGAACTATGTAGACATGACCGAGACACCTCTACGGTCAATAACCAATGGAGGGACCTGGACGTCCACATTGGTTCCTACATATTCTACGAAGATCTTTATCGGTCGAACCTCTATGTCAAGGATTCAGTTAATCCCGTATATCGTTCCCTTTGTTCTTCGGTATGTTACTTGCCCGAGATTCGATCGTCGGTATCTCCATACCTAGTTCAACCTCGTTACTGGCAAGTCTCTTTACTCGTTCCGTAATACAAGATCCCGTGACTAACACTTAGCCACATTGCTTGCAAGGCTTGTTGTGATGTTGTATTACCGAGTGGGCCCTGAGATACCTCTCCGTCACACGGAGTAACAAATCCCAGTCTCGATCCATGCCAACTCAACAAACACCATCGGAGATACCTGTAGAGCACCTTTATAGTCACCCAGTTACGTTGCGACGTTTGATACACACAAGGCACTCCTCCGATATCCGTGAGTTGCATGATCTCATGGTCATAGGAACATATACTTGACATGCAGAAAACAGTAGCAATAAACTGACACGATCATATGCTATGTTTGTAGTTTGGGTCTTATCCATCACATCATTCTCCTAATGATGTGATCCCGTTATCAAATGACATCTCATGTCCATGGCTAGGAAACCTTAACCATCCTTTGATCAACGAGCTAGTCCATTAGAGGCATACTAGGGACATGGTTTTGTCTATGTACCCACACATGCATTTAAGTCTCCGATCAATACAGTTATAGCATGGATAATAAACGATTATCATGAACAAGGAAATATGATAATAACTAATTTATTATTGCCTCTAGGGCATATTTCCAACAGTCTCCCACTTGCACTAGAGTCAATAATCTAGTTCACATCACCATGTGATTCGCATTGTTATGAATCTAACACCCAATGAGTTTTGGGGCTCGATCATGCTTTGCATGTGAGAGAGGTCTTATAGTCAACGGGTCTGCGATATTCAGATCCGTGTGTACTTTGCAAATCTCTATGTCAAACCGTAATCACTGCTACCACACTCCACTTGGTACTATTTCCAAATGGCTGCTCCACTATACGTATCCAGATTGCTACTACTAGTCATCCGGATAGGTGTTAAAGCTTGCATCGACGTAACTCTTTACGACGAACTCTTTATCACCTCCATAATCAAGAAACATTTCCTTAGTCCTCTGGTTACTAAGGATAATTCCGACCGCTGTCCAGTGATCCACTCCTGGACCACTCTTGTACCCCTTGACAGACTCGTGGCAAGGCACACATAGGTGCGGTACACAGCATGGCATAATATAGAGCCTATGGCTAAGGCACAGGGGACGACATTCATCCTTTCTCTTTCTTCTGCCGTTGTCGAGCTTTGAGTCTCACTCAACTTCACACCTTACAAATCAGACGAGAACTATTTCTCTGGCTGATCCATTTTGAACTCTTTCAAAATCTTGTCAAGGTATGCACTCATTGAAAGTCTCATCAAGCATCTTGATCTATCTCTATAGATTTTGATGCTCAACAATTAGGTAGCTTTATCCAGGTCTTCCTTAGAAAAACACTTTTCAAACAACCTTTTATGCCTTCCAGAAATTCTACATTATTTCCGATCAACAATATGTCAACCACATATACTTATCAGAAACTCTATAGTGCTCCCACTCACTTTATTGCAAATACAAGTTTCTCGTAAACTTTGTATAAACATCAAAAACTTTGATCACCTCATCAAAGTGTATATTCCAACTCCGAGATGCTTGCTTCAGTCCATGGAAGGATCACCAAAGCTTGCACACCTTTTAGCATCCTTAGGGCTGACAAAACCTTCTGGTTGTATCACATACAACCTTTCCTCAAGTAAACCGTTAAGGAAATGATGTTTTGACATCCATCTGTCAGATTTCATAATTGAAAACGCAGCAACTGCTAACATAATTCCAACAGACTTTAGCACCACTACGAGTGAGAAAATCTCATCGTAGTCAACTCCTTGAACTTGTCACAAACAACTTTGCAACAAGTCGAGCTTTACAAATGGTGATATTTACCATCAGCGTCTGTCTTCATTTTTAAAGATCCATTTGTACTCAACGACCTGCCGTCCAACGAGCAAGTCTACCAAAGTCTATACTTGGTTTTCATACATGGATCCTATCTCGGATTTCATGGTCTCATCCATTTGTCGGAATCCGGGCCCATCATCGCTTCTCCATAGCTCGTAGGTTCATCGCTGTCCAACAACATGACCTTTAAGACAGGGTTGTTGTACCACTCAAGAGCAGTACACGTCCTTGTCGACCTACGAGGTTCGATAGTAACTTGATCCGAAGCTTCATGATCATCATCATTAACTTCTTTCTTCAACTAACATAGGCTTCACAGAAACAACTTTTTGCGCTGCGCTACTCTGATTGAAACAAGGTTCAATAACCTCATCAAGTTCTATCTTCCTCCCACTCAATTCTTTCGAGGGAAACCTTTTCTCAGGAAAGGATCCATTCCAGCAACAAACACTTTGCACTCGGATCTGAGATAGAAGGTATACCCAACTGTTCTTGGCGTATTCTATGAAGATGCATTTGTCCGCTTTGGGTTTGAGCTCATTAGGTGAAAACATTTTCCACACAAGCTTCGCAGCCCCAAACATCAAGAAATGACAGCTTTAGGTTTCTATCAAACCATAATTCACACGGTGTCATCTCAACGGATTTAGATGGTGCCCTATTTTAAAGTGAATGCGGTTGTCTCTAATGCATAACCCTAAAACGATAGTATTAAAACGATAAGAGACATCATAGTATGTGCTATATCAAATAAGGCATGACTACGACGTTCGGACACACCATCACACTATGGTGTTCCAGGTGGCGTGAGTTGTGAAACAACTTTCACATTGTCTAAATTTGTATGCCAAACTCGTAACCCAGATATTCACCTCCACGATCATATCGCAGAAATTTTTATCTTCTTGTCACGATGATCTTTAAACTTCACTCTGAACTTTGCTTTGAACCTTTCAAACAATTCAGACTTGTGTTTCATTAAGTAAATATACACTATATCTACTCAAATCATCAGTGAAGGTAAGAAAACAATGATATTCACTGCAAGCTATAAACACTCATTGGATCGTATACATCAACATGCATTGTTTCCAATAAGTCACTTGCCCGTTTCATCAAGCCAGAAAACGGGGTTTAGTCATCTTACCAAAAGGCATGGTCCGCATGTCTCAACCGATTCAAAATCGAATGAGTCCAAAGATCCATCAACATGGAGTTTCTTCATGCGCTTTATACCAATATGACATTTAGCGGCAGTGCCACAAGTATGTGGTACTATCATTATTAACTTTGCATCTTTTGGCATCATTGTTATGAACATGTGTATTACTATGATCAAGATTCAATGAACCACACTTACTAGGTGCATGACCATTGAAGGTATTTATTCATGTAAGCAGAATAACCATTATTCTCTAACTTGAATGAATAACCGTGTTGCAATAAACATGATCTAATCACGTTCATGCTTCAATGCAAAACACCAAATAAAATTTAGGTTCGTCACTAATCCCGAAGGTAGAGAGAGCGTGCGATGTTTGATCATATCAACCTTGGAAACATTTCCAACACACATCGTCACCTCACACTTAGCTAGTTCTCCATTTATTCCGTAGCTTTTATTTCGAGCAACCGAACCGGTATCCAATACCCAGGTGCTACTAGGAGTACTAGCAAGGTACACATCAATAACATGCATATCAAATATACTTCTGTCGACTTAGCCAGCCTTCTTATCTACCATGTATCCAGGGTTGTCCCGCTTCAGTGACCGTTCTCCTCATAATGGAAGCACTCAGTCTCGGGTTTAGGTTCAACTTTGGGCTGCTTCACTAGAGCAGCAACTGACTTGCCATCCATGAAGTTTCCCTACTTGCCCTTGCCCTTCTCGAAACTAGTGGTTTTTACTAACCATCAACACTTTGATGCTCCTTTTTGACTTCTACCTTCGCGGTGTCAAAACATCGCGAGAAGCTCAGGAATCATTTCTATCCCTGGCAATTTATAGTTCATCACCAAGTTCTAGTAGCTTAGTGATAGTGACTTGGAGAACTATATCAATCACTATCTTATCTGGAAGATCAACTCCCACTCGATTCAAGCGATTGTGGCACCTAGACAATCTAAGCACATGCTCAACTATTGAGCTATTCTCTTTCGTCTTGCAAGCAAAGAATCTTTGTTTGAGATCTCATATCTCATAACACGGGCACGAGCCTGAGATCACAATCTCAGCTCTTAGAACATCTCGTATGTTCCGTGACGTTCAAAACGTCTTGGAGCCTCAATTCTAAGTCGTAATGCATGACGCACTAAACTATCAAGTAGTCATCAGAACGTGCCTGTCAGATGTTCACAACATCTACAGACGACGCTAGAGGGGGTGGCGTACCGAACGGTGCATTAAGGACATAAGCCTTCTATGCAGCAATGAGGACAATCCTCATATCACGGACCCAGTCCGCAATATTGCTACCATCATCTTTCAACTCTATTTCTCTAGGAACATATAAAAAACACACGGGAGCTACAGTGCGAGCTAGTAATCTACAACATAATTTGCAAAGACACTACTGACTATGTTCATGATAATGAGTTCAATTAATCATATTACTTAAGAACTCCCACTCAAATTGACATCCCTCAGGTCATCTGAGTGTCACATGATCCAAATTCACCAACTCGAGTCCGATCATCACGTGAGTTGAGGTGGCTTCAATGGTGAACATCATTATGTTGATCATATCTACTATATGACTCATGCTCGACCTTTCGGTCTCTTGTGTTCCGAGGCCATGTCTGTACATGCTAGGCTCGTCAAGTTTAACCCGAGTGTTCCGCATGTGCAAATCTGTCTTGCACCCGTTGTATGTGAACGTAGAGTCTATCACACCCGATCATCACGTGGTGTCTCAACACGACGAACTTTCGCAACGGTGCACACTTGGGGAGAACACAGTTCATCTTGAAATTTAAGTGAGGGATCACCTTATAATGCTACCGCCGTACTAAGCAAAACAAGGTGCATAAAAGGATTAACATCTCATGCAATTCATAAGTGACATGATATGGCCATGAACTTGTGTTTAAGATCTCCATCTTCGAAACACCGGCATGATCTCCATCGTCACCGGCACAACACCATGATCTCCATCATCTTGATCTCCATCAATGTGTTGCCATTGGGGTTGTCACGCCCTGCACGCTTCTACTACTATTGCTACCGTAGCGATAAAGTAAAGCATTACATAGCGCTTAATGATTGACACGCAGGTCATACAATAATTAAAGACAACCCTATGGCTCCTGCCGGTTGCCATACTCATCGACATGCAAGTCGTGATAATCTATACATCACATGATCATCTCATACATCACATATATCTCATCATGTAATTGGCCATATCACATCACAACATACCCTGCAAAAACAAGTTAGACGTCCTCTAATTGTTGTTGCATATTTTACGTGGCTGCTATGGGTATCTAGCAAGAACGATTCTCACCTACGCATAAACCACAACGGTGATACACTAGTTTGCTTTTCAACCTTCTCAAGGACCACCTTTGTCGAATCCGATCCAACTAAAGTGAGAGAAACTGTCACCCGCAAGCCATCTAGGCAACAAGTTGCGTCGAGGGAACCGGTCTCTCGTAAGCGTACGAGTAATGTTGGTCTGGGCCGCTTCATCTCACAATCCCGCTGAACCAAAATACGACCAAGGGAGGAAGCAATCTAAGCATCAACGCCCACAAACCTTTTGTGTTCTACTCGAGATCTCATCGAACCATCAACCTAGCTCATGATGCCACTGTTGGGGAACGTCGCATGGGAAACAAAAATTTTCCTACGCACACGCAAACCTATCCATGGTGATGAGCATCTACGAGAGGGAGAGTGGATCTACATACCCTTGTAGATCGCTAAGCGGGAAGCGTTAAGAAACGCGGTTGGTGTAGTCGAACATCTTCGCGATCCAAATCGCCGAGCGTCCCGCGATCTCATCACGATCCGTCCCGCGATCCAATCACGATCCGTCCCGTGAACTCATCACGATCCGTCCCGCGATCTCATCACGATCCGTCTCACGATCTTGATCACGATCTGTCCTACGAACTCATCACGATCCGTTCCGCGATCTCATCACGAACCGTCTCGCGATCTCGATCACGGTCCTTCCGATCTAGCGCCGAACGGACGGCACCTCCGCGTTCAGCACACGTGCAGCTTGATGACGATCTCCACCATCTTGATCCAGCAAGAGGAGGTGGAGAGGAGAGAGAGTTCACCGGCAGCGTGACGGCGCTCCGGTGATGGTGGTGGAGTGATTCCGGCAGGGCTTCGCCTAAGCGCTGCGGAAAACCGATCTAGAGGAGAAACTGTGCACCGGTGAAACGGGTAGCACGTGGCCGGAAATTCTGTCCAAAAACCACCCAATCCACTAGTATATATAGGAGGAGAGGAGAGGAGAGGCAGCCAAGGCCTTTGGGTCGGCCGAAATAGGAGGTGGGAAGAAATCCTACTTCACCTCCAATCCTAGTTGGAGTAGGATTGCCTCCTATTGGCTGATTTTCCACTTTTTGCTTTAGGACTTTCTCTCCTGCGCCATGGGCCTTTGTGGCTGTTTTCCCAGCCCAATAAGGGCTGGTTATTATTCTCCCACAGCCCATGGACCTCTTGGGGTCGAAGTACCCCTCCCGGAGGTCCTCCGGTACACTACCGGCACTCCCGGTACAATACCGATACTCCCGGTACACTACCGATGAGCCCGAAACTTTTCCGGAAACCAAACTGGGACTTCCTATATATGAATCTTTACCTCCGGACCATTCCGGAGCTCCTCGTGACGTCCGGGATCTCATCCGGGACTCCGAACAACCTTCGGTCACCACCATACATAACTCTACACTACCGAAACGTCACCGAACCTTAAGTGTGCAGACCCTGCGGGTTCGAGAACTATGTAGACATGACCGAGACACCTCTACGGTCAATAACCAATGGAGGGACCTGGACGTCCACATTGGTTCCTACATATTCTACGAAGATCTTTATCGGTCGAACCTCTATGTCAAGGATTCAGTTAATCCCGTATATCGTTCCCTTTGTTCTTCGGTATGTTACTTGCCCGAGATTCGATCGTCGGTATCTCCATACCTAGTTCAACCTCGTTACTGGCAAGTCTCTTTACTCGTTCCGTAATACAAGATCCCGTGACTAACACTTAGCCACATTGCTTGCAAGGCTTGTTGTGATGTTGTATTACCGAGTGGGCCCTGAGATACCTCTCCGTCACACGGAGTAACAAATCCCAGTCTCGATCCATGCCAACTCAACAAACACCATCGGAGATACCTGTAGAGCACCTTTATAGTCACCCAGTTACGTTGCGACGTTTGATACACACAAGGCACTCCTCCGATATCCGTGAGTTGCATGATCTCATGGTCATAGGAACATATACTTGACATGCAGAAAACAGTAGCAATAAACTGACACGATCATATGCTATGTTTGTAGTTTGGGTCTTATCCATCACATCATTCTCCTAATGATGTGATCCCGTTATCAAATGACATCTCATGTCCATGGCTAGGAAACCTTAACCATCCTTTGATCAACGAGCTAGTCCATTAGAGGCATACTAGGGACATGGTTTTGTCTATGTACCCACACATGCATTTAAGTCTCCGATCAATACAGTTATAGCATGGATAATAAACGATTATCATGAACAAGGAAATATGATAATAACTAATTTATTATTGCCTCTAGGGCATATTTCCAACAATAACACTATGGGTGGAATAGAATGTGGTGATAGGTTACAAAGGGGTAAAAGTGGAGAAGAAAGTCTCACATCAACTCAACGTATCAATATGCTTTGGAGATGCCCATCAATTGATATCAATGCGAGGAGTAGGGATTGCCATGCAACGGATGCACTAAAAGCTATAAGTGTATGAAAGCTCAATATGAAAACTAAGTGGGTGTGCATCTAACTCTAAAATGAAAAATTCCCACTAGTATATGAAAGTGACAACATAGGAGACTCTCTATATGAAAAACATGGTGCTACTTTGAAGCACAAGTGTGGAATTAGCAAGCCCCTTCTCGCTTTGTCTCTCGTCATTTTTTCTTTTTCTTTCTTTCTTTCTTTTTTATTTTTATTTCCTTTTTTTCTTTTTATCCCTTTTTTCTTTTTCTTTTTTTTCTTTGTTCGGAGCCTCGTCCTGACTTGTGGGGGAATCATAGTTTCCATCATTCTTTCCTCAGTGGGACATGCTCTAATAATGAATAATGATGATCATCACACTTCTATTTACTTATAACTCTAGATTACAACTCGATACCTAGAACAAAATATGACTCTATATGAATGATGTGCAATTATCTAGTGTAACAAAGATATCAAAAAATGGACAAGCCATGGAAACATCATGCTAGCTATCTTACGATCATGTAAAGCAATATGACAATGAATGCTCAAGTCATCAAAACGGAAGCGGTGGAAGTTGCATGGCAATATATCTTGGAATGGCTATGGGAATGCCATAATAGGTAGGTATGGTGGCTTTTTTAGGAAGATATAATAAGTATTATGTGTGATAGAGCGTATCATATCATGGGGTTTGGATGCACCGGCGAAGTTTGCGCCGACTCTCGAGGCGAGAATGGGCAATGTGCGGTACCGTATAGACTAGCAAATTACGGAAAGGTAAGAGTGCGTATAATCCATGGAATCACTTTAGTCATAAAGAACTCATATGATTATTGCAAAAGTTTATTACCCCTCGAAGCAAAGTATTACTATGCATGCCCCTAGGGGGGGAGGTTGGTAGGAGTTAACCATCGCGTGCCCCCGACCTTCACGCAAAGATAGACAATCAAGGATAAATTGTGCTCCAACTTCCTAGCATAACAAGAGACTATATGTGCATGCTTCGGGAATCATAAACCTTAACACAAATATCTTAACTAAACAAGATCATCCACTAGTGCATCCCGCATATTATCATCTATATACCGCAAAACTATTGCAAGGAATCAAACATATCACACTCAGTGATCCCTAAGTTTTATGTAGGATTTTATGACTAACCATGTGAATGACCAATTCCCGTTGACTCTCTAAATAGATATAAGTGAAGCAAGAGAGTTTAATTATTTCTACAAAAGAACATGCTCTAATAAATATAAGTAAAGCAAAAGATCATTCTACAAATAACGGTTTTCTATGTGAAGAGAAACAGGCAATCCAAACTTCAAATGATATAAGTTAAGCACATGAAGCATTCTATAAAGCCATACTCAAAAGATATAAGTGAAGTGTTGGAAATATGCCCTAGAGGCAATAATAAAATGATTATTATTATATTTCCTTGTTCATGATAATTGTCTATTGTTCATGCTATAATTGCATTATCCGGAAACCGTAATACATGTGTGAATACATAGACCACAACATGTCCCTAGTGAGCCTCTAGTTGACTAGCTCGTTGATCAATAGATGGTCATGGTTTCCTAGCCATGGACATTGGATGTCATTGATAACGGGATCACATCATTAGGAGAATGATGTGATGGACAAGACCCAATCCTAAGCATAGCACAAGATTGTGTAGTTCGTCTGCTAGAGCTTTTCTAATGTCAAGTATCATTTCCTTAGACCATGAGATTGTGCAACTCCCGAATATCGTAGGAATGCTTTGGGTGTATCAAACGTCATAGCGTAAGTGGGTGACTATAAAGGTGCACTACAGGTGTCTCCGGAAGTGTCTGTTGGGTTGGCATGAATCGAGACTAGGATTTGTCACTCCGTGTGACGGAGAGGTATCTCTGGGCCCACTCGGTAATACATTGTCATAATGAGCTCAATGTGACTAAGGATCTAGTCACGGGATCATGTGTTATGGAACGAGTAAAGAGACTTGCCGGTAACGAGATTGAACAAGGTATAGGGATACCGACGATCGAATCCCGGGCAAGTAACATACCGATGGACAAAGGGAATTGTATACGAGATTAATTGAATCCCCGACATCGTGGTTCATCCGATGAGATCATCATGGAACATGTGGGAGCCAATATGGGTATCCAGATCCCGCTATTGGTTATTGGCCGGAGAGGTATCTCGGTCATGACTGCATGGTTCCCGAACCCGTCGGCTCTACACACTTAAGGTTCGGTGATGCTAGAGTCGTAATGGGAATTGTATGTGGTTACCAAAAGTTGTTCGGAGTCCCGGATGAGATCCCGGACGTCATGAGGAGTTCTGGGAATGTCTGGAGGTAAAGATTTATATATGGGAAGTCCAGTTTCAGTCACCGGAAAAGTTTCGGGGTTTATCAGTATTGTACCGGGACCACCGAAGGGCTTCTGGGGGTCCACCGGGAGGGTCCACCTGCCCCGGAGGACCTAATGGGATGTAGTTGGGTGGGAACCAGCCCCTTAGTGGGCTGGTGCACCCCCAAGGGCCCAAGGCGCCTAGGGTTGGAACCCCTAGGGGGTGGGGGCACCTCCCACCTAACTTGGGGGGCAAGTCCCCCTGCCCCCCTCTAGATGCATCCCGAGGGGCCGCCCCCCTCTCCCCTTCCCCCTATAAATAGTGGGGGTGGGAGGGCAGCCACACCCCTTCCCCTGGCGCATCCCTCCCCCTTCCGACACCTCCTCCTCCTCCGTAGCGCTTAGCGAAGCTTTGCTGGAGAACCACGAGCTCCACCGCCACCACGCCATCGTGCTATCGGATCTCTCCCTCAACTTATCCTCCCCCCTTGTTGGATCAAGAAGGAGGAGACGGCCCCGGGCTATACGTGTGTTGAATGTGGAGGCGCCGTTCGACGCTTGGATCGGATCTTCCGCGATTTGAATCGCCGCGAGTACGACTCCATCAACCGTGTTCTTCATAACGCTTCCGCTTAGCGATCTTCAAGGGTATGAAGATGCACTCACTCTCTCTCGTTGCTAGCATATCCTAGATTGATCTTGGTGACATGTAGGATTTTTTTGAATTATTACTACGTTCCCCAATAGTGGCATCATGAGCTAGGTCTATGCGTAGATTCTATGCACGAGTAGAACACAAGTAGTTGTGCGTGATGATTTGGTCAATTTTCTTGCTGTTACTAGTCCTATTTTGGTTCGGCGGCATTGTGGGATGAAGCGGCCCGGACCGACTTTACACTTATGCTTACGTGAGACTGGTTCCACCGCCTGACATGCACTTGTTGTATAAGGTGGCTAGCGGGTGTCTGTCTCTCCCACTTTAGTCGGATCAGATTCGATGAAGAGGGTCCTTACGAAGCGTAAATACCAATTGGCATATCACTGTTGTGGCTTTTGTGTAGGTAAGAAACATTCTTGCTAGAAACCCATAGCAGCCACACAAAACTTGCAACAACAATTAGAGGACGTCTAACTTGTTTTTGCAGGGTATGCTATGTGATGTGATATGGCCAAAAGGATGTGATGAAATATATGTGATGTACGAGATTGATCATGTTCTTGTAATAGGAATCACGACTTGCATGTCGATGAGTATGACAACTGGCAGGAGCCATAGGAGTTGTCTTAATTTATTGTATGACCTGCGTGTCAATCAAAAACGCCATGTAATTACTTTACTTTATTGCTAATCGTTAGCCATAGTAGTAGAAGTAATAGTTGGCAAGAAAACTTCATGAAGACATGATGATGGAGATCATGATGATGGAGATCATGGTGTCATGCCGGTGACAATGGTGATCATGTCGTGCCCCGAAGATGGAGATCAAAGGCGCAAGATGACATTGGCCATATGTGTCACTTTATGATTTGCATGTGATGTTTATCATGTTTTTACATCTTATTTGCTTAGAAAAACAGTAGCATAAATAAGATGATCCCTCACTAAAATTTCAAGAAATGTGTTCCCCTAAGTGTGCACCATTGCGAAGGATCGTTGTTTTGAAGCACCACGTGATGATCGGGTGTGATAGATTCTAACGTTCGCATACAACGGGTGTAAGCCATATTTACACACGCGAAACACTTATGTTGACTTGACGAGCCTAGCATGTACAGACATGGCCTCGGAACACGAGAGGCCGAAAGGTCGAACACGAGTCGTATAGTAGATGCGATCAACATCGAGATGTTCACCATTGATGACTAGTCCATCTCACATGATGATCGGACATGGCCTAGTCGATGTGGATCATGTATCACTTAGATGACTAGAGGGATGTCTATCTGAGTGGGAGTTAATTAAATAATTTGATTAGATGAACTTAATTATCATGAACTTAGTCTAAAATTGTCTTTACAATTTATCTTGTAGATCCAATGGCCCATGCTAATGTTGCCCTCAACTTCAACGCGTTCCTAGAGAAAACCAAGCTGAAAGACAATGGAAGCAACTATACAGACTGGGTCCGTAACTTGAGGATCATCCTCATAGATTCCAAGAAATTATATGTCCTTGATGCACCTCTAGGTGACGCACCCGTTTTCCCAGCAACTCAAGACGTTATGAACGCCTGACAGTCGCATAGTGATGATTACTCCCTGGTTCAGTGCGGCATGCTTTACAGCTTAGAACCGGGGCTCCAAAAGCATTTTGAGCAACATGGAGCATATGAGATGTTCCAAGAGCTGAGAATGGTTTTCCAAGCATGGCAAGTTCTTCAGTTGTAAGATGGAGGAAAATAGTTCTGTCAGTGAGCACATACTCAAAATGTCTGGGTTGCGCAACCGCTTGTCTCAGCTGGGAGTTAATCTTCCGGATGACTCGGTTATTGACAGAATCCTCCAGTCGCTTCCACCTAGCTACAAGAGCTTTGTGATGAACTACAATATGCAAGGGATGGAGAAGTCCATTCCTAAGTTATACTCGATGCTGAAATCAGCGAAGGTGGAGAATAAAGAGGAACATCAAGTGTTGATGGTAAATAAGACCACTAGTTTCAAGAAAGGCAAGGGTAAGAAGAACTTCAAGAAGGATGGCAAAGCAGTTGCCACGCCCGGTAAATTAGTTTCTGGGAAGAAGCCCAAGAATGGACCCAAGCCTGAGACTGAGTGCTTGTATTGCAAGGGAGCCGGTCACTGGAAGAGGAACTGCCCCAAGTACTTAGTGGATAAGAAGGCCATCAACATCAAAGGTATATATGATATACATGTTATTGATGTGTACCTTACCAGCGCTCGTAGTAGCTCTTGGGTATTTGATACTGGTGCAGTTGCTCACATTTGTAACTCAAAATAGGAGCTGCTGAATAAGCGGAGACTGGCAAAGGACGAGTGACGATGTGCGTCGGGAATGGTTCCAAGGTCGATGTGATCGCCATCGGTACGCTACCTCTACATCTACCTTCAGGATTAGTTTTAAACCTCAATAATTGTTATTTAGTACCAGCTTTGAGCATGAACATTGTATCTAGATCTCGTTTGACGCGATATGGCTACTCATTTAAATCCGACAATAATGGTTGTTCTATTTATATGAGAGATATGTTTTATGGTCATGGCCCGCTGGTCAATGGTTTATTTTTATTGAATCTTGAATGTGATGTTACACATATTCATAGTGTGAATACCAAACGATGTAAGGTTGATAATGATAGTCACAACATACTTGTGGCACTACCGCCTTGGTCATATTGGTGGCAAACGCATGAAGAAACTCCATGCAGATGGACTTTTGGAGTCTCTTGATTATGAATCATTTGACACGTGTGAACCATGCCTCATGGGCAAGATGACTAAGACCCCGTTCTCCAGAACAATGGAGTGAGCAACCAACTTGTTGGAAATAATACATACCGATGTATGTGGACCGATGAGCGTTGAGGCTCGCGGTGGCTATCGTTATGTTCTCACCCTCACTGATGACTTAAGGAGATATGTGTATGTCTACTCAATGAAACACAAGTCTGAGACCTTTGAAAAGTCCAGGGAATTTTAGAGTGAGGTAGAGAATCAACATGACAATAAAATAAAGATCTTACGATCTGATCGTGGAGGAGAATATTTGAGTCACGAGTTTGGCACACACTTAAGGAAATGTGGAATTGTTTCACAACTCATGCCGCCTTGCACACCTCGGCGTAATGGTGTGTCTGAACATTGTAATCGCACTCTATTGGATATGGTGCGATCTATGATGCCTCTTACTGATTTACCGCTATCATTTTGGGGATATGCATTAGAGACTGCCGCATTCACTTTAAATAGGGCACTGTCTAAAACCGTTGAGATGATATCTTATGAATTATAGTTTGGGAAGAAACCTAAGCTGTCGTTTCTGAAAGTTTGGGGATGCGATGCTTATGTCAAGAAACTTCAACCTGAAATGCTTGAACCCAAATCAAAAAAGTGCGGCTTCATAGGATACACTAAGGAGACTATTGGGTATACCTTCTACCTCAGATCCGAAGGCAAGATCTTTGTTGCCAAGAATGGATCCTTTCTAGAGAAAGAGTTTCTCTCGAAAGAAGTAAGTGGGAGGAAAGTCGAACTTGATGAGGTAATTGTACCCCCTCTCGAACCGGAAAGTAGCGCAACGTAGGAGAATGTTTCTGTGGTGCCTGCACCGACTAGAGAGGAAGTTAATGACGATGATCATGAAACTTCTGATCAAGTTACTACCGAACTTCGTAGGTCCACGAGGACACGTTCCGCACTAGAGTGGTACGGCAACCCTATCCTGGAAATCATGTTGTTAGACAACGGTGAACCCTTGAACTATGAAGAAGCCATGGCGGGCCCAAATTCCAACAAATGCCTTGAAGCCATGAAATGCGAGATAGGATCCATGTATGAGAACAAAGTATGGACTTTGGTGGACTTGCCCGATGATCGGCAAGCCATAGAAAATAAATGGATCTTTAAGAGGAAGACTGACGTGGATGGTAATGTGACTGTCTATAAGGCTCGGCTTGTCGCTAAGGGTTATCGACAAGTTCAAGGAGTTGACTATGATGAGACCTTCTCACCCGTAGTGATGCCGAAGTCCGTCCGAATCATGTTAGCAGTTGCCGCATTTTATGATTATGAGATCTGGCAAATGGACATCAAAACGGCTTTCCTTAATGGTTTCCTTAAGGAAGAATTGTATATGATGCAGTCGGAAGGTTTTATCGATCCTAAGAATGCTGACAAGGTATGCAAGCTCCAACGCTCCATCTATGGGCTGGTGCAAGCATCTCGGAGTTGGAACATTCGCTTTGATGAGGTGATCAAAGCATTTGGGTTTATACAGACTTATGGAGAAGCCTGTATTTACAAGAAAGTGAGTGGGAGCTCTATAGCATTCCTCATTTTATATGTGGATGGCATATTGTTGATGGGAAATGATATAAAACTTTTGGAAAGCACAAAGGCCTACTTGAATAAGTATTTTTCAATGAAGGACCTTGGATAAGTTGCTTACATATTAGGCATCAAGATCTATAGAGATAGATCGATACGCCTCATTGGTCTTTCACAAAGAACATACCTTGACGAGATATTGAAGAAGTTCAATACGGATCAGTCCAAGAAGGGGTTCTTGCCTGTATTGCAAGGTGTGAGATTGAGTGCAACTCAATGCCCGACCTTGGTAGAAGATAGAGAAAAGATGAGTGTCATCCCCTATGCCTCAGCCATGGGCTCTGTTATGTATGCCATGTTGTGTACCAGACCTGATGTGAACCTTGCCATAAGTTTGGTAGGGAGGTACCAAAGTGATCCTGGAATGGAACACTGGACAACGGTCAAGAATATCCTTAAGTACCTGAAAAGGACTAAGGATATGTTTCTCGTTTATGGAGGTGCCGAAGAGCTTGTCGTAAAGGGTTACATCGATGCTAGCTTCGACACAAATCCGGATGACTCCAAGTCACAAACCGGATATGTATATATTTTAAATGGTGGGGCAGTTAGCTGGTGCAGTTGCAAGCAAAGCATCGTGGCAGCATCTACATGTGAAGCGGAGTATATAGCTGCTTCGGAAGCAGCGCAGGAAGGAGTCTGGATGAAGGAGTTCATCACCGACCTAGGAGTGATTCCCAATGCGTCGGGCCTGATGAATCTCTTCTGTGATAACACTGGAGCTATTGCCATTGCCAAGGAGCCCAGGTTTCACAAGAAGACCAAGCACATCAAGTGCCGCTTCAACTCCATTCATGGTTACATTCAGGATGGAGATATAGATATTTGTATAGTACATACGGATCCAAATGTCGCAGATCCGTTGACTAAACCTCTTTCACGAGCGAAACATGATCAGCACCAGAACTCTATGGGTGTTCGATTCATCACAATGTAACTAGATTATTGACTCTAGTGCAAGTGGGAGACTGTCGGACCAAATGCCCTAGAGGCAATAATAAAATGGTTAGTATTATATTTCCTTGTTCATGATAATTGTCTTTTGTTCATGCTATAATTGTATTAACCGAAACCGTAATACATGTATGAATACATAGACCACAACATGTACCTAGTGAGCCTCTAGTTGACTAGCTCGTTGATCGATAGATGGTCATGGTTTCTTGGCCATGGATATTGGATGTCGTTGATAACGGGATCACATCATTAGGAGAATGATGTGATGGACAAGACCCAATCCTAAGCATAGCACAAGATTGTGTAGTTCGTTTGCTTGAGCTTTTCTAATGTCAAGTATCATTTCCTTAGACCATGAGATTGTGCAACTCCCTGATACCGTAGGAATGCTTTGGGTGTATCAAACGTCATAGCATAAGTGGATGACTATAAAGGTGATGGGGAACGTTGCATGGGAAACAAAAATATTCCTACGCACACGCAGATCTATCCATGGTGATGAGCATCTACGAGAGGGAGAGTGGATCTACATACCCTTGTAGATCGCTAAGCAGGAAGCGTTAAGAAACGCAGTTGGTGTAGTCGAACGTCTTTGCGATCCAAATCACCGTGCATCCCGTGATCCAATCACGATCTGTCCCTCAATCCAATCACGATCCGTCCCACGAACTTGATCATGATCCTTCCGATCTTGCGCCGAACGTACGGCACCTCCACGTTTAGCACACGTACAGCTTGTTGACGATCTCCGCCGTCTTGATCCAGCAGGAAGGAGCAGAGAGGTAGAAGAGTTCTCTAGAAGCATGACGGCGCTCCGGCAATGGTGGTGGAGCAATTCCGGCAGGGCTTCGCCTAAGCACTGCAAAAATCCGATCTAGAGGAGAAACTATGCACTGGAGGAACGGGTAGCACGTGGCTGAAAAAACTAGTGCTAAACCCTAAAACCCACCAGTATATATAGGAGGAGAGGAGGAGAGCCTTGGCGCAAGGGCCAAGGCTCCTATGGTTCGGCCGAACCTACTAGGAGAGGAGGACTCCTCCAATCCTAGTAGGACTAGGATTGCTCCTTTTTTTTGCCTTTTTTCCACCTTTTCCTATTGGGTTTTCTTCTCCAGCCACATGGGCCTTGTGTGGAAGTTTCCACCAGCCCACAAAGGGCTGATATTCACTCTCCCACAGCCCATGAAGCCTCTTGGGTCGAAATACCCCTCCCGGAGGCCTCCTGATACACTACCGCCACTCCCGGTACACTACCAATGAGCCCAAACTTTTCCGGCGACCAAAACAGGACTTCCTATATATGAATCTTTACCTACGGACCATTCCGGAGCTCCTCGTGATGTCCACGATCTCATCCGGGACTCCGAACAACCTTCGGTCACCACCATACATAACTCTATACTACCGAAACGTCACCAAACCTTAAGTGCGCAGACCCTGCGGGTTCGAGAACTATGTAGACATGACCGGGACACCTCTACGTTCAATAACCAATAGCGGGACCTGGATGTCCATATTGGTTCCTACATATTCTACGAAGATCTTTATCGGTCGAACCTCTATGTCAAGGATTTAGTTAATCCCGTTTGATGTTCCCTTTATTCTTCAGTATGTTACTTGCCCGAGATTCGATCGTCGGTATCTCCATACCTAGTTCAACCTCGTTACCGGCAAGTCTCTTTACTCGTTCCGTAATACAAGATCCCGCGACTAACACTTAGTCACATTGCTTGCAACGCTTATTGTGATGTTCTATTACCGAGTGGGCCCTGAGATACCTCTCCGTCACACGGAGTAACAAATTCCAGTCTTGATCCATGCCAACTCAACAGACACCCTCGGAGATACCTGTAGAGCACCTTTATAGTCACCCAGTTACATTGCGACGTTTGATACACACAAGGCACTCCTCCGACGTCTGTGAGTTGCATGATCTCATGGTCATAGAAACATATACTTGACATGCAGAAAACAGTAGCAATAAACTGACACGATCATATGCTACGTTTGTAGTTTGGGTCTTGTCCATCACATCATTCTCCTAATGATGTGATCCCATTATCAAATGACATCACATGTAAATGGCTAGGAAATCTTGACCATATTTGATCAACGAGCTAGTTCACTAGAGGCATACTAGGGACAAAGTGTTGTCTATTAACCCACACATGTAATGTGTTTCCAATCAATACAATTATAGCATGGATAATAAACAATTATCATGAACAAGGAAATATAATAATAAACTTTATTTATTGCCTCTAGGGCATATTTCCAACAGTCTCCCACTTCCACTAGAGTCAATAATCTAGCTCACATCACTATGTGATCTACATTGTAATGAATCGAACACCCATGCAGTTCTGGTGTTGATCATGTTTAGCCCTTGGAAGAGGTTTAGTCAATGGGTCTGCAACATTCATATTCGTGTGCACTTTGCAATTATTTATGTCCTTCTCCTCGATGTAATCGCGGATGGAGTTGAAGCGTCACTTTATGTGTCTGGTCCTGTTTTGAAACCTTGGTTCCTTGGCCAGAGCAATGGCACCAGTGTTGTCATAGAACAAGTTCATTGGATTCAGTGCACTGGGCACTACTCCAAGATCTGTCATGAACTGCTTCATCCAGACACCTTGCTTCGCCGCCTTCGAGGCTGCGATGTACTCCGCTTCGCACGTAGAATCGGCTACCACGCTTTGCTTGGAATTGCACCAACTAGCACTCCCCCGTTGAGAATAAATACGTATCCGGTATGCGACTTAGAGTCATCCGGATCAGTGTCAAAGCTTGCATCAACGTAACCCTTTACGACGAGCTCTTCATCACCTCCATAAATGAGAAACATTTCTTAGTCGTTTTCAGGTACTTAAGGATATTCTTGACCGCTGCCCAGTGCTCCATTCCAGGATCACTTTGAAAACATAGAGAGTTGAAGATTTGGTTCCTCTCTCATAATAATTGCAAGTAGGAGCAGCAAGCACATGCATATTATATTCATAAAAATCATCATGTGTAGTAGTAAAACACAACCCATCAATATAATCCTTAATAATAGCAAACTTCTCCGATATAGTTTAGTTGGGAGAATTCAAAAAGATAATGGGACTATAATGTGTGGGTGCAATAGCAACAATTTCATGCTTAACATAAGGAACTATAGAAATTTCATCTCCATAAGCATAATTCATATTGGCATCATGGTCACAAGCATATCAAGCATCAAGTTCATCAAAAGGGGTATTTCAAACGAATCCAAGGGATCATAGCAATCATCATAACATTCATCATAGCATTCATCCTTTGGCATGTGCAAAGGGTAATTAAACAATGTATGAGTTGAAGTGTTACTCTCATTAGAAGGTGGGCACGGGTAGCTAATTTGCTCTTCACCCTTTTGTTCTTCACTCTCCTCCTCATCCTTTTCATCTAATGAGCTCAAAATTTCAGCAACTTCCTCTTCCAAAGATTCCTGCAAAATATTAGTCTCCTCCAAGGCAGCAGGCATTATTTCGATAAATTCATTGATACAAGCATTAGAAGCATAGTTTTCATAGCAATATTTAAGTATGGATTTTTTTTAGATTCGTAAAGAGTAGAATCATAATTTTCAATCAAAGAAGCAATTTCATAGGAACCCTTAAAAGCAACAAATTCTTCAATTTTTTCAACATCAAAATAACAATTAACCCATAGGACAAAAGAGATCTACTCAAACTTCATAGGATAGCCAAATATCATTGGGAAATAATATATGGAGTTGAGCACCATGTTTAAGTAGAGATTACATCGGGGAAGAGAGGTGTTACACCGGTGCATAGAGGGGGAGAGAGTTGGTGTTGACGGTGGCAAGATTGTTGATGTAGATCGCCGTCAAGATGATTGCCCCGATGGTGTTCCGGCACCACCGGGAGAGAGATGGGGAGAGCCCCCCGACTTCTTCTTCTTCCTTGGCCTCCCCCTAGATGGGAGGAGAGTCCCCTCTGGTCCATGGCCTCCATGGCGGCGGAGGGGCGGGAGCCCCTCCGAGATTGGATCTCCCTCTTTGTTCTCTTCTGTTTTGCGTTTCTGTTTTTGGCCGAAAACCATTTCTTATATTCCTGGAGATCCGTAAATCCGATCAGGGCTGAAATTTTGAGGGCATTTTTATCCAAAAAATAGATTTCTTGCAGCCCAAGGAGAGCTCCAACTGACATACGAGGTGAGCACCACCCACCAGGGCGCGTTTGGGCCCTGGCCCGTGCCCTGGTGTCTTGTGCCCGCTGTGGGCCTCCATTTGCATTGATTCCATTTCTCAAAATTCAGAAATATCCCAAATAAATCTCCATAAATGTTTATCGTGTTTGGACTTCATTTTATATGGAATTTCTGTGAAACAAAAAACAAACAAAAAACAAGAACTCACACTGAGCACTGGATCAATAGGTTAGTCCAATAAATCATATAAATTGTTGCCAAAAGTATGTGAAAGTTGTATAATGTTGGCATGAAACAATCAAAAATTATAGAACGATAGAGACGTATCAGTGACACATGTCGACAAGATAGCAGAGGTCAGGGTATACATGTCCAAAACCTTTGGACCCTTTAGTTTTTCACCTCCTTATATATACCCCCTCGCTTTCACTATGCTCGAGTTACTCCTCACCTCCATCCCTCCCAAGCTCAAGACCTAGCGCTACCGCTAACCTCATAATCGCCAGAGAGGAAGAGCTTTGCTGCCTCAACCTCGCTGTCGTCATACTCGCATCGGCCGCGGAAGTCTTCACCCCACCGCCACTGTAGTTGTCTCCCTCTGCCAAGTTAGGGTGTGCGAGATGTGAATGGGCAAACTTCACCCCTCGATTTCTCCGTTCATCATGTTCTTCATCACTAGTAATTAAAATGCAATTTTATTACCGTGTTTGATTCTTATAAATTCCTCATAGTCCTAAAAAGGTGTTTCTTCCTCTATAATCCATTCATAAGAACACCTAAAACTCCTTTCCCTTGATCTATTTCTCTAAGTAATGATTTTTTTAAAAGATTCCTCAATTGTGCGAATTTCAGAATCTGCACAACTCTGGAACCTGAGTCAAGAACACTTAGTGAAATTCTTCAAGACATCCATGGTGAAATTCCTCAAACTTGTTTATCTTTGCAAAATTTCTGAGAACACATTTGACCTCTTCAAATTCTTCGCACCTATACTTTGTTCCGAGGTAGAAAAAATGTCTGCTGATAAATCACTAGGTTCTCATTAACTTAACTCATTTTTACCATTTCTTGAAGAAAATTTGAACACTTCTTCAGAATCTTCAAGAGTTCAAATTCCTCAAGTGAAGAAAATGGCTAGTGGAAGGAAGCCTCAGAAAGGAGGAAATAAAAGGGAAGCGCAAACTACATTTGATATCCTTGATGATTTATATGTTCAGTGATGCACTCTAGATGAAGAAATTCATGGCAAAGACACAAAGGAACAGAGGAAACTCCATATACAAAGGATTGAGAGGAGATGGGTTCGCGAGTGGAAGAAATATCGCTATGTCACAGATAAGTACATGAGGAAATTTGTTGTCAAACCTCCATGCAAAAGACCTCCTCTTGCTGCCAATCAAGAAGTTGATCCTACTAGCATTGCTCGTGGTGAGGACTTTCCTGAGGAATGGAAAAAATATCAGAGAAAGCTTCAAAGGATTTCCAAAGAAGCAGTGAGAAAGTTCAATGAGGACTCTCTTGCTGCTACTGCATTTGCTAGTGGAACAGTGGCAATGAAAGCTATGCCCAAGAAATCAGTCATCAAGCCAAAGGCTTGTGGCTCAATGTCCTCAAGGCCAAGTTCCTCAGCTGCACAATCTTCACCACATATTCCTCAAGGAACCTCTTCTAAGGTTTCTGTGGCTGCACAGTCTTCAGCTGCTGCTGCAAAATCCTCAACTCCTATGCATCTTGCCACATGTCAAAGGACTAAGGGATAGTCCATTGCCCCAGGAGCATCTGCCTCCTCATCTGCTCAACCACATTCCTCAAGAAGTCCAACACTACTGAAGATAAAAACCTTAGTTGGACGAGGAAAGAGGCCAAGTCCTTGCAACAAGCAAGTCGTGTTCAATGTACCCTCAGAATCTGAGGATGATGAAGCTGATGATGAGGAACTTGCTGCTCTCATCAAAGACACACAACAGAAGGCTACAATTGCCAAGGGAACTTCAATTCCTCTTCTGCTGGATCCAAAGAAAATTCTTGATTTCATTGATATATGGCATGAGGATCCAAGCACTCCCCTTTCCTCACTCAACCTGCCACTAGGTGTAGATCATGTTCTCACACACTTCATTGGTGAAGAAAAGTGGAAAAGAGAACAAGCCCACATGGCCAAGAGGAACAGAACCAGAAAGCAACAATTTTTGAAGAACAATGTGATGAATTTGACTCCCAATCAGCTCATCATAGTTCAGTGTGAAATCAGATGCCTCACTAAAGAAGAGGAGCGCTATGATGCTGAGTGGAAAGGATCAAAGGTCAGATTTGTCAGGGCAGCTCATGTTGCAGTCAAAGATCACAATACAAAAGGTTGGTGCTAGATCACCCCCACAAAATCCCCAGGCTGCATCATCTGCACCGCATGTTGATGAATCTGCCAAGACAGGTGAAGAAATTCTTTTTCCTGAATACATGGCAACTTCCAATGTTGCACCCGAAGAACAACAGAAGCCAACTGATGAAATTGCTGTGCCTGAAGAAACTGCCAGGACAACTGCATCAGTGGTGCCTAAAGAAATAGTCCCACCTTCATCATCAGTTTCTGCTGCAAAGTCCTCAAAGGTGAAGAAAATCACACTTCCTTCTGCATCAGAAGTGAAGAAAACAAAGGCTGCAGAGAAAGAGGTTGCAAAGAAAAGGAAAGTGATACGTATCCAACGTATCTATAATTTATGAAGTATCCATGCCATGTTTACAATAATTCTATATGATTTTGGTATGATTTTATTAGAACTAACCCGGACCGACGTTGTTTTCAGCAGAACTACCGTGGTGTCTTTTTTGTGCAGAAATAAAAGTTCTCAGAATGGGCTAAAAATTTAGTATGATTTTTTTGGACCAAAAGAGACCCCCGAAGCATTGGAGCTGGGCCAAAAGAGCCACGGGGAGGCGACAAGCCCGCCAGGCACGACCACCCCCCTGGCTGCGCCTAGCAGGCTTGCCACCGCCTCGTGGCACCCCTTTACATGAGATCGGCGCCAAAAATTCCTATAAATATAGAAACCCCCGAAAAGAAACCTAGATCAGGAGCTCTGCCGCTGCAAGCCTCCAGAGCCACGAAAAACCAATCGGGAGCCCGTTCCAGCACCCTGCCAGAGGGGGGAACCATCACCGAAGGCCATCTTCATCATCCCGACGGTCTCCATGATGAGGAAGGAGTAGTTCACCCTCGGGGCTCAGGGTATGTACCAGTAGATATGTGTTTGATCTCTCTCTCTCTCTCGTGTTCTTGAGATGGCACGATCTTGATGTACCGCGAGCTTTATTGATATAGATGAATCATATGGAGTTTTCCCCTCTATATCTTCTTGTGATGAATTGTTCCCTTTGAAGTTTTCTTATCGGTTTGATTCTTTAAGGATTCGAGAACACTTGATGTATGTCTTGCGATGGGATATTGCTACCTCTCGAGCTTGCGTTGGTTTTCCCTTGAAGAGGAAAGGGTGATGCAGCGAAGTAGATAAGTATTTCCCTCAGTTGTTGAGAACCAAGGTATCAATCCAGTAGGAGGAACAAGGAAGTCACCAATGGTTTCACCTACACAAACAATCAAACTCTTGCACCCAACGCTATAAAGGGGTTGTCAATCCCTTCACGGTTATTTGCAAGGATTAGATCTGAAAGAGATAGATGTAAACGAGTGCGGAAAGTAAAAGATAAATAAAATGTAGCAAAGTATATATCTGAAAGTATATGATGGAAAATAGACCCGGGGGCCATAGATTTCACTAGAGGCTTCTCTCTTGAAGGCAAATATCATGGTGGGTAAACAAATTACTGTCAAGCAATCGATAGAAAAGTGAATAATCATGTAGTTATCCCAGGCAATGATCTTGCATATAGGCATCATGTCCATGACAAGTAGACCGAAATGATTCCACATCTACTACTATTACTCCACACATCGACCGACTCCTGCCTGCATCTAGAGTATTAAGTTCATGAAGAAGAGAGTAATGCATTAAGAAAGATGACATGATGTAGAGGGATAAACTCAAGCAATATGATGAAAACCCCATCTTGTTACCCTTGATGACAACAATACAATACGTGCCTCACTACCCCTACTATGGCAACAATACAACAAGACACCGCAAGATTGAACCCAAAACCAAGCACTTCTCCCAATGCAAGAATTACCAATCTAGTCGGACAAACCAAACCAATAACTTGAAGAGACTTGCAATCATATGAAATCATGCAAATAAGAATTCAGAGGAGATTCAAATGAGATTCATGGATAATCTGAACATAAACTCACAATCCATTGGATCTTGTCAAACACACCACAAAAGAGGATTACATCGGATAGATCTCCATGAAGATAATGAAGAACATGGTATTGAAGATCAAAGAGAGAGAAGAAGCCATCTAAATACTATCTATGGACCCGTAGGTATGTGGTGGACTACTCATGCATCATCGGAGGGGCAATGGAGTTGATGTAGATGCCCTCTGTGATCGAAATCCCCTCCGGCAGATTACCAGAAAAGGCTCCAAGATTGGATCTCTCGCGAACAAAGGCTTCCGATGGTGGAAAAGCATTTTGGTGGCTCTCTTCGATGTTGGGGTAATATTTGGGTATTTATAGGCCAGAGAAGAGGGTTAGGAGACCTGCCAGGGAGCGACAAGCCTGCTAGGCGCAGCCAGGAGGGTCACGCCTAGCAGGCTTGTGGCGCCCTGACACCTCCCTTGATGTGCACTCCAAGCTTGATCGACTTGTTTCCTTCTAGAAAAATTCCTTCCAAGGTTTTATTCCATTTGGACTCCGTTTAATATCTCATATCTACAGAAGTCAAAAACAAGGAAAAAAACAGAAACTGGCACTTGGCTCTAGATTAATAGGTTAGTCCCAAAAATAATATAAAATATCATATTAATAAATATAAAACATCCAACACAGATAATATAATAGCATGCCATTATCAAAAATTATAGATACGTTGGAGATGTATCAGCATCCCCAAGCTTAATTCCTACTCGTCCTCGAGTAGGTAAATGATAAAAACATAATTTTTGATGTGGAGTGCTACCTAACATATTTATCCATGTAACATTCTTTATTGTGGCATGAATATTCAGATCCGTAAGACTCAACACAAAAGCTTAATATTGATATAGAAACAATAACATTTCAAGCTTACTAGCAAAGCAATTGTATCTCTTCAAAATATAATGGCAAAATAAAGTTATCCCTACAATATCATATGGTCTGGCTATGCTCCATCTTCTCCACACAAGTATTTATATCATGCACAACCCCGATGAAAAGTCAAGCAATTGTTTTCACACCTTTATTTTCTCAAACTTTTTCAACTCTCACGCAATATATGAGCGCGAGCCATTGATATAGCACTATAGGTGGAATAGAATGTGGTGGAGGTTGTCAAGGAAAGGGAGAAGATAGTCTCACATCAACTAGGCGTATGAATGGTCTATGGAGATGCCCATCAATAGATATCAATGTGAGTGAGTAGGGATTGCCATGCAACGGATGCACTAGATATATTAGTGTATGAAATCTCAAAAGGAAACTAAGTGGACGTGCATCATGAAGACAAATTCCACTAGCTACATGCAAGTGACAAAATAGGAGACTCTCTATCATGAAGACCATGGTGCTACTTTGAAGCACACGTGTGGAAAAAAGTAGTAGCAATGTCCCTTCTCTCTTTTCTCTCATTTTTTATGTGGGCATCTAAGGCCTCTTTTATTCATTTTTTCATTTGGGCTTCGCTGACCTCTTTTATTTTTTCATAAAGTACGAAACCCATCCCCACTTGTGAGCGAATCATAGCTTCCATCATCCTTTCCTCACATGGTACATGCTCTATTAATGACGATCATCACACTAATATTTACTTATAACTCAAAAGAAAACTACAACTCGATACCCATGACAAAAGATGACTCTATATGCAATATGGAAGTGATGCTGCAAGTCATAAAAGGAAATGGTGGAAGTTGCATGGCAATATATCTCGGAATGGCTATGGAAATGCCATAGTAGGTAGGTATGGTGGCTGTTTTGAGGAAAGATATATGGTGGCTGTTTTGAGGAAGGTATATGGTGGCTGTTTTGAGGAAGGTATATGGTATACTGGCGAAAGTTGCGCGGTAATAGAGAGGCTAGCAAAAGTGGAAGGGTGAGAGTGCGTATAATCCATGGAATCAACATTAGTCATAAAGAACTCACATACTTATTGCAAAAGTCTATTAGTCATTGAAGCAAAGCATTAAATGCATGCTCTTAGGGAGAGGTTGGTAGGAGTTAACTATCACATGCCCCTGATGTAACAACCCAAGTGCCACCCTTGCCATTTATGGTCCTGTAACCTATGTGAACCTATGTTGCCATGTTTTGAATGTTATGATTTGCTCATTGCCATTTCATCTCATGCATCATGTATCATGCTCATCATCTCATTTGCATCTTGTGTTGCTTGCTAGTTGGTCTTGTGTGAAGTGTATTGTGGTTTGCATGTGTGGTGCAACAACTCCCCCCTTCTTCTCCATTTTCAAAACTATACCTAAACCTTTTTATTCCTTTTGTTTTTCTTCATGAGAATTAACTTGTTAATAAAATCTGTTAAAATGTTCTGTGATTAGGGGATTTCATATAGAGTAGGAATGTGGTGATCTTCTTATTGTTTGAAATTTGGACTCATGGGTTTTTGCAATAAACATGGGCTGGTTATTTTTAAAAGTATTTAATTTACTTGTCCTAAAAACCATCTTTGTAATTTATTTAAATATGTTGCATTTATGCTAGTGTCAAAGTATTTTTGGTTTTCCAAAAATCCTTTTGTTTTATTCTGTGGGATTTTCTGGGTTTTAACTGATTTATTAAAAGAAAACCCTCTTGTGTCTTCTAAGAGAGAGAGAGAGAGAGTTGGGCACCGGGCCTTTTCCCCTCATGGCCTAGGTACCTCCCTCGCGCGGCCGAGCCAGCAGAGCTAGCGGCAACATGCCCCTCGTCCTCCTCCGTCAATTAGCTTGTGAGAGAGAGAGAAGAGAGAGCTTGCATCACCGTGAGTTCACGGACGTCGAGGTCCGTCCCTCCGCGACCTATTTAGTCCCTCGGCATGCATGCCCATTCGCCTAGGGTTCTGTGTCCCCCTCCTGCCGCCGCCGCTCCCATCTCCCTCCTTCCTTACTCTCCTCTCTTCTGTTAGGTAAGTTCAGAGAGGTGAGTTTCAGAGAGAGAGAGAGAGAGAGAGCGCCGGGGCCATCGGGTCGTCGTCGTCGCCTTCGGTGGCCCGCTCGTCGCCGTCGGAGATGGCTTGGTGCTCGTGGGTGCCGTCCGTGTCCCGTTCCCGGTGCTAGGGAGTGAGGAGCACCCCTGCAGCACCGCCCCGTCATCGCCGCCGTCTGCAAGCAGAGCAGCCCCATCGCTGGACTTCTTCAAGTCTTCTTCCTTGCCCTCGATCATCGGAGGACCGGCTGCTCGTCGACACCCCTATGAATGCTCAGCCCATCCTTCCCCTTGCTGTTGCCATTGTGTAGCTCCCGTCGCCGTAGCTCCTCGAGTTGTCGTCGTGTAGTGCAAGGCATGGCCTTCAGGCCGTCGCCTCCATCCCCCTCGTCGCGAGACGAGCAGGGGAACGGGTTCCCCAATCTCCACACTTTCTCCTCTGCCAGTCCACGCCGGAGTCGCCACCGCTATTCTCTGTCTGTAGTGTGTGCGTTGTTTCAGTTTCCTCAGAGTTCGCCTGGGTGTGTTAGTAGTAGAGGAGCCGGATCCCCTCTCGTTCAGTAGAACGTGAGTAGCGTAGTAGCATTCGACTCGGGAGACGACCGACTGGTCGTGGGATCGAATCCCCGATTCCCCCCTTTTGTTTTCCTGTTTTTGGATTGGCCAAGTGCGCTGTGTGCTGTGCGGATCCGCTGCGGCCACGCCGGATCCCGTGCGCCTATGTGCAGTGGTTGTGTGTGCCTGCATGTGTGTTGTGTGTGTTTGATCTCCTATGACCAGCAGATCTGGTGTGGCTATGTTAGGTGTGTGTGTATCTGTAGTGTGTGTATGTGTGTGGTGTGAGTATGACAAGTGGGCCCTGGCCCCACTTGTCATCCACAGAAGGGCCCTGGTGCCTATGCCAGGTGGGCCCCTCCTAAATATTGTTTTCTATTATTTTTGTTTTGTGTTTTATTGTGTTAAATGAATTATTACCTTTTCTAGTATATTTCTAATTATGGATATGAGCACTTTTGAACATGAGCATTTTAGGTAAGTTTTGACTTTTGGGATTGTAGGATAATTTTCGAGCTAGTGTTGTGCTTTGTTGTTCCATGCAAACATATGAGTGTGATATATGATTTTGGGGTACAATCACCCAAGGAATTCATTGGTGCAACTTTTTTAGTCATTTGAGCAAGTTTGAAAAAATGTCATTTTGTAACAAAGTGCCATTTTGTCATTTTAGTTGTAATTAATCCATGCTTGCTATGATCTTTGTGTCAACATGGAAGTGGTAGTATTTCATGAGTAGAATGCCATGATATTTTCTTTTGACATGATAAACTTGCATATAAGTGGGAAGCATGATCCAAAGTGTCTATTCAAATGTTGCTAATTTCAACATGCTAAATATGTCTAAGTCTGAGAATCTGTTAATATTTTTATGCCATGATGAGTGGGTGCTACCAAGTGATATGTTGTGATTTAGCTCAAGCTCAGTGCTAGTGTTGTGAAGTAGATGTTGTCCTCTACCATACTGTTAATTTCATGCCATGAGGTGGTCTCTATCACCTTTAGTTTCTGCTATCAACTTGCTATCAGCTTAAGTCAGATTCCAGAAAACTGTGAATTTCACTAAGTCCCTAGAATCTGTTTCATCATGCCAACGTGTGAGCTTCATGCTTATTGATATGTGCTTCCTTTACAGTTTGTGTAGTTGGATGATTTGACAAGCATGTTATGTAGTTTTTGTGAGTGTCTTGTTTGAGGTTGGAAACTTCCTGTAGCTCTATATATTTGCTGTGAAAGTTGCTATGTTGCTGTTTTGTGACATATTGTTTGTTTTAGTGTTTTGTGACTTGTGGGAGCTATGCTCCATGGAATTGCTTGATCTTTGACTCTATTGTGGTTGTTTTTTCATTTACTAACCAGCGTCTACCTTGGAATGCCAAGGAATAGCCCATGGACTTCATTGTTTTATTATTTTGCCTTCGTAACTTGCCGTGAGCGTAGTGTGAGAACTGTAACTCCGTTTCCTACGTTCTACATATGCATTTGTATCGATTTTGCATGTAGCATCCATGTTCAAACAACTTAACATGAGGTTCTGTCCAGAATTCTAAATAACTTAACTATTGCATGTGAAACATGACTAGTTCAAGATTGCCATGCTAAATACTTCAAATGGATCATGCATCATCTTGTTTGTGCATTGCACCTTGGTTGGTTGTATATTGTTACTGTTTCTCTTGGTAGACACGAGTGTTGAACCTGAGTACGAGGATCCAGGAGAGTACCACTACAAGGACCCCGCTCTTTGTCTCTTTAAAGAACCAACAGGCAAGATGATCATACCCGGATCCCGACACTATTTTTGCTTTGCTAGATGTATCGTTCTTATCGTTACATATGTGTTACCTACCACTTAAATGTCAAGCCCCCTACATTGCCATGATAGCCTCTAACCCTCCACACCCTAGCAAACCTTGTTTGGCTAAGTTACCGCTGCTCAGCCCCTCTTATAGCGTTCTTAGTTGCAGGTTCAGGTTGTTTCCATGTGATAACATGGATATCTGGCATATCACAATATTATCTACTATTTAATTTAATGCACATATATATCTTGGTATGGTGGAAGGCTTGGCCTTTTGCTCGGTGTTTTGTTCCACTTTTATCGCCATAGTTTCTTGTTACCAGTGTTAAGTTTCCATACTTTGCGCTTGTAGTGACCCGACCTGGAAAGGTCAAGCCTTTGTGTATTCTGTGCCATCCCTGGATCAGTATGCTGGCACACATAGTACATCAATGTATATATCAAAGTGCAATCACATGTAATTAACGTAAAACAGATATATACCTTAAAATAGCAGCGGAAACACTCAACGGGAGTGGAGTCCCAATAACACCAACGGCAGGTTGAGTGTGGACCGTAACCCTGAATCATACTCTTACTCGTCGTAGAAGAGTATCTGCAACAAGATACGTTGCAGCCGTGTAGGTCAGTACATTGAATGTACTGGCAAGATCACCATAGAAGAACAGAAGAATAAAGACTATTCTATATGCAAAGGCTTTGTGGCTCTGTGTCTAAGTTTTTGCGTAAAAGCTGATTTTATTTTCCCTACAACAAAGGAATATCAAGAATTTCACTATGGAGTTACCTATCATGACATGGTTCCGCCAACCAATGTCTCAATGCCCACAAATATCTTAAGTTGCCCACAATTTGTTAACAGTCCAGTGTTGAGAGTTCAGAGATAGATCCAAGTCCAGAGGCTCAAATTGTCTGTAACCGGGGACACGGCTAATCTATTAGGTTTAACTCTCCAGAGTGTTGTGTACTTTACCCACAAGATTCGTTCCCTCCTGGTAAGTCCTCGCACTGCATGGTGTTTGAGAACATGATGAATGAAACATGGTCTTTCAGAGTGCTTCCCTGACTATCCGACAATGCCCATCCAATCCTAACGTCGACTACATCTCGTAGCACTGCCTAGACAGAGTCACAACAAAGATCAACCAAGCCAGAGCCCATAATGACTTGTGGCTACACAAGTAAGCTTCCGGGCATGAATTATTCATCCTTCCCTTTGAGTCTGGGTGAGGCTTTCCGCGTGAATACTGGCACATCTCCAGCAACACCTAGGCAAATCCACTAGCTTCTCCAGGGTGCCGTTCCAACCATCCCTCACTTAGTAGTGTGTATTGAAAAACTTGTTTCTCGAGTCTCAAAGTCTTGAGGTCTTGAATATGCAGGTCTTGAAGAAGCCTTCATGAAGTCGTCGTTTTGACGTGGAGTCCTCCTTCTCACACCACTCACGAACACTCATACCAGACCCCGTCTACTTTAGCGTAGCATTGCACTAACTAGCGTTCCCGGGGCTTTAGTAACAAGTGGTGGGTTCCTACCTCATGCATTCTACTCAACTACAAGAATTTCAATAACACTACGGGAGGGATTTGTTGAATGATGTCACTACATGCAATAAAACATAGGTATGAACGAAATGGTCAAAGTGAACTTGCCTGCACTGTTGATGAAGATAAGCATCGCTCTCAGAAAGTACTTGATAGAACTATATGTCACTCTTCGATGAAATCTATATAATCAAACATTGCATTCATAAGCAAACACTTCTAGCAATCAATACTAACAATCACAAGGTAACACAAGAACCAAAAGTAACAAGGTTCATGAAAGGAAATACTTAAGACAAATCTCAAAAATCAACAAAGTTTTCATGAACACAACTAAGGTGGGTTTTTCCCCTACAAACAACTATTTCCAAAAGTAACAAAACAAAAACAAAGTAAAATATAACAAAAGTATTTTAGTAAAAGAATTACTTTTGAAGAACAAGTAAGACTTATGAAAACAAAACTCTAAACAACATAGGTTTTTGTCTAATAAACTTAACAACAAGTAAAACCATAAAATAAGAGAAAGCAACTTATAAACAACTAAGTTAAGAGGAGGTAAATAATAAAATCTTTATTATAAAACAGATTTAAATCATCTAAAACTTTTGTGAAAAGAGTTTCTATTAAAAACTAAATTGTTTTATAACACATTACCTAATGAAGAATAATATAGATTCCTATACTAAACTAAACTATTTTTGTTTAAAACATTTCTTAACAGAAGAGTATTACTAAAAACTTCATTTGAAAACAGAATCTAATTACTTAAAACTTTTGTTAAATGAAATATTACTAACTAGTTTGCTTTTAATAAACTACACCTAATTTGAAAAAAAGTATAGGTTCCTACAACAATAATTTAATAAACTAAACAAATTATTTTTGTTAACAGCAAGTATAATCCTAAAGTTTAGAACAACAACAACTAATGAAATCTAAAACATAAGTTAAATCAAATTCAGATTTCAAAAAAAATTAAAACAAGGGAAATCAAATTAATTAAACTAATAGGAAACTAATAAGAAAGTTTTGACCTAATGCAAAAAGAATCAAATTAAAACAACTAAAAACATAAAAGATAAGATTAAAACAAAAACAGAACTAAATCTGTTTTTAAAACAGAAAACAGAAAAAAGAAAATTCCTAACTAACGGACAGGGGGCTACGTGGCGGCTTCTGATTGGCTAAGGGCATGTGCGGGCGGGTGTTTGCAGGTGGGTGACCGATCATTAGAAGAAAACTGTTCGGGGTTTTAAGTGATCTAATCTGGATCGTTAGATCCAGATCCAATGGTTAAGAGAGGGGGAGGGGAACTCACAGGGGAGGTCGCCGGCGAGGGAGCTTCTCCGGCAAGGCCGAGGCGTCGAGTTTGATGGGGAGGCATTCCGGTGGTCGAGGGAGGCATTGGAGGGGTCCAGGCGACGGCGACTGGCGTCCGGCGTCGAGTGGCGGTGATGGTGAGGCGAGGGGACGAGGGAGGCGACGGCCTGGTGCGGTGGAAGCTTCGGTCGGGGCAGGTACTCCCGCGAGCTCGAGCGGGGCGTTCTGGCGAGGGAGAGAGAGGGCTTTGGGGGGGGGGATGGAGTGCGGAGAGTGGCCGCTTTATATAGGGCCGCGGGTGGGGCGAGGGGAAGGAAGGAGAGGGAGATCCGGCGAGGATTGGATCGCCGGCGTCGATGGCGCGCGCGAGGTGGAAGGTGACCGCGTTGGTCCAACGGTCGGTCGGGGTGGGGCCTGCTGTCAGAGAGAGGGAGAGCGCGGCAGTGGCGTCGGTGACCGAATAGAAGGAAGGTCGGGATGGGGTGTTAACTGCGGATGGGCCGACCGACCTTTAAAGCTTTAAAGATTTTCCTATTTTATTTTACCAGCAAATCAAAAACCAATAAATGGACATAAATACTTTCCCAAAAATAAGGATCTGTATACCAAAATTACCAGGAGAATTAATGCCATTAAGTGAACATTTTTCCTCGGCCATAATAAATACTTTAAAAAATTTATTTTCAAAAAAGTGCCTAAATGGCTTTATTTATTTTTGCAAATATTTTTTCAAATAACCCCTTGGGTTTTATGATTCAAAAACTTCACAAAATACCCCCTGGTTTGGAGTGTCACATTACTCCTCTCAAAAATTTGTCCAGGGTTTTGAATGCTTTGAAAATTTGAATAGGAACCAAATATGACATGGATTCCAAAAGAATAATTCAGAGGTTTTCAAAAGCACTTTCAAATCCTTCCTTTAAGCTTCCAACTCATATTTCATATAATTTGAAGAAGTCCTTTTATCCTCTCTCATGAAAATCATTGAGTTGGATAAAGTTTCTGAATTTGAAATATTTTCAAAATGGAATTCAAATCACATGGGAAAGTCATTTTATTCCCTCTCATTCAAAAGTTTTCAAAAGTTTCAATTTTTTTTCACTCAATTACAATCATTCAAGCAAACAAACAAACATTCATATAATTATTATAAAATTCCAAAATTTGGGATGTTACAAACCTACCACACTTAAAATGAATCTCGTCCTCGAGATTCGAAGAGGCTAGAAAGAAAAGGTTAGGGTTTGGGGTCTTCTAACAAATCCACTGACCAAGAAGGTGTGGGTCTTCCAACAAGACTCCATTGACCTGGAAGGTGTGGGGTCTACCACACTTAAAATGAGAGTTACTGGTCTCTCTAAACCATGACAGTCCTTTGGGTGCATCTGTCTGTTCACATTCTTGACGATAGCTCCTTCGGTGATGCTCTTCCGTTTAATATATAAAAAACTTGTGTTCTCATAACAAATTGTATTTCCTCCGATACTGGGTCTTCTTAAATCATAATTCTCGCGTTCATTCTAAGTAACTTATCGATGATCTCATGGTGGTCTACCATTAGTGGTTGTCCTGCAGTGAAATGGGTCGTGGCTTCATTCCTCACCGTAAAATTCCTACGTGTGACAGCAACTGTCATGTACAAGGGGTTTCATCATACCATTCTGAGGCTTAAACAAAAGCTTTAAAGAGCGTTGTCCCTTTACTATGGGTAAGTCACTCAGATTTACCATTCCGAATAGCAAGAGAAATGATAAGAGTAAGTCGTCATGGTGGCCAAGCCATGTCGCACTGAAATCATTACCTTGTATAAGGTTTAGTGAATCTCGTATTCTAACACTTGGGCTTCCTCACAAGCATTGCAGAAATATCTATTGTCAACGAACGAGGTTCGGATAAATCCATTGATTCTGCAAGCCAAACAAATGATCTAGCGTTTCTTCACAACTCTCAGGTTTTCGTATACTCCTAAGAAAAACGTTTACTGTTCTGGCGTAGCTTCTTCCAAGTTTCTTCCTTCACCAAGGTGGGGCTTGATCCTTATCAATCCTGAGGTGAGTGATTTGTGGGTTCGCTTGAATACTTGGATAGCTTTAACTCACTCTTGGGGTTACTATCGTTCCATATTCCAACATTACCTTCAGTTCACTCCATCATACCCTTCACAGACTTATTCTTGTTTAGGTTCCACTCCGCGGAATCCATTTTCCTTTCCATTGGTCTGTTTAACCTTGGGCATGGTTTCATCACAATCATTCCTTTTCTCCAATATTCCAACTTCAAAAGCACTTTGTCACCAAGGTTATCATCCAGATAGTTTGATGTGGTTCCACATTCTCTTCACCTGTATTCACTTATCCAAACTCCTTAACATGAATGGTATTTTCTTCATTCTTTTGTCCCTGTGGTTGCTACCACACTTAAAATGAAATGCACTCATGCTTGCATAGACCATATTTTCTCATATCCTCGAAAATGGTCGGAGATCTTTGTTCATAGAGTAACAACTCATGTAATACAACATAAGATAAATCATGACACCATAAATTTCCATTGACTCATGAATTTATTACAAACTCTGAGACTTCCATTACATAACTTCAAAATGATAAGAGTGCTACCTATTACATTTATTACTTCAAAAATCCAAAACTCAGACTACTCATGTTTAGCCTTTTTCTCTAGGCATTTATCGGCATAGTGGCCTAAATTCTTGCACCAGAAACACATGATCTGACTCAGATCCTTCTTTGCAGAAATTGGGTTGTTCTGAGAACGTCTTCGGTTTCTCTTCTTGGGATTCTTTGTTCTGATCAAACTTTCAATTTCCTGTGGATCAAACTCCACTTCTTCTGTCGGAAAGTTTGCCAGATACTCTTTTCTTTCCTTCGTACAGTTCTGTGAGAAATGTCCTTCTTCTCCACATGAATAGCAGGCATTGGAGTAAAATCTGGTTAGGCATTCTCCATTAGGGTCTTCAACATCTTCCTTCATCACAAGTTCTCCTAAATTTTCTCTGAAGGCTTCCTTCTTGGCTTCCTTTGTTTGCTTGATGACTTCTTGTACCTTGGGGTACATTTGGCATTGAGCCGGGTAATGCGTAGTTCCTTCGCACAAGAAACATGTCACCTGCCTAGTTGGGCATTCCTCAGCTCAGTGATTTCCTTCACAATGAGGGCATCCTTCCTTGTGTTCTTCCTGGATGTGTCCTATCTCTCCACATATCCTGCATGCACAAATCTTCTTCACATCTTTTCCACGGGGCTTCTGGGTGCTGGTAACAACATGAGATTCTTGCAGAGTCATCTTGAATTCTTCCCAAGTGATTGTTGCTTGCGTATCATGGATATCTTCATGCATCTTCCACCAATGTGCAGCACCTTCTGCAAAGTACCAAAGAGCATACTGACCCATCTCCTTTCTTGCAACATGGTTACTCCTTAGATAATCCTCCATGTTTTGAATCCATTCTTCTGTCTCTAACCGAGTCATTGATCCAGAATACACAAGTCCAGCTTCATTCATCATCTATTGGGTTCAAGGTTTTGGGAAGGAGATGGGTAAGAGAGAGAAAAGAGGGGATACACACAATTCAAACAATGGTTTTGCAAATGGATTTTTGTTGTGGCTGTCGAAAATTTACACACAAATGACAACTCACAAATCATCGTATCTATCGTAAGTATACATCAGGGGTTTGGTCTTCTAGGGCATAATATCTTGGAAATTCTTCATGGTTTTGAATTTCTTTGGGTCTTCACAGTCTTCAACTCGCGTAGCTTCAACTCTTTTAATGCATGGTGAAATCTTCTTTACTTTGAAGTGGCCATCAGTTGTTTCGATATCTTGTCCTTCTCGAAGTGGTCTCAGTTGATCCTTAGTGTGGTCAAGGGGAAAGGGTATTTTCTAACTTTTTGAGGTAAGAGAGATCATTTGATAAGGCTCAAATAAGATGAGAAGTAAAGGGTCTTTTGAAAACAAAGTTTTTTTGATAAATCATTTCCTAAGGGCTTTCCAGTTTCTAGGGTCACGTCCTACAGTCAACATGTGCTCTGATACCATTTCTGTAGCGACCCGACCTGGAAAGTTCAAGCCTTTGTGTATTCTGTGCCATCCCTGGATCAGTATGCTGGCACACACAGTACATCAATGTACATATCAACGTGCAATCACATGTAATTAATGTAAAACAGATATATACCTTAAAATAGCAGCGGAAACAGTCAGCGGGAGTGGAGTCCCAATAACACCAACGGCAGGTAGAGTGCGGACCGTAACCCTGAATCGTACTCTTACTCGTCGTAGAAGAGTATCCGCAACATGATACATTGCAGCCGTGTAGGTCAGTACATTGAATGTTCTGGCAAGATCACCATAGAAGCATAGAAGAATAAAGACTATTCCATATGCAAAGGCTTTGTGGCTCTGTGTCTAAGTTTTTGCGTAAAAGCTGATTTTATTTTCCCTACAACAAAGGAATATCAAGAATTTCACTATGGAGTTACCTATCATGACATGGTTCCGCCAACCAATGTCTCAATGCCCACAAATATCTTAGTTGCCCACAATTTGTTAACAGTCCAGTGTTGAGAGTTCAGAGATAGATCCAAGTCCAGAGGATCAAATTGTCCGTAACCGGGGACACGGCTAATCGATTAGGTTTAACTCTCTAGAGTGTTGTGTACTTTACCCACAAGATTCGTCCCCTCCTGGTAAGTCCTCGCACTACATGGTGTTTGAGAACAGGATGAACGAAACATGGTCTTTCAGAGTGCTTCCCTGACTATCCGACAGTGCCCATCCAATCCTAACGTCGACTACATCTCATAGCACTGCCTAGACAGAGTCACAACAAAGATCAACCAAGCCAGAGCCCATAATGACTTGTGGCTACACAGGTAAGCTTCCGGGCATGAAGTATTCATCCTTCCCTTTGAGTCTGGGTGAGGCTTTCCGCGTGAATACTGGCACATCTCCAGCAACACCTAGGCAAATCCACTGGCTTCTCCAGGGTGCCGTTCCAACCATCCCTCACTTAGTAGTGTGTATTGAAAAACTTGTTTCTCGAGTCTCGAAGTCTTGAGGTCTTGAATATGAAGGTCTTGAAGAAGCCTTCATGAAGTCGTCGTTTTGACGTGGAGTCCTCCTTCTCACACCACTCACGAACACTCATACCAGACCCCGTCTACTTTAGCATAGCATTGCACTAACTAGCGTTCCCGGGGCTTTAGTAACAAGTGGTGGGTTCCTACCTCATGCATTCTACTCAACTACAAGAATTTCAATAACACTACAGGAGGGATTTGTTGAATGATTTCACTACATGCAATAAAACATAGGTATGAACAAAATGGTCAAAGTGAACTTGCCTGTACTGTTGATGAAGATAAGTATCGCTCTCAGAAAATACTTGATAGAACTATACGTCACTCTCCGATGAAATCTATATAATCAAACATTGCATTCATAAGCAAACACTTCTAGCAATCAATACTAACAATCACAAGGTAACACAAGAACCAAAAGTAACAAGGTTGATGAAAGGAAATACTTAAGACAAATCTCAAAAATCAACAAAGTTTTCACGAACACAACTAAGGTGGGTTTTTCCCCTACAAACAACTATTTCCAAAAGTAACAAAACAAAAACAAAGTAAAATATAACAAAAGTATTTTAGTAAAAGAATTACTTTTGAAGAACAAGTAAGACTTATGAAAACAAAACTCTAAACAACATAGGTTTTTGTCTAATAAACTTAACAACAAGTAAAACCATAAAATAAGAGAAAGCAACTTATAAACAACTAAGTTAACAGGAGGTAAATAATAAAATCTTTATTATAAAACAGATTTAAATCATCTAAAACTTTTGTGAAAAGAGTTTCTATTAAAAACTAAGTTGTTTTATAACACATTACCTAATGAAGAATAATATAGATTCCTATACTAAACTAAACTATTTTTGTTTAAAACATTTCTTAACAGAAGAGTATTACTAAAAACTTTATTTGAAAACAGAATCTAATTACTTAAAACTTTTGTTAAATGAAATATTACTAACTAGTTTGCTTTTAATAAACTACACCTAATTTGAAAAAAAGTATAGGTTCCTACAACAATAATTTAATAAACTAAACAAATTATTATTTTTAACAGCAAGTATAATCCTAAAGTTTAGAACAACAACAACTAATGAAATCTAAAACATAAGTTAAATCAAATTCAGATTTCAAAAAAAAATAAAACAAGGGAAATCAAATTAATTAAACTAATAGGAAACTAAACAGATTCTGTTTTGGTTAAATAACCCTAATGAAATTTATCCTAAAAATTCTCAAACTTTACCTACGTATAACTAAGATCACTAGTGACAAGTAGCAAAAAGAATCAATCGAAAATATATTATTAAACTCAAGTTATTCAGAAAACAAGATTTAAATCAAATCTGTTTAAATTCAAATTTCAATATTCAAAAACATTCAAACTTGGTATCTACAAAAACTAGAACAAAATTTTGACCTAATTCTAAAAGAATCAAATTAAAACAACTAAAAACATAAAATATATGATTAAAACAAAAACAGAACTAAATCTGTTTTTAAAACAGAAAACAGAAAAAAGAAAATTCCTAACTAACGGACAGGGGGCTACGTGGCGGCTTCTGATTGGCTAAGGGCGTGTGTGGGCGGGTGTTTGCGGGCGGGTGACCGATCGTTAGAAGAAAAGTTTTCAGGGTTTTAAGTGATCTAATCTGGATCGTTAGATCCAGATCCAATGGTTAAGAGAGGAGAGGGGAGCTCACAGGGGAGGTCGCCGACGAGGGAGCTTCTCCGGCAAGGCCGAGGCATCGAGTTTGATGGGGAGGCGTTCCGGTGGTCGAAGGAGGCTTCGGAGGGGTCCAGGTGACGGCGGCTGGCGTCCGGTATCGAGTGGTGGTGACGGTGAGGCGAGGGGACGAGGGAGGCGACGACCCGGTGCGGTGGATGCTTCAGTCGGGGCAGGTACTCTCGCGAGCTCGAGCGGGGCGTTCTGGCGAGGGAGAGAGAGGGCTTTGGGGGGGGGGGGGGATGGAGTGCGAAGAGTGGCCGCTTTATATAGGGACGCGGGTGGGGCGAGGGGTAGGAAGGAGAGGGAGATCCGACGAGGATTGGATCGCCGGCGTCGATGGCGCGCGCGAGGTGGAAGGTGACTGCGCTGATCCAGCGGTCGGTCGGGGCCGGGCCCGCTGTCAGAGAGAGGGAGAGCGTGGCAGTGGCGTCGGTGACCGAATAGAAGGAAGGTCGGGATGGGGCGTTAACTACGGATGGGCCGACCGACCTTTAAAGCTTTAAAGATTTTCCTATTTTATTTTACCAGCGAATCAAAAACCATTAAATGGCCATAAATACTTTCCCAAAAATAAGGACCTATATACCAAAGGGACCAGGAGAATTAATGCCATTAAGTGAACATTTTTCCTCGGCCAGAATAAATACTTTAAAAAAAATATTTTCAAAAAATGCCTAAATGGCTTTATTTATTTTTGCAAATATTTTTTCAAATAACCCCTTGGGTTTTATGATTCAAAAACTTCACAAAATACCCCCTGGTTTGGAGTGTCACATTACTCCTCTCAAAAATTTGTCCAGGGTTTTGGATGCTTTGAAAATTTGAATAGGAACCAAATATGACATGGATTCCAAAAGAATAATTCAGAGGTTTTCAAAAGCACCTTCAAATCCTTCCTTTAAGCTTCCAACTCATATTTCATATAATTTGAAGAAGTCCTTTTATCCTCTCTCATGAAAATCATTGAGTTGCATAAAGTTTCTGAATTTGAAATATTTTCAAAATGGAATTCAAATCACATGGGAAAGTCATTTTATTCCCTCTCATTCAAAAGTTTGAAAAAGTTTCATTTTTTTTCACTCAATTACAATCATTCAAGCAAACAAACAAACATTCATATAATTATTATAACATTCCAAAATTTGGGATGTTACAACGCTCCTAACATGCTCGGGGTTGTTATGGGGACCCCCTTGATTATTCGGTTGAGATTAAAACTTGTCTGGCAAGACCCAACATTTGTACTATTTTCTTAACAACTTCATAAAATTACATAGGGCTTTGCAACCCCGTGGATAATTAATCAACAACCCGAGCCAGTCCTCCTCATGAGTGTTGATCCAAACTAGAGCACCATGCGAGGCCAGCCCGGGGCAACTCGGGAGATTTCTATCAGGCCACCGTATGCTTCGCTTATCTGTCGTGTCCTAAGAACGAGATACGCGGCTCTTATCGGGTTCGTCGACACGTCGGGAGGTCTTGCTAGACTTGTTTTACCTTCCTCGAGTGGCTTGCGTGAGGGACTCTGGTTTTCTTCGGGCTATCTCGAGGTGTCAGAATTCATTTGGAGTTGCCTAGAATGATCACGAGATCCATGGTTGAGGTTATTCCCGTGGAGTGTGGTTAATTTATGATGGACTAGTTAGAGCACCCCTATAGGGTTAAAACTTCTAGAAAGCCATGCCCGCGGTTATGTGACAACTTGGATATTTGTTTAACACCCGGTTATAGTTAACTTGAAGTAAACTCTAATAAAATACACCAACTGTGTGAGTAACCGTGATCGTCTCCTCTCGTGAACGTGATCCGAGAGGGAACATGGTGGGGTTATGATTCACGTAAGTAGGTGTTCAGGATCGCTTAGCGATCATGCTAATTCTCGCTTGTTTATCGTAGACCACATATTTACATTCATGTTCTCGTAAGATTAGCCACCATAAATGCTTAGTGCTGCTGCAAACTAAACACTTACCCCATCCTACCCAACAAGATTGAATAGTCTCGGTACCCGGTCGCGAGATTGCTGAGTCCCCATGGCTCACAGATTACTACAACAAATACAGGTGCAGGTGTAGACGAGATCGTGCCAGAGGATGTGACGCAGCTCCAGTGGGAGTATGACGAGGAGCGTGGCAGGATGTACGTCACATATCCAGACGAGTAGAGTGGCCGTGGTCATGATCTTCAGGGCTAGCAAGCCAGTGTCATTGCATCCTTTTATCGTTTGTTATCGTCCGTAGTCAGACCTGTCTTTGGATTGATGTTTGAATAAACTGTGTGGAATTGTAATTTAGCATGTGGCGAGTGTAAGCCAACTCATTTACTCCTCTCTTCATAAATGTATGTGATGATACTGTACTTGTGAACGGCAAGATGCGCCTCTATCCCTGTCGAGGCCCCCGTGCCTAAATATGGATAGGCGCGCATCTTGGGCATGACACCTGACCCTCACACAAAGGCCGACAATCCATAAACAAGTCATGCTCCGACTTCCTTACATAACGGTTCACCATACGTGCATGCTACGGGAAACACAAACCTTTACACAAGTATTTTTACCAAATCACAATTTACTTCCTAACATGTCTCTTAACATTACCATCTCTATATCTCAAAACTTTATGCAAGCAATCAAACTTCTCATAAATACTCAATGCACTTAATATGGAAGTCTTTATTATATCCCTTTTTGATGCCTATCATATTAGGACTAAATTCATAACCTAGACCAATTACCATGCTGTTTTTAGAAACTCTCAAAATAATATAAGTGAGGTACTAGAGTTCAAGTATTTCTATAAAACACAAACAACACCGTGCTCTAAAAGATATAAATGAAGCACATAGAGCAAAATTGCCCAACTCAAAAGATATAAGTGAAGCACATAGAGTATTCTAATAAATTCACGATTCAGCGTGTGTGTCTCAAAATATGTGTGAAAAAAGGATGATTGTGGAAAACTAACAAGCAAATACTCATATCATACAAGGCGCTCCAAGCAAAACACATACCATGTGGTGAATAAAAATATAGCCTCAAGTAAATTTATCGATGGATTGAAGACGAAAGAGGGGATGCCTTCCGGGGCATCCCCAATCTTAGGCTCTTTGGCATCCTTGAATATGACTTGGGTTGCCTTTGGAATCCCCAAGCTTAGTCTCTTTACACTCCTTATTCCATAGTCCATCAAATCTTTACCCAAAACTTGAAAACTTCACAACACAAAACCTAACAGAAAACTCGTGAGATCCGTTAGTATAAGAAAATAAATAACCACTTTAGGTACTGTTGTGAACTCATTATTTATTTATATTGGTGTTATACCTACTGTAATCTAACTTCTCCATGGGTCATACCACATGATACAACCCATAGATTCATCAAAATAGGCAAACAACTCAAAGAAAACAGAATCTGTCAAAAATAGAACAGTCTATAGCAATATGAAAACTTCGTATACTTATGTAACTCAAAAAATTCTGAAAAATTAGTAAAACCTTGGAAATTTATATCTCAATCTTTTTTAAAACTTTAAGTTCAATTAGACGCTCTGAAAAAATTATAAAATTTCTGGACTGAGTGCAAAAGTTTTTGTTTTTCAGCAAGATCAAATCAACAACTACCATAGATCACCCCAAAGGTTTTACTTGGCTCAAACACTAATAAAAACACAAAAAAACAATTACTACAGAAGTAATAATTTGTGAAACACTAAAAACATAAGCAAAACAGAACACAAAAATAAAATTGGGTTGCCTCCCAACAAGCGCTATTGTTTAACGCCCCTTGCTAGGCAAAACGCAATAGATCTAGGTATTGTCATCTTTGGAATGCAATTCCTAAATTGCACACTTATAAGACCTTGGAAGCTTGTTGTTCTCATCAATTATAATACTCCTAGGTAAAAAATCAAGAGATTAGATGGTAGCAATTGGTTTCTTAATAATATTGAGAAAGTTAGGGTGAATACTTATCATCTTAAGATCTTCATCTCTACTAGAAGATTCACCTTTATTTTTAGGAACATAAACAAACTTGGCAGCATTAGGAGGCGAAGGAGTTGGGTTAGTTTGAACCAAAGCAAAAGTGGATCCCAAGTTAGTAATAATATCCTCCAGCTTGGCAGTTCTAGAGGAATCTTGTTCCAATTTTTCATTAACTATGGGTTCCTTTTCCTTAAGATTTTTAAAGTAACTCCTACTTTAGATCCATATTGAGTAATGTGATTATGAATCTTTTTATCCAAGTTTTCGATAAGCTCAACTGTAGCAACCTTTTTTCCAATAATATCAAGCCTTCGCATCACATGATCTAGAGTCAAGATTGTTCCATTAACCATAATTGGGGGTGAACCTAACTAATTTATCATAGCACTATAAGAGTCAAAGGTATGACTTCCAAAAAAAATTCCCACCCATGATGGTATCTAGGACATATCTATTCCAAGGAGTAATACCCACATAAAAATTGCAAACAAGAACGGTAGTAGATTTCTTACAAATATATCTACTTTGAGAATTGCAAATTCTATACCAAGCATCTTTTAAGTTTTCTCCTCCCCTTTGCTTAAAATTAAGAACCTCATACCCAGGAGTATTAGTTATAGTGGTAAGGCTAGCCATGAGTTCAAGCAATCCAACACACGAGCAAACGAAAGGCAAATGATAGAAGGGCGAACAAAAAGGCAAAAAAATTTGGTATTTTCTGAAAATCGTTTTAGAAGTGGGGGAGAGGAAAACGAGAGGAAAATGGCAAATAATGTAAATGCAAGAGATGAGTTTGTGATGGGTACTTGGTAGGCTTGATGTGTATCCTCCCCGGCAACGGCGCCAGAAATCCTTCTTGCTACCTCTTGAGCTTGCGTTGGTTTTCCCTTGAAGAGGAAAGGGTGATGCAACAAAGTAGATAAGTATTTCCCTCAGTTGTTGAGAACCAAGGTATCAATCCAGTAGGAGGAACAAGCAAGTCACCAATGGTTGCACCTAAACAAACAATCAAACTCTTGCACCCAACGCTATAAAGGGGTTGTCAATCCCTTCACGGTTATTTGCAAGGATTAGATCTGAAAGAGATAGATGTAAATGAGTGCAGAAAGTAAAACATAAATAAATTGCAGCAAAGTATAGATATGAAAGTATATAATGGAAAATAGACCCGTGGGCCATAGGTTTCACTAGAGGCTTCTCTCTTGAAGGCAAATATCATGGTGGGTAAACAAATTACTGTCAAGCAATCGATAGAAAAGCAAATAATCATGTTGTTATCCAAGGCAATTATCATGCATATAGGCATCATGTCCGTGACAAGTAGACCGAAACGATTCCGCATCTACTACTATTACTCCACACATCGACTGACTCCTGCCAGCATCTAGAGTATTAAGTTCATGAAGAACAGAGTAACGCATTAAGAAAGATGACATGATGTAGTGGGATAAACTCAAGCAATATGATGAAAAACCCATCTTGTTATCCTTGATGGAAACAATACAACACGTGCCTCACTACCCCTACTATGTCACTAGGCGAGGACACCGCAAGATTGAACCCAAAACCAAGCACTTCTTCCATTGCAAGAATTACCAATCTAGTTGGCCAAACCAAACCAATAACTTGAAGAGACTTGCAAGGATATGAAATCATGCAAATAAGAATTCAGAGGAGATTCAAATGAGATTCATGGATAATCTGAACACAAACTCACAATTCATTAGATCTTGACAAACACACCACAAAACAGGATTACATCGGATAGCTCTCCATGAAGATCATGAAGAACATGGTATTGTATATCAAAGAGAGAGAATAAGCCATCTAGCTACTAGCTATTGACCCGTAGGTCTGTGGTGGACTACTCACGCATCATCGGAGGGGCAATGGAGTTGATGTAGATGCCCTCCGTGATCGAAACCCCCTCCGGCTGATTACCAGAAAAGGCTCCAAGATTGGATCTCTCGGGAACGGAAGCTTACGATGGCGGAAAAGTATTTTTGTGGTTCTCTTCAATGTTTGGGAAATATTTGGGTATTTATAGGCCAGAGAATAGGGTTAGGAGACCTGCTAGGGAGCAACAAGCCTGCTAGGCGAGGCCAGGGTGGGCCCATACCTAGCAGGCTTGTGGCGCCCTGGCACCTCCCCTAACGTGCACTCCAAGCTTGATCGACTTGTTTCCTTCTAGAAAAATTCCTTCCGAAGGTTTTATTCCATTTGGACTCCGTTTAATATGCCATATCTGCAGAACTCAAGAACAAGGAAAAAACAAAAACTGGCACTTGGCTCTAGATTAATAGGTTGGTCCCAAAAATAATATAAAATAACATATTAATGCACATAAAACATCCAAAACAGATAATATAATAGCATGCCATCATCAAAAATTATAGATACATTGGAGACATATTAGATATCCGTCGTGAAAATGGGATGTTCTATTAATCCACTTGATGTTTGTTTTGGTGATCAACTTGCTGGTTCCGTGACCTTGGGAATCTATGCATAGGGGTTGGCACACGTTTTTGTCTTGACTTTCCGGTAGAAACTTTGGGCCACTCTTTGAAGTTCTTTGTGTTGGATTGAATATGATGAATCTGAAATTATGTTATGCACATCATATAATCAAGTCCATGGGTACTCGTGGTGACATTGGAGTATCTAGGCGACATTAGGGTTTTTGTTCATGTGTGTCTTAAGGTGTTATTTTAGTATGAACTCTAGGGCTGTCCGTGACACTTATAATGATAACTCATAAGATTGATTAGAAAAGATAACTTTGAGGTGGTTTTGTACCCTACAATAATTTCTTCATTAGTTCTCCGCTATTTGTCACTTTGGAGTGAACTCTTTTCCGCACGAGAGGTATTTACGTATGATTCAACTATGTCAGTATTGTTGAGAGAAATTGCACTAGTGAAAGTATGAACCCTAGGCCTTGTTTTCAAGCATTGCAATACCGTTTTTGCTCACTTTTGTTACTTGCTACCTTTATGTTTTTATATTTTCAGATTACAAAAACCTATATCTACCATCCATATTACACTTGTATCACCATCTCTTCGCCGAACTAGTGCACCTATACAATTTACCATTGTATTGGGTGCGTTGGGGACACAAGAGACTCTTTGTTATTTGGTTGCGGGGTTGTTTGAGAGAGACCATCTTTATCCTGCAACTCTCACGGATTAATAAACCTTAGGTCATCCACTTGTGGGAAAATTGTTACTGTCCTACACAACTCTGCGCTTGGAGGCCCAACACGAGTCTACAAGAAGGTTGTGTAGTAGACATCAAGGTCTTTTCTAGTGCCGTTGCCGGAGAGGTAAGTGCTTGAAGGTATATCTTTAGATCTTGCAATCAAATATTTTAGTTTCTTATTTTTAACTAGTTTGGTTTTATAAAAGAAAAACTACAGAAAATTGTAATTGAGGTTGCCTCATATGCTTCATCTTTTTAATGTCTTTCGTGAAAATGATGGAAAGGAAAATTGTTCTCAAGTGTTAGAAGAAGAAGTTATTAAAATGTTTGGCACTAAATACTTGAATGATGATCATGATTTTAATATTGTTAGTATGAATTCTCTAAATATTCATGATGCTAATGATATGCAAAGCCACAAGCTTGGGGATGCTATGTTTGATGAAGATGATATTTTTTGTCCCCCAATTTTTGATGAGCAAAACTAGTATGATTATGGAATGCCTCCTATATATGATGATTATGATGATGACATGTATGCTATAAATAATGATAAACATGAGACTTGTCATCATGATTTTAATTTTCAATTGGACTATGCTTCACATGATAGTTATTTTGTTGAGTTTACCCCCACTTTTAGTATGAGAAGAAATTTTATTGTGTGGAGAGTAGTAAAATTTCTACGCTTGTAGATCATGAAAAGAATTCTTTATGTGCTGGTTATAATGTGGAATTCCTTCATGATGCTACTGAAAATTGTTATGAGGGAGGAACATATGCTTTTATGAATTGGAATACCATCAAGTTTCCTCTCTATGTGTTCGAAGTTGTGAAGTTATGCTTGTTTTGCCTTCCTATGCTAGTTGATTCTTGTTCCCATAAATTGTTTGCTCACAAAATCCCTATGCATAGGAAGCATGTAAGAATTAAATGTTCTTATCATGAGATTCATGATGCTCTTTTGCATGTTTCAATTATTATTCCTATACGAGCATCATTGAAATCATCATGCCTAGCTAAAAGGCATTAAAGAAAAGCGCTTGTTGGGAGACAACCCAATAATTTTACCTTATGTTTTTATGTTTTAACATGATTAAGATACTGTAGTAATCATGTTTTGTGTCTTTTATTTTAATAAAGTGCCAAGTAAAGCATTTGGGATAGTGTGGAAACTTGTTTGTTTGATTCTGTCCAAAAACAGAAAGTTTTACGTCTAGTATATGAATTATATGATTTTACTAGAGAGTCAAAAAATTCTGGAATTTTTAAACAACATTTATATACAAATTCCTTTAGATTTCCTATATTTTCAGAATTTTTAGAGTCAGGAAAGTATGCTGATCATTCAGATCTTTACAGACTGTTCTGTTTTTGACAGATTCTGTTTTGCATGCATAGTTTGCTTGTTTCAAGTGTTCCTATAGCTTATATTGAGTAATATAAATTTTGGGAATGATGGAATACAGTAGGTATCATGTGTTAATAATTATGAACCTTTTCTTGACAGTACCTAAGTGAATGATTTATCTTTACTACACTAACCCTTCTCACAAAGTTCCGTTAAGTTTTGTGTGATTGAAGTTTTCAAGTTTTGGGGGAGACACCGATATGAGGAGAATAAGGAGTGACAATAACCTAATATTGGGGATGCCCAATTCACCCCCAATGTAATATCCAAGTAATATTCAGGCACTTAAGCTTGGGGATGCCCCGGAAGGCATCCCCTCTTTCGTCTTCAACACTATCGGTATATCTTACTTGGAGCTATATTTTTATTCGTCACATAATATGAGTTTTGCTTGGAGTGCCATTTTATTTTGTTTTTATATGTTAGGTGTTATTTTTAATCTTGTTTTTCAACAAAAAGTTCCAAGAATTTCCTTAGGATGCTTGCATTGGATGTTTTGATATGTGCTGGGTAAAAACAGAAACTTCTTCTGTAGAGTTTGAAATTTCGTATTTTACTGGAACGTGGAAAGTTTATGAATTTTCTTACAAAGTTTTTTAATATAAATTTGATAGAATTTCCTAAATTTTCATAATTTTTTGAGTTACACAAGTACACTATTTTCATAAATTGCTACAAAATGTTCTGTTTGGACAGATTACTGTCATAGTTTTGTTATCTACTTATCCTATAGTTTCCATAGCATATATTGGTAGATATAAATTGTGGGAATGATAGCATACAGTAACTAATGTTTGAAAATTATTTTTAAACTTGTCTTGGCAGTACATGAAGTGTTGATTTGTTCTTATGTGTACTAACCTATCTCATGAGTTCTTTTCGAGTTTTGTGTGGATGAAGTTTTTGAGAATAGATGAAACCGTGATATGAGAGGATTGAAAAAGATACAAAATATCAAGCTTGGCGATTCCCAAGGAACCACAAGTAAATATTTCAAGAAGTATCAAGCATCTAAGGTTGGGGATGCTACACATCCCATCTCTATTCATCAACAATTATCGGTTAGCCTAAGTTGAGCCTAAAATTTTATTCATTCACACGATGTGTGCTATTCTTCGAGTGATATTTTTTTATTGATGTTTAAATAAAATACTAGGATCTGAAAATATTTATTGAGAGAGACAAAGAGAAAGTCCTCACATAGCTACTTAATTGTTTGACTACTCATTGATCTTCACTTATATGTTTTGGATTAGTTTTGTCATTTACTCTCGTGCTTCACTTATATCCTATGAGTAAATGGTTGAATGAATTGAATATAATAAATCTGAAATTATATATTTTTTATATGCTTATCCCATGGGGAGTAATGACTTCACGTATAAGAAGTATAGGTGGTAAAATTTATTAAAATTTAGAGAACACCGCATTGGTCACTTGAACAATTCATGAAAGAATATTGAAGGAAGAGAGAATTCACATATAAATATACTATCTTGGACATCTTCTATGATTGTGAATACCCATTAATTATTTTCAAACTTGAGAAAATTAGTTGAAGTTGGACAAGGAAGACAACATAATGAGCTATGCTTGGGTATACTTGTATAGAAGTTATATTGTTATGGATCCTCCAACATGTGGTGCTTGCTTCCACCTCATATTAGCCAAAAACTTCTGCACCAAGTAGAAATACTACTTGTGCATCCAAACACCCTTAAACCCAAAGTTGTTCCATATGATTCTCCCATACCTACCTATATGTGGTATTTACTTGCCGTTCCAAGTAAATTTGCATGTGCCAAACTCTAAATCTTCAAATAATATTCTGTTTTGTATGCCCGAATCGCTCATATAGTAACTAGGGTCTGTCAGTATCTTCCATGATAGGTGGGTTATTCACACGATATGTTTTTATTCACTATCATTCATGAGAAAGTGGCTGGTAATAGGGATTCCCAGTTCCGAAAACAAATAAAAAATGCAAATAATTAAACAAAACTCCCCCAGGAATGTTGTTGGTATGGACGGTACCCATGGATTCGGCTCGCCGTGGATTGTGATTGATTGGTGGAGGGGGAGTAAAAACTTTACCATTCTTTTTGGGAACCACCTATAATGTATCTAGCTTGGAAGATACCGAGATCTCTTGGTTGTTATGGTGGCCATGAAAGCATACCGCTCAAAATTATTATTCATCCTATTTTAAAAGCTCGATCTCTGGCACCTCTGCAAATCAATGCTTCCCTCTACTAAGGGCCAATCTTTTACTTTCTAGTACTTACCTTTATGCAAGAGCCATGGCGATCTTCACCACTTCCTATATTTTGCCTTTTTCTCTTGGCAAGCATCATGTGGTGGTAATAGATCCAAGCATATATGGCCATTCAAATATATTTGATCATGAATTATTATTGTTGACAATTATCTATATGATAAATAAGATGGGAGGAAAAACTTTAAGCCCCTATCTTTCTTTGTGTTCGACGGATGCCATTTGCTCTAAAAATATGCTTTGACTATTTGCAATCATGGAAGACTATATGATAGTTGAGTACGTGGAATTTGCTAAATCAAAGCTCTTACATAGAACCTTCCTGAAAATAAGATGAATTGCAATTGTTTGGTGACTGAAAAGCATAGTTTGTTAGTCTATGCTTTAACATGTGGATAGCTTGTTACTTTATCATGAGAAGTTTTAAGAGATGAGCTACTATTTATGATATATAATGATGCTAGAACAAGTGTTCAGAACTATCATTGATCGAACTTGTGCACTATGCTAGCATTCACACTTCATAAATTATTTCTTTTATCATTTACCTAGAGGCAAACTTGTGCACTATGCATGTGTCTGTTAGAAATATGCCCTAGAGACAATAATAAATTAGTTATTAGAATATTTCCTTGTTCATGATAATCGTTTATTATCCATGCTATAATTGTGTTGATCGGAAACCCAGATACATGTGTGGATACATAGACTGTTGGGGAACTTCACATGGGAAACAGAAAATTTTCTATGCACACGCAGATCTATCCACGGTGATGAGCATCTACGAGAGGGGGAGTGGATCTACATACCCCTGTAGATCGCTAAGTGGGAAGCGTTAAGAAACGCGATTGGTGTAGTCGAACATCTTCGTGATCCAAATCGCCGAGCGTCCCGCGATCTCATCACGATCCGTCCCGCGATCCAATCACGATCCGTCTCGCGAACACATCACGATTCGTCTCGCGAACTCATCACGATCTGTCCCGTGAACTCATCGCGATCCGCCTCGCGAATTCATCACAAACCGTCTCGCGATCTTGATCACGGTCCTTCCGATCTAGCACCGAACGGACGGCACCTCCGCGTTCAGCACACATGCAGCTTGATGACGATCTCCACTGTCTTGATCCATCAAGAGGAAGTGGAGAGGAAGAAGAGTTCACCGGCAGCATGAAGGCGCTCATGCGATGGTGGTGGAGCAATTCCGGCAGGGCTTCGCCTAAGCACTGCGGAAATCCGATCTAGAGGAGCACCGGTGGAACGGGTAGCACGTGGCAGTAAAAACTAGTGCAAAACCCTAAAATCCACCGGTATATATAGGAGAAGAGGAGAGGAGTCTAGCTCAAGGGCCAAGGCTCCTATAGGAGTCGGCCGAACCAACTAGGGAGGAGTCCACCTCCTCCACTCCTAGTAGGATTAGGACTCCCTCCCTAATTTGCCTTTTTTGCCTTTTTCCTTTTGGGTTTTCTTCTCCCGCCACATGGGCCTTGTGTGGGAGTTTCCACCAGCCCACTAAGGGCTGATATTCACTCTCCCACAGCCCATGAAGCCTCTTGGGTCGAAATACCCCTCCCAATGGTCTCCCGGTACATTACCGACACTCCCGGTACACTAGCGATGAGCCCAAAACTTTTCCGGCGACCAAATAGGACTTCCTATATATGAATCTTTACCTCCGGACCATTCCGGAGCTCCTCGTGACGTCCGTGATCTCATACGGGACTCTGAAAAACCTTCGGTTACCACCATACATAACTCTATACTACCGAAACATCATCGAACCTTAAGTGTGCAGACCCTGCGGGTTCGAGAACTATGTAGACATGACCGAGACACCTCTACGGTTAATAACCAATAGCGGGCCCTGGATGACCATATTGGTTCCTTCATATTCTATGAAGATCTTTATCGGTCGAACCTCTATGTCAAGGATTTAGTCAATCCCGTACAACGTTCCCTTTGTTCTTCCGTATGTTACTTGCCCGAGATTCGATCGTCGGTATCTCCATACCTAGTTCAACCTCGTTACTAGCAAGTCTCTTTACTCGTTCCGTAATGCAAGATCCCGTGACCAACACTTAGTCACATTGCTTGCAAGGCTTATTGTGATGTTGTATTACCGAGTGGGCCCTGAGATACCTCTCCGTCACACAGAGTAACAAATCCCAGTCTTGATCCATGCCAACTCAACAGACGCCCTCGGAGATACATATAGAGCACCTTTATAGTCACCCAGTTACGTTGCGACATTTGATACACACAAGGCACTCCTCCGATGTCCGTGAGTTGCATGATCTCATGGTCATAGGAACATATTCTTGACATGCAGAAAACAGTAGCAATAAACTGACACGATCATATGCTACGTTTGTAGTTTGGGTCTTGTCCATCACATCATTCACCCAATGATGTGATCCCATTATCAAATGACATCACATGTCAATGGCTAGGAAACCTTGACCATCTTTGATCAACGAGCTAGTTCACTAGAGGCTTACTAGGGACTGAGTGTTGTCTATTTAGCCACACATGTAATGTGTTTTCATTCAATACAATTATAGCATGGATAATAAACGATTACCATGAACAAGGAAATATGATAATAACTAATTTATCATTGCCTCTAGGGCATATTTCCAACAGTCTCCCACTTGCACTAGAGTCAACAAACTAGTTCACATCACCATGTGATTCGCATTGTTATGAATCTAACACCCAATGAGTTCTGGGGCTCGATCATGCTTTGCATGTGAGAGAGGTCTTATAGTCAACGGGTCTGCGAAATTCAGATCCGTGTGTACCTTGCAAATCTCTATGTCAAACTGTAAACACTGCTACCACACTCCACTTGGTACTATTCCAAATGGCTGCTCCACTATACGTATCCAGATTGCTACTACGAGTTATCCGGATTGGTGTTAAAGCTTGCATCGATGCAACTCTTTACGACGAACTCTTTATCACCTCCATAATCGAGAAACATCTCCTTAGTCCTTTAGTTACTAAGGATATTCTTGACCGTTGTCCAGTGATTCACTTCTGGATCACTCTTGTACCTTCCTGCCATACTTATGGCAAGGCCGACATCGGGTCTTGTGCACAGCATTGCATACATGATAGAGCCTATGGCTGAAGCATAGGGGATGACACTCATCTTTTCTCTATCTTCTACAGTCACTAGGCATTGAGTCTTACTCAACTTTATACCTTACAAATCAGGCGAGAACTCTTTCTCTGACTGATCCATTTTGAACTCTTTCAAAATCTTGTCAAGGTATGTACTCATTGAAAGTCTCATCAAGTATCTTGATCTATCGCTATAGATCTTGATGCTCAACAATTAGGTAGCTTCATCCAGGTCTTCCTTTGAAAAACTCTTTTCAAACAACCCTGTATGCTTTCCAGAAATTCTATATCATTTCCGATCAACAATATGTCAACCACATATGCTTATCAGAAACTCTACAGTGCTCCCACTCACTTTATTGTAAATACAAGTTTCTCGTAAACTTTGTATAGACTCAAAAACTTTAATCACCTCATCAAAGTATATATTCCAACTCTGATATGCTTGCTTCAGTTCATAGAAGGATCACTGAAGCTTGCACACCTTTTAGCATCCTTAGGACTGACAAAACCTTCTGGTTGTATCACATACAACCTTTCCTCAAGAAAGGAAACGATGTTTTGGCATCCATCTGCCAGATTTCATAATTGAAAAATGCAGCAACTGCTAAAATTATTCTAACAGACTTTAGCATCGCTACGAGAGAAAGTCTCATCGCAGTCAACTCCTTGAACTTGCCGGAAACTTCTTTGCAACAAGTCGAGCTTTATAAATGGTAACATTCACCATCAGCGTCTGTCTTCATTTTAAAGATCCACTTGTACTCAACGACCTGCCGTCCAACGAGCAAGTCCACCAATGTCTATACTTGGTTTTCATATATGGATCCTTTCTCGGATTTCATGGCCTCTAACCATTTGTCGGAATCCGGGCCCATCATCGCTTCTCCACAGTTCGTAGGTTCATCGTTGTCCAACAACATGACCTCCAAGACAGGGTTGTCATACCGCTCAGAAGCAGTACACGTCCTTGTCGACCTATGAAGTTCGATAGTAACTTGATCCGAAGCTTCATGATCATCATCATTAACTTCCTCTTCATCTGACGTAGGCTTCATAGAAACATCTTTCTGCGCTGATCTACTTTTTGGTTGAAATAAAGGTTCAATAACCTCATCAAGCTCTATTTTTCCTCGTAGGTCGATAGTAACTTGATCCGAAGCTTCATGATCATCATTTACTTCCTCTTCAACTAACGTAGGCTTCACGAAAACATCTTCCTGCGCTGCGCTACTCTCTGGTTGAAACAGAGGTTCAATAACCTCATCAAGTTCTATCCTCCTCCCACTCAATTCTTTCATGAGAAACTTTTTCTCGGGAAAGGACCCGTTTTAGCAACAAACACTTTATGCTTGGATCTGAGATAGAAGGTTCACCCAACTGTTCTTAGGGTATTCTATGAGGATGCATTTGTCCGCTTTGGGTTCGAGCTCATTAGGTGAAAACATTTTCCACACAAGCGTCGCAGCCCCAAACATCAGGAAATGACAGCTTAGGTTTCTATCAAACCATAATTTACACAGTGTCATCTCAACGGATTTAGATGGTGCCCTATTTAAAGTGAATTTAATTGTCTCTAATGCACAACCCCAAAATTATAGTAACAAAATGATAATAGACATCATAGCACGCACCATATCCAATAGAGCACGACTATGACGTTCGGACACACCATCACACTATGGTGTTCCAGGTGGCGTGAGTTGTGAAACAACTTTCACATTGTCTAAAGTTGTATGCCAAACTCGTAACTCAGATATTCACCTCCACGATCATATCACAAACATTTTTATCTTCTTGTCACGATGATCTTAAACTTCACTCTGAATTTTCTTGAACCTTTCAAACGATTCAGACTTGTGTTTCATTAAGTAAATATACACTATATCTACTCAAATCATCAGTGAAGGTCAGAAAATAATGATATCCACCGCACGCTACAAGACTCATTGGATTGCATACATCAACATGTTCATTTCCAATAAATCACTTGCCCGCTCCATCAAACCAGAAAACGGAGTCCTTAGTCATCTTGCCCAAGAGGCATGGTTCGCATGTCTCAACCGATTCGAAATCGAATGAGTCCAAATATCCATCAGCATGGAGTTTCTTCATGCGCTTTATACCAATATGACATTTAGTGGCAGTGCCACAAGCATGTGGTACTATCATTATTAACTTTGTATCCTTTTGGCATCAATGTTATGAACATGTGTATTGCTACGATCAAGTTTCAACAAACCATTCTTACTGGGTGCATGACCATTGAAGGTATTATTCATGTAAATAGAATAACCATTATTTTCTAACTTGAATGAATAACTGTGTTGCAATGAACATGATCTAATCACATTCATGCTCAACACAAAAACACCAAGTAACATTTATTTAGGTTCGTCACTAATCTCGAAAGGTAGAGAGAGCGCGCGATGTTGATCACATCAACCTTGGAAACATTTCCAACACACATCCTCACCTCACACTTAGCTAGTATCTGTTTATGACGTAGCTTTTTACTTTGAGTTACTAACATTTAGCAATCGAACTGGTATCCAATACCCAGGTGCTACTAGGAGTACTAGCAAGGTACACATCAATAACACGTATATCAAATATACTTCTGTTGAGTTTGCCAGCCTTCTTATCTACCAAGTATATAGGGTTGTTCCGCTTCAGCGACCGTTCTCCTCATAATTGAAGCACTTAGTCTCGGGTTTGGGTTAGACTTTGGATTGCTTCACTGGAGCTGCAACTGACTTGCTATCCATGAAGTTTCCCTCCTTGCTCTTGCCCTTCTCGAAACTAGTGGTTTTGACTAACCATCAACACTTTGACGCTCCTTCTTGATTTCTACCTTCGCGGTGTCAAACATCACGAATAGCTCAGGGATCATTAATCCTATCCCTGGTATTTTATAGTTCATCACCAAGTTCTAGTAGCTTAGTGAAAGTGACTTGGAGAACTATATCAATGAAAGTGACTTGGAGAACTATATCAATCACTATCTTATCTAGAAGATGAACTCCCACTCGATTCAAGCGATTGTAGCACCCAGACAATCTGAGCACATGCTCAACGATTGAGCTATTCTCGTTCATCTTGCAGGCAAAGAATCTTGTTGGAGATCTCATATCTCGCAACACGGGCACGAGCCTGAGATCCTAATTTCAGCTCTTAGAACATCTCATATGTTCCGTGACGTTCAAAACGTTTCGAAGCCTCAATTCTAAGCCGTAATGCATGACGCACTAAACTATCAAGTAGTCATCAGCACGTACCTGTCAGATGTTCACAACATCTACAGACGACGCTAGAGGGGTTGGCGCACCGAGCGGTGCATTAAGGACATAAGCCTTCTGTGCAGCAACGAGGACAATCCTCAGATCATGGAGCCAATCCTCAATATTGCTACCATCATCTTTCAACTCTATTTCTCTAGGAACATATAAAAATTCAAGGGAGCTACAACACGAGCAAGTAATCTACAACATAATTTGCAAAGACACTACTGACAATGTTCATGATAATGAGTTCAATTAATCATATTACTTAAGAACTCCCACTCAAATTGACATCCCTCCAGTCATGCGAGTGATACATGATCCAAATTCACCAACTCAAGTCCGATCATCACGTGAGTTGAGGTGGTTACAATGGTGAACATAATCATGTTGATCATATCTACTATATGACTCATGTTCGACCTTTCGGTCTCTTGTGTTCCGAGGCCATGTCTGTACATGCTAGGCTTGTCAAGTTTAACCCGAGTGTTCCGCATGTGCAACACTGGCTTGCACCCGTTGTATGTGAACGTAGAGTCTATCACACCCAATCATCACGTGGTGTCTCAACATGACGAACTTTCGCAACGGTGCACACTCGGGGAGAACACAATTCATCTTGAAATTTAAGTGAGGGATCGCCTTATTAATGCTACCGTCGTCCTAAGAAAAACAAGGTGCATAAAAGGATTAACATCACATACAAATCATAAGTGACATGATATGGCCATGAACTTATGCTTTTGATCTCCATCTTGAAAGCACCAGCATGATCTCCATCGTCACCAGCACGACACCATGAACTCCATCATCTTGATCTCCATCAATGTGTCGCCATCGGGGTTGTTGCACCCACCATGCTTCTACTACTATTGCTACCGTTTAGCGACAAAGTAAAGCATTACATAGTGCTTAATGATTGACACGTAGGTCATACAATAATTAAAGACAACCCTATGACTCCTGTTGGTTGCCGTACTCATCGACATGCAAGTCGTGAAATTCTATACATCACATGATCATCTCATACATCACATATATCACATCATGTAACTGGCCATATCACATCACAACATACCCTGCAAAAACAAGTTAGACGTCCTCTAATTGTTGCTGCATGTTTTACGTGGCTGCTATGGGTTTCTAGCAAGAACGATTCTCACCTACGCATAAACCACAACGGTGATACATAATTTGCTTTTCAACCTTCTCAAGGACCGCCTTTGTCGAATCCTATCCAAATAAAGTGAGAGAAACCGCCACCCGCAAGCCATCTAGGCAACAAGTTGCGTCGAGGGAACCGGTCTCTCGTAAGCGTACGAGTAGTGTTGGTCCGGGCCGCTTCATCTCACAATACCGCTGAACCAAAATCCGACCAAGGGAGGAAGCAATCTAAGCATCAATGCCCACAAACCTTTTGTGTTCTACTCGAGATCTCATCAACACATAGACCTAGCTCATGATGCCACTGTTGGGGAACGTCGCATGGGAAACAAAATTTATCCAACGCACACGCAGATCTATCCATGGTGATGAGCATCTACGAGAGGGAGAGTGGATCTACATACCCTTGTAGATCGCTAAGCGGGAAGCATTAAGAAACGCGGTTGGTGTAGTCGAACATCTTCGCGATCCAAATCGCCGAGCGTCCCACGATCTCATCACGATCCGTCCCGATGTCCAATCACGATCTATCCTGCGAACACATCACGATCCATCTCGCGAACTCATCACGATCCGTCCCATGAACTCATCACGATCTGTCTCGCGAACTCATCGCGAACCGTCTCGCGATCTTGATCATGGTCCTTCCGATCTAGCGCAGAACGGACGGCACCTCCGTGTTCAGCACATGTGCAGCTTGATGACGATCTCCACCATCTTGATCCAGCAAGAGGAAGTGGAGAGGAAGAAGAGTTCACCGGCAGCATGATGGCGCTCCGGCGATGGTGGTGGAGCAATTCCGGCAGGGCTTCGCCTAAGCACTGCGGAAATCCGATCTAGAGGAGCACCGGTGGAACGGGTAGCACGTGGCCGTAAAAACTAGTGCAAAACCCTAAAATCCACCGGTATATATAGGAGAAGAGGAGAGGAGGCTGGTGCAAGGGCCAAGGCTCCTATAGGAGTCGGCAGAACCCACTAGGGAGGAGTCCACCTCCTCCACTCCTAGTAGGATTATGACTCCTTCCCTAATTTGCCTTTTTTGCCTTTTTTTCCTTTTGGGTTTTCTTCTCCAGCCACATGGGCCTTGTGTGGGAGTTTCCACCAGCCCACTAAGGGCTGATATTCACACTCCCACAGCCCATGAAGCCTCTTGGGTCGAAATATCCCTCCCAATGGTCTCCCGGTACACTACTAGCACTCCCGGTACACTACCGATGAGCCCGAAACTTTTCTGGCGACCAAAATAGGACTTCCTATATATGAATATTTACCTCCGGACCATTCCGAAGCTCCTCGTGATGTCCGGGATCTCATAAGGGACTCCAAACAACCTTCGGTCACCACCATACATAACTCTATACTACCAAAACGTCACCGAACCTTAAGTGTGCAGACCCTGCGGGTTCGAGAACTATGTAGACATGACCGAGACACCTCTATAGTCAATAACCAATAGCGGGCCCTGGATGACCATATTGGTTCCTACATATTCTACGAAGATCTTTATCGATCGAACCTCTATCTCAAGGATTCAGTCAATCCTGTACAACGTTCCCTTTGTTCTTCGGTATGTTACTTGCCCGAGATTCGATCGTCGGTATCTCCATACCTAGTTCAACCTCGTTACTGGCAAGTCTCTTTACTCGTTCCGTAATACAAGATCCCGTGACCAACACTTAATCACATTGCTTGCAAGGCTTATTGTGATGTTGTATTACCGAGTGGGCCCTGAGATACCTCTCCGTCACACGGAGTAACGAATCCCAGTCTTGATCCATGCCAACTCAATAGACACCCTCGAAGATACCTGTAGAGCACCTTTATAGTCACCCAGTTATGTTGTGATGTTTGATACACACAAGGCACTCCTCCGATGTCCGTGAGTTGCATGATCTCATGGTCATAGGAACATATACTTGACATGCAGAAAACAGTAGCAATAAACTGACACGATCATATGCTACGTTTGTAGTTTGGGTCTTGTCCATCACAGCATTCTCCCAATGAGGTGATCCCGTTATCAAATGACATCACATGTCAATGGCTAGGAAACCTTGACCATCTTTGATCAACGAGCTAGTTCACTAGAGGCATACTAGGGACTGAGTGTTGTCTATTTACCCACACATGTAATGTGTTTCCATTCAATTCAATTATAGCATGGATAATAAACGATTATCATGAACAAGGAAATATGATAATAACTAATTTATTATTGCCTCTAGGGCATATTTCCAACATAGACAACACCATGTCCCTAATATGCCTCTAATAGACTAGCGCATTTATCAAAGATGGCTATGGTTTCCTAGTCATGGACATGAGATGTCATTTGGTAACGGGATCACATCATTAGGAGAACGATGTGATGGACAAGACCCAAACTACAAACATAGCATGTGATCGTGTCAGTTTATTGCTACTGTTTGCTGCATGTCGAGTATATGTTCATATGACCATGAGATCATGCAACTCATTGACACCGGAGGAGTGCCTTGTGTGTATCAAATGTCGCAACATAACTGGGTGACTATAAAGGTACTCTACAGGTATCTCCGAGGGTGTGTGTTTGGTTGGCATGGATCAAGACTGGGATTTGTTACTCCATGTGACGAAGAGGTATCTTAGGGCCCAATCGGTAATACAACATCACAACAAGCCTTGCAAGCAATGTGACTAAGTGTTAGTAACGGGATGTTGTATTACAGAATGAGTAAAGAGACTTGCCAGTAACAAGGTTGAACTAGGTATGGAGATAGCAACGATCAAATCTCGGGCAAGTAACATACCGAAGAACAAAAGGAACATCATACGGGATTAATTGAATCCTTGACATAGGAGGTTCGACCGATAAAGATCTTCATAGAATATGTAGGAACCAATATGGGCATCCAGGTCCTGCTATTGGTTATTGACCGTAGAGGTGTCTCGGTCATGTCTACATAGTTCTCGAATCCGCAAGGTCTGCACACTTAAGGTTCGGTGACGTTTCAGTAGTATAGAGTTATGTATGGTGGTTATCGAAGCTTGTTCGGAGTCCCAGATGAGATCCCGGACGTCACGAGGAGCTTCGGAATGGTCTAGAGGTAAAGATTGATATATAGGAAGTCCTATTTTGGTCGCCGGAAAAGTTTCGGGCTCATCGATAGTGTACCGGGAGTGCCGGTAGTGTACAGGGAGACCACCGGGAGGGGTATTTCGACCCAAGAGGCTACATGGGCTGTGGGAGAGTGAATAGCATCCCTTAGCGGGCTGGTGGAAGTCCCACACAAGTGCATGCGGCTGGGAGAGAAAAGCCCAAAGAGAAAAAGGTGGAAAAAGGCAAAAAGACCAAAATAAGGAGGAGTCCTAGTCCTACTAGGATTGGAGGAGGATTCCTCCTCTCCTCCCACTTCGGCCGAAGCCTAGAGGGCTTGGCCCTTGCGCCAAGCCTCCTCATCTCTTCCTCTTATATATACTAGAGGTTTTAGGGTTTTTGCACTAGATTTTCAGGCACATGCTACTCTCTCCTCTAGTTCATAGTTTCTCCTCTAGGTCGGTTTTCTGCAGTGCTTAGGCGAAGCCCTACCCGAATTGCTCCACCACCATCGCCGCAACACCATCGCGCTGCCAGAGAACTCGTCTACCTCTCCATTCCCTCTTGCTGGATCAAGAAGGCGGAGATCGTCATCGAGTTGTACATGTGCTGAACGCGAAGGTGCCGTCCGTTCAGCGCTAGATCGGAAGGACCGTGATCAACATCACGAGATGGATCGTGATGAGTTTGCGGGACGGATCGTGATGAGTTCGCAAGACGGATCGTGATGAGATCGCGGGATGGTCGGCGATTTGGATCGCGAAGAAGTTCAACTACACCAACCATGTTTCTTAACGCTTCCTGCTTAGCTATCTACAAGGGTATGTAGATCCACTCTCCCTCTCGTAGATGCTCATCACCATGGATAGATCTTGTGTGTGCGTAGGAAATTTTTTGTTTCCCATGCAACGTTCCCCATCAGTGTCTACAAGAAGAAGGTTGTGTAATAGACATCGGAAAGCATCAGCGCCAACATAATCCTTAGTTGCTAAGAAGTTGAAGACTTTGATGAGTTGCTCAACTGAACCTACTGATGCTATTCCTATCTCCACAACACCACCATATGCAATTGTTCCATATGGTGAAGACTACATCTATGGGGACCCTGACTCATATGTCGTGATCACCAAATGTACATGCATAGTGATCCCAGAAATCAATGCTCACTGAACATACAGAAACTGAATAACAAGAGTCTTACATCCATTACGTACAGTTTTACTCAAAGATGGCCTTTATGGACAAGTCTTCATAAACCTGCAGCGGAAATCTTCAATGATAGCATGAACCCATGTCATCTGCCTTAACCCTGCAGGCATTCTGACTGGGAAGCTGTAGCGACCCGACACAAAACGAGTCAAGCCTCTGTGTTTTCTGTGCCATCCCTGGATCAGTATGCTGGCACACACAGTACATCAATGTATATATCAAAGTGCAATCACATGTAATTAACGTAAAACTGATATATACCTTAAAATAGCAGCGGAATACAGTCAAAAGGAGTGGAGTCCCAATAACACCAATGGTAGGTTGAGTGTAGACCGTAACCCTGAATCGTACTCTTACCTGTCGTAGAAGAGTATCTGCAACATAAGACGTTGCAGCCGTGTAGGTCAGTACATGGAATGTACTGGCAAGATCACCATAGTAGAACAGAAGAATAAAGGCTATTCTATATGCAAAGGCTTTGTGGCTCTGTGTCTAAGTTTTTGCATAAAAGCTGATTTTATTTTCCTACAACAAAGGAATATCAGGAATTTCACTATGGAGTTACCTATCATGACATGGTTCCGCCAACCAATGTCTCAAATACCCAAAAGTAACTTAAGTTGCCCGCAATTAGTTATCAGTCCAGTGTTGAGAGTTTACAGATAGATCCAAGTCTAGAAGCTCAAATTGTCCGTAACCGGGGACACGGCTAATCGATTAGGTTTAACTCTGCAGAGTGTTGTGTACTTTACCCACAAGATTCGTTCCCTCCTGGTAAGTCCTCGCACTGCCTGGTGTTTGAGAACCGGATGAACGAAACATGGTCTTTCAAAGTGTTTCCCTGACTGTCCGACAGTGCCCATCCAATCCTAACGTCGACTACATCTCGTAGCACTGCCCAGCAGAGTCACAACAAAGATCAACCAAGCCAGAGCCCATAATGACTTGTGGCTACACAGGTAAGCTTCCAGGCATGAAGTATTCATCCTTCTCTTTGAGTCTGGGTGAGGCTTTCCGCAAGATGTCATGGCACTTCTCCATGCATCCCGGCCATCCACTGGTTTCTCCAGGGTGCCCATCAATTCCATCCCTCACCCACTAGTGTGTATTGAAAAAATTGTTTCTTGAGTCTCGAAGTCTTGAGGTCTTGAAGATGCAGGACTTGAAGATGTCTTCATGAAGTTGTCGTCTTGACGTAGTGTCCTCCTTCACACCACTCACGAACACTCATACCAATCCCTGTCTACTTAAGCATAGCATAAAAGTAACTAACGTTCCCGGGGCTTTAGTAACAAGTGGTGGGTTCCTACCACATGCATACTACTTCAACTACAAGAATTTCAATAACACTACAGGAGGGAATTGTTGATTTGATGTCACTACATGCAATAAAACATAGGTATGAAAAGATGGTCAAAGTGAACTTGCCTATACTATTGATGAAGATAAAGATTGCTCTCAGAAATATAACTTGATAGACTATACGTCACTCTCCGATGAAAATCTATATAACAAACATTGCATACATAAGCAATCATACTAGCAATCAATTCTAACAATCACAAGATAACACAAGAAAAAAAAACAACAAGGTTGATGAAGGAAATACTTAAGACAAAAGTCATGTCATCTTCACTCTAGGGTTTTGTGATGAAAATAATTTGAATTCCTGGTGATCAAAATGCAGATTGAAAGTTTTGGGAAAGCCATTTCATCCCCTCTCATTAAACTTTCAAAAGTTTCAAAAAGTTTCAAATTTTCACTCAAATTCCATTACTAAATCAAACAAACAATCATTCTAATATTTATTATAACATTCCAAAGTTTGGGATGTTACAGAAGCGTCCTAGCTCGCATGTTCGTCACCAAGATACTCTTCATCATAACCTGGTCTTTCATGCCTGGCCAATGAAATAACCAGTGGCAAGACAGTGAGTACTTTGAATGTACTCACAAGCAACCCAAGTTGTGGAACAAGGTATAACAATGCATGATATAGCACTAAGTAGGTAAGTTTCGCGGAAAGTTGATTTTAAGTGCAATGACATGATCAAGTAACTTGAGTAAGCATGCATCAACTGATAACTGGTACTCATGTGAACAAGTCCCAATTATCATTATAAGCAGGGGTTGAACATCTCATGTTCATCATCATGCCAAGTCATCGAACTTAGCTCAAGTTTCACCTCTGTGTCATCCACACGCACACACACCAAGTTTAGTAAACATTTGGACGTAGCACAAGAGCGGTCATCCAACTGTCCTTGACTGTGGACATGGCTATTCAAATAGTTTTACACTCTGCAAAGGTTGCACACTTTACCCAAAAGACTCAGGGAACTTCCATGTCATCCATGACTCGCGGTATATTACATACCTGAGGTAAGAACCCGAACAATGCCTTTCCCATGGTGATACTAACCAACAAGTCCACTCGTTGGTGCCATCCCTCATGATATACATCACACGTATCATCCATGAGGGCACGCAACGGTGTGCTCGGTGCCTGTAAAGACAACACATGGCCTTCCACTCTGGGACGACCCCGTCTCAAGTGTGACCACTTCACTCTCACCACTGGTAATGCGGGCTCCCTGCTAGCACCAACCATAGTAATCAACAAAGCCCCGTCCCATAAGGGGTATCGTGGTCGTACATGTAAGGTTGGAATAACGGTCGCAACTTACACCAATCCATTTTTGAAACCACACACACTCACTTTCTCCGGTACACCACTTCTTTCTCAAGTGGTTACCCAACTCAACATCGTCTCCCTCGGGCATTAGTGGCACCTTATGGGGTTTTCAAAAAGTCTTTGAAAACACTATGTTTCCATCACCATGCATATTCCCATCCCACTTGCGTAGCAACTACTAGCATCCTAATTACTCCCACCCGCATAACACTCATAAGGAGGTAGGGTCATGCACAATGCAAGTGTCAACAAGAAGGTATCAGAGTCATCCCACCGAAGGGGAATACCACATCATCATGATCAATACCATGAAATAAAGCGATATATGTCATCCAGTTAAAGTTTTCATAGTCATGGGCAAACGGCTGCTTGCGTGGCTTAGTAAAGTCTTCGAGGCCTTCACACGCTTCTTGTCCACTCCGAGCATTCCGTCTATTTCATCAAGTATTGCCGGAAACAATCGCAATAAGCAACACAACAAGTAGAAAATAAAAGTGCTCTATAAATAGGAGTTTTATTTTTCTTGGACATCTCTGGTCATAAGAAGAATAACCAAGGACGTTTTGGTGGATGTGGGTCAAGGGGAAATCTTGAATGGTGGAAATGAAGGAAATGAAGATCTTATAAGGTGTCCACAAAAAACATTTTTGTAAAAAGGAGTCGATGGTCCCAAAAAATAGGGCATGATTTTAGAAACATTTAGGAAGTGGTTTCAATGGGTTTGGAGTTGTGATGATTTTCCTATGAATTTCCTAAGAGGAAATAAATGAGAAAAGGGAGCATTTATTAGGTCAGGCAGAATAGGGGCATGGGAAAAATGTTAACCATGCCTAGGTAAATAGGGTATGATTTTATAGACATCTAGGAACTTGAATCGTTCCATTTGAAGTTGATTTGAATCCCCTAGGAACTTACAAGTATGGCATTCCTTAGTTCAAATTCAAATTCAAATTTAAACCCTACAGAACATTTTGAGAAAAAAATGTGTAAACCACATTTTTGATTAGGTCATGATTTTCGGAATCTCTAGGAGTTTGAATCACCAAATTTGGGCTTGAAATGATTTTTCTATGGATTTATGAGTCTTATCAGAAAAAGAAAAAGGGAAGAAAATTATGGAAATTACCCAAGAATTAAATGGCGCTCGGGGCGCAGAATGGCCACTGGGCCGGCCCATCTGTTTACTCGCGCGGGGGGGTTTAGGTGACATCGAAGGCGCACTAGTGGAGTGTGCTTTCCCCGGGCAAAGGCATAACTCATCTGAGGCGTCTCCACTTAAACCGTGGGCCCCAGCCATTGTCCCACTGACTAGGGGACCCACCAGTCGGGTACTTCTTCTCCCTCCCGCTCGAGAAGGTTTCGACAGAGGAGGCAAGGCAAAGCGCCCGTCGGTGCCATTCCGGCGGCACGAACCACCTCCGGCCATGCTTCGGCTGCCGGCTAGCCCATGGAAGAGGCCCACACCCACCTGGGGGGTCCATTCCCGCCGGGAAGTGCTGGGGTGAGCGCGGCTTCCACCGCAGCGGAAGAGACTGTCACCCAAGGTGGGCACAACACTATAGTCACAAAGAGGAGAATATGGAGGCGTCGGGGGCTTGGCAGGGACGAGGAGAGTGCATGGGTGTGGCTAGGGAGCGAGGGGAAACCCAGGCCACTGGAATTTGAGCGGGACCGAGGCGGCATTGGCGGCAGTAGGGAGAACGAAGAAGGGCATGAGAGAAGGAAGGGGCCAGTCCAGGAGGTTCATTGGAGGGAGGGAGAGCCAAGGGAGCCGAGAGGGGGTCAAGGGGGTAGCTCTTATAGCCAAGGCGCTAGCGCACCGTGGACCGAGGACTGGCGAGGTCGTGGCCATCTCTGGCATGCTCAGGGGACCTCTGGCCCATGTTTGTGGCTCTCTTGGAAGGAAAGAGAGGGAGCAGGGGAGGTCCTGGTCATCGCTCGTGTGAGCTTGCTCACTGGTGCGCTCGGGTGGCGCTGTGCACATGCGAGGAGAGGCCTGCAGAGGGGGAGAGAGGAGGGGGCCGACAAGCTACCGTGTTGAGGACGTCGAGGAGGTATCGAGGGACACGCTGGAGAGGCCCGAGGTGGTTGGGGCCCTGGATTGGGGGCGGTAACAGTGCGGGGGAGCACTATAGCGCACTCCAGAGCATGCATATTGCATGCCATGGCATGCAGCACGTGATCTGGGCATGCCCACCTTGCGCTCTTGTCCATGGGAGATTCAGGGATGCTCCTAGGATTCTTTGGTAGAGGAGGGGTGTGGTAGAACCAAGAGGAGAGGTGAAAAGAGGTGGCAACTCTGCTGTCCAGAGAGGAAATGTGAGGTTTTACCCCACAAATAATTTGTCTATGGCCATGCAGAGCTTGCTGGAGGTAAATGGGCACTAGGACGTATTGTGGTAAAAATATAGGCTCAAGGAGAATATGTTAGAGGGTGAAAAGGTGGCTTTTAGAAATGACCAGAAGGTGTTTGATGATGATTTGGCCAAGTAAATGGATTTTTTTACCTGAGTTTTAACAGGGTCAAGTGGTGGTTAAAAATAAGGTTGATCACCAAGTTTGAACTGGTTTGAGCAAAGTTGACAATGTAACTTGTTAAAACCCTAGAAATCAACAGAATCATATTTCTGTAGATCTAGGCATGCATTTCACTTCCCACAAATCCAACACTTGTTGTGGTGTCATTATTTGGGGTTTAACACATGCCCACAAAGTTTGGGATCAAGGGAAGAAACTTTACAATGTAAGTTCAAATTTGAATCTGGACAAGAATGGTACTGGAATATTTTGATGGGTCAAATCAAGGGGAATGGATATTAAACTTTGCAAGATCATCACATATGACATGTGTGCCTTGCTGGAATTTTCTTGGAATTTATTGAGAATATTTCTTATAGAAATACTTCAAAAGCTTGATTTGGGCAGAAAGGGTTATGAGGGATTTTGTCTATGATTTTGAACATGACCATGTGTTGAAACTCACATATATGGAAAATATATGTCCACTCAGTTTCCCTAATTTTTCTCAAATATTTTTAAAGCATATAAATAATTTTCCCTATAAAAGACCATTACTAGCCTTAAGAAAAAGCATTTAAATAAAATAGCAAAATAATCTTTAAAATTAATATTTGGTTGTTTTGGAAAGTCTTATATATAGTAGGTTTCAAATAAAGCCTTTTTGGAAAAACATTCCACCCAATTTGAGGACTTGTAGTACAAACCTCAATTGAGGGGTTTTGGAAAACCTAATTTGAATAAATCCATTTTGGCCAAAATAAAATTTTAGAATAATGGTTTTATGTCCTATACACATGGCATGATCATTGGGAAAGGATTTGGAGCAAGGAGATGAGTTTGAGAGTAGGAGGGAGTTTTACGAATGTAGAGCACCAGTAGCAATCAAACAAGCAAGTAAATAGCATGCCAGTCTAGCATTCATAGGCACTCAAAAAGTTTTAATTTGCCCTAATTTTTGAGCTATGTTAACTAAGTCAGGAGAGGCAAAACACAGGGTGTGACAACGTCATTCCTCAAGACTCTTTTGATGAAGATCATCACTCTGCTGCTTCCACAAAGCAGTTTGATTATTTCTTATTTAAAGTTGAAGCAAAAGTTTCAAGTCCTCACGTATCATCGCCCAGCCTCAATTTACTACTGAAGAGGCTGGAGTTGAAGAAATTGATTAAGACGTGGACATTGGCAACACAACCCCACTGATCAATGATGAATATTGGAAAACTCTTCACCCAAACTCGCCAATGACCACTGTACTTACTGTGCTTCCTTAGTCCCTAGCCCAAACTGAAGAACTTGCTATGGGATCTGATGAACAATTGCACACTATAGAACTTCCACATGCGTCAAGTGAAGAACCTCACACTAAAGAACCTTTGGTTGCTACCAATGAAATTGTTGCTCACTTTCCTTAGGCTGAAGAAACTGCTATTGTCACCACGGCGGTTTTCAAGCCATCCACTTCAAATCTTCAGCCCAAGCCCAGAACTCCTTACTCAAGGAAAGTGAAGTTCAACAAGGACAAGTTCTTCGCTGAGCACCATTTCTTCGCTGGAGTCAATCCTTATGACTCACCAAGAATTAGGCGTCAAAGGTTCTAGACTCATACTGAGATGAACTTCTATGCCTCGGTCCTACTTGACAAAGACAAAGTTTTCTAGCACATGCATATTCCTCACATAGACATGGAGTCCATTCCTTGTTTTACTCTACTACTGGTTGTTCTTCATGACGCGGGGCTTCTTCCATTTTGTTATGAGTAGGGATGAAAATGGAATGGAAACTTTTCGTTTTTCCAGAGGAAAAATGGAAATAGAGAGGAAATATTAAAACATAAATGGAAATTTGCAAAATGGAAGTGGAAGTGGAATTTTTTATGCGGAAACGAAAACAAAAACAAAACTGCGTTTTGGGTGAAACGGACGTGGAAATGGAACTTTCCGTTTCCGTGAATATGGATTTCCTGTTTTACTATAGACCTATGGTTGCTTTGTAGTCTAAGCACGAAATAACACACAATGCCACAATTAGTAGAATGGGTTATTTGAACCCCAACTTCTACTACCACATATGTACTCAGGTTGACCCTATACGCAACTATTGAGTACTACTACAATACTATGCTAAGTTGCTAACATAATGATATTATTTTGTAGGCATGATAACGATTAAATAAATTTGTTGGTTTCTGTGTGTATTCTCTATGATTCAAGGGGTCTTGAAGTTCCATTCAGTGCCCACTTCGGTTTTTGTTTCCGCTTTGTATTCGCTCCATGTTTGTTTCTGGTAGTATCTGTTTCTGTATTCATTTCTGGGGTTTCTGTATTCATTTCCGCTTCTGCAAAACTATATGAAAAAATGTGATAGCACCCAGTTCCGTTCGTTTCCGCTCCATTTCCATCCCTAGTTGTGAGATTTGTGATTGGAATGAAGAGTCAATTCTTCAGTTACATGCAACTTTGCATCTCTCAAGAAATCCTGAAGACATCGACTCGTGGGTTCTCGACTGGATGACTGAAAATACTCATCACAAGGCACCAACCTCTGAATTGCTTCATGCCATTCTAGTCAGTCCTCCATTTCCCGATGCTAAACTTGTTTATGATGAACCTGATCTGCCAAATCATCTGATGCAAGTACTGATGAAGCCTGTGTGTCCTGACCAAGCTCCAAGAACTCAATTTCTTGTTAAGGATCTTCTCTATGTGCCCAGAACAGTCTTTCGTATTTTGAGGAAAACTCTTTGTCCCATAAAAGACACAAGTGTGAAGAAGAAGAAGTCGTTGGCATCGTGAAGAATCTGTTGTTCAATGTCATTCATGGTATTCCTATCAACTATCATGATTTCTTCATGAGGACATTGGCAACCATTGCAATGTCACCATTGGAATTGAAGCCCTATGCCCCTTGGATAATGAAGTTCATCAGAACAAGGTCTTGAATCCCTTATGAAGCTGACTTTGTGAATCATACCAGCTACTTGCCTCCACTTGAAGTCATCAAAAGGACACTTTCCTCACAAGATGGAAAGGGCAAGGCTGCTATCATTGATGAAGGGACTCGTCCATTGGATGGCCAATTCTGTAAAGCTGAATCCTACTCCACCAATGATGACACTACAAGCCAAGATACAACTGCCAAAACCTCTGAGCAAAAGTCTCAACCTACTACACGACGTGTGATGACTGATCATGAATTCCTCATAAGTCTTCATTAGAAAGTTGATCGCAATCACAAGTGGGTGAAACGTCAGTTTGGTGCACTTGTTATGGATATGACTGTCATGCATAATGCAGTAAGGAAGAATCCCTATTATCTGCACGTAGTTTTGATCATACTTGGGCCACTCCGTTTCACCTCAAGACTGCTCAAGAACTCAAGGAGATGGAATTTTAGTAGGACTTTAACTGGTCTTACCCACAAAGAAGAAGTGGAAGAAAGTTCAAGTTCCTCAACTAGTCACAAGCTCGTTTTCTTCATCACGCGTGAGGATGAAGCTGAGGATCTTGATGACATTGTTGCGGGCCCTACATCGACAAACGACCCTAACAATGCTGGCGCTCCTCCACCACCTTCAAGATGAAATTCTTTAGGGGCGTTGGTCGTCATTTTTTGTCCCTTCTGGTCACTAATAACAAGGGGGAATTTGAGTTAGTCTTCAAGCGGGTCTCTATATTATGAGTTGTTTTTGTTTAAGTGACAACTCTCACTCTTCTGAAGTGTTTGTTGATCGAGTTGTAAACTTAAGTCCGATGGTGGTGAGATACTCTTGAACTGCTTTCTGCATGCTTATTTCTTCAAGTTTTGTAATGCACACATGCTGAATTTCGTCAGACACCATTTTCCATCATGCATTCCTCATGTGATATATTAAATGCGTGTATGGATTATAAGATATAGGGGAAGTTCTCCATATTTTTATCCTGCCATGTGCATTTACAGTCCAAAGCAAAATCCTCAAATATGCACATCTTCATGGGGAGATCTTCTATATCTTGCCATCAAATCCCTCAAACATAGTACTTTCACTTCATATGTTTATCCCCATTGAAAACTTAAGCTATTTGTCATCAATCACCAAAAAGGGGGATATTGTTAGTGCATCTAGTGCCCCTTAGTGATTTTGGTGTATTGAAGACTTATAGATTAAGGAACTAATATGTTTGTGAGAGTACACATGTCCTTTAAGTAGATGAGGAGTTTGATATATTCTTAGATTATGGACCCCTAAAATGAATGTCTTCAGCTCAAGACTTTGGTATTTGCCTGAAGACTTTGAAGCTGAAGAATTCGGTGTGACCTTGAAGATATTAACACGAGGACTATAAAGCGTGAAGACTTTTATTTTCATAGTTTAATTTCCCCTTCTTTGAGTCATAGGAAACATCGTACTATTAAAGGGGGTCAAGGGAAAACTAAGGAAACATTTCCAAGTGATGATCAACTCAAAAGCCTCAACATACCCAATCCTTCGAGTGAAGCCTTTGGAAATCTCTTGCAGTTTAGTCAAGTTCTTCAGTGATAGAGACGATGTTCTTCTGGTCTCTGAGGAAATTGGTGTGACTGAGGAGTTAGGTTTTCGCCAGTGTGAATTTCCTACCTTGAGGAATATGATAAGCCCTGAGGAATTTGACAATTCAAATTTTGATCGTTGTTGTGCCTTGCGCCAGCTGTCCGGATATTCTATCCACATAACGGTCATATGATTGGGGGCATTTACGTCTTATCATGTTGGGTTGCACCCTAGCTATAAATAGACGCCCCCCACAACCAATAGTTGGTTGGCTGCTCCGAGAGAGAACTTGACACTTGTCATTTTAGACCAACCCATCCTCGAGGACTTTGAGTGAAAATCATCAGTGAGGGAAAAACCCAAAACCAAACAACCAAAACCCAAAGTGATTGAGCATCACTGAAGAGATTGTTCCTGTGTGGAACCGATGCTTCTTACCATTGAAGACTGTGTATCCTCCAAACGGTTAGGCGTCATGCTCTAGAGCATCCAAGAGGAAATTATGGATCACCGTGTGACCGAGTTTGTGAGGGTTTGGAAGTCTACCCTGAAGACTTACCACGTGTGTTGGGCGAGGTATATGTGCCCTTAGATCAAGGAGAATACGGTGTGTCCTGGGGCTGTGTGTCCTTTGGTTTAAATACCAAGCCGCTCCAAACCAGACGTACGACTATCACAATAGTTGGAACCGGGCCATCAAATCATTTTCTTCATCGAGCTCCTGGTTCCATTTCCTCAACTCCCTCATTTACTTGAATACTTGTTGATGAAATTGATTATTACCATTTGAAGATTTTGACTGAAGACTTTCTCAATTTCCTCATCTCAATTTCTTCAATCACCTTGTTCTTCACCTGCTCATCCTGTTTCACACTACCTGTAATGTGTGCATGTTCTTTTCATCATGACGACTATGATACCTGTAATCTGCTTTGCATGCACTTGAGTACTTATTCCGCTGCTAGCGTTTCGGCACTTAGTAAATTCCTCAACGAGAAATTCCTTAGTGATGAATTTGTAAAAATCTACTATTCACCCTCCCTCTAGTCGATATAACACACTTTCAACTATCAAGGGGGGCTCTCGAGTGAGTAGCTTGATCATATCATTCGTAGAGAGCTCAAACCATTGCATTCTTGGCATCATCATCTTTCTTGGTTCTCGTTTGGTTTTTTGCCTTGTGAGTTTTGGAGCTTGTGGTCATCTTCATGACTAGCTCGAGCTCATCAAAAATGGATTTTGTATGCATCATCTTTGCATTTTTAGTGTTGGAGATTTTACCAGTTCATATTTGGGAAGGTTCTCTTCCTTATCATATTGGCAATTTATTCTCCATTGCTAGTTCTTAATATAACAAGCTTGAGTTTGCTCAGTTTTCTCAGTACTTCTTGTCCTCTATCCAACAAGCTTGCATTGTGTGATTTTTTGGGTGTTTGGATAGTACTTGTCATCCTCTATCCAAGAAGCTTGAGTTTGCTCAGTTTGGAGCTTGTACGCAGAAGTTATGGCTATTCTGGTCTTACCTATTTTCTTGAGGCGGTTGTACCACTTGCAGGACTAGTTGTACCGGCCTGTCTGGTACATCTGCCACAACTATCGCCCTGGGGTGATAACTGAGGGGTTGCTCCCTTCAAGAAGGTAACAAGCGGTTGTACCGTTGGGACCATGATGGTTGTACCGCCCGGTCCTTGCTCATTTTCCTAGAGGGGCGGTAGGGCGGTTGTACCATCCCAAGTACCGCTCTACCACCAGAGTGGGGTGTCCCAGTCTCTGTTGGTGGTCCGGTGCTTGGGCGGTGGTGGCCCGATAGTTCCGGTTTAACGGGTAGTACCAGTGTCTGTAGCAGTTGTACCGCTCATGACTTAGCCACCACTGAGTGCCTCGGACGGTAGGTTCAACCGAGCCTTGCACCGCTCTACCACCGGAGCCGGAGTGCCCCAGCTCTATATTGGTCCGGTTGTTGGTACTACCGGGACATCAAGCAGTTCTACTTCCCCTTGCTTTTCTGTAGTTTGGTATCCTGCAAATAACGGTTGTATCGGCCCTTGGAGCAGTTGTACCACTCATGTGTCATTCTGTAACATAACATGCTGATTTGTGGGGATCTATAAAAGGGGGATTCTTCCCCATTGCCCCTAATTTTTTGAGCTCGTGTTTCCCCCCCCCCAATTGTTGACCTTCTTTGAGCTCCAATGATTCTTGTTAGTTCTTGAGGGAAAAGAGAGAGGATATCTACATCCACATTTCCACCAATCACTTTCTCCTCTATGAGAGGGGAACCCCTTGGATCTAGATCTTGGAGTTTTTTGTGTTCTCTTCTTTGTTCTTCCTCTCATTTTCCTCCATAGCACTAGTTGTTGTGGTGGGATTTGGGAGAGAAGGACTTGGGCACTCTGTGTGCCCTTGCCATTGCATTTGGCGCATAGGTTTAAGTTCTCCACGATGATACGTGGAAATGAAATTTGAGAAGCTTATTACTCTTGGGTGTTTGGGCTCCTTAGAGCTTGTTCCTCTTGGATGCTTTGGTGCCCCAGACAGTTAGGTTGTTCCTCCTTAGAGCTTGTTCCTCTTGGATGCTTTGGGCTCCTTAGTGTCTTGGAGCTCAATCATTGTGGTGTAAAGCTACGGGCAAGCGTCGCGGTCTTCAATAAGGTTGTGGAGATTGCCCCGAGTAATTCATACCGGTACCGATGACCGCCCCCAAGGGTTTCCAAAGTGTGCGAGCTCGATGACTGTCTTGGATATGACCCCGCGGTATAGCCTGCCGTTTGGGCTTGGTTAGACCGTGGGTGGCTTAAGGAATATTTTCAAGATAAGGCCGTGGTGTTGATAATAATTACAAGTAAGGCGGTTTACTTAGTAAGTCGCCTGGTGGCCCAGCACGCGAAGATGGCGACTCAATACCTACAAGGTAGAAGACGCGAGAGGCTTTCCTTACTTGAGAGACAAGACAAGGTAGAGTTGTCACATGTCACAAGTCTTAACATGATCCGGACTCTTGTAAACCCAGGGCCTCGAACCTATATATAAAGGCAGCTCCATGAGTCCAATAGGGCTAGGTTAGAAACCCTCGAAAGCTAGGCTAGCGATTCCGCACCCTTGTCATCGAGATCACCATCAATATAGACACCAAAGCAGGATGTAGGCTTTTACCTCCATTGGAGGGGCTGAACCTGGGTAAATCCATGTCTCAGTACCGATCAACCCCTTCAAGTCACCACACACCGATGATGACCTCATACCTAAGTTCTCCTATGAGAACATCTGCCGTGACAAAACCACAACAGTTGGCACCCATCATGGGGCCCTCGCGCAATGGAGTTGAGTTCTAGGAGGGAGCTCTTCCAGGGTTCGGGAGCTTTGTAGTGGCTCAGATGCGCAAGAGCCGCCACAACAAGCTCCACATTGACAATTCAAGCTGGGGCCCCGATGCCGACTCGGTCGAGTCTAGGTACCGGGTCCCCATTGGCAAGATCGACGTCTTCATTGGCAAGATCGGCGTGTTAGTGCTCGAGACGGCCATATGCACCGACATCGTCGAGCCGTCTTGGCACACTCGACCTAGCTACCAACATGATGGCCGGCGACGTGTCTTCATAGGTTTTACCCAAGGAGTCAGCCTTTCGGACGAGCTGACAGATGGCGCGGACATCCCTGTTATCTCCGATGGTGAGTCATCCATGCGAGATGAATCAATCTATCCCCTCCACAATGGGAGACTTGGGAGACAAGGGTACGTACGAGCTGCCTCGCCAGGTCACCATCTACATGGCAGGAACCGCGGCGGCTCAAGATCCTTCTACGGTAGCAGCCGCAAACGGCGAGGGCAGGTTAGGAAAGACGTCAACTCAGGCCATGAGTGACTTGATGGCTGAGATGGACAAACTCGTGGAGAGTCCTATCACCGCAGAAAATCAAGAAGCTTGCAACACGGAATTAGTAAAACTCCACGCCACGATGACCAAAGTTCAAGAAGAGATTGACTATGAAAACGTCCGGATGGCTAAAGTACATGCTCGTATCCATAACGAGTTAGAGCGTTTGAAGGTTGAAGCTTGGCCGCTAGGGCTTCGCGAGAATGCTTCTGAGGCGTTTTACCAGAGAAGACACTAGAGTCGCCTGCTGATAGGCCTCGAGCCGACTTAGTTGTTCACCAGTCCAGCAATGCCAACAGCAGGACATGAACCACATCATCACGCAAAACGACAAGGACAGTCGGCTCAACCACCGCTTGTTTAGTCGCCGACTCAGTGTTTTCAGACGTCGCAGGGAAACTTCTTCAACCCTGTTGATGTTGGGGGAAACACACAATTTGGAGGCACTCCCGATTCACGGAAACACTCCAGTTGAGATTGTGGCGAGGAATGCTATCGAGATACTAAAAAATCGGTAGTGCAACAAGCGCAGTATTCTTACAGCCTCGATCGGATGCACACCACGCCATACGCCAGCAAGAGCCGCCACGAGGAATCTTCGGCCGTTTCCAGTAGCAGGCGCCAACATCATCCTCGCGTTTCCCCAACCTAGCCAGTATTACCCAACGCTCAAGCGGTCATCAACGCGACAAGAACAACCCGGTAGGTGGAGGCAGAAGCAACAGCGATACGGGAGACTCAGCAGCTGATAATCCACAAGTATAGGGGATCACAACAGTTTTCGAGGGGAGAGTATTCAACCAAAATTTATTGATTCGACACAATGGGAGCCAAAGAATATTCTCGAGTATTAGCAGCTGAGTTGTCAATTCAACCACACCTGAAAGGCTTAATATCTACAGCAAAGTGTTCAGTAGCAAACAAATATGGTAGTAATGGTAATGGTGGCAAAGTGATAGTAGCAATTTGTAGTGTTTGTAACAGTAGCAACGGAAAAGTAACTTAGCGAAGATCAATATATGAAAAGCTCGTAGGCAATGGATCAGTGATGGATAATTATGTCGGATGGCATTCATCATGCAACAGTTATAACATAGGGTGACATAGAACTAGCTCCAATTCATCAATGTAATGTAGGCATGTATTCCATATATAGTCATACATGCTTATGGAAAAGAACTTGCATGACATCTTTTGTCCTACCCTCCCGTGGCAGCGGGGTCCTATTGGAAACTGAGGGATATTAAGGCCTCCTTTTAATAAAGAACCAGACCAAAGCATTAGTACTTAGTGAATACATGAACTCCTCAAACTACGGTAATCACCAGAAAGAATCCCAGTTATTGTCACCCTGGGGGATGCGGATCATAACTCGTAATAGGTGTCTACAACTTGCAAGATAGGATCAAGAGAACACATATATTCATGAAAACATAATAGGTTCACATATGAAATCATGGCACTCGGGCCCTAGTGACAAGCATTAAGCATAGCAAAGTCATAGCAACATCAATCTCAGAGGATAGTGGACACTAGGGATCAAACCCTAACAAAACTAACTCGATTACATGATAAATCTCATCCAACCCATCACCGTCCAGCGAGCCTACGATGAGATTACTCACGAACGGTGGAGAGCATCAAGTAATTGGTGATGAAGGATTTTTGGTGATGACGAAGGCGTCGTTTTCCCCTCTCCGGAGCCAAAAACGGACTCCAGATCTGGTCTCCTGAGGAAGAACAGGCGATGGCGCCGGCTGCGTATCGTGAAACGCTATGAACTCTTATCCTAGATTTTTGTGTCAACAAATAGGGTTATATGGATCCAGAGAGGAGGTCGGAGGAGCCACGAGGGCCCCACAAGCCTGCTAGGCGCAGCCAGGGGAGTGGCCGTGCCGAGCAGGCTTGTTGCCTGCAAGTGCCCCCCTCTGGTTACTTCTTGCACTAGTATTTTTTATTAATTACAAAAATATTCTCCATAAATTTTGAGGACGATCTGAGAACTTTTGTTTCTGCACAAAAATAACACCAAGGAAATTATGTTGAAAACAACGTTAGTCCGGGTTAGTTCCATTTAAATCATGCAAATTAGAGTCCAAAACAAGGGCAAAAGAGTTTCGAAAAGTAGATACGTTGGAGACGTATTAACTCCCCCAAGCTTAAACCTTTGCTTGTCCTCAAGCAATTCTGTTGAGAAACTGAAAGTGATAAAGAAAAACTTTTACAAACTCTGTTTGATCTTGCTGTTGTAAATATGTCTAACTTATGTTCAAATTTTTAGCAAAGATTATAAACTAACCACATTCACAATAACACTTAGGTCTCACTTTACTCATAGCAATGACATAACCAACTCATGAGCAATAATAACAAGTCTCGAATGACAAAGTTTTTATCAAAACAATCATGATACAATATGACATAATGGTATCTCGCTAGCTCTTTCTGAGACCACAAAACATAAATGCAGAGCACCTCTGAAGAACAAGGACTGACTAAACATTGTAATTCACGGTGAGAGAGATCCAGTCACACTCATACTCAATATCAATTAATAGCAAGGCATACAAATGATAATGGTGCTCTCTAACTCATGTTTTTTATAAGAGGATGATGACTCAACAATAAAGTAAATGGAAATACCCTTCGCAGAGGGACGCATTGATTTGCAGAGGTGCTAGAGCTCAATCTTTTAAAACAGAGATAGGTAATGATTTGGAGCGGTATGCTTTCATTGCTCACAAAACTACTAAGAGGTTTTGAATATATTCCATGCTAAATACATTATAGGCGGTTCCCAAATAGAATGGTAAAGTTTTTACTCCCCCTCCACCAATTAGTGACACTCCACGGCGGGCGGAATTCATGGGTACCGTCCATACAAACACAGTTCTAGGGGAGTTTTGTTTAATTATATTTTGCCTTTTATTTCGAGCATGGGACTGGGCATCCGATTACCAGCCACTTTCTCGTGAATGATAGTGAATCAACACATATTGTGAGAATAACCCACCTAGCATGGAAGATACTGACAACCCCCAGTCGCCACATGAGCAGTTTGGGCATACAAAACAAAATATTTATTTGAAGGTTTAAAGTTTAGCACATGCAAATTTACTTGGAACGGCAGGTAAATACTGCATATAGGTAGATATGGTGGACTCATATGGAACAACTTTGGGTTTATTGAGATGGATGCACAAGCAGTATTGTCGCTTAGTACAAGTGAAGGCTAACAAAAGACTGGGGAGCGACCAACTAGAGAGCGACACAATCATCAACATGCTTTGAGATTAACCAATATTGAATGCAAGCATGAGTAGGATATAATTCACCATGAACATAAATATCGTGGAGGCTATGTTTATTTGTTTCAACTACAGGCGTGAACATGTGCCAAGTCAAGCCACTTGAATCATCCAGAGGAGGATACCATTCTATCATACTACATCACAACCATTTTAATGCGCATGCTGGCACTCAAGACAAACCATTATCCACTCTTAGCTAATTAAGCATGGAATGAATAACTATAATCTCTAATTATCATTGCAAGCATGTTCAACCCATAATGTACTGAATTCGGAATGATGAGCTAATCATATTTACAAAAGCAAGATAAGTTGAGTTCATACCAGCTTTTCTCCATCTCAATCTTTTCATCACATTATTGGAAATATGCCCTAGAGGCAATAATAAATTAGTTATTATCATATTTCCTTGTTCATGATAATCGTTTATTATCCATGCTATAATTGTATTGATCGGAGACTTAGATGCATGTGTGGATACATAGACAAAACCATGTCCCTAGTATGCCTCTAATAGACTAGCTCATTGATAAAAGATGGTTAAGGTTTCCTAGCCATTGACATGAGATGTCATTTGATAACGGGATCACATCATTAGGAGAATAATGGGATGGACAAGACCCAAACTACAAACGTAGCATATGATCGTGTCAGTTTAATGCTACTGTTTTCTGCATGTCAAGTATATGTTCCTATGACCATGAGATCATGCAACTCACTGACACCGGAGGAGTGCCTTGTGTGTATCAAACGTCACAACGTAACTGGGTGACTATAAAGGTACTCTACAGGTATCTCCGAGAGTGTCTGTTGGGTTGGTATGGATCAAGACTGGGATTTGTTACTCCGTGTGACGGAGAGGTATCTCAGGGCCCACTCGGTAATACAACATCAAAACAAGCCTTGCAAGCAATGTGACTAAGTGTTAGTCACGGGATCTTGTATTACGGAACGAGTAAAGAGACTTGCCGGTAACGAGGTTGAACTAGGTAAGGAGATATCGACGATCGAATCTCGGGCAAGTAAACATACCGAAGAACAAAGGGAACATCATACGGGATTAACTAAATCCTTGACATAGAGGTTCGACCGATAAGATCTTCGTAGAATATGTAGGAACCAATATGGTCATCTAGGTCCCTCTATTGGTTATTGACCGTAGAGGTGTCTCGGTCATGTCTACATAGTTCTCGAACCCGCAAGGTCTGCACACTTAAGGTTCGGTGACGTTTCGGTAGTATAGAGTTATGTATGGTGGTGACTGAAGGTTGTTCGGAGTCCCGGATGAGATCCAGGACGTCACGAGGAGCTCCGGAATGGTCCGGAGGTAAAGATTGATATATAGGAAGTCCCATTTTGGTCGCCGGAAAAGTTTCGGGCTAATCGGTAATGTACCGGGAGTGCCGGTAGTGTACCGGGAGACCACCGGGAGGGGTATTTCGACCCAAGAGGCTTCATGGGCTGTGGGAGAGTATATACCAGCCTTTTGTGGGCTGGTGGAAGTCCCACACAAGGCCCATGCGGCTGGGAGATAAAGCCCAAAGGGGAAACGGTGGAAAAAGGCCAAAAAAAGGAGGAATCCTAGTCCTACTAGGATTGGAGGAGGAGTCCTCCTCTCCTCCCCACTTTGGTGGACCCAAGGGCTGGCTTTTTGGTAGCCAAGACTCCTCCTCCTCTCCTCCTATATATACTAGAGGATTTTAGGGTTTTGGCACAGAATTTTCAGCCACATGCTACCCGTTCCTCTAGTGCATAGTTCTCCTCTAGATCGGTTTTCTGTAGTGCTTAGTCGAAGCCCTGCCGGAATAGCTCCACCACCATCGCCGCAGCGTCGTCATGCTGCCGAAGAACTATTCTACCTCTCCGCTCCCTCTTGCTGGATCAAGAAGGCGGAGATCGTCATCAAGCTATACGTGTGCTGAACGCGGAGGTGCCGTCCGTTTGGCGCTAGATCGGAAGGACCGTGACGAGATCGCGGGACGGATCATGATGAGATCGCGTGACGGATCGTGATGAGTTCGCGGGACGGATCATGATGAGATCGCGGGACAGATGATGGTGAGTTCGCGGGATGGATCGTGATTGGATCACGGGACGGATCGTGATGAGATCGAGGGACGCTCGGCGATTTGGATCGCGAAGACGTTCGACTACACCAACCGCGTTACTTAACGCTTCCTGCTTAGCGATCTACAAGGGTATGTAGATCCACTCTCCCTCTCGTATATGCTCATCACCATGGATAGATCTTGCATGTGCGTAGGAAAATTTCTGTTTCCCATGCAACATTCCCCAACAGTGGCATCATGAGCTAGGTCTATGTGTAGATGAGATCTCGAGTAGAACACAAAAGGTTTGTGGGCGTTGATGCTTAGATTGCTTCCTCCCTTGGTCGGATTTTGGTTCCGCGGTATTGTGAGATGAAGTGGACTGGACCAACATTACTCGTACGCTTACGAGAGACTGGTTCCCTCGACCGTAACTTGTTGCATAGATGGCTTGCGGGTGCCAGTTTCTCTCACTTTAGTTGGATCGGATTGGACAAAGGCGGTCCTTGAGAAGGTTGAAAAGCAACTAGTGTATCATCGTTGTGGTTTTTGTGTAGATGAGAATTGTTCTTGCTAGATACCCATAGCAGCCACGTAAAACATGCAACAACAATTAGAGGACGTCTAACTTGTTTTTGCAGGGTATGTTGTGATGTGATATGGCCAATTACATGGTGTGATATATGTGATGTATGCGATGATCATGTGATGTATAGATTATCACGACTTGCATGTAAATGAGTACGGCAACCGGCAGGAGCCATAGGGTTGTCTTTAATTATTGTATGACCTGCGTGTTAATCATTAAGCGCTATGTAATGCTTTACTTTATCGCTAAATGGTAGCAATAGTAGTAGAAGCATGGTGGGCACGACAACCCCGATGGCGACACGTTGATGGAGATCAAGATGATGGAGATCATGGTGTCATGCCGGTGACGATGGAGATCATGCCGGTGCTTTCATGATGCAGATCGAAAGCACAAGTTCATGGCCATATCATGTCACTTATGATTTGCATGTGATGTTAATCCTTTTATGCACCTTGTTTTGCTTAGGATGACGGTAGCATTATAAGATAAATTGTGTTCTCCCCGAGTGTGCACCGTTGCGAAAGTTCTTCGTGTCGAGACACCACATGATGATCGAGTGTGATAGACTCTACGTTCACATACAACGGGTACAAGCCAGTGTTGCACATGCAAAACACTCGGGTTAAACTTGACAAGCCTAGCATGTATATACATGGCCTCGGAACACAAGAAACCGAAAGGTCGAACATGAGTCATATAGTAGATATGATCAACATGGTGATGTTCACCATTGTAACCACCTCAACTCACATGATGATCGGACTTGAGTTGGTGAATTTGGCTCATGTATCACTCGAATGATCGGAGGGATGTCAATTTGAGTGGGAGTTCTTAAGTAATATGATTAATTGAACTGATTATCATGAACATAGTCAGTAGTGTCTTTGCAAATTATGTTGTAGATCACTTGCTCGCGCTATAGCTCCCTTGAATTTGTATATGTTCCTAGAGAAATAGAGTTGAAAGATGTTGGTAGCAATATTGCAGACTAGGTTCGTGATCTGAGGATTGTCCTCATTGCTGCATAGAAGGCTTATGTCCTTAATGCACCGTCGGTATGCCAACCCCTCTAGCATGGTTTGTAGATGTTGTGAACATCTGACAGGCATGTTCTGATGACTACTTGATAGATTAGTGCGTCATGCATTACGGCTTAGAATTGAGGGTCCGAAACATTTTGAACGTCACAGAATATATGAGATGTTCTAAGAGCTGCAATTAGGATCTTAGGCTCGTGCCCATGTTGCGAGATATGAGATCTCCAACAAGATTTTTTGCCTGCAAGATGAAGGAGAATAGCTCAATCGTTGAGCATGTGCTTAGATTGTCTGGGTGCTAAAATCGCTTGAATCGAGTGGGAGTTGATCTTCCAGATAAGATAGTGATTGATATAGTTCTCCAAGTCACTGTCACTAAGCTACTAGAACTTGGTGATGAACTACAAAGTGCCAAGGATAGAAATAATGATCCCTGAGCTGTTCGCGATGTTTGATACCACGAAGGTAGAAATCAAGAAGGAGCGTCAAGTGTTGATGGTTAGTCAAACCACTAGTTTCGAGAAGGGCAAGAGCAAGGAGAGAAACTTCATGGATAGCAAGTCATTTGCTGCTCAGGTGAAGCAACTCAAAGTTGAACTCAAACCCGAGACTAAGTGCTTCGATTATGAGGAGAGCGGTCGCTGAAGCGGAACAACCCTAGATACTTGGTAGATAAGAAGGCTGGCAACGTCAACAGAAGTATATTTGATATACGTGTTAATGATGTGTACCTTGCTAGTACTCCTAGTAGCACCTGGGTATTGGATACCGGTTCAGTTGCTAAATGTTAGTAACTCTAAATAAAAGCTATGAAATAAACGGAGAACTAGCTAAGGGTGAGGTGATGATGTGTGTTGGAAGTGTCTCCAAGGTTGATGTGATCGACATCGACGCTCTCTCTACCTTCGGGATTAGTAACCAACCTAAATAAGTGTTATTTGGTGTTTTGCGTTGAGCATGAACGTGATTAGATCATGTTTATTGCAACATGGTTATTCATTTAAGTTATAGAATAATGGTTATTCTGTTTACATGAATAATACCTTCAATGGTCATGCACCCAGTGAGAACGGTTAGTTGAATCTTGATCGTAGTAATACATATGTTCATAACATTGATGCCAAAAGATGCAAAGTTAATAATGATAGTACCACATACTTGTGGCACTGCCGCTAAATGTCATATTGGTATAAAACGCATGAACAAACTCCATGCTGATGGATCTTTGGACTCTTTCGATTTCGAATCGGTTGAGACATGCGAACCATTCCTCTTGGTCAAAGATGACTAAGGACCCCGTTTTCTGGTTTGACGGAGCAGGCAAGTGATTTATTGGAAATGATACATGTTGATGTATGCAATCCAATGAGTCTTGTAGCGTGCGGTGGATATCATTATTTTCTTATCTTCACTGATGATTTGGGTAGATATAGTGTATGTTTACTTAATGAAACATAAGTCTGAATCGTTTTGAAAAGTTCAAGCAAATTTAGATCATCGTGACAAGATAAAAATATCTGCGATATGTTCGTGGAGGTGAATATCTGAGTTACGAGTTTCGCATACAACTTTAGACAACATGAAAGTTGTTTCGCAACACACGCCACCTGGAACACCATAGTGTGATGGTATGTCCGAACGTCATAGTCGTGCTCTATTGGATATGGTGCATGTTATGATGTCTCTTATCGTTTTGCTACTATAATTTTGGGGTTGTGCATTAGAGACAACTACATTCACTTTAAATAGGGAACCATCTAAATCCGTTGAGATGACACCGTGTGAATTATGGTTTGATAGAAACCTAAGCTGTCATTTCTTGATGTTTGGGGCTGCGACGCTTGTGTGGAAAATGTTTTCACCTAATGAGCTCGAACCCAAAGCGGACAAATGCATCTTCGTGGAATATCCTAAGAACAGTTGGGTGAACCTTCTATCTCAGATCCAAGCATAAAGTGTTTGTTGCTAAAATGGGTCCTTTCCTGAGAAAAGTTTCTCTCGAAAGAATTGAGTCAGAGGAAGATAGAACTTGATGAGGTTGTTGAACCTTTGTTTCAACCAGAGGGTAGCGCAGCGCAGAAAGATGTTTCTGTGGAACCTACGTCAGTTGAAGAGGAAGTAAATGATGATGATCATGAAGCTTCGGATCAAGTTACTATCAAACCTCGTAGGTCGACAAGGATGTGTACTGCTCCTGAGCGGTACGACAACCCTGTCTTGGAGGTCATGTTGTTGGACAACAATGAACCTACGAGCGGTGGAGAAGCGATGATGGGCCCGGATTCCGACAAATGGTTAGAGGCCATGAAATCCGAGAAAGGATCCATATATGAAAACCAAGTATAGACTTTGGTAGACTTGCTCGTTGGACGGCAGGTCGTTGAGTACAAATGGATCTTTAAAATGAAGACAGACGTTGATGGTGAATGTCACCATTTATAAAGCTCGACTTGCCGCAAAGAAGTTTCCGGCAAGTTCAAGGAGTTGACTGCGATGAGACTTTCTCACTCGTAGCGATGCTAAAGTCTGTTAGAATTTTAGCAGTTGCTGCATTTTTCAATTATGAAATCTGGCAGATGGATGCCAAAACATCGTTTCCTTTCTTGAGGAAAGGTTGTATGTGATACAACCAGAAGGTTTTGTCAGTCCTAAGGATGCTAAAAGGTGTGCAAGCTTCAGTGATCCTTCTATGAACTGAAGGAAGCATCTCGGAGTTGGAATATACACTTTGATGAGGTGATTAAAGTTTTTGAGTCTATACAAAGTTTGTGAGAAACTTGTATTTACAATAAAGTGAGTGGGAGCACTGTAGAGTTTCTGGTAAGCATATGTGGTTGACATATTGTTGATCAGAAATGATATATAATTTCTGGAAAGCATAAAGGGTTGTTTGAAAAGAGTTTTTCAAAGGAAGACCTGGATAAAGCTACCTAATTGTTGAGCATCAAGATCTATAGAGATAGATCAAGATACTTGATGAGACTTTCAATGAATACATACCTTGACAAGATTTTGAAAGAGTTCAAAATGGATCAGTCAGAGAAAGAGTTCTCGCCTGATTTGTAAGGTATAAAGTTGAGTAAGACTCAATGCCCAGTGACTACAGAAGATAGAGAAAAGATGAGTGTCATCCCCTATGCTTCAACCATAGGCTCTATCATGTATGCAATGCTGTGCACAAGACCTGATGTCAGCCTTGCCATAAGTATGGCCGAAAGGTTTCAAAGTGATTCTGGAATGGAGCACTGGACAGCGGTCAAGATTATCCTTAGTAACTAAAAGACCAAGGAGATGTTTCTCGATTATGGAGGTGATAAAGAGTTCGTCGTAAAGAGTCACTAGTGGAGCAGCCATTTGGAATAGTACCAAGTGGAGTGTGGTAGCAGTGTTTACGGTTTGACATAGAAATTTGCAAAGTACACACGGATCTGAATGTCACAGACCCATCGACTATAAGACCTCTCTCACATGCAAAGCATGATCGAGCCCCAGAACTCATTGGGTGTTAGATTCATAACAATGCAAATCACATGGTGACGCAAACTAGATTATTGACTCTAGTGCAAGTGGGAGACTGTTGGAAATATGCCCTAGAGGCAATAATAAATTAGTTATTATCATATTTCCTTGTTCATGATAATCGTTTATTATCCATGCTATAATTGTATTGATCGGAGACTTAGATGCATGTGTGGATACATAGACAAAACCATGTCCCTAGTATATGCCTCCAATAGACTAGCTCGTTGATCAAAGATGGTTAAGGTTTCCTAGCCATTGACATGAGATGTCATTTGATAACGGGCTCACATCATTAGGAGAATGATGGGATGGACAAGACCCAAACTACAAACGTAGCATATGATCGTGTCAGTTTAATGCTACTGTTTTCTACATGTCAAGTATATGTTCCTATGACCATGAGATCATGCAACTCACTAACACCGGAGGAGTGCCTTGTGTCTATCAAACGTTGCAACGTAACTCGGTGACTATAAAGGTACTTTACAGGTATCTCTGAGGGTGTCTGTTGGGTTGGTATGGATCAAGACTGGGATTTGTTACTCCGTGTGACGGAGACGTATCTCAGGGCCCACTCGGTAATACAACATCACAACAAGCCTTGCAAGCAATGTGACTAAGTGTTAGTCATGGGATCTTGTATTACAGAACGAGTAAAGAGACTTGCCGGTAATGAGGTTGAACTAGGTATGGAGATACCGACGATCGAATCTCGGGCAAGTAAACATACCGAAGCACAAAGGGAACATCATACGGGATTAACTGAATCCTTGACATAGAGGTTTGATCGATAAAGATCTTCGTAGAATATGTAGGAACCAATATGGGCATCCAGGTCCCGCTATTGGTTATTGACCGTAGAGGTGTCTCGGTCATGTCTACATAGTTCTCGAACCCGCAGGGTCTGCACACTTAAGGTTCGGTGACGTTTCGGTAGTATAGAGTTATGTATGGTGGTGACTGAAGGTAGTTCTGAGTCTTGGATGAGATCCAAGACGTCACAAGGAGCTCCGGAATGGTCCGGAGGTAAAGATTGATATATAGTAAGTCCCATTTTGGTCATTGGAAAAGTTTCGGGCTAATCGGTAATGTACCGGGAGTGTCGGTAGTGTACCGGGAGACCACCGGGAGGGGTATTTTGACCCAAGAGGCTTCATGGGCTGTTAGAGAGTATATACCAGCCTTTTGTGGGTTGGTGTAAGTCCCACACAAGGCCCATGCGGCTGGGAGATAAAGTCCAAAGGGAAAAAGGTGGGAAAAGGCCAAAAAAAGGAGGAATCCTAGTCCTACTAGGATTGGAGGAGGAGTCCTCCTCTCCTCCCCACTTTGGTCGACCCAAGGGCTGGCTTTTTGGCAGACAAGACTCCTCCTTCTCTCCTCCTATATATACTAGAGGATTTTAGGGTTTTGGCACAGAATTTTCAGCCACGTGCTACCCATTCCTCTAGTGCATAGTTTCTCCTCTAGATCGGTTTTCTGCAGTGCTTAGTCAATGCCCTGCCGGAATAGCTCCACCACCATCGCCGTAGCGCTGTCACGCTGCCGGAGAACTCTTCTACCTCTCTGCTCCCTCTTGCTGGATCAAGAAGGCGGATATCGTCCTCAAGCTGTACGTGTGCTGAACGCGGAGGTGTCGTCCGTTCGGCGCTAGATCGGAAGGACCGTGACGAGATCACGGGACGGATCATGATGAGATCGCGCGACGGATCGTGATGAGTTCGCGGGACGGATCGTGATGAGATCGCGGGATGGATCGTGATGAGTTCGCGAGACGGATCGTGATTGGATCGCGGGGCGGATCGTGATGAGATCGCGGGACGCTCGGCGATTTGGATCGCGAAGACGTTCGACTACACCAACCGCGTTTCTTAACGCTTCCCGCTTAGCGATCTACAAGGGTATGTAGATCCACTCTCCCTCTCGTAGATGCTCATCACCATGGATAGATCTTGCGTGTGTGTAGGAAATTTTTTGTTTCCCATGCAACGTTCCCCAACACACATATCGTCATTATTGCCTTTCACTTGCACGACCGAACGATGTGAATTATAATAATAGTGCACATGCATTGGACTAAGCTGGAATCTGCAAACAATAAACAGAAGGAGAAGACAAGGCAATATGGGCTCTTTGTAAGATAAACTATAGTGCATGTGAGAGACACTCAACATGTCATCGTGGTCTTCCCCTTACGACCCAACGAAAAGAAAGGAAAATTATTTACACGGGAAAGCTCCCAACAAGCAAAAAGAAGAACGAGAAATATTTTTGGGTTTTCTATTTAATGCTACAACTAAGCAACTAGGAAATATATCTAGAACTAATCTTTTTGTATTTTCTTCAAAGTTAATTAAACACACAAGAAGAAAGCATAAAGAAGAAAATAAACTACCATGGATAGTACAATGAAAAAGTATGAACACCGACAACTGAAATAAGTGTGTGAACATGAATGTAATGTCGGTGAGAAATACATATTCCCCCAAGATTAGGCTTTTGGCCTAAGTTGGTCTAGGGCCATGGCTGGAAATAACCTTCTCCGGGATACTTCGAAGGACACTAAGGGTTACACTGATTAGCGATCTACTGTGGATCCCACTGAAAGACCAGGACCTGATATAGATCAAGGGCCGGTGCCTGCTCAGGTGCTAGAGGTTGCATCAAACCCCAATAATGGCAGATGTCATCGGGCATAACAGTGTACCTGCCTGAATGAATATCGAACAGAGAAGAAGCAGGCAGAGTAATAATCTCACAAGTACCCTAACTAAATACTAAATTGTAAAGCAGCCTCCTATCATCATTCTTTTTAATAACATCATGGGCTACCATATGGTCATAATCTAAAAACTACGCGGGTATTAGCCTCTCATCTTTCTCGTGAAGCCTAATGGGTATCTCAAAAATGTTTAGCTAAACGAGATGCATAGATACCTTTGAATATGGGCCCCTTCGAACGGTTGGTGTTCAACCGTTGGGCCACCATAGAGCCCAGACTAAAGGTTCTATCAGCCAATAAAGCATGGCGTAAAATAGCAAGGTCAGGGGCACTAAGGCTTCCACTCTCCCAGAGGCCAACTAAACATCTTCCCGCAAATAATGAATAATATCTTAGCAGAGGAAAATGTAAACTAGTTGCTCTTGCCCTTGACACGCCTCTCTCTTCTACTAAAGTGACTGTGGCAATAAAATCTTCCATGTCTCGAGGACGTCGTTCCTTGATGCTGCCCTCATAGGGTATCTTGCAAACTTTGCAAAAATCATAAATGTTCATTTTATTAGGCACATCACATAAGTGAAATTATACTGTAGGAGGGTCTTCCCTATGATGAAAGTGAAATTTTTGCCCAAAGGTATTAGTGAGCCAGTGGTACTAGTCACACTTATCGTTGAGGAAGTCTGTCATACCTACATTCTCTGCCAGATAATAGAAATCTTCATAAATTTTGGACGCCCTCAAGAATGTGTCACATGGCCATTCACATGGTCGAATTTCAGCGATGTGAGGAAGATTATATTTCGGTTTCTCCTTCATTTCATTTTCATCTTCCTTAGAACCCCGGCTTGAAGAACCTCTTAGTAATCTTCTCAAAATATTTTCTTTCTCTAAAAAATTTCTAAAAATTTTAGTGAGTGAAAATAAAGGTGAACAAAACTCATAGCAACTACTCCCTCAAGTGCCTAGAGACTATATCATGCATCAAAACTACTTGGGACCATACAAATTTGACATGCAAGCTCAAAAACACAGTCACCATCGCAGCAAAAATTTGCAATATATAAGTCACTAGAACAAACACTAATTGGACCATTGGAGGAGTCGCATACCGATGAGCAATCCCCTAAATCAGTTTTGCAAATGGAGCTTTGAGCAAGGAGATCGAAAATGGCAGCAAGATGAGCTAGAACACGGGTTTGAGCAATGGTGGGATTTTTTCTAGAGGAAATTGAAGTGAATGGATGTTGGAATAAGTGGAGGGGGGCCACGTGGGATCCACAAGCCACAAGGGCGCGCCCAGGGGGGTGGCCGCGCCCTGCAGGCTTGGGTCCCACTAGTGCAGCCCCCTGATGCATTCTTGGTGCCAAAAATTCTTAAATATTCGAGAAAAAATCATACTAAATTTTCAGGGAATTCTGGGAACTTTTATTTTCAGGTCATTTTTGTATTGCACGAAAAACTCAGAAATCTGAAAAATAATAGCATTTTTACTTAATTTCATCTAGGTAACAGAAAGTAAAAGTTAGGTGTAGGAAGTTTTGCTTTCTAAATTCGTCCATCTCATGCTTATGAAAAGGAATCCATCAATAAGGTTGATCAAGTCTTATTAACAAAGTTCTTTCGAATAACATGATACCAAAGAATTTTCGAATAACACAAAGCTAGCTCAATGGGGATATGCATTTCCTCAACAATAAGTATATCATATTTCTTCTTGACAGTAGGAAGAGGGAACTCAAAGTCTCCAATAATAATCGTTGGAATTTTTTCAATAGAGTTGATAATATGAACTTGAAGTTGTTTCTTCGGAAAGTGTACCGTATGATCATTACCATTAATATGAAAAGTGGCATTGCTCTTGTTGCAATCAATAATAGCCCTTGCAGTATTCAAAAAGGGTCTACCAAGGATGATTGATATACTGTCTTCCTCGGGAATATCAAGAATAACAAAGTCCGTCAAGATAGTAGCATTTGCAACTATGACAGGTACATCCTCACAAATACCGATAGGCAGAGCAGTTGATTTATCAGCCATTTATAAAGAGATTTCAGTAGGTGTCAACTTATTCAAATCAAGTCTATGGTATAAAGAGAAAGGCATAACACTAACACCAACTCCAAGATCACATAAAGCAGTTTTAACATAATTTCCTTTAATAGAGCATGGTATAGTAGGTACTCTGGGATCTCCTAGTTTCTTAGGTATTCCACCTTTAAAAGTATAATTAGCTAGCATGGTGGAAATCTCAGCTTATGGTATCTTTCTTTTACTCGTCACAATATCTTTCATATACTTAGCATAAGGAGACATTTTCAAAATATCAGTCAAGCGCATACGTAAAAAGACAGGTGTAAGCATTTCAGCAAAGCGCTCAAAGTCCTCATCATCCTTTTTCTTGGATGGTTTAGGAGGAAAGGGCATGGGTTCCTGAACCCATGGTTCTCTTTCTCTACCATGTTTCCTAGCAATGAAGTCTCTTTTATCGTATCTTTTATTCTTAGGTTGTGGGTTATCAAGATCATCAGCAGGTTTAATCTCCACATCATTATCATTACTAGGTTGAGCATCAACATGAACGTCATTATTAATGTTATCAATAGGCTCATGTTCATCACCAGATTGTGTCTTAGCATCAGAAATAGAAATATCTTTGGATTCTCAGACGTATCTATAACAGGTTCACTAGCAGCATGCAAAGTACTATCATCATTCTTTTTCCTACTCTTATTGGAAGGAATAGGTGCATCAGTATTAACTCTCTGAGAATCTTGCTTAATTCTCCTAGGATGGACCTCAGGATACAAAGGTTCCTGAGTCATTCTACCACCTCTAGTCACAACTTTAACAGAATGATCATTGTCTTTACTATTCATCTCATTAAGCAAATCATTTTGATCCTTAAGTACTTGTTCTACTTGAGTGGTTACCATGGAAGCATGTTTACTAATAAGCTTAAGATCATTGACAGTTCTACTCAAATAGTCACCCAAGCGATCAAGCATATAAGCATTATGTTTCAATTGTCTACTAACATAGGCATTGAAGTTTTCTTGCTTCATAATAAAATTATCAAATTCATCCAAGCATTGGCTAGCAGACTTATTATAAGGGATATCACCTTCATTGAATCTACTGAGAGAATTTACCTCTACTACCCGTGTCGGGTTATCAAGACCATGTATTTCTTCAATAGGTGGTAGATTCTTAACATTTTCAGCTTTAATACATTTTTATTTCATATATTTCTTTGCCTCTTGCATATCTTCAGGACTGAGGAATAGAATACATCTTTTCTTCGGAGTTGGCTTTGGAGGTGGTTAAGGAATAGTCCAATCATTATCATTGCTCAATATATTATTCAATAGTATTTCAGCTTGTTCAACAGTTCGTTTCCTGAAAACACAACCAACACAACTATCTAGGTAGTCCCTAGAAGCATCGGTTTGTCCATTATAAAAGATATCAAGTATTTCATTTTTCTTGAGAGGATGAGCATGCGAAGCATTAAGTAATTGGAGAAGCCTCCCCCAAGCTTGTGGGAGACTCTCTTCTTCAATTTGCACAAAGTTAAATATTTCCTGCAAGGCAGCTTGTTTCTTATGGGCAGGAAAATATTTTTCAAAGAAGTAATAAATCATATCCTGGGGACTACACACACAACTAGGAGCAAGAGAATTAAACCATATCTTAGCATCGCCCTTTAATGAGAAAGGAAACAACTTAAGAATATAGTAATAGCGAATTTTTTCCTCATGAGTAAATAGGGTGGCTATATCATTCAATTTGGTAAGATGTGCCACAACAGTTTCAGATTCATAATCATGGAAAGGATCAAATTCAACTAAGGTAATTAACCCAGGATTGATAGAGAATTCATAATCCTTATCAGTAACAAACATAGGTGAAGTAGCAAACTTAGGATCATATTGCATTCTAGCATTTAGAGATTTTTCCTTCCACTTACGAAGCAATTTCTTAAGATCATCTCTATCCTGACAAGCAAGAAAGTCCCTAGCTACCTCTCCTTCCATAACATAACTTTCAGGTATATCAGACAATTCATATCTAGGAGAGCTAGGTCTAGTAGGTGAATCATAGTGTTCAGTTTCAATAATTTCATTAGATTCAGAAATATTATCAGTTTCAGCTTTGGCTCTAGCAATTTGTTCATCAAGAAATTCACCCAGTGGCATAGTATCATCAAGCAAAGTATTATCATAAGCATCATGCATAGCAGAAGTAGCATCATCAATTACTTGCGACATATCAGAATTACTAGCATGTGGTGGTGTCGCAAACTTACTCATAACAGAAGGTGAATCAAGTGCGGAGCTAGATGGCAGTTCCTTACCTCCCCTCGTAATAGAGGGATAGATCTTGGTTTTTGGATCTTTCAAATTCTTCATAGTGATCAACAGATATATATCCCAAGTGAGTTAGAGAATAAAGCTATGCTCCCCGGTAACGGCACCAGAAAAAGGTCTTGATAACCCACAAGTATAGCGGATCGCAACAGTTTTCAAGGGTAGAGTATTCAACCCAAATTTATTGATTCGACACAAGGGGAGCCAAAGAATATTCTCGAGTATTAGCAGCTGGGTTGTCAATTCAACCACACCTGAAAGGCTTAAGATCTACAACAAAGTGTTCAGTATCAAAGTAATATGGTAGTAACGGTAACGGTGGCAAAGTGATAGTAGCAATTTGTAGTGTTTGTAATAGTAGCAACAGAAAAGTAACTTAGCAAAGATCAATATATGAAAAGCTCATAGGAAATGGATCAGTGATGAATAATTATGTCGGATGGCATTCATCATGCAACAGTTATAACATAGGGTGACACAGAACTAGCTCCAATTCATCAATGTAATGTAGGCATGTATTCCATATATAGTCATACGTGCTTATGGAAAAGAACTTGCATGACATCTTTTGTCCTACCCTCCCATGGCGGCAGGGTCCTATTGGAAACTAAGGGATATTAAGTCCTCCTTTTAATAGAGAACCGGACCAAAGCATTAGCACTTAGTGAATACATGAACTCCTCAAACTACGGTAATCACTGGAAAGAATCCAAATTATTGTCACCCTGGGGGATGCGGATCATAACTCGTAATAGGTGTCTACAACTTGCAAGATAGGATCAAGAACACACATATATTCATGAAAACATAATAGGTTCAGATCTGAAATCATGGCACTCGGGCCCTAGTGACAAGCATTAAGCATAGCAAAGTCATAGCAACATCAATCTCAGAACATAGTGGACACTAGGGATCAAACCCAAACAAAACTAACTCGATTACATGATAAATCTCATCCAACCCATCACCATCTAGCAAGCCTACGATGAGATTACTCATGAATGGTGGAGAGCATCATGGAATTGGTGATGAAGGATGGTTGGTGATGACGAAGGCGTCGAGTTCCCCTCTCCGGATCCCAAAACAGACTCCAGATCTGGTCTCCCGAGGAAGAACAGGCGATGGCGGCGTCTCCGTATCGTGAAACGTGATGAACTCTTCTCCTTGATTTTTTCTCGACAAATAGGGTTATATGGAGCTGGAGAGGAGGTCAGAGGAGCCACGAGGGCCCCACAAGCCTGCTAGGCGCGACTAGGGGGTGGCCGCGGCAAGCAGGCTTGTGGCCTGCAGGTGGCTCCCCTCTAGTTACTTCTTGCGCCAGTATTTTTTATTAATTCCAAAAATATTCTCCATAAATTTTCAAGATGATCCGAGAACTTTTATTTGTGCATAAAAATAACACCGAGGCAATTATGTTGAAAATAGCGTCAGTCCGGGTTAGTTCCATTCAAATCATGCAAATTAGAGTCCAAAACAAGGGCAAAATAGTTTCTAAAAGTAGATACGTTGGAGTCGTATCAGCAGCTCATGACAGAGCCCCAACCAACAACGCTAGCGGCTAGTCAACAATAGGACAATTGGCATCCCTTGCTTGTCTCCGGCTCTCCATAGTGAGCTCATGCCTAAGGACTTCAAAGGGCCTCGTAAGGTACCAAACTACACAGCAGATCTTGCCGGCAACATGGATCGAAAGCTATGAGTTAGCCATGGACATGCTCGACGTCAGCGAGGCGGTTTGCATGAAATATTTAACGATGATGTTGGAAGGATCGACTCAAATGTGGTTGAATTTTTTCCACTCAACTCCGTCAACACTTGGGTGAAGCTGAAGGAGCATTTCATAAAAATTTCCAAGGAATGTGCAAATGAGCAATGACGATCGTAGATCTTCAGCATTGCATCCAGTGCATGGATGAGTCGGCACATCATTGGACCCGCCGGGTTGCCGAAATCATCCACTCGTCGAACAACATCACAACGGCTCAGGTCGTGCTGATCTTAGAGAAAAACTGCCATTTTTAGCCTTTGGTACAGAAGCTTCGTTGTTTGAAACGTAAATCCAAGACACGGGCAATTTTATCGATGTTCTTACCAGATATGCCAATTCAAACAATACGAAGGATCCCGGTTCAGATGAGGATAAAACCGGCAAGGGTAAGAAAGTTGACGGTGGTAAGGGTCATCAACAAGTTGGAAATCAAGGAGGTCAAGGCAATAATAGCAAGACGATGGTGGGTCAGAATTTGTGGCCAATACCAACACTGGTTTCAAAAACCAGCGCCGTAATAATCATCCTGGGGGGGGCTTATAATGGGAATAAACCGCGTAATTATGGGGAGGCACTCAAGGCGCTTTGTCCCAAACACAACACCCAGAATAAGCCGGGTACCAACTGATGGGAAAATTGTTACATCATGCAGGAGTTCCGCAACCAGGCATCTCAGAATCATAAAGGAGGAAATGGTGAAGAACATCCGGGTCAGTATGGCTCGGGCATCTCACAGGGCGGCTCACCAAGTGGATTTTCAGGATCATGTTTTAATGAACAAGGCGGCTCGGGATCAAGATTTCAACACCAAGGAAACAATGGCAATGGGAAGCGTTCGGGTCAGGGCAGTCAACAACATAATAACCAAGCAGGGTTTCAAAGTAATCCTAAGCAGCTGAATGGTGGCTAATACCATCTTTTTATCACCAGTACTTGCAAGCAAGACAAGAAGCTCAAGTAGAGAGCCGTCAACATGGTATAGTCGGCCGTTCCCAGATACCTCAATTGGTTTGAACAATCAATCACCTGGAGCGGAGAGGATCACCCCTTCTGGGTTGATAATCCAGGAGATCTAGCCTTGGTGGTAGCTCCTTATGTAGGTGTCTATACCCTTACCAAAGTCCTCATGGATGGAGACAACAACATCAACATTCTATGTTACGACACCTTTTGGCGGATGAGTCTCCCAGGTAGCAATTTGCAACCATCAACCACGGTTTTTCATGGCATTGTTCCCCGAAAGTCAGCATGCTCAATTGGGAGGGTTAAGCTATACAATGCTTTTGGTGATGAATATAATTACTGATGCGAGCCCTTAACTTTTGAGGTGGTAAAAATAAAAACCCTTACCATGCTCTCTTCGAAAGGCCACCTTAAGCTCGCTTCATGGATCATCCCTGCTATGTCTATCTCAAGCTCAAGATGCTAGGTCCCAAGGGCACTATAATCGGGGGGGGGCAACATGAAGATAGCCCGGGAGTGTGAGGAAGGAGATGCAGCTTACGCTAAGTCGGCATGTGCCATTCAAGAGCTGGAATTCACCACGGCTGATGTTGACCCGACCGATCAGAGTCCCCTCAAGAAAATCAGCATTTGAGTGAATTGATCCGGCTCACCTTTAGTGTTATTATTCTTAGAGCCATGGGCTCACTATTTCTTATAGATCCCCAACATCTGTACATACTTCTATGTTTTCAAATATAATAAAGCTGACACCCCTGAAACTTGGGTTTTTTGTCATTTCGGCCTATATATTGAGCATGAGTTTTATTGTTTGAAGCACATTACTTGGGGGCTTCTAGCTCAACGAGTCGTTATATTTTTATGATCATTGGAATAAAGCCGGCTTATTCGAACACCAGATGTTTTGCAGTAGTAGCATTGTCTCGTGTATATCCTATGTTGAGGTTTTCCATGATCGTAGGTCACTTGGGGGGCTTCCAACTCATCGAGTTTAGCTTTATCATGCCCTTGACCCGGCATAAAAAACACCACAAAAATGATTAAACCTACCTGTATGCTTGATGTGACTCCGATCAGGTGACCCCATGTACTCTGGACAAGTCAATCCATTATGGACCCTGAACTGCTCAAGGTTAAAACATCGGCTGAGTCATGTGAGAGCCGTCATACAAAGAGCTAGGATAAACCATGGGTTATCATACCCGCTTCATTGAAGCAAGACTTGAGCCTCGAAAGCTAGTCTCTTTGCCAAGCCTCATTGAACCGGCTTATTATAGTCTCCTTATTATTTTTGTAGCATTATATTGCGACTTAATAAGCTTTCAGGTATAATTGCCGGCTCATTAATGAGTGTCCGGGTTACGGAACTATACCTTATCAAGGCCAACTTTAATGGTACATCTTCTGTAGCAATGTTGTGGGGGAATTCATTAAAGACTTAAAACCTCATAAGCAAGTATTTCTATAAGTAGAAAATTAACTTCCCCAAATTCAGTTAGAAATTCAGTGGCAAGAAGAACGGGAAAGCATAATAGTATTTTGGGAGATAGCTCAGAACATCAAGGTGTCATGACAGTTTTTCACCATAAAAGAGAAGGACGCAGTCAACGTGCACGATGGCATGACAGGGAATTCAGAGTTTTTAACTATCTCTATTACAGACTCATAATATGAGCCACAAAATATTAATGTTTCCCCCCCAACACTCATGGGCCTGAGCCACGTGGCGGCTCATTCGTCATCAAAACGCTCCTCTTCAAGCTTGGCATGCGTCAGCCGCCTCTGGATGAGCCTCTGGCGGCTCTTCCTCATCTTCAGCCAGCTGATCTTTTTGTTGCCACTGAATTGACAATAAGGATTCAAAGTTTGAAGACCCTTTAATAAGACTTGAGGCATTGACATCAGGAGCAAAGGGTCTCTTACATTGGGGTCGCACCAGCTCTGATGGCTCGTCATTGGGGGCGTCGATACGCTCATTCTTGACGGACGGCGTATGCCGTGTTATGTTGTGAAAGATTGATTTCGTTAGCCATCAGAGTCGCCAATGGCCGAGTCTCCTTGAAACATTTGGTAAAATCAGCACGGGTGAACTCTGAGCTGTCCAATTTATATTTAGGGAAGTCGTTTCTCAGAGCCTCCAAATCCAACTCACGCAAGTATGCCTTTGCACGGGCGGGAGCCATGTTTGCTCCACAGTGAGACACCGATTTCTGGGTCTCTATAATCCATTGTGGTATGGTGGACAGTTGTTTCAACATGTCCTTGATGCTCTTGGATGGGCGCTTCAAGTTCTTTACTGCCATAATAGAATAGACAAACCTTGTGAATAGTTGCTCTACATATGTGAAAATTGCCTTCAATTTCACAATAGGCAGTTCAACAAGGGTCTGCTCTTTTCGTCCTGTATACAAAGACAATTGTGATGAGTAGTTGCCAAATGATCATAACCCAGTATTTCAAATGAATAGAGCTTTGAGCACATACCGAAGATGGTTGTCAACATCTCACTAATCTGCTTCACCAAGGTGGTATGATTTTTTCAAGGGACCAAGTTCACCCTCGGCCTTTTCAGCACGATTCAAGGGGGAGGCTTTCTCTTCTTCAAACTTTTGTACACCTTTCTCAAGACGTTCGCGAGCCTCACGCATAGATTCTTCAGAACGAGCCGCCGCAAGACCAGCTTCAATTTTTAGCTTCACTTCTTCTTTAAGACGTTCTTGCAAATTTAAAAGCCACAAGATTTAGTGTCTTCAATGTATTCTTGACATTATCGTGAGGTTGTAAACAATCCACACGATGCTTGGGGTCTAATGTGCTAAATTTCACATCAATACATCATTAAAAGACCCGAATCATCTCAAAAAGGTGAGCCGGCCCTTGGAAACTACATGTCGATTTCCTCAAAGGAAGACCCGAATAACTCAAAGAGATAAGTTGGTCCTTAGGGGCTACAACATTGTTTTATATTATTTACTTTATAGCATGAAGTACAAAGTGGTCATGATCATGACAAGTTTGTCCTTAGGGGCTACAGCTATAGTCCAATACCAATATGTATAGTCCAATACCAATATGTTTATCTTGTTTATCTTGAAGAACCGGCTTACCATTTTCATATTAAGATGGTACTTGGGGGCTGAGGACAGGATATAATGACCAAGCAGGGAAACATGAATGTTACCTCATATTTCTCTTTAAGAGCACTAATCAAATGGATCTCAAGTTCCTGGTTTTCAGACAACCGAGTCAAGTATTGCTGATGAATGTCTTGAACTTCAAGAGCAGACAAGATTGGGACCTCCAGTTTGGTTTTCCCCTTCTCTAGATCAACCGGCTCATTCTTGGCCACATTTTTTGCTAAGGATGTAGAAGAAACACGACTTTGGAAAGTTTCCTTAACAATGATAACATCTGGATCATTTTGACCCACCAGATTGGGGTCATCAACTTGAGCCGCCGGATAGGGGTCATCAACTTGAGCCACCGGATTGGGGAGACATGCCAGGCTGGGTAGACGAGTAGATAGGTCAGCTGAGATGCTTTCAACATTTTCTACCATTTCCATGAAAACCGGCTCACCTGGCCTAGGCACATCGACATCCGCTTTCAGCTCAACAATGGTATTAGGATTGTTGTTTTCTAGAAGATCAACTCCAACGACTGTCTTTTCATTAGGGGGTTCAGAGCGTCTTGGCTTACAATGCCTGAGGTCAACCCGACAGCAGGCTTTGACACAAAAGCTTTTGCCCTATAGTTGTCAGAAATTATATAATAATATTAATGAAGAAACAGTTCAATGGTCAAGAATGCCAAAATTTGTGCAAAAGTTCAAAACACTGTCCCACGATTGACGTTGAAAGCCAGAAGTTGAGTCGCGGATGAGTCGCCCGAAGACGAAGAAGATTCCTGATCAAGTAAGTTTGACTGGTTAAGGGGCTCTTTAAAGAAAATGACTCTAGAATGAAAAAGACTGGACTATTTAGTACCTCAAGACGCGGCTTACGAGCTGGTGGTGCGTTAGACAAGCCGGGGGCTAAGTCGCCTGAATCACTTCAGGTCTTTTGTTTTGACTGACTAGCAAATTGAGTCTTCTTCAAAAGAAAATCGTGAGCTAAGTAAGCATTTCGATGCGACAATTTAAACTTCCAGACGGCTCACCTTGGTTTTCTTGGAATAAGTGTCTATGAGGAACTACAAGGGGTTGGAATTACCTCAATATCCTCAGCTAGATTGGATTCTAAGTCGCCCTGTTAATAAGGTGCTTCGGGAAAGTTCAGTAAACAAATGGCAAGAAGAGTCAAGTTTTACCTCAGAATGTTCCCCCGAAGATTACTCAAGGGGCGGGGCATCCTTCTGGCCCGCCGAAGGAACAGGGGCCTGAGGTGTGACATTCCAGAAACTAGAGCCCTCCTGCAGCAGTATAAAGCATAAGATAAGAAGGTGGATTAAATAAAAAATACAGAAGGAGGAAAATATATAAGGCAAGAAAGATCAAATACCAGAGGAGCTCGATTTAGCAGATAAAATGGGCCCAAGCCGATGACACTGCATCTTTCCTTTGAGTCAGCAAAGAATCTTTTTGTTTCTTTGTTAAGGGGCGTTGTCTCATAAGTCCTCATTGGAAAACATTGAGCATCGGACGACTTGCCCGAGTACTTACACATAAGGCTTCCTCTCACGCAGACGGGTTGGACCCGCCACTTCAGCTAGCAACGGATCAAGTCGATCCCGATCAAGGCATGAGCAATCAGGGCCCTTAATTTGGTGCAAAGAGGAACCATCAGATCCCTCTCTTCATCTGAGGGCCAACCTAGAAGCTCGATATTGTTGCCAATCCATTCTATTCTATAACCCGGAAGAGGGTTTTCTCCTTCAGTGGCAGTGTTCTTGCAATAGAACCAAGACTTGTTCCACCCTTTCAGGTGACTCGCTAGTTTGCAATCAGGGAAAAGACTATTTTTCCTTTGGTAAATGGAAATTCCACAAAGTTCGTGGGCGGGTCCATTCTTGGTCTCGGTCTGGCGGTTTAAATAGAAAAAATTCCATCAAGAGGGTTACACTTGGCTCTATCTATAGATAAACTTCACACGAAACGTGAAATTGACAGATGTTGGTCACTAAATTAGGAGAAATAGTTCGAGGGCGGAGATTGAAGAAATGCAACAGGTCTCTGAAGAATTTTGAGCCGGGGGGTCAAAAGCCCCTACGTAGATGATCAACAAAGATGATAATTTCCCCTTGACAAGGATAGGGGTAAGGCTCTTCTTTGGGAGCATGCTATTCTAACCCCTTTCGAGCCGGCAGGAAACCTTGCTCATGAGGTTTTCCAAAGTGAGCTCGAACTCTTGGGATCTGACCCAATTGCGGACTTTGGCATTCTTAGGGGCCATGACGGGTCACAAAACAACTACAAAGGAGATAAGAAAGACAAACCGGAATGCAACATAAGCCGCCAGTTTATGGGTTAATCACGGGCGAATTAAATTACAATCAAGACAGAAAAAAATACTCAAAGCCGACAATGGTTTAAGCCGCCAAAATCAAATGAGAAGAGCACGAAAGTGTTTCATATCAACATGGGACTTAGCCAAAAAACCACACGCGAACAACTTTCTACCAAGATGATTGCTGCGATGGATCTAAATAAACGAAAGAAAAGAAAGGTAAAATATGTTCTGGCTGGCGGAGGAACCGAACTGGGGCATTCAAGATTACCATTCAAGACATCATTTTTGGATCTATTCGCAAGAAATGATATATGGAGAATACAACCAGGCCACACATGTTAAAGGAATGAAAAGTTATGGATCTACGAACAATGGTTCCGACGAACACGAAAAACATGACATGAACACTAGAAACGTCAAACCCTAAATGGAGACAAAACGTACCGGGTCTAGTTGAAAGTGAGAGGGGGGCGACAGGCTCATTCCAGCAATTATGAGGAGATCCGGTGGCTTGAGTAGCACGGCTAGAAGGCCTCCGAGATGTCCTCGAACTCTGGCGGTGCTCGACTGAGAAGAGAAGCGCGCGCGAGGAGGAAGAAGTGGAAAGTGAGTAACGGGCCTCTCTGTAAATATTTATAAGGTAAAAACCCCAAAAGGCAACTGACAGGCGCGGGAAACAAGTATTGGAAATATGCCCTAGGGGCAATAATAAAATGGTTATTATTGCATTTCCTTTTTCATGATAATTGTCTATTGTTCATGCTATAATTGTGTTAACCGGAAACCGTAATACATGTGTGAATACATAGACCACAACATGTCCCTAGTGAGCCTCTAGTTGGCTAGCTCGTTGATCAATAGATGGTCACGGTTTCATGACCATGGACATTGAATGTCGTTGATAACGGGATCACATCATTAGGAGAATGATGTGATGGACAAGACCCAATCCTAAGCATAGCACAAGATCGTGTAGTTCGTCTGCTAAATCTTTCCTAATGTCAAGTATAATTTCCTGAGACCATGAGATTGTGCAACTCCCAGATGCCGTAGGAATACTTTGGGTGTGCCAAACGTCACAACATAACTGGGTGGCTATAAAGGTACACTACGGGTATCTCCAAAAGTGTTTGTTGGGTTGGCACGAATCGAGACTGGGATTTGTCACTCCGTGTGACGGAGAGGTATCTCTGGGCCCACTCGGTAAGACATCATCATAATGAGATCAATGTGACTAAGGAGTTAGCCACGAGATAATGTGTTACGGAACGAGTAAAGAGACTTTCCGGTAACGAGATTGAACAAGGTATAGGGATACCGATGATCGAATCTCGGGCAAGTATCATACCGGTAGACAAAGGGAATTGTATACAGGATTGATTGAATCCCCGACATCGTGGTTCATCCAATGAGATCATCATGGAGTATGTAGGATCCAACATGGGTATCCAGATCCCGCTGTTGGTTATTGACCGGAGAGGTATCTTGGTCATGTCTACGTGCTTCCCGAACCCGTAGGGTCTACACACTTAAGGTTCGATGACCCTAGGGTTATAGGGAAATAGTGTATGTGGTTACCGAAGGTTGTTTGGAGTCCTGGATGAGATCCCGGACATCACGAGGAGTGGTCCGGAGGTAAAGAATGATATGTAGGAAGCGAGGATTTGGTTACCGAAAGTGTTCCGGGCATCACCGGTAACGTACCGGGACCACCGGGAGGGGCCACCAACCCCCGAAGGCTGCATGGGCCTAGAGTGGGAAGGGACCAGCCCTAGAGTGGGATGGTGCGCCCTCCACCCTGGCCCAAGGCGCAGCAAAGGAGAGAGGGGGGAAAACCCTAGGCGTGATGGGCTATAGGCCCACCATAGGGTTGTCGCACCCCTCTCCCCCCCTTGGCCGCCGCGCCCAAGTCCCATCTAGGGTTGCCTCCAGCCCCTAGGGTGAGAACCCTAGGGGATGCACCCTACCTCCTCCTCCTCCTATATATAGTGGGGTTTTGGGGGCTGCCAAACACACAAGTTTCTTACTCTCTCGGTGCAGCCCTACCCCTCCTCGTCCTCGTCCTCCGTAGTGCTTGGCGAAGCCCTGCCGGAGTACCACGCAGCTCCACCGTCACCACGCCGTCGTGCTGCCGGAGCTCTCCCTCCACCTCTCCTTCCTCCTTGCTGGATCAAGGCGTAGGAGACGTCACCGGTCTGCATGTGTGTTGAACGCGGAGGCGCCATTGTTCGGCGCTTAGATCGGAATCCACCTCGATCTGAATCGCTGCGAGTACGACTCCACCAACCGCATTCTAGTAACGCTTCCGCTTAGCGATCTTCAAAGGTATGAAGATGCACTCATCCCCTCACTTGTTGCTGGTTTCTCCATAGATGGATCTTGGTGAACACGTCGGAATTTTTTTGATTTACTACTACGTCTCCCAAAAGTGGCGTCATGAGCTAGGTCTATGCGTAGAATCTATGCACGAGTAGAACACAAGTTGTTGTGGTCGTCGATTTTGTTAATTTGCTTACCGTTACTAGTCTTATCTTGATTCGGCGGTATTGTGGGATGAAGCGGCCCAGACCAACTTTACACGTACACTTACGTGAGACCGATTCCACCGCCTAAAATGCACTTGTTGCATAAGGTGGCTAGCGGGTGTCTGTCTCTCCCACCTTAGTCGGATTGGATTCGATGAAAAGGGTCCTTATGAAGGGTAAATAGCAATTGGCATATCACGTTGTGGTTTTGGCGTAGGTAAGAAACGTTCTTGCTAGAAACCTATAGCAGCCAGGTAAAAACTTGTAACTACAAATTAGAGAACGTCTAACTTGTTTTTGCAGCATATGCCTTGTGATGTGATATGGCCAAAGGATGTGATGTGATGCATTGTGATGTATGAGATTGATCGTGTTCTTGTAATAGGATTCACGACTTGCATGTCGATGAGTATGACAACCGGCAGGAGCCATAGGAGTTGTCTTATTTTATTGTATGACCTGCGTGTCAATCATAAACGCCATGTAATTACTTTACTTCATTGCTAATCATTAGCCATAGTAGTAGAAGTAATAGTTGGCGAGACAACTTCATGAAGACACGATGATGGAGATCATGGTGTCGTGCCGGTGACATTGATGATCATGGTGCCCCAAAGATGGAGATCAAAGGAGCAAGATGATATTGGCCATATCATGTCACTATATTGATTGCATGTGATGTTTATCATGTTTACATCTTATTTACTTAGAACGATGGTAGCTAAATAAGATGATCTCTCACTAAAATTTCAAGAAATGTGTTCACCCTAACTATGCACCGTTGCTAAGGATCGTTGTTCCGAAGCACCATGTGATGATCGGGTGTGATAGGTTCTAATGTTCGCATACAACGGGTGTAAGCCAGATTTACACACACGATACACTTAGGTTGACTTGACGAGCCTAGCATGTACAGACATGGCCGCGGGCACGGGAGACTGAAATGTCGAATATGAGTCGTATAGAAGATACGATCGACATGGAGATGTTCACCATGGATGACTAGTACGTCTCACGTGATGATCGGACACGGGCTAGTTGACGTGGATCATGTGTCACTTGGATGACTAGAGAGATGTCTATCTAAGTGGGAGTTCATTAAATAATTTGATTATGTGAACTTAATTATCATGAACTTACTCTAAATTTTTTCTTTACAATCTATATTGTAGATCCAATGGCCAACGCTAATGTTGCCCTCAACTTCAACGCGTTCCTAGAGAAAACCAAGCTGAAAGATGATGGAAGCAACTATGTGGACTAGGTCCATGGCTTGAGGATCATCCTCATAGCTTCCAAAATATTATATGTCCTTGATGCACCGCTAGGTGACGCACCCATTTTCCCAGTAGCTCAGGACGTTATGAACGTACGGCAGTCGCACTATGATGATTACTCCCTGGTTCAGTGCGGCATGCTTTATAGTTTAGAGCCGGGGCTCAAAAAGCGTTTTGAGCAACATGGAGCATATGAGATGTTCCAAGAGCTGAAGTTGGTTTTCCAAGCTCATGCCCGGGTCAAGAGATATGATGTATCCAACAAGTTCTTTAGTTGTAAGATGGAGGAGAATAGTTCTATTAGTGAGCACATACTCAAAATGTCTGGGTTGCACAACCGCTTGACTCAGCTGGGAGTTAATCTTCCGGATGACTCGGTTATTAGCAGAATCCTGGCAGAATCCTCCAGTCGCTCCCACCTAGCTACAAGAGCTTTGTGATGAACTACAACATGAGGGTATGGAGAAGTCCATTCCTAAGTTGTACTCAATGCTGAAATCAGCGGAGGTCGAGATCAAAAAGGAGCATCAAGTGTTGATGGTGAAATAAGACCACTAGTTTCAAGAAAGGCAAGGGTAAGAAGAACTTCAAGAAGGATGGCAAAGCAGTTGATACACCCGGTAAGCAAGTTGCCGAGAAGAAGAGCAAGAATGGACCCAAGCTTGAGACTGAGTGTTGCAAGGGTACCGGTCACTGGAAGCGAAACTGCCCCAAGTACTTAGCGGATAAGAAGGCCAGCAACGTTAAAGGTATATGTGATATACTTGTTATTGATGTGTACCTTACCAGCGCTCGTAGTATCTCCTGGGTATGTGATACTGGTGCAGTTGCTCAAATTTGTAACTCCAAGCAGGAGCTGCGGAATAAGCGGAGGCTGGCAAAGGACGAGGTGACGATGCATGTCGGCAATGGTTCCAAGGTCGATGTGATCGCCGTCAGCATGCTACCTCTACATCTACCTTCGGGATTCGTTTTAAACCTTAATAATTGTAATTCAGTACCAGCTTTGAGCATGAACATTGTATCTGGATCTCGCTTGATGCGAGATGGCTACTCATTTAAATCTGAGAATAATGGTTGTTCTATTTATATGAGAGAAATGTTTATGCCCCGGTAGTCAATGGTTTATTTCTGATGAATCTCGAACGTGATGTTACACATGTCCATAGTGTGAGTACCAAAAGATGTAAGGTTGATAACAATAGTCCCACTTACATGTGGCACTGCTGCCTTGGTCATATTGGTGTCAAACGCATGAAGAAACTCCATGCTGATGGAGTTTTGGAGTCTCTTGATTTTGAATCATTTGACACGTGCGAACCATGCCTCATGGGCAAGATGACCAAGACTCCATTCTCCGAAACAATGGAGCGAGCAACTGACTTGTTGGAGATAATACGTACCGATGTATGCGGTCCAATGAGCGTCGAGGCTCGCGGTGGCTACCGTTATGTTCTCACCCTCACTAATGACTTGAGAAGATATGGGTATGTCTACTTAATGAAACACAAGTCTGAAACCTTTGAAAAGTTCAAGGAATTTTAGAGTGAGGTAGAGAATCAACGTGATAGGAAAATAAAGTGCCTGCGATCTGATCATGGTGGAGAATATTTATGTCACGAGTTTCGCACGCACCTAAGGAAATGTGGAATTGTTTCACAACTCACGCCGCCTGGCACACCTCAGTGAAATGGTGTGTCTGAACGTCGTAATCGCACTCTATTGGATATGGTGCGATCTATGATGTCTCTTGTCAACTTACCGCTATCATTTTGGGGATATGCACTAGAGACTACCGCATTCACTTTAAATAGGGCTCCGTCTAAATCCATTGAGACGACACCATATGAATTATGGTTTGAAATAAACCTAAGCTGTCGTTTCTGAAAGTTTGGGGATGCGGTGCTTATGTGAAGAAACTTCAACCTGAGAAGCTCGAACCCAAAGCGAAAAAGTGCGTCTTCATAGGATACCCCAAAGAAACTATTGGGTATACCTTCTACCTCAGATCCGAAGGCAAACTCTTTGTTGCCAAGAATGAATCCTTTCTAGAGAAAGAGTTTCTCTCAAAAGAAGTAAGTGGGAGGAAAATAGAACTTGATGAGGTAATTGTACCTCCACTCGAACCGGAGAGTAGCGCAGCACAGGAAGTTGTTTCTATGGAGCCTACACCGGCTGGAGAGGAAGTTAATGATAATGATCATGAAACTTCAGATCAAGTTGCTATTCGAAGGTCCACCTAGGACACGTTCCGCACCAGAGTGGTACAGCAACCCTGTCCTGGAGATCATGTTGTTGGACAACGGTGAACCTTCGAACTATGAAGAAGCGATGGCGGGCCCAGATTCCAACAAATGGCTTGAAGCCATGAAATCCGAGATAGGATCCATGTATGAGAACAAAGTATGGACTTTGATGGACTTGCCTAATGATAAGCGAGCATAGAAAATAAATGGATATTTAAGAAGAAGACTGACGCGGATGGTAATGTGACCGTCTATAAGGCTCGGCTTGTTGCTAAGGGTTATCGACAAGTTCAAGGAGTTGACTACGATGAGACTTTCTCACCCGTAGCGATGCTAAAGTCCATCCGAATCATGTTAGCAATTGCCGCAGTTTATGATTATGAGATCTGGCAAATGGACGTCAAAACGGCATTCCTCAATGGCTTCCTTAAGGAAGAACTGTATATGATGCAGCCGGAAGGTTTTGTCAATCCTAAGAATGCTAACAAGGTACGCAAGCTCTAGCGCTCCATCTATGGGCTGGTGCAAGCATCTCAGAGTTGGAACATTCGCTTTAATGAGGTGATTAAAGCATTTGGGTTTATATAGGTTTATGAAGAACCCTGTATTTACAAGAAAGTGAGTGGGAGCTCTGTAGCATTTCTCATATTATATGTGGATGACATATTGTTGATGGGAAATGATATAGAACTTTTGGAAAGCGTAAAGGCCTACTTGAATAAGTGTTTTTCAATGAAGGACCTTGGAGAAGCTGCTTACATATTAGGCATCAAGATCTATAGAGATAGAACGAGACACCTCATAGGTCTTTCACAGAGCACATACCTTGACAAGATATTGAAGAAGTTCAATATGGATCAGTCCAAGAAGGAGTTCTTGCGTGTGTTAGAGGGTGTGAGATTGAGTACGACTCAATGCCCGACCACGACAAAGGATAGAGAAGAGATGAGTGTCATCCCATATGCTTCAGCCATAGGCTCTATTATGTATGCCATGATATGTACCAGACCTGATGTGAACCTTGCCATAAGTATGGTAGGGAGGTACCAAAGTGATCCCGGAGCGGAACACAGGATAGCGGTCAAGAATATCCGGAAGTACCTGAAAAGGACCAAGGACATGTTTCTCATATATGGAGGTGCCGAAGAGCTCGTCATAAAGGGTTACGTCGATGCTAGCTTTGACACAGATCCGGATGACTCCAAGTCACAAACCAGATACGTGTATATTTTGAACGGAGGGGCAGTCAGCTGGTGCAGCAGCAAGCAAAGCATCGTGGCGGCATCTACATGTGAAGCGGAGTACATAGCTGCTTTGGAAGCAGCAAAGGAAGGAGTCTGGATGAAGGAGTTCATCACCGACCTAGGAGTGTTTCCCAATGCGTCCGGCCCGATGACTCTATTATGTGACAACACTTGAGCTATTGCCCTGGCCAAGGAGCCCAGGTTTCACAAGAAGACAAGACACATCAAATGCCGCTTCAACTCCATTCGTGATTACATTCAGGAAGGAGATATAGATATTTGTAAAGTACATACGGATTTGAATGTCACAGATCCGTTGACTAAACCTCTCTCATGAGCGAAACATGATCAACACCAGAATTCTATGGGTGTTCAATTCATCACAATGTAACTAGATTATTGACTCTGCTGCAAGTGGGAGACTGTTGGAAATATGCCCTAGAGACAATAATAAAATGGTTATTATTGCATTTCCTAGTTCATGATAATTTTCTATTGTTCATGCTATAATTGTGTTAACTGGAAACCGTAATACATGTGTGAATACATAGACCACAACATGTCCCTAGTGAGCCTCTAGTTGGCTAGCTCGTTGATCAATAGATGGTCACAGTTTGATGACCATGGACATTGGATATTGTTGATAACGGGATCACATCATTAGGAGAATGATGTGATGGACAAGACCCAATCCTAAGCATAGCACAAGATCGTGTAGTTCGTCTGCTAAAGCTTTTCTAATGTCAAGTATCGTTTCCTTAGACCATGAGATTGTGCAACTCCCGGATGCCATAGGAATACTTTGGGTGTGCCAAACATCACAACGTAACTGGGTGGCGATAAAGGTAGACTATGGGTATCTCCGAAAGTGTCTGTTGGGTTGGCACAAATCGAGATTGGGATTTGTCACTCCGTGTGACGGAGAGGTATCTCTGGGCCCACTCGGTAAGACATCATCATAATGAGCTCATTGTGACTAAGGAGTTAGCCACGGGATGATGTATTACGGAACGAGTAAAGAGACTTGCCGGTAACGAGATTGAACAAGGTATAGAGATACTGACGATCGAATCTCGGGCAAGTATCATACTGGTAGACAAAGGGAATTGTATACGGGATTGATTGAATCCCCGACATCGTGGTTCATCTGATGAGATCATCGTGGAGCATGTAGGAGCCAACATGGGTATCCAGATCCCGTTGTTGATTATTGACCGGAGAGGTGTCTCGATCATGTCTACGTGCCTCCCGAACCCATAGGGTCTACACACTTAAGGTTCGATGACGCTAGGGTTATAGGGAAATAGTGTACGTGGTTACCGAATGTTGTTCGGAGTCCCGGACGTCGCGAGGAGTGGTCCGAAGGTAAAGAATGATATATAGGAAGTGAGGATTTGGTTACCGGAAGTGTTCCGGGCATCAGCGGTAACGTCCCAGGACCACCGGAAGGGTTCCGGGGGTCCATCGGGAGGGGCCACCAGCCCCGGAACGCTGCATGGGCCTAGAGTGGGAAGGGACCAGCCCCAGAGTGGGATGGTGTGCCCTCCACCCTGGCCCAAGGCACCACAAAGGAGAGAGGGGGGCAAACCCTAGGCGTGATGGGCCCTAGGCCCACCCTAGGGCTGCCGCACCCCTCTCCCCTCCTGTGGCCGCCGTGCCCAAGTCCCATCTAGGGTTGCCGCCAGCCCCTAGGGTGGGAACCCTAGGGGCTGCACCCTACCTCCTCCTCCTCCTATATATAGTGGGGTTTTGGGGGCTGCCAGACACACGAGTTTCTTCCTCTCTCAGCGCAGCCCTACCCCTCGTCCTCCTCGTCCTCCGTAGTGCTTGGCGAAGCCCTGCCAGAGTACCACGCAGCTCCACCGTCACCATGCCGTCATGCTGCCGGATCTCTCCCTCCACCTCTCCTTCCTCCTTGCTTGATCAAGGCATAGGAGACGTCACTGGGCTGCATGTGTGTTGAACGCGGAGGCGCCGTTGTTCGGCGCTTAGACCGGAATCCACCGCGATCTGAATCGCTGTGAGTACGACTCCACTAACCATGTTCTAGTAACACTTCCGCTTAGCGATCTTCAAAGGTATGAAGATGCACTCATCCCCTCACTCGTTGCTGGTTTCTCCATAGATGGATCTTGGTGAACACGTAGGAATTTTTTTGATTTACTACTACGTCTCCCAACAACAAGGAGACGCAGTAAATATTGCAAAAGTTGATGCCTCGATTTTTGGGATACACGGATGCGTGCAAAAGATCCGTTGTGATGTCACTATGAGTTTCCTAAAAATCCGGCGGGTGATGTCTTGGATGGGTGGCGCGAGAAAAATTACAAGTCTGGAGGAACCATAAGTCGGCGTTTGAAGGAACTGAGAAGACACAAATGCAAAGCAAAGCAGAAGATAAGCCATCTGATGAAGTAAAGGAAGATTGACATGAATGAATTCAAATCAACGTGGGGCCTAATGTCGGGGATATGACCCCATGGTATAACCCGCCGTTTGGGACGGGTTAGGCTGTGGGCGGCTTAAGGAATATATTCAAGATGGGCTGTGGTGTTGACAATAAAGATAAGTAAGGCGGTTTACTTAGTAAGTCGCCTGGCGGCCCAACACACGAAGATGGCGACTCAAGACCTACAAGGCAGAAGACGCCAAAGGCTTTCCTTACTTGAGAGACAAGCAAGATAGAGTTGTAACAGGCCACGAGTCTTAACATGATCCAGACTCTTTTAAACCTAGGGCCTTGAACCTATATATAAAGGCGAGTCCTTGAGTCCAATAGGGCTAGGTTAGAAACCCTCGAAAGCTTGGTTAGAGATTCCGCACCATTGTAATCGAGATCACCATCAATATAGACACCAAAACAGGACATAGGCTTTTACCTCCATTGGAGGGGCCAAACTTGGGTAAATTTGTCTCTCGTTCCCGACCAACCCCAACCCCTTCGAGTCGCCACACAACAACGATGACCTCACACCTAAGTTCTCCTAGGAGGACATCTGTCGTGACAAAACCACGACAGTGACCGCCCCCAAGGGTTGCCATTTGTATGGGTTCGGTGACCATCCTCAAGGGTCCCTTAGTGGAATCACGACATCTTGCATTGTGCGAGGGCGTGAGGAGATTATGGTGGCCCTAGTGGCATTTTGGGCAGCATTGTGCCTCCACACTGCTCCAAACGAAGATTAGCATCCGCAAGGGTGTGAACTTCGGGATACATCTTCGTCTCCGCGTGCATCAGTTATCGTTTACCCGAGCCCTTTACTTATGCACTTTACCTTGTGATAGCCATAGTGTTTCATGCTATATATCTTGCTATCACTTAGTTGTTTATCTTGCTTAGCATAAGTTGTTGTTGCACATAGGTGAGCCTGGTTGTTTTAGATTTTGTGCTTGACAAACTGAACGCTATTTTTATTCTACATTTGTTCAAGCCTAAACCATAACTATTTTAAACAACTATTCATCCCCTCTAGACGACATCCACATCCTTTCATCATGGTTGTCTGATTTGGTTGGATGTTCATCTATTATTAGAGTTTTAACTTTATACCATCACCTTCGTCTCACCCACTCAAGAATTTGAACTCTTATTTATATGCTCCATGCGTGTATGAGTTGGCATAAATAATGTGACAGAACTTTAGTCTATTTTCTGTTCTTAGTGTACATAGTTTACTTTTGTTTAATCATTTTTGCTAGAAATAATGTTTATTGTCTATCTTCCTTTTCTAGCAAACCTTCTAGGCCCACCACATTACAAGAAGCATGGTTATTCCATTATATAGAACCCTTTGCTTCTATTTGTTTTGGTGGACCTGCACAATACGTTGTTCTGAGTGATAGGTTTAAAGTCCGAACCCGCATGTTGTTAAACAATCAGTTGTCTGGCGTACTTAGTTCCTTCAAATTTTAGTCTGCTATAGCTGAGTACAAGACGATATGCATAATTTATCCTACTATTTTTCTTCATTACTAAATTAACTACCATCAAGTATTTTCTATGTGTAAGCTGCTCATCAACTAGATCATGGAAGTATTTGTTGCTGAGATATAGGATAAACGATGATATGTATAAGCATCAAACGATGATTTTTTTGAATGCATAAATAAAGTCCCATGTGGCTATGTAATTCACTTGTTATATGTCAAGTTCGAGCTCCGAAGAACAGAGTGAAATTGTTTGTTCCGAAGAACAAATGTCACTGTTAAAGCTCTTTTTTTGTTGTACTTTCTTTCCTCTTTCCTGCTTACCCCCTTTTTAATAACTTAGTTCAGAACCTCCGCTCTTTATGCCCCTTTGACGGTTAGAGTGCTGTCTTGAAGTTCCTCTTAGATTTCTACTATCGGCCTTTGTATATACAGACACTTGAGTTTATATTAATCAATGCTACCATGTTTGGATTGGCTCATGACCTGTATGTTGATGTCCATCTTTATATCTAGGAACCAATGGGTCTATTCTTTTAACTATAAACCGATTTAGGTAGCAAGTACGCCTTTTATTGGTCAGTTGTATCATGGTTCTCCAACACTAAGCACTAATTAACAACCAACCATGATCATCCATCCATTGATTTAAGTGAAATCTGTCTAAAGCTTTGAACCTTACCAACGCCCGTGATTTGACTCTTCGTGTTTGTGAATTCTGAACGAAGTACACGCATCTAATCTTTCGAAATGAATTTGTTGATGATTTGCATGGTTGTTTTTCATTCTGGGTGCGGCTACTCTTGGGTTTGAGCCATAGGCAAGCAAATAATGAGATCTAATTGCATTGTTTTGTGAGCCATTTAAACTGAAATCATTCATCCATTTTATTCAGAAAGTTTCTCTCAGTACTTTGGATCACTACCCTACTTCTATTTCGACAACCGAATTAGTTTTAGGTTGCAATGTGTCAATTCACCAACAATACCGAGACCATGCAACTTGGAACATCATGCAAGAGCATATCCATGTTTACCTATTATATTCTTTGAGAAAGCTATAGGATTTACAAACTGAAAATATTAATTGTTCAAACAATGTTGTTCTGTTATGGTTTTTTGTTTACTTGCAAAGTTGTTTGAGTGGTATTTTTTCAACTACCGAAGCATATATTTATTTATTTTGCACCCGATGCAACGCATGAGCACTTTTTCTACTATGGTAAACATAAATTTTGAAGTTCCAATCACACGTTTGTAGTTCAAAACTAATTAGTAATCATCCTCCATCGACCCTCCTTCGAGTCGTTATTGTTGCTTCATCCAGTCGTCTCGCTCCTCCTGTCCATCGAGTCGCCGCCTCCTACGCGCGCACGTGGCAATCCTAGCTTGTTGGCACCGTCAACCGCACCTGCCTAATTCTCAATCAAAATTGTCCATGTCAGCTCGCCCATAAACATCTGTATAACCATCTGTGGAGCTGGCAAAGCTCACAGAAAACAGAGGATGAAGAGTTGAAGACGAGCAATGCTACACACGCGGAGGGTTACAGGGGGATTACGGGGTGTTTAAAAGTTGATTGGCTATGATTTGGTTAAGTGAGGCGGGCCCACCAGTTAAAATAAGGGAAAAAGCTAATGCTCTACCGGCTGATTGCATGAGAAGTTCCGCCACCTGCGTAGCCGTTGGATCACCCTTGATCCATGCGACCTCAAACGTGCTCACACATCTTCCGTCTTTTCTTTGCCTATCACATGTCTGTTTGTCGTATCTTGCAATAACAACGGTGTTGCAAACCACGTACCGAAACGACAATGGCAACTTACACAAATGGCAACATCACCTATGTTGCACAAAATATTTGCAACAAAATCTCTGTTGCGATTTTTTTACGACAAGAACTTTGTTGCAAAAAATATTCGGCAACACAACCGATGTTGCAAAAAACATTCCGTAACATAACCTATGTTACAAAAAAAATCTACAGGTGTTTCCGCAACACGGTCCTTGTTACAGAAAATATTGCGTAAAAAAACTATGGACGTTTTCCCAATATGCTCTCTGTTATAAAAAAATTCCTTAACATAATCTATGTTGCAAAAGACCATCAACTATTTTTTAACACTAGATCTGATAGTTAACGCCCCGACCCATCTTTTGATAAGGGGGACCAATTAGAGCAGGACATGCAGTCCAGTCCATAAAAGTCTGTCACATTTGTCCGTGCGTGTAGTATTATCGGTTGAAGACTGCATGCTACGGATGACAACTGTACCCATCGACTTTGGATGTTTGCCCGTCAAAGACGGCAGGGAAACTTCCTGCCCCATGAGATATCTAGTCTCACATGTTGTTGTCGAGTAGACGAGTACTGCTGAGCGCCAATGCAAGGACATAGTAAAAGTTAGACCAAGCGACTACCTTTGACTAAGGTTGAGTTTTCTCTTCCGTTGCTTGATGATTTGTGCAACTCTCGCGAGAGCCTCAAGCAGAGAAGCACGCTCGTATGTATGCCACAGCTTCTGCTTGGCTCTGCACGACTAGATAGTTAGCCTCGACCGTGAAAGGTGAAAGACGAAGTGTAGTGACAACCATGTCTAGCAAGAAGAAGAAGCTTGTGCTCATACGCCTCCTACTCGTCGTGGGCCTCATCAACCTTGTAGCCCGCACCGCCGGCGCGGGTGACGACGACCATCAGTCGTTCGTCTACTCCGGCTTCGCCGGCAGCAACCTCCTACTCGACGGCGCGGCGTCCGTGACGGGGAGCGGCCTCCTGGAGCTCACCAACGGCACGCTCCGCCTCAAAGGCCACGCCATCTACCAGACCCCGCTGCGCCTCCGCGGGCGCTCCTTCTCGGCCTCCTTCGTGTTCGGCATCCTGTCGGCCTACCCCACCGTGAGCGCCAACGGCATCGCGCTCTTCGTCGCCCCGAGCACAACAAGCTTATCGGGCGCGATGGCGGCGCAGTACCTCGGCCTCCTCAACAGCAGCAACAACGGCAACGCGACCAACCGCGTCTTCGCGGTGGAGCTGGACACGATGCAGAACAACGAGTTCAGGGACCTCAGCGACAACCACGTCGGGATCGACATCAACAGCCTCGTCTCGGTCAACTCCACCGACGCCGGCTACTACGACGACGACGGCAGCGGCGAGTTCCACAACCTGACGCTCATCAGCCACGAGGCGATGCAGGTGTGGGTGGATTACGACGGCGACACCAAAAGGATCAACGTCACCCTGGCCCCCCTCAAGATGGGCAGACCGGCGAGGCCGCTGCTCTCGGTAATACAGGACCTCTCGGAGGTGATCCCGGACACGGCGTACATCGGCTTCTCGTCCTCCACAGGCCTGGTTAGCTCGCGGCACTACATCCTCGGCTGGAGCTTCGCCATGGACGGCCCCGCGCCCGCCATAGACATCGCCAAGCTGCCGAAGCTGCCCCGTGAGTTCCCAAAGCCGAGGTCCAAGGCCATGGAGGTCATCCTGCCGATAGCCACAGCCGCGTTGGTCCTCTTCGTGGGGACAGCCCTTGTTCTCCTCAGGCGAAGGCAGCTCAGGTACACGGAGCTGAGGGAGGACTGGGAGGTGGAGTTTGGGCCGCACCGCTTCTCCTACAAGGATCTCTTCCGCGCCACGGAAGGGTTCAAGAACAAGAACCTGCTGGGAGTAGGAGGGTTCGGGAAAGTGTACAGAGGACTTCTCCCGGCGTCCAAATGCGAGGTCGCCGTGAAGAGGGTGTCGCACAGCTCCAAGCAGGGCATGAAGGAGTTCGTGGCCGAGATCGTCAGCATAGGGCAGATGCAGCACCCAAACCTCGTTCAGCTGCTCGGCTACTGCCGCCGGAAAGGCGAGCTGCTTCTGGTGTACGAGTACATGCCCAACGGGAGCCTCGACAAGTACCTGTATTCTCAACCTCAAGAGGCCGACAACCACAACGGAGCTCTGAACTGGGCTCAGAGGCTTGGCATCATCAAAGGCATTGCATCGGGATTAATCTACCTCCACGAGGAGTGGGAGAAAGTTGTCGTCCATCGAGACATCAAGGCCAGCAACGTCTTGCTCGACAACGCCATGAACGGCCGGCTAGGCGACTTCGGGCTGGCGATGCTGTACGACCACAGTGCCGACCCGGAGACCTCGCATGTCGTCGGAACCATAGGATACCTGGCGCCGGAGATCGGCCGCACCAGCAAGGCGACCGTCCTGACCGACGTGTTTGCCTTCGGCATATTCGTCCTGGAGGTCGCCTGTGGGCAGAAGCCCATCATGCAAGACTCAAAGGATGATCAGCTCATGCTGGCAGACTGGGTGGTGGGACATTGGAACAGTGGATCACTTGTTGACACGGTTGATGCCAAGCTCCAAGGTGAATACGACGCCGATGAGGCGTGTGTGGTGCTGAAGGTTGGTTTGTTATGCTCCCACCCCTTTCCTGAGGCAAGGCCTACCATGCGGCAAGTCTTGCAGTACCTGGATGGTGATATGCCGGTGCCGGAGCTAGTTCCGGCGCACGTAAGCCTCCAAATGCTGGCGTTCATGCAGAATGAAGGTTTCGATTCGTACATCATGTCGTACCCTTCGTCGGTGGAGAGCATTAACAGCCTCACCAGCCTTGTGCAAGAGAGATAGGATATGGTGTCTCTTGTATATGCACAGTTAAGAGATAGGAGTATTTGTGTATGGTATATTTGCTCATCAATATATGCCTTGCCTGATTGGCCGTGTGCGATGCTAATGCCGGAGTTTTTAAGCTCTTTTAGGGGGAAATTGTGCCCTACACATATTTGTTTTTTTCTTGGCATGCTGAGTACTAGAAGGACAGTGCGTTCTTTGCCGCGCCGTTTATATTTTTGAGGTTATACATGTTTCATGTAATTTTTTTAAAGTTTTGAAAAATATTTACGTATTAGTTGGTTTGACATGTGGACGATACAATGAAGTGTATTTTTTTTTATCAGATATGCAATTCTTACGTACATATTTTATGAAATCATACTTATAGATGGATGTGTCAATTTATAGTGAGAGATAAGGGAAAAAGTGGAAGAGGAAGAATAGTTTTGTTATTTTATTACTTTTTGTTTGCGCTTCTTTTGTGAGCATGTGTTGAACCTCAGACTTTGTTATCATATTTTATTTAATAGTATGGTTGCATACATCATGCTATGCAAAAGCCGGGAGCTTTCCCCCTTTTCAAAAAAACATAATAAGTTCATTCTTTTTCTTTTGCGATAGACACAAATCCAAGTTCATTCTTTTTCTTTTGCGATAGACACAAATCCGTTCATAGAAAGGCAAAGGTTAATTTCCGATTTTCATGCTCAATCTCTTCTCTCTTGATGCGCTTTAGTAAAACTATAAAATAAATCAGGTACATGTACATCAATGCATCCTAAATAAATCAACCTTTGCCCATTTTTTAAGTGCCGTTGCACGTTATTTTGCATAGAACATGACAAGTTGCCAGCTGACGCGACAACCTTGTTTGGATCATCGAAACTAAATCTTCCTTTGATCCGAAACGTCAGTTCTCACTGTGAGCCTGACCTGAGGTGAAGATGCTGGTGTGGCGCCAATACCAATATGCAACCTTATTCTATACGGCATTGTTAATCAACATCATGCCACTTGTACAAGGCTGGGACGTAACAGCAAGTATATTGAAATGCATTCCCTACGTTTTTAAATATAAATCTTTTTAAGATTTTACTATGTACTACGTACAAATGTATACAAACATAATGTAGAGTGTAGATTCACTCATTTTTGCTTTGTATGTACTTACTCTGTTCCTAAATAATTGTTGCTGGGGAGAACTAAACTAGTTTTTTTCAACAACAGTTATTTAGAAACAGAGTGAGTAGTATGTAGTGAAATCTCTAAAAATATTTATATTTAGAAATAAAAGAAATACGCTGGAAAAAAGAAACACATTGGAATATATCAAAAAAACATATCTTGAAAATGATAAGATAAGAAGAGTTGGCGGTACTGATCTTTCAGACCGATCCAAGGTGATCCTTAGACTGGACTTTTTTTATTATTATACACAGCGACAGCTCGGTACACTTGTTCGCAGCTGGCGTCGTCATGGAAGCTGGATCCATGTTGACTTGGACTGATTGGCTGACTCGATTGGTCGTTTCCTGCATTTATCTCCCGCGGGCAGTAGGCCTGTGGTTCACCTTCATTCTGAGGATTTCGGATCCATGTCCAAACATATACGTCGCCGTCTTGCTGCGGACTAGCCGCCGCCCGCCGGCCGGCCGGTGGTCGTCGGTTCACACCGCTGCGTGTAGGATCAGTCCGCCGGTCATGTCTTGATGATGTGATTTTCATCCAACCTCGCGCAGACGCATTCTACAGCTCCCCAGAAAGGCGCCTCGTCATTTCATCAGTTCAGTCCACGAATGGCGATGACGCACATGTTCTTCCTCCTCATCTCCTTCCTCTCCACCGGCGGCGTCGCTCCACTTCCACCCGTCGCTGCCGCTGCCGACACCGACGGCGAGCAGTTCGTCTACACCGGCTTCACCGGCACGAACCTCGCTCTCGACGGCTCGGCCACCATCACGGCGAGCGGCCTCGTGGAGCTGACCAACGCCACCACCCACCAGAAGGGCCACGCGTTCCACCCGGCCCCCCTGCGCCTCCGAGGGTCCTCGGACGGCACTGGCACGGTGCGGTCCTTCTCGGTCGCCTTCGTCTGCGGCATCGTATCCAGCTACACGGACTTCAGCACCCACGGCCTGGCCCTCGTATTCGCGCCCGGCGTCAGGAGCCTGTCGGCTGGGCTCACGGACCAGTACCTCGGCGTCACCAACGCCCAGAACGACGGCAGCGCCGCCAACCACCTGTTCGCCGTCGAGCTCGACACCGTGCAGAACATCGAGTTCCGCGACATCAACGCCAACCACGTCGGCATCGACATCAACGGCCTCGCCTCCGTGGAGTTCCACGAGGCTGGCTACTACTACGATGGTAACGGCGGCGGATTCCAGAATGTAAGCCTTATCAGCCGTGCCGCGATGCAAGTGTGGGTGGACTACGACATGGTGACCACCCAGATCGATGTCACCATGGCTCCACTTGGGATGGCAAGACCCAGCAAGCCGTTGCTCAGCACCAACCAGAACCTGTCGACGGTGCTGATGGAGCCGTCGTACATCGGCTTCTCGTCGTCGACGGGCCCGGTGAACTCCCGGCACTACATTCTTGGCTGGAGCTTGGGCATAGACAAACCTGCTCCGGCGATTGATGCCGCCAAGCTGCCAAAGCTGCCGCAGCTGGGGTCCAAGCCTCGCTCAAGAATTCTGGAGATAACCCTGCCAATAGCAAGCGCGGTTGTCGTCCTCGCCATCGGCGCCGCCTTGGTTCTGCTTGTGAGAAGGCGCTTGAGGTACACCGAGGTGCGGGAAGATTGGGAGATCGAGTTCGGGCCGCACCGGTTCGCGTACAAAGATCTTTTTCACGCCACAAAAGGGTTCAAGGACAAGCACCTGCTTGGCGCAGGAGGCTTCGGCATGGTGTACAAGGGGGTGCTTCCGGCATCCGGAGTAGAGATCGCCGTGAAGAAGGTGTCCCATGGATCCAAGCAAGGGGTGAAGGAGTTCGTCGCGGAGATTGTAAGTATTGGCCGCATCAAGCACCGTAACCTCGTGCAGTTACTTGGCTATTGCCGGCGAAAAGATGAACTGATTTTGGTGTACGATTACATGCCAAACGGTAGCCTTGACAAGTATCTGTATGACAAAGGAGATGGAGATGGCCTCACCTTAGACTGGGCTCAAAGGTTGCATGTCATCAAAGGCGTAGCTTGTGGCTTGCACTACCTGCACGAGAGGTGGGAGAAAGTCGTCGTCCACCGAGACGTCAAGACAAGCAATGTGCTCCTTGACAAGGAAATGAATGGACGGCTAGGCGATTTTGGGCTTGCAAAGCTGTATGAGCATGGCACCAACCCACAAACAACACGTGTGGTTGGAACCACGGGGTACCTAGCTCCAGAGCTAGTGAGAACGGGGAAAGCCACCCCTCTAACCGACGCTTTCGCCTTCGGAACTTTCATGCTCGAGGTCACTTGCGGACAACGGCCGATCAAGCAAGACGAGCAAGGCAAACAAATCTTGTTGGCGGACTGGGTACTTGATCACTTGCATAGAGAGTCACTCGTGGAGGCAGCAGATCCAAGGCTGCAGCACGAGTACAACTCTGATGAGGTGTGCCTAATTCTCAAGATTGGATTGCTCTGCTCACACCCATCTTCCTCTGCAAGGCCCACGATGCAGCAAGTTTTGCAGTATCTTGATGGAGAATTGCCAATCCCGGAGATGACACGCGCAACCTTGAGCTTCAACTTGTTATCTCTTCAGGGAAGAAAGGAGTTGCATTCCATGTCGACCCCATTCTCATCGACGGCAATGACCGTCGGCACCATATCTGACCTCTCTGGCGGAAGATGACACTCATGATGTTTGATTTTAATATTGTATCATGTGTTTGCTCGAATTCTTGACACCTTCTTTAAAATAGTATTATGATGCTTAACATATTGGGGTGGCATATGATATGCTAAGTGGACCTTCTTAACCGTATTAAGGGCACCGTAACAAATATACATATTCTGGTTTTTATATTATGCATATTCATTTATTTTTACCGTCACTTCATATTTCAATGGTTACAAGGAAGTAAGAGGTGGGAAAATATTCATAAATAAATTCCATCCATTCTTTCTTGCGTTTACATGACAACTCACTACCGGAATCGCCCTTATGCCGACGGCCAGTCGTCGTCGGCGTAGGCTCGAAAACCGTCGACGTAGGGCTACGCCGACGGCCCCTGTCGGCGTAGGCCCGTCGAGACCGCGAGCGTCGGCATATCCGGGCATTTTCGTCGGCATAGGTCCCTATGCCAACCAGCGGCCGTACGACCGTCGGTGTAGATAGTTCGTCGACGTCCTTTTTCACAAGACGGCGGCTAACGGCACCGTCGGAGTTCGCCCACCAACCAGAAACTGCCACGTGGCAGGGGCTACGCCGATGATTACGTCGTCGGCATAGGCCAGGAGCTATGCCAACGGTGTAACCATCGGCGTAGTCCTGTCCGTGGCAGCTCCTGATACATCCGAAGGCAGGGCTACGCCGATGGTTACACCGTCGGCATAGGCTAGGAGATACACCGATGGTGTAACCGTCGGCGTAGCCCTGCCACGTGGCAGCTTCTGGTGCATCCGAAGGCAAGGCTACGCCGACGGTTACACCGTCGGCATTGGTACTGTTTTTTTTATTTCTCGACAATATACAACACAAATAGATCATAAATAGTACACAACATATATATATATATATATATATATATATATATATATATATATATATATATCACAGATCCACATTATCATTACCACAATATATCATTACCACAATATATTACCATCACAACATAAGTAAAATCAATAAAACATACGTCGAAACAACACAACATAAGTCTGAACAACATAATATAAATGCATGAAAGATAAGTCATGACCACCACCACCCAGAGGCTTAAGCGTCAGGAGGTCCACCACCAAGTTCGGTACCGCCAAGACCGCCAAAGCCAAGCCACCCAAAGGCTTAAGCGTCAGGAGGTCCACCACCAAGTTCGGTACCGCCAAGACCGCCAAAGCCAAGGTCGTCACTACTACCAGCACCGGTACCGGCTAGACCGTGACCGCCACCTCCTCGGTGAATCGGAGTGACCGGGCTTCGTGACTCGGGAGTGATGCCATAATTGGCACCACCACCAACGGAGGATCAATCGGTTCCCTGCATGTTTGAAAAGAGATGTTAAAGAGATATATGATAGTGTTGAATGCACGATAAGTAGTTGAATAGTTTGGGGATGTACTAATCGGAGTCAGATAGTGTTGTGTCGCAAAGTCTTCAAACGTAAGCATAATTGGTTGTTCTCCAGGAGGTGATGGTGGTGGTTCCATTACAGGAACTGTTCCGGCCGCCATGGACTCAAAAACGAGCTGCATGTTAGTTGACCAAGCACACACGAAGGTTAGAAGAAATGAGAATGAAAATGTGAAAGTCAAATGAAAGGGGCTAAACTAACCTTCATCATGCGACTGGCGTCGTCCGAGACTGCTGCAAGTCTCGCGTTCCACGCCATGGTCTCCTCACGTTGGTACTCCATGTAGGCCTTCAATATAACATGATGAAACTCATAAGAACATCTTGGTGTGGAAAATAAATGAGAAAAAGGAAGATAAGAGGGAAATTCTTATAGAGTGTTGCTGGGCTAGGAGGGATAGTGAGTGTGCACTTGTCATCCTCGGCTGTGGGCTCAGGCTCGGGTTGGTAACTCGGAGTTGTGTGTAGGAGATAGACGGAGTGACCACGACATCCAGAACTGCCTATCGACCATGACTCTTCGGCCCTATGCCGACCACCGCCCTGCCGTCCGTAGCCTCTTTTATGGGGTCAGGTGTGTCAGGATTGTACATCATATACACCTTCTTGTAGGTCTCAAGGTGCTTGCCGGAGTTGCCGTAGTACTTGCCCTTGACATCCTTGGGCTTAGTCCGCACATGGGCTAGCTCCCACGCCTCCATGTCTGAGAGCGGCCGCTTCAGTTTCTCCTCCCGCACCACCAAGCAGCACCAAACAGAGGTTAGTCATACATAGAAGAAGAAAATGTTTCATGTACATAGATATACCTGAACTTTCTTGTGGCTCGAGTGGTTCCGGTTTCCCTGACTATGTGTTCCGTCATTTCCTCGATTAGCCCAATTTTGGATATTTTTAGCAGCCCACTTTTCATCATCACCGAGCCACGTATCAACCAATGCCTCCCATGATTCCTTTTTTCCAAAACACCAACCAGGACACGCCTACATAATGAAAGCACAGTGGCATGTTGACACGAAACAATGAAATTTAACACTGACATCGGAATGAAAAGTCTGTTATACTTACCAACATGTATTGCTCCTTAGTCAAGGTAAGCTGCTCCTCCCGCGTGAAATCCTTGGGCATCTTCATGTCACGATAGTTCTAATAATATTGCGAGATGGCCACCCAGCGCACCTCATACTGGATCTGGCGGGCCTGCTTCTTTGCAGCTCTCTAAAACAGCTTGTCGGCAATGGGCTTGTTCTCCTCAAGAACTCGATAGTATTTTTACAGTTATTCATGAAAACAGAATGGAAGAAGCCATGAGTCAAACCATTCAATGAAAAACTATGGACGAAACTCAAGACTCATGCTTCTAAAGAGAACTTACCCAAAACTTTGTTTCCACGACCTTACCATGTGTCGATAGTCCGCATGGGTAGCTGATTTGTAGTGGTCCCAGGTCATGGCCAAAACCCGGTGCTCCGGGTGCTTGACTAGGTCCGAAACGAACAACTCCGGCCAATATTCCTTCAACAAGATAGTGATGACACCCTTCGGAACACGGGCTTTTGGAGGAACCTCCCAGCCCCTACAAAAGATAGATAATATGAGCATGTTTACAAGCAAAAGAATGAAAATATTATTAAGAGGCACTTACTCTTTCCCCTTTGGCGTAATGATCCACTTCTGCTCCTCCATATTATGTTTGGGGGGAGTCTTGCTCGACCATGCAACCACCCCTTGTTGTTGCCAACCCCCTCCCCCTCCCTGCCACCACCAACCTCCGCCCCTCCCTGGCACCACCAACCTCCTCCTCCTCCCTACCACCACCAACCTCCCCCCTCCCCAAACTCCTCCTCCTCCTCAACCTCCTCGCGAAGCTCCTCCTCCTTAGTAGAGGGTACCTCACTAGAGGAGGGTCTCTCACTAGAGGAGGGTACCTCACTACAGGAGGGTCTCTCACTAGAGGAGGGTACCTCACTACATGAGGGCCTTGTAAAAGGCACCTCTAAGTCGATGAGGGAGCGTTGTTTCTGGCCCCGACCACCCCCTCCGCCTCTAGGGGCTCTCCCCGCACCCCCTCCACCTCTAGGGGCACCTCTCCCTTGACCTCCCTATGAGGAGTCATCCTCAAGTAGTCGAGACGAAATAGTACGGGCTCGACCACTCCGAGTAGTAATCGATTTGAGTTTGCTTAGTAAACCCTTGCCATCGGCCTTGCCCTTGCGCATGCCTACCAAACCTACATTAAGAAGAGAATGAAAAATTAGTATAATAATAAGGAAGAAAAAACCATATAAAAAAGACATTGATAAATAAGCATATTAATAAACCATAGTAAAAAGACTGAAACGTACATCTGCTAGGACCCATACGAATCATCACTATCACTATCACTATCACACATATCATATTCATTGTCGGATAGAGGTGGAGGCTCTTCCTCGTTGTCATCGTCTTCATTTAACAACTTTTCTAGCATAAGTATCTATTTTTCATTAACAATGGTCTCACCATCATTCCGTGCATCGTCATCGTTTGGATCCACATCATCATCACCCAATGACTCATCATAATCGCTTTTGACCACATCATCATCATCATCATCGGGTTTCTCTTGAAAGAACACTCCCTCGTATTTCATGGGGTTAATGTTGTAATAATCGTCATCGTTCGAGTCCGGTAACTTACTATGTGGCGACACCTTGAACACAACTTCCCAACCCTTTACGTATTCTTTCTGGCATGGGTAAGGCAGATATTAAACTTGTGTGGCTTGGGTACGCAATAAAGAGATCGGCTTTAGCATAGACGGTTTATGGTTTAACTTCGACCAAACCATACGAAGGCGTATGTCTCAACTACTTTACTGGGTCGAACCATCGGCTTTTGAACACAGGGAGACCTAGGGTTTTGCATCCACGATTGAATGAAAGATCATATATTTTTACTACCCTTCTGTAATACTGAACTCCAGTTTGACCTAGGGTGTACGCTCCATCATTTATAGTTTTGGGATCAGGCCGGTTGTTCTGGTGCTCCTCTGTATGGAAGCGATACCCATTCACATCATACTTTTCACATGTCATGACCGAAGGGTTAAAACCCATGGAAACCCATCTCAATTCGTCATCCATAGATATGTTCTGATCTTTTCCCTACAAGTTTAATTGAAATTGTTTGGTTAACTAATAAAACGTTGAACTAGGCATTTAATAGGGGAATGTGACAAATTACTTTAGCCATGAACCAAGCAACAAAATTTTGCCTTCCAGGGTTTCCATGTCGAAGAAGAGTAAGTGCCTCTGCTTGAGTAGGATGAATCATTCCCTTCCACTCCTCATAAATGAATTGACTGAAAGATGAAAAGCAGTGTTTAGGCCGAGACTAAGAGAACGTAGAACATGATGTTGTGCAAGACATAAAGGAATGGTGTGGTGGTATTACCTCATCCACTCCTCCTCAACTTCCTTGATGTTGTGCAAGACATAGAACATGATGTCCTCCCACTCTTGTTCTGGCATGTTATAAGATTTTGAGCACCCAGCCTTGCCAACTTGCCCGCTGAATAGATCGAGCTTGGGTTTATACTTGGGCTCTTCCTTATTGTATCTAGGCACCTTATTATGCAGGCTGGGAACATGGTCTGGATAGTACGATGTCCTGAGGTTTGACACCTCCTCAAGGATAACTGCCTCAGCTATGGAAGCTTCAATCTTAGCTTTGTTTCCACATTTCTTTCGGAGATTCTTGTTCTGTCTCTCAGGGCCGTACTGCCAATGATTCTGCACAGTTACCCCCCCCCCAACAATACCTCTTTCACGAGGTGTAAAATGAGATGTGTCATTGGAGTGAAGAAGCCTGGCGGAAAGGTCTTCTCTATCTTGCATATCAACTCTGGTGCCTTCTTATGCAATTGTCCAATCACCTCGGGACATACTTATTTAGTACAGAGCGTGCGAAAGAAATGGCTTAGCTCCACAAGCACTCGCCAGACAAGCTCAGGGACATAGCCTCGAACCATCACCGGCATTAACCGCTCAATCCATACATGATAGTCATGACTCTTGAGCCCGTTGACTTTGCCCATTGAAAGATTGACTCCATTACTTATATTCGATGCATAACCATAAGTGAACTTCACAATGTGTTTAAGCCACATAAGTACCTCCTTCTTTTCTGGCGGTTTAAGGATGAAGTCAGCCTCTCGCTTGAACCAGTTTCTTCGACCGCCTGTGGGAGGTTGCATGTTTAGACGTGGTCTATCACATTTTTTTGTTGATCGGCTCTAGCTTGAACGTTATCCTTTGTCTTATCAGGAATGTTGAGGATCGTGCGAAAAAGGGACTCTGCGACATTCTTTTCAGTGTGCATCACATCGATGTTATAAGGAAGTTTGAGGTCCTTGAAATAGGGAAGCTTCATGAAGGGGCTAATGTGAGTCCAGTTGTGCGTCTCACAATATCCTTCGAAGCGTTTGCCTTTGCCTTTCCCTTTGACTTCAGGCTTGAGAGATTTTAGCTAAGCAAGAACATCTGCCCCCGAAAATGTTGGAATCTCGTTTACTTCATGGACAACCTGACCTTTCGTGAAGTTCTTCTTGTCTTTCCTGTCTGGATGGTCTGGAGGGAGGAATTGGCGGTGCTGGTCAAAGGCTACATACTTGCGACCCTTCTACTGCCAAATAAAACGTAGAGCCTGCATGCACACCGGGCATGGCATCTTACCACTTGTACACCATCCGCATAATAGGGCATAGCGGGGAAAGTCATGCATGCAATACATCAACCAAACTTTCATCAAGAAATTTTTCTGCAGATGTCGGTCGTATGTAAACCTTGGGAAGTACCAAGAATGGTGCAAATCATCCACCAGAGGCTGCATTAACACACCCAAATTCTTCCCCGAGTATTCAGGCCCTGGAATGATCAGCGACAAGTACATGGTGTTGCGTTGCATTAGGACAACGGGAGGGAGATTGAGCGGAATAACAAACACGGGCCAGCTGTTGTATGAATTGGATGACATACCATATGGATTGACCCCATCACCTGTTATTGCAACTCTGACATTCCCATCCTCGGCTGCTTCCTCGGGGTATTCTTTATGGAATGACTTCCATGCTTCACCTCTCGATGGATGTACGATTTTCTTTGTATGGTACCTTTTCGCTTGCTTGTGCCACTTCATCATTTTGGCAGACTCCTCCGTGATGAAAAGGCACCATAGTCTTTTTATGAAATGAAGATATCGAAGAACCTTAGCGGGGATGCGTAGCTGCCTCTTTTGACCATCCTTACTGACACCTCAAGGTACCGAGAGGAACCACACTTCCTACAATACTTGTCATCCGCATACTCATGCCTAAACAAAAGGCAATTCTTCGGACAGACATGTATTTTCTCATAATCCATAGAGAGTGTCTTCATGATTTTCTTCGTGGCATATATGATTTCCGGCAGTTCATGACCATCGGAAGGCTGTTAGCCCATATTCCCAAAAATGCTTTGATGCAAGCTTGGCTGTAGCCGTACTCAGCCTTAACTACCATTAGTTGCGAGATGGCATCTAGCTGAGAGAGTTTTGCACCCACATAAAGAGGCTTCTTTGGAGAAGCCAAGATCTCCAAGAAGGACTTTGCGGTTGCCTCTGGCTCCTCCGGCTCCTCTAGTTCATTCTCTGAAGGTGTTGCATGTATCGCCTCTGTAGCAATGATATCATCTAGCATGTCTCTGACCCCGTCGTCCACATAACCACCGATGCATTGACGCATCACCTCCTCTCTACCACGGTCCCACTCGGCAAAGTTTATCGGCATGTCAAAGTTTTTCATATATCCGTGCATGCGAAGGTGCCAGGTCATTTCGTCCTTGCCTTTAGAGTGACGTCTGCCACATCTCGCACACGGGCAATGTGGGATCATTCTCATTGGACCACGGAATGCCTCCCTCAAAAACACATCGGTTTTGGCAATCCACTCTGATGTTACTCGATTCCCACGGGGGCCACGGGTAAAACCACTATACATCCACCGATTATCTACCATCCTGTGCTTTATTGGGAGCCACACAACAAAATTAAGATTTAATTTGACTTAATCACATCAAATATTTATTTTCTACCACGTTGACGACACTGAATCCACCTACATCTCTAATAGGTAAAGAGGGTCCTAATCCCACCCGAGGATGTGTAGATTGAGTAGGTTCTCCATGCTCTACCCTGTTCCGAGACAAAATTTCGGCATCACCTCCCCGTTGTTCTCCAGATACACGTCTCGGCAAATAGCCGAGAGAATGTGCTCTGGAGAACAACGGGGAGGCGTCACCAAAATCTTGTCTCGGAACGGGGTAGGGCATGGAGAACGTACCCAATCTACACATCCTCGGGCTGTCCATGGAAAACGCTGGACAATACGAAAGAGTTGCGGTGATAAATATGCAGTTGAATGCATATTTATCGATGCAACCCTTTCGGATGGGAGATGCCTAGGTTACGTGATTTGACGTGAAAAGAAAATCTAGTGACATGATTAAAAAAACATAGAAGGTGAAGGTGGATTTATAGCTCACCCTCGGCTGTAGAGGAAGTATTCGAACCGCAGAAGGACGATCGGGGACCAAGAGCCACGACGTCGATGATCACTCCATGGAGATGCAACACCACAAAGCCTGTAAAGTTTAACCCTAAAAAGACTTAGGTCATCACATCACATACAAAATTGTGCCACCTAATTTTTTTCACATTTTTACTCTCCGCCATTCATTCATAACGGAGGAGATGGGTTTGTAGCTCACCCTCGGATGTAGAGGAAGTAGTCGATCAATGAAGAGACGATTAGGGACCAACGCTTGCGACGACGGTCACTTTGGGGAGATGCGTCACAACAAAGCCTACAAATTCCACTGTGTGAAAAATATATATCATCACATCACATACAACATTCTTTCATGACAAAATGATAAAGACATGAAAATAATTCACAAGTTCACATAATGATAATCACATTGAGTACCCCACTATCACATCGAGTTTGTATCTAATAAAAAAAAATTAAAACTACACAAAACATACTCAAAATTGTCCACCTAATATACTTTTATCTTCATATTTCTCTCCCTTCATTTCAACTATCTATTCATAATCTATCTAACATCCATCGAGCAAGTATCTATCAATTTCTATCTATCATATGCATATATTAAAACTCCACACAAAAATATACCGGTATGGTGGTTGTGATGTTGGGGAGGGGAGGACCGACACGGTTAGGGAGGCTGGGGCGAGGGTGGAGTAGCAGGGTACCGGTGGAAGGAGCGGGGCGGGGCAGGGGCCGGGTGGCGGCAGGGCGGCCGAGGCGGGGCGGGGTAGGGAGGCAACAGGAGGGGCAGGGAGGGCGCCGACAGGGCGGGGCAGGGTGGGGGCAGGGTGGCGGTCGGTGTGGTGGGGCGGGGACGGGGACGTGCCCGGTGTGGTGGGGCGGGGCGGGGGCAGGGTGATGGCCGGTGTGGCGGGGCGGGAGCGGGGCGGGGCGGGGCAGGGCAGGGTGCGGCAGGGGGCGGCCGGAGGGGAAGGGCGGGCGACGGCGGTGCGGGATCGAGCAGGGGACACGCGTGGGAGAGATAGCGAATGAGTGGTGGTTGCTTGCCGCGAGAGTGGATAAGGTGGGATCTATGCCGATGGTTACACCGTCGGCATAGATTTCCACCATTTTTTAAGGGATAACTATTTTGATTATTTCCAATATTTATTTTTCTTTTCTACTGCAAATACATACATAATATATAAGTGTTAAAATAAACTACATTCCTTGTGTCTCCCCGACGTTGCCATTTTTCCATCCCGTCTAACTCGGGCATTGTATTTTTTTCCATTTTCCCGTTATATATTTTTTTATTGACAATAACTTTAATAAAATTTTAAAATGTCCTAGCAATTTTTAAAATATCCATATCCTTCCTCCCCTCCAAAGACCCGGTGCGATATTCCGGCGCCATTGCTACCCACGGACGCCCCCCGATCGGACTACACCCTAGCTCGTTGACCCGGCGATCTGGGCATTTGACTTTCCCTAGACGTTCGTTGACCACTGCACTCTTCCACCTCGTTGAGATAGGAAATCCCATAGGAACATCGCCGAACATGGTCTGGGACCAACCCCCCATTAGATTCGCTTTGGCTCGATCCGACGCGCACATTGCCCCCTCCATCTGACGGTGGTAGTGCCGTCCGTGGATGGGGGCACATTCGACCGGAGCCCCAAGAAGGGCGTCTAAGCATGACACAACATTTTCACACATGTAGGGGGGCCGTGTGTCATAGAAACCCCCGAAGCCCCTCGTCCCGTCAAACCTTGGAACAGTTGACCAGACGGATCTACCCCTTTGACTTTCACCGGACGGGGTTTCACCAAGGGACATTTCCACCTGGCTATGATAGGCCAGCCCATAGCAACATCTTAGCACAAGGTCCGGGCCCAACCCACCGCAAGATTCCCTTGGTGTCGACCCGATGTGATAGTTTCTGAACGTAAGAGGGCCTAGGGCAAGACCTGGCGGCATTACCACCCCCAGGTCCCCTGTCCCGTCTAACCCTGACACTATTGACCGAATGAATCTACCCCTTTGACTTTCACTAGATGGGGTTTGACCGACGGACATTTTCACCTGGCTGTGATAGGCCAGCCCATAGCAACATCTTAGCACAAAGTCCGGGCCCAACCCACCTCAAGATTCCCTCGGTATCGACCCGATGACATAGTTTCCCACCGTAAGAGGGCCCAGGGCAAGACCTGGCGGCATTGCCACCGCCCAGGTCCCCCATCCCGTCTAACTCTGACTCCGTTGACCGAATGGATCTACCCCTTTGACTTTCACCGGACGGGGTTTGACCGAGGGACATTTTGACCTAGCCATGATAGGCCAGCCCATAGCAACATCTTAGGACAAGGTCTGGGCCCAACCTACCACATATTCTCTCTGTGTCGACCCGATGTGTTAGTTTCCAAACATAAGAGGGCCCAGGGCAAGACCTGGTGGCATTGCCACCCCCAGGTCCCCCGTCCCATCTAACCATGACACTGTTAACCGAACGGATTTACCCCTTTAACTTTCACCGGACGGGGTTTGACCGATGGACATTTTCATCTGGCTATGATAGGCCAGCCCATAGCAACATCTTAGCACAAGGTTCGGGCCCAACCCACCGCAAGATTCCCTCGGTGTCAACCTAATGCGATAGTTTACGAACATGAGAGGGCCCAGGGCAAGACCTAGAGGCATTGCCACCCCGAGGTCCCCTGTCCCGTTTAACCCTGACACTGTTGACCGAACGGATCTACCCCTTTGACTTTCACCGGACGGGGTTTGACCAATGGACATTTTCAGCTGGCTATGATGGGCCAGCCCATAGCAACATCTTAACACAAGGTCCAGGCCCAACCCACCGCAAGATTCCCTTGGTGTTGACTCGATGCGACAGTTTTCGAACGTAAGAGGGCCCAGGGCAAAACCTGGCGGCATTGCCACCCCCAGGTCTCCCGTCTCATCTAACCCAGACACTGTTGACCGAACGGATCTACCCCTTTGACTTTCACCGGACGGGGTCTAACTAGGGGACATTTTCACCTAGCTATGATAGGCCAGCCCATAGCAACATCTTAGCACAAGGTCCAGGCCCAACCCACGAGAAGATTCCCTCGATGTCGACCCAATGCGACATTTTCTGAATGTAAGAGGGTCCAGGGCAAGACCTGGTGTTATTGCCACCCCCAGGTCCCCCGTCCCATCTAACACTCACACTATTGACCGAACGGATCTACCCCTTTGACTCTCACCGAAAGGGGTTTGACCGAGGGACATTTTCACCTGGCTGTGATAGGCCAGCCCATAGCAACATCTTACCACAAGGTCCAGGACCAATCCATCGCAAGATTCCCTCGGTGTTGACCTGATGCGACAATTTCCGAACGTAAGAGGCACTAGTAGAAAACATGGCTTTGGTCTAGGCTGGGCCAGCCCATTAGTCCCGGTTCAGTCACGAACCGGGACCAATGGGGGCAACGGTCCCGGTTCATGAGGCCAGGGGGCCGGCCGGGCCACGTGGGGGCATTGGTCCCGGTTCGTCGGACCCCTTTGGACCCGGTTCCAGACATGAACTGGGACCAATGTGCCTCGCTCCTGGCCCACAACCATTGGTCCCGGTTTGTGTCTAGAACCGGTACCAAAGGGGGTCCTTTAGTCCCGGTTCCAGCCACGAACTGGGACCAATGAGATGCCTATATATACCCCCTTGCCGGCGAGCAGAGGACTCCACACTGCTCTGTTTTTCTGGCCGGCGAGGCAAGAGCTTTGTGGTGCTCTAGCTCACCTCCTATGCACATGAGGTGTTTGATGAAATGCCCAAGCCACATTTAAGCTTTCTCCTCTCGAAGCTCCTTGTCCAAGCTCCATTTTCGTCAAGATTTGTCTAGGTTTGGCGGTCCGTCCTGTCCTGTCCCCGTCCTCACCGCTTCTTCTTCTTATCTTCTTTCTAAAAGAAAAAAGTTTTTACTTGTATGATTTAGATAGATACTTGTGTAATTTTTTATTATTGTTTTTATTTTGGTTACTATTGTACTTTGGCTTTAATGTGATGATGAATTTCTATTAATTTGGTCACTTCTGTATTCATGATATGTTGTAATGGTTTTTAATACACTTTATTATATAACGCACACATATGAACCGACAATGGATGTACGGTGACTGATGCACCTCCGACAATATTAAGGGCCTGCATAATTTTCTCGAAGCGGTTGAGGCAAACAAGCAGAATGGTTTTATTCATTGTCCATGTACTATCTGTGAGAATATGAAGGCTTTCTCCAACTCTAAAGCCCTTCACTTCCACCTGCTTGAGAAGGGTTTTATGCCACACTATAATTTTTCGACCAAGCACGAAGAAAGAGGGGTTATGATGGAAGACAACAAAGAAGAATAGGATGATGACAACTATGTGCCTCCTGAATACGGTGATGCTGCAACGGGGGAAGATGAAGATCAAGAGGAACCAGACAATGTGCCAGATGATGATCTTCGCCGGGTCATTATTGATGCAAAGAGACAATGCGAAAGTGAAAAGGAGGAGTTGAAGTTCGATCGCATGCTAGAGGATCACAAAAAAGGGTTGTACCACAATTGCAAAGATGGCAACACAAAGCTCGGTACCACACTGGAATTGCTACAGTGGAAGGCAAAGAATGGTGTACCTGACAAAGGATTTGAGAAGCTACTAAAAATATTGAAGAACAAGCTTCCAAAGGATAACGAATTGCCCGACAATACATACACATTAAAGAAGGTTGTATGCCCTCTAGGATTGGAGGTGTAAAAGATACATGCATGCCCTAATGACTGCATCCTCTACCGCGGTGCGTACGGGGATTTGAATGCATGCTCGGTATGCGGTGCATTGCGGTATAAGATCAGACGAGATGACCCTAGTGATGTTGACGGCAAGTGCCCCAGGAAGAGGGTTCCTGCCAAAGTGATGTGGTATGCTCCTATAATACCACGGTTGAAACGTCTGTTCAGAAACAAAGAGCATGCCAAGTCGATGCGATGTCACAAAGAGGACCGTAAGAAAGAAGGGAAGTTGAGAGCACCCGCCGATGGGTCGTAGTGGAGAAAGATCGAGAGAAAGTGGAGCGACTTTACAGGTGACCCAAGGAACATATGGTTTGGTTTAAGTGCAGATGTCATTAATCCTTTTGGGGTTCAGAGCAGCAAGCATAGCACATGGACTGTGACTTTATGTATGTATAACCTTCCTCCTTGGTTGTGCATGAAGCGGAAGTTCATTATGATGCCAGTGCTCATCCAAGGCCCTAAGCAACCGAGCAATGACATTGATGTGTACCTAAGGCCATTAGTTGATGAAATTTTATAGCTATGGAATGGAAGAGGTGTACGTGTGTGGGATGAGAACGAACAAGAGGAATTTGACCTACATGCATTGCTGTTTGTAACCATCAACGATTGGCCTGCTCTCGGTAACCTTTCAGGACAGACAAACAAGGGATACCACGCATGCACACACTGTTTAGTTGACACCAAAAGTATATATTTGGACAAATGCAGGAAGAATGCATACCTGGGGCATCGTCGATTTCTTCCGAGCAACCATCAATGTCGAAAGAAAGGAAAGCATTTCAAAGGTGAGGCAGATCACAGGAAGAAGCCCAACCTCCATACTGGTGATCACATACTTGCTATGGTCAATGATTTACAAGTAATCTTGGGAAAGGGTCCTGGCGGAGTATCTGTTCTGAATGACGCTGAGGGATGCGCACCCATGTGGAAGAAGAAATCTATATTTTGGGACCTATCCTATTGGAAAGACCTAGAGGTCCGCTCTGCAATCGACGTGGTGCACGTGACAAAGAATCTTTGCGTGAACCTACTAGGCTTCTTGGGAGTGTAAGGGAAGACAAAAGATACACCGGAGGCACGCGAGGAACAACAACGTGTGCAGGAAAAAGACGGCATGCACCCAGAGCAGTAGGAAGGTCCTGCCAGCTATGCTCTTACCAAAGAAGAGAAGGAAATCTTCTTTGAATGCCTCCTCAGTATGAAGGTCCCGTCTGGCTTCTCGTCGAATATAAAGGGAATAATAAATATGGTAGAGAAAAAGTTCTAGAACCTAAAGTCTCATGACTACCACGTGATTATGATGCAACTGCTTCTGGTTGCGTTGAGGGGCTTCTACCAGAAAATGTTCGATTAGCCATTGTGAAGCTATGTGCATTCCTCAATGCAATCTCTCAGAAGGTGATCGATCTAGAAATCTTTCCAAGGTTAAGGAGTGATTTGGTGCAATGTCTTGTTATTTTCGAGCTGGTGTTCCCACCGTCCTTCTTCAATATCATGACACACATCCTAGTTCATCTAGTCAACGAGATTGTCATTCTGGGCCATGTATTTCTACAAAATATGTTCCCCTTTGAGAGGTTCATGGGAGTCTTAAAGAAATATTTTTGTAATCGCGCTAGGCCAGAAGGAAGCATCTCCATGGGCCATCAAACAGAGGATGTCATTGGTTTTGTGTTGACTTCATTCCTAACCTTAAGAAGATTGGTCTCTCTCAATCGCGGTATGAGGGGAGATTGACTGGAAAAGGCATGCTGGGAGAGGACTCAATAATATGTAGGGACGGACATTCTTGGTCTCAAGCACACTACACAGTTCTATAGAATTCTACCTTGGTGACCCCGTATGTCGATGTACACAAGAATATTCTGCGCTCCAAACACCCAGAGCACTGTGGCGACTGGATTACATGTGAAGACATCAGGACTTTAGGCAGTTGGTTGCAAACACGTCTCATGCGTGACAACACTATTTCTGATGAGCTGTACTCGTTGGCCAGGGGACCATCTTCGACTGTAATCACTTACAAAGGGTACGAGATAAATGGGAATACATTTTACACGATCGCCCAGGATCAAAAGAGCACCAACCAAAACAGTGGTGTCCGCTTTGATGCAGCAACCAAGAGGGGAAAGGAAACATATTATGGTTACATAGTGGACATATGGGAACTTGACTATGGACATGATTTGAAGGTCCCTTTGTTTCAGTGCAAATGGGTCAATCTGTCAAGAGGCGGGGTACAGGAAGATCCACAGTATGGAAGACAATAGTGGATCTGAACAATCTTGGGTACACACACGAACCATTCGTCCTAGCCAACGATGTGGCGCATGTTTTCTATGTGAAGGACATGTCTACCAAACTGAGAAAAAGAAAAGATAAGGAAGCGAATACATCATACGATGAGACAAAGTGCCACATAGTTCTTTCAGGAAAAAGAGACATCGTGGGATTGGAGGGAAAGACAAACATGTCTGAAGATTATGAAAAGTTTCATGAAATTCCTCCCTTCAAAGTCAAGGCTGACCTAAGCACCCTGTTAAACGATGAAGATTATCCATGGTTACCGAGCAATAAGCAAAGGACACAAGCGAAGAAAAAGTGAAGACTTTCTCTCCACAACTATATCATTGCAGTTACATGTGAAGAAATGAAATGCCTTTTGTAACACATGAGTTTTCGTCCGAAACCCTTATACTTCGAAAGAGATTGTCCGTTTTGTACACGAAGTGCATCCAGTTTTTGCCGTAACCCTCTCAACTTCTTATAACATTATATGTGGGTGAAATGATGATACCATGCCAACTTTCAACCTTTTCAGAGTTCATTTGAAGTGCTTTTAAATTTCAGGGCTATTTAGCTCAAAAAATCAGTAAGTGCATGAAAAATACCAAATGAAGTCAGAAAGGGTTGAAAATTGATGATCTGGCTTTGAATGGTGCATTTTGAACACACAAAAAGTATGGAGTTCAAATAAGTTCAGAAAAATGAAATCCCTTTGTAACAGATGAGTTTTCGTCCGAAACCATGATACTTCGAAAGAGATTGTCCATTTTGTACACGAAGTGCATCCAGTTTTTGTCGTAACCCTCTCAACTTTTTAGCACATGCTATGTGGGTGAAATGATGATACCATGCCAACTTTCAACATTTTCAGAGTTCATTTGAAGTGCTTTTCAATTTAGGGCCATTTTAGCTCAAAATAAATGATGAAATGCATGAAAAATAGCAAATGAAGTCATAAAAGGGTTGAAAAGGCACGATGTGGCTTTGAATGGTGCATATTGAATGCACAAAAAGTCTTGAGTTCAAATATTTTTTAAAAATTGAAATCCTTTTGTAACAGACGTGTTTTCGTTCGAAACCCTGATACTTCGAAAGAGATTCCCCATTTTGTACATGAAGTGCATCCAATTTTTTCCGTAACCCTCTCAACTTTTTAGAACATGCTATGTGGGTGAAATGATGATACCATGCCAACTTTCAACCTTTTCAGAGTTCATTTGAAGTGCTTTCCAATTTAGGGCCATTTGAGCTCAAAATAAATGATGAAATGTGTGAAAAATAGCAAATGAAGTCAGAAAAGGGTTGAAAAGGGACGATGTGGCTTTGAATGGTGCATATTGAATGCAGAAAAAGTCTTGAGTTCAAATATGTTTACAAAATTGAAATCCTTTTGTAACAGACATGTTTTCGTCCGAAGCCCTGATACTTCGAAAGAGATTCCCCATTTTGTACATGAAGTGCATCCAGTTTTTGCCTTAACCCTCTAAACTTTTTAGAAAATGCTATGTGGGTGAAATGATGGTACCATGCCAAGTTTCAACCATTTTAGTGTTCATTTGCAGTGCTTTTCAATTCAGGGTCATTTTAGTTCAAAATAAATGATGAAATGCATGAAAAATAGCAAATGAAGTCAGAAAAGGGTTAAAAAGGGATGATGTGGCTTTGAATGGTGCATATTGAATGCAGAAAAATTCTTGAGTTCAAATATGTATAAAATTTTTGAAATCCTTTTGTAACAGACATGTTTTCGTTCGATAAAAGTTATATAACTAAACTTGATACTGTATACAATTCACGCAACTAAAATTATGAAAGTTATTTTTGTTAAAAACTTGAATATAAAAGAATATTCATAAATTATTTTTTGTTAAGAACTTCTAATATGCAAAAAAATAAAAAAAGTGAAAATAGATGCGCTTATAGGGAAAATTCGACCTAAATTCAAAGTGCTAGTAAGTGCATACTAGCACATACTAGCATTCTGAACTTAGGTCAAATTTCCCGTATAAGGGCATATATTTTTCACTTTTAGGGGAGCTCAACGTAGCCGCGACGGGGCTTATAAATAGGTTCGGGCAACCTTCGCTTAGCGAGGTGGGACTAAACTCCCACCACACCGCTGTGCAAGGCCATTGGTCCCGGTTTGTTCAACCAACCGGGACCAAAGGTCTCTGCTTCCCGCCCTTTGGGCTGATGAAAAAGGGACCTTTGGTCCCGGTTGGTGGCTTGAACCGGGACAAATGGCCCTTTCATCTCGGTTGGTGACACCAACCGGGACCAAAGGTCCCTATTTCCCGCCCTTTGGGCTGCTGAAAAGAGACCTTTGGTCCCGGTTGGTGGCACCAACCGGGACTAAAGGTGGGCATTGGTCCCGGTTGGTGCCACGAACCGGGATCAATGCTTCTTCTATATAAGAAGCACTTAGGAAATTTCACAGTTTTCATCGCCACTTCGCCGAGCCCGCCGTCCTCGTCCTCGTCGCCGCTTGCCACCCCGAGCCCGCCGTCATCGTCCCTGTTCCCGTCGCCTCCCCGTCGTCGCCCCCACCGTCGTCGTCCCCGTCCCCGTTGCCTCCCCGTCCCCGTCGCCTCCCCCATCGCCCCCATCGTCCCGTCACCGCCGTGTCCTCATCGCCGCCCCCGCCGCCCCCGCCGCTCTCGTCGCCGCCCCTCCCCACCGGCCCCGTCGCCGCCCCGTCCCCGTCGCCTCCCTGTTGCCCCCGTCGCCCCCGTTACCGCCCCCGTCGCCGCCCTCCCCTGCCGCCCCCGTCACCGCCCCGTCCCCGTCGCCTCCCCGTCGCGGCCCCGTCCCCGTCACCGCCCCCACTGTGAGCCGCCGTCGCCCCATCGCGGCCGCCGCTGTGAGCCGCCGCCGCCCCGGTTCTATGCAATTAAAAATATATATATGTTGATTTTTTATATGATGAATGTTTTTGTTCATATATAATGTATATATGTATGTGGCTATATATAATATATAATGTATATATGTATGTGTCTATATGTTTTGCCAGATTATATGATTTTGTTTATGATGCTTTTTATGTTTTAGTTGTTTTATGTTTTATTTAGTTATTAGGAGTCCTAGGAAAAAAATAGTATGTGTATGTTATATTATAGAAAAATTCTTGGTTTTTGGAAAAATTAGTGATTAAACGATAAGGAAACTTTCTCATAGGAATTTGTCTCGACGTTGACGTTGCCCGGTCCACATCCTCGTCGCCGAGTGGTCCGCGAGAGCCTACACTATAGGCGACATGTCCACGACTAAGCTCCGTCGGGCTGGCACTAGGAGGTGCTACCTTCCCGGGCTCGGAGCTTGGTGAGGAATCCAGGTCACGTCGTCGACCCAGAGCTTCTGTGGTGGCCGTCACGTGGGCCACTTTCGGTGCGGAGGGAGCGGGCCCCCGTAGAGGTGGTACATCGCCATGTTAGGGAGGAGGACGAGCACGTCCGCCGCTACATGGCGGCGTTGGACGCCAGGTTCAGCAATACCTGGCAGATTGTTCAGGGATCTCACCCGAGTTATGATCCCGTGATGGTTCCTTATCTTTGGGTGCCCATCGTCGGCGACTCAGAGACCGCTAGTGAACCGAGTTCACCGTCCTCCACTTTAGATTCTAGGATATTCGATCTGTATTAGTGATCTTATATGATAATATTCGAGATGTATTAGTTAATATTTGATGATGCATTAATAACTGGATTATTCAAGATCATGTATTAGTTAATATCGAGTGCTTGTGATTTGCCAGTCATTCTGGCAAAACATAGGGAATATTTTCTATGTCATTGCTCGATATATGGAACGGGTTGACTTTAGGTCTATTTCGGCTCCTTGTGTGTCTTTTAGTGAGGGAGAGTGTCCACCATATATATATATTTATATGAGAGGAAGAATCCCGACTGTTGTCGTGGGGGTCGCTTCTCCTTTGTTCTCGTGTGCTAGACATTTTGGTGTAATGCACTCGGGGACGAATGGAGGAGCCACCATCACCGACGATCGCAATACCAGAGAGAGTGACAACCATATACGCGAGATGAGAGTTTAGGAAGGAAAGACTCGACAGACCTAAAGTCAACCCGTTGCATATTGAGTAATAGTGATCTGTGTGTTGATTAGTTTCCTTCAAATGATTTTAAATATTTAAAATCGATGAAGGAAATATTAGTGATCTTATATGATAATATTCGAGATGTATTTGTTAATATTTGATGATGCATTAATAACTGGATTATTTGAGATGATGTATTAGTGATATTATATTCAAGTTCATTATAAATGTATTAGTGATATTGTATCGGTATAATGCGTGTGTGTCTTTCGGTCTGTCGTTGCTCCTTGTGTGACTTTCATGTGTGTTCTTGATGGAGGAATCCCGACTGTTGTCGTGGGGGCGCCTCCTCTTTTTCTCTTCTTTGCGATATACTCGTCGGTATAATGCACAAGAAGAGAAGAGGGGGGCGTCCATCACCGGCGGTCGAACTATTACTGTGAGAGAGTGCCCACTAACATATATACACCACAATATTAGTGTGAGAGAGTGCGCACCAACACACCATGAGATATGAGAGTTATTTAAGGAAATCCTCGATGGACCGAAAGTCACACACGCATTAGGATCCAAAGCGTGCCGTAATTCTTGAATTATGAACACAGGAAATGTCGTCGTCATCAGACGATGATAGGATCCAAGCATGTGAATTATGCGATGAAGATAATGGTCTTTGTGACCAGCGTGGGCTGCGAGATGATAGGTTCTTCACCATGAAGCTTTACGAGGACTTTGATGTTTCTACGGTACGCAATGATGATAACTATTTTTTCGTAATTAAGCATGAATTCTGTTTCTTTCCTTCAACGCATAATTTCTGTTTTATACAATTTGACTAGTTCATCCCCTGTCATGCAAGACGGTATTTCTTAGAGAGGCTCGGTTTCGAAGAGCGCGAGAGTTTCGAGACGAGGACAACCAACCTAAGGACTAAACATGGTCACACATTTCTTGTGAAAGTAATGAATGCACTTAATAACACATAATTAGGGCGCTCAAATTAGGAAGCTCTTTGCAAGGCATATGGATTTCAGGAGGATATGGAAATAACGTTCGATCTTCGTCCTGAAGATCATATTGAAGGAAACATCAACATTTGGGTGGATGTCGATATGCTTCCTATTTTATCTCCATGTGAGTTTTTCAACCATGCATATTTGTCAAGTAATTTGCATTCTATATACATAAATATTTGGTGTTTATCCGTACTAAATTTGTTAAATTTTAATTTACAACTTATTTCGTTTCTTCGAGTGAAATACAGAACATAATCGAAATGACACACTACACTTATGGATCACATCTAACTTTGGAGGAGAAGGATGATCTTATCTACTTTGTTATTGGTGTCATAGCTGGTAGGAACATCTTCCCGTATAATATGGGAACTGGCCCAAACTATACATTGTACATGACACTAGTGCATAGGTTGAGGGCGGATGACATTCGCCGAAATATCTTGATAAGAGTTGCTAATTAAGTACACTAGTACTATTGTGTAAATGGTATTGATTACATTGCTAACTAGGCTACTATTATGTTCTTCAACAGAAATTGCCAAATGAAGTTGTGCCACCGTTGATGCAACCCAAAGGTAATATGCCAATAAAAAGCCCCTTCCATCCCGAGTTATCTTTTGCATACTCAACTCAGCGCAAACCACCAAGAAGACTCCAAATTGAAGCATGGGTACAAATAAAGAAGGATCGCAAGCCACAAGTTGGAGACCGTTGGATATCTTTGCTTCATCATGGAGACATAGGTGTTATTCTTTTTTATGTCATTTTACCTAGGAGGGAGGAGTAGGTCCTATGAGGGAGGTCTATGCCATTTTATCTTTTTTTGTTTTATGAGACTTTAACTTTGTATGATTAAGATGATGATGATGAGTTGTTAGATCTTGTGTAATTAATGGTTTCCTTCATTTGCTTATTAGCTAGCGTCGAGTTCTCTCTATATGTATAGTAGCTAGCAACGTCGACCAAGCACGGAGAAAGAGAGGACACTTCTCTCTATTAATATGAGACCCCTAAATTAACCCTCCAAAACCCCTCTTTCAAAAAAACCCAGCAACTTTTGGTCCCGGTTGGTTTTACCAACCGGGACTAAAGGTCCTCCTGCCTAGGCTACCTGCAGAGGCCACGTGGAGCTCCTAATATCCCGGTTCATAAGCGAACCGGGACTAAAGGTTTAGGGCTTTAGACCCGACCCTTTAGTCTCGGTTCCAGAACTGGGACTAACGGGCCTATAGAATCAGGACAAATGGGTCGTTTTCTACTAGTGAGGGCCCAGGGCAAGACTTGGCGGCATTGCCACACCTAGGTCCCCCGTCCCGTATAACCCTGACACTGTTGACCGAACGAATCTACCCCTTTGACTTTCACCGGACGGTGTTTGACCGAGGGACATTTTCACCTAGCTGTGATAGGCCAGCCCATAGCAACATCTTAGCACAAGGTCCGGGTCCAACCCACCGCAAGATTCCCTTGGTGTCGACCCGATGCGATAGTTTCCGAACATAAGAGGGCCCAGGGCAAGACCTGGCGGCATTGCCACCCCCGAGGTGTCCTATCCCGTCTGACCCTGACACTGTTGACTGAACAAATCTACCCCTTTGACTTTCACCGGACGGGGTTTGACCGAGGGACATTTTCACCTGGCTGTGATAGGCCATCCCATAGCAACATATTTGCACAAGGTCCGGGCCCAACCCATTGCAAGATTCCCTCGGTGTCGACTCGATGCGACAGTTTCCAAACGTAAGAGGGCCCAGGGTAAGACCTGGCGGCATTGCCACCCCCAGGTCCCCCGTCCCATCTAACCCTGACAGTGTTGACCGAATGGATCTACCCCTTTGACTTTCATTGGACGGGGTTTTACCAAGGGACATTTTCACCTGGCTGTGATAGGCCAGCCCATAGCAACATCTTAGGACATGGTTCGGGCCCAACCCATTGCAAGATCCCCTCGGTATTGACCCGATGCCACAGTTTCCCACTGTAAGAGGGCCTAGGGCAAGGTTCGGGCCTAGCCCTCCACAAGATTCCCTTTATATCTCACTAGCGTGGCCGTTTCCACACGCCGTGTGATGATGGCAACGACATCCCTGACAAGAGACACACTCCGGAGACACATGCGCAGTGCTTGCACTTGCCATCACACTTCCATACGTGTAAGGCGGCCCAGCGCAAGACCTGGTGGTATTGCCAACACCCCAATTACGCCGCTCCGTCGAACCCTCGCACTGTTGGCCGAATGGATCTACCTCTTTGACTTTCACCGGACGTGGTTTGACCGAGGGGTATTTTCACCTGGCTGTGATAGGTCAGCCCATAGCAACATCTTAGAATAAGGTCCGGGCCCAACCCATCACAAGATTCCCTCCATGTCGACCCGACGCTAACGTTTCCCCCCTTCAGGTGCAAACAGCATTACCATCCGTCAAGACTATGTGCAGACTATATATAACATGATTTTTTAGTGCCTATACACACATCTAAATAGACGATGCAATTAAAAAACAATGTGTAGACTATATATAACATGGACATGGGCTATAGACTTCCTAATTAAATTAAATTTTAATACGGGGGAAAGATTAAAAAAAAGTTACCTAGGCCGACGGTTATACCATCGGCGTAACTAAAATAAATAAAAATGTACCTACGCCGACGGTTACACCGTCGGCATAGCTAAAATTAAAAAAGTGTACCTATGCCGACGGTTACACCGTCATCGTAGACAAGAAGGTATGCCGACGGCATAACCGTCAGCGTAGCTACGCCCCCGGATCCACACCTCCCTCAGATCGATGATGTGGCACCAACCGCGGATCGATGACGTGGACCAACGAAGCTATGCTGACGATGTCTGTCAGGGCCGTCGGCATATCTTTAACGGCGTCAAACGGGCGTTACTCGAGTGGCCGGGCTTGCTGATACCCCGACGGGGTGTGTATGCCGACAGCCACCGTAGGATGTAGGATCGAAAGTAGGTCTAGAGGGGGGGGTGATTGGACTACTTGACCAAATAAAAGTTTTGCCTTTTCCCAATTTTAATTCTTGGCAAGTTTTAGCATTCATAGCATATCAAGTAACACCCTACACATGCATGTCTAAGAGTGTAGCAGCGGAAAGTAGAGACATTGCACATGTAAGTCAAGAGAGGGTTAGGAAACCAAACACGAGTGATGACACGATGATTTTTCCCGTGGTTCTGATAGGTGGTGCTCTCGTACGTCCACGTTCATGGCGTCTTCGACCCACGAAGGGTAACGGTCACGAGAGTCCACGGAGGGCTCTACCCACTGAGGGTTCCACAAAGAAGCAACCTTGACTATTCCATGCGGCTTCCGTCCATGAAGGACTAGCCTCACTATGGGTAGATCTTCATGAAGTAGGCGATCTCCTTGCCCTTACAAACTTCTTGGTTCACTCCACAACACGAAGTAGGAGGCTCCCAAGCGACACCTAACCAATCTAGGAGGCACTACCCTCCAAAAGGTAATAGGCTCAATAATGACGATGAACTCCTTGCTCTTGTGCTTCAAGATGATAGACTCCTCAACACACAATCACTCTCTCACAGATTTGGCTTGGTAGAAGAGATGGGATTGGTGGAAAGCAACTCGGGGTGGCTAGAAATCAAGATCCATATGGTTGGAGTGGAAGATCTTGACCTCAACACAAGGGTAGGTGGTTCTCTCTCAAAAAACTGAGTAGGATAGGTATGGAATAGTTCTGAGTGCTTCTCTTTCGAGTCGGCGGTGGTGAAGGGGTATATATAGTGTAGGGTAACGCAGCAGAAAACAAAAATTTCCTGACCTACGCACCAGCCCAGGACCACTATGGAGACTGCATACAAGGTTTGATCATTTTCGTTACCGACTCGTAGCGCAGCGGAAGTAGAGTCGATGACGAACGGCGTGTGCAGATCCCTGCAGCTAGGATTTACAACCTCCCAACCGCGAGGATGTATACCCTCATCTGCCCCTCGGACAGCCCTCCGGGAGGCGGTCACACAGTCCCCCGGACGGTGTCGCGGACAGCCCTTCGGGAGGACCTCCAAAACTTGGACTGTCACTCGGACAGCCCTTCGGGAGGACCTCCAAAACTCGGACGGTCACACGGACAGCCCTTCGGGAGGCACTCTCGAACTAAGACCGAAACTACGATCTCTCTACAAAGTTGCACACATACGGTGTCATCTATCCGGCAGGGCTTCGCCGTCCAGAACTAGTTCCTGCCGGAACCCAGACAGCCTTTCGGCTCTACGAAACTATTTCGCTGGGAGGGAGAGAGAGAGCTTGCAAAGCAAAGCATGTGTATGAGAGCACAAGGATGAGGATTTTGGGCTGCCTCCTCACCCCTATTTATAGGATGAGAGACTATGGTAAAAATACCAAAATGCCCTCAGATATTTTCACTATTCATAATAGTGATTCCACTATTCATAAATAGTGTTTCCCACTATTCACAATAGTGTTTTCCACTATTTCGTAATAGTGTTTTCACTAGTCATGAGATATTTTCTCCCAATAGTGTTTCCCACTATTCATAATAGTGTTTTCACTATTCACGAATAGTGTTTCCACTATTCACAAATAGTGTTCCAATAAAGTAATCCAAAAAGCACTTTCACTATTCATGACGATATTTTTCAGCGTCCGTTCGAACTAAAAATATTTATGTGGGCTTAGAACATTTCCAGTACCCACTAAAATAATTTTCAATACGATCCGGAACAATTCCGGAATAGTGATTTTCATCTGTGAAAAGCATCTGAAGCGGTTCCGGTAGCTCCGGAACATTTCCGGTTATTCTTCCGGAAAATTCCCAGAAGTTTCCAGAATGATTCTGGCACCCTCCAAGAATTATCAGGCATGTGCCAAAACCAATTTGAGTTTATGGTATCCTCTGAAACAACTTTTCAGTTTCACCGAAACTGTTCCGGTGACCTGTGTGCGGAACAGTTCCGCTGTCCGAAACTTTTCCGGTGTCCGAAACTTTTCGGTGATTTTCTCTCAGACTCCCTGTCTAGTATTCAACAGATAGATGACCCTTAAGCGTGTGACCCTATAGGTTCGGTGAAGCATAGACATGACCTGGAACCCCTTCCGATCAATGATCAACATCGGAGCCGTGGACACCCATATCGATCCCTATACCCACACGAATAAATATTCGAGTGAACCTCCAGTTGCCGTGTGCTATTCCTGTTGCTTCGCGATATGTTACAAATACCCGAGCTGAGACATGTTGGCATCCCCATGGATCAACAACTTGTCCACTATGCCAGTTACCTCGTTATCGGTATTGTTCTCTTTTCTCGTTCCCGTGTTCCGGCATCCCCGTGATCAAATCGCAAAGTGTCTGGCCAGACGATGATGGATACTGTAACACCGAGAGGGCCCAGAGATATCTCTCCATCGTCGGAGGAGCAAATCCCAATCTTGAGCTATCAAGTTACTTCACTTACTTTTCCATGAACCCGTAAGCCGCCGTAATAGCCACCCATTTACGGATGACGTTTAACAAACCCCAAAGTTCATGAAGCAAGCATGAAGAAACTCGATACTCTCATGGTCTAAGGAATTATGCAAACATTAACTTCTCTGTGTTATTAACCATTAACTTATGACGAATGTATCTCATAGCATAACATTAGTTTGGGTCGATTCAACACAAATGTTCTTCTAACATTGTGCCCTCAAAATTGCCGGCATAGCCATGCCCATGATCAGGAAAACAGGATCATCATGCAATACTTGAGCCAGTCTTAGAGGCCAGACTAGGAATACATTTTACCATTTATTATCCCGCACGTGCACATGAGTTTCCCTCCAAGCCTCGTTTTATTTGTAGACTCGAGAATCATTGCAGTTATAGCATGGAACATAAACATAATTATGAACAGGGAGATAATCAATAACATTTATTATTGCCTCTAGGGCATATCTCCTACATATAGGCATCCCCAAAAATCCAACCGTTGCACACAAAATGACCAACTCGGTGACACCGATGTGAAAATCTCGGTGGTACCGAAGTGACCAAAAGTGGCAACTGTTGAATCTCGGAGGGACCGATATACGATTCTCGGTTGCACTAACAAGGTGACCAACTGTCAGATTTGCCAATCTCGGTAATGCCGATTCAGCATTTTCGGACGGACCGAAAATGTGAACTTGTGTAACAGAATCTTGGCAACCCAACTCGGTGGCACCGAGAGCAGTGACAGCTGCACCGAAGTGTTAGGGTTTGGCTGAGTTTGTCTAGGGTTTAGAATCGGTGGCACCAGGATAGGAATGTTGGTTGCACCGATTTTGCATATTTGGCTATGGACAGACTTTGATGGGAGAGTTTGTGGATGTTTTGGTGACTATCACTTGTGTACTTTTGAGCATTTTGTTCATCATCAAAACTTTACCCCCTTTTAATAGTATTGGCTTTCCTATGGACTCAAAGTGATTTCTCACAAATGTAAAATGTAGAGTCCTCTTGCTTGAAGGTTGGCCAACCTATTTCCTAGCATCTTGGGGTAATTCCATAATCCTTTGTCCATCCCTATCATTGAACTTGTCTTGAAATATACTTGGCGGAAACATTAGTTCAATGACTTATATGTTGTTATTAATTACCAAAACCACCAAGGGAGCAAATGTTCTTTCAATCTCCCCCTTTTTGGTAATTGATGACAACATATAGATCAAAGCTTCGACAAAGAGATAATCATGGAATATAATTATCGCTTTGAGAAGTATGTGATAAGCAAGAGCTCCCCCTAAATTTGTGCATTATTTTTAAATTTGCGTTTGAATGCAAATGTACAATCGATTAGGTACATGGGTTACTTCTTACATATCACATACCACTTGGTTGTGTGCGAGAGTAATTGGAATGAACATCATAACACAGCACAATCAACCAAAGATGAATGATCATCGCATAAGCATTAAGATGATAGGAAATAGTAACATCACACATCAAAGTGTAGGATCAAACATCATCAAGCGTGTATCACAAGCAAAGCAAAAGAGTATCACAGTAACCAAAAGAAATTGTTTTGTGAAAAAGCAACAAACACCAAACACCAAACGCTCTCTCACTCGAAGACTAAAGATCTATATGCACTTCTCCCCCTTTGGCAACAAGTTATCAAAAAGTTCATAGGCATATATCTAAGCGTTCTAGGGCTGATCTCCTCTGGTTGTCGATGAAGGAGTCGAGAGAACATCGTCGGCGAAGATCTCTGCAGATGTCGTGGATGGAGCTAGAGTGGTCACTTGAGAAACTGGAGCTGATGGAGCAGGAGCTGTGCTGACAGTAGCAGGAGCTAATGAAGAGGGCCTCAAGTCTGGTGCAGGCATTGTGGCTGATCTGGCCTGAGTAGTGAACTGGGTGCCCGGCCTAAGAGGTGATCCATCCTCCTCCTCAGCATCATCTGAAGAAGTAGAAGAGACCCGAGGGATGCGCACTGAGTCAACTTCCTTCTGAAGCTCTATAACTGTCTTTGTTACCTTGTCCACCTTATCACCAAGAGTCTTGATCCTTGTCTCAAAGATCCTCACAAGACTGTTCTGGTTGTCCAGAATCTCCTTGATATCCTTCTGCATGCCCTGAACTGCCAAGATCAGAAGATCCATTTGCTCGTTTCTGGATCTGGGGGTTTGTGCACTAGCGGCTCGAACTGCTTCTACCTCTGCCTGTGTTGTAGCAGATGTGGGATGATCTGGGTCCATCACCACAACATTATCCTCGAGATCTGGCTGTAGGGGCAGATGTGGACGATCTAGAGCAAAAATGTGCTTCTCCAACTGAGAGTTGATAAGCATCTGGATGTAGGGTGCATAGCAGCAAGAGCACTTTTGATTAGCAGCAACCCTCTTGATTGTCTCAACAATCAAATCCATGACTCTAATCCTGGTATGTCCATCAAGGTGGATCAACATGTTAATGGAGTATCCTCGGATCATCTTGTCATCTCCTGACTTGGGCATCAAGGTATGCCTCAGAATATTGTTCATGGTATGGAGGCCTGTTTGCAGATAGTAGATGGATCCTAGCTTGTGAGATTGCACTTTGTGTGCGGGGATAGGAGTATACATATCCTTCATGGCATTATGACTCACCTTGGATTCTGAGTATACATCCAGATCACCATCCTGAACATCTGGAACTCCTACAAGTGCAGCCCACTCCTCAATAGTAGATTCATACCTTGCTCCTTCATTCATCCATACAATTCTACCATCTTCGTAGAAATGTGCAGTGGAGTAGAATTGCATGATTATCTCGTTGTTCCATGCAGTAAGCTCTTTGCCAATGAACTCATCCAGACCAATGCAGTGGAAATTATCTTGGACACTTGGAAACTAGTCCTCATTCTCCTTAATGAATTTCAAATTGACATATCTCATATCGCTAACAACTGGGCTCTTGTCAAGTAACACTGTCTCATAAAAGTCCTGTTGCTCTCTGTTGTAGAACCTGTGGTCAACATCCGTTTTCTTGCTCTGGGCATAAGGATCTATGGCTCTCCAGGCTCTCAATCCTGAGTCTTTCCTCTTCTTCATGTGTTCAGCAACTAAGTGGCTGACATCATGTACTGGAAGATGTGGTCTGAGCTTCATCAAAGTAGTCAAGTCATCATCATCTTCAAGTCTGGAGGCAGTCCCCTTGTCTTCTCAGAAGCTGGTATGTCTTTGGTAGTCCTCTTGGACTTGTGTGCAACAACTTTTTTGGAAGTAGGCTTGGTGCTCTTGGAAGTGCCAGTCTTTGGCATAGCATCAGCCATAAGCTTCTTGGCGTTCTTCTTGGGAGGGGCTTTCTCAACATGTTCTTCCTCCTCTTCCTCAGCAGCAGCACAAGTAGCCTCCTCTGGATCTTCATACATGGAGGTAGGCCTGCCAATCACATGGATAATCCTCTTTCTGGATTTCTTCTCCCCTGCCTTCTTAGGAATATACTTTCTTGGGGGATTAATAGACATTTTGGCTCTAGCACTCTCATGTGCTTTGATAGTCTCTGAGCTGGCATAGACCTTGCTGACAACTCTTTTGGAAGAAGTAGCTTCAGTTGCTGACTTCTTAGCAACCTTTTCTTGCTTCTTGGCAAGAATCTCCTCAGGAATAAAGTCTGAATCTTCTTCATGATAATTTAGCTTCTTCCTGGTCCTGGTGGCAGCTTTGGGCAACCCATGAGAGCTGGGAGTGCCTGGATCTGAGAAAGAACTGGACTCTAGGCTTGTCCCTGAACTCATATCAACTCCCTCCTCTGCCAAATTTTGACTATCCTCAGCATCTGACATACTGACCCTATGAATAGAGTAGAGAGCATAAGTAGATGAGTCATCACAAAAGGAGGCTAGTTTTTGAAATTTTGAACAATAGATTTTCAAGGTTTTTGCATTCTCTCAAATAAATATCGGTACATCGGAAACAATATTTTCGGTGCTGCCGAGACAGACTGTCTCACTTAACCCAACCTTGGTACTCTTTTTGGCCAGACCGAAAAGAGGTACTCGGTTCCACCGAGCCAGTTCTCAGCAACACAGAAGTTCACATCAGTGAGACCGATATGTTTGTTTCGACTCCACTGAGATTTATCGGGCGGACGACAAAACCCTAGAAAATTCACCATTCGCTAGACTATGGATGTTTACTGTGGAGAGGAATACTTGCAAAGACTATCTTATAGATAAACTTGAATCTAATGCGCAAGAATTAGACGAGGAGTGCAAAAGAGGTCGAATCCTTACCCTAACTTGGTGCGGATCCGTTACGGCGGCGACGATGAAGAAGATTTCATCGACGATGGTGATTCCCAGCGACGGAGGAGCGCAGGGAGACAGGGGCGATGACCAGGGGTCTCATAGGCGGTAGCTTAGGGTTCTGAGCCGTGACGATTGAGATTAAATTTCAAAGTGTCGGGGTCCACAACTTATATACCCAACACTGTCAGTGGCACCGATACTAACTTTTCGGTGTCACCGAGTTCCTCAACTGTCAGTTGACAGGGAAACTCGGTGTAACCGAGAAGATGGAATCGGTGGTACCGAGATTGAAAACCAGATCAACCCTAGGCATTCGATGAAACCAAGATTCTGTGGTTGGTTCCATCGAGATGCACTTGGGAGGTTTTAATGGTCAGTCCTTGTCGATACGGAACTCCGAGTGCTCCACACACAGAGGGATCGAAAAGCACTTGTTCAAATTTTGTGATGCAACATGAATAGAGTATGAGGTGAGAAAGCATAGATAGCTAAATAAGTGGTCCTAGGCATTCTTGTATATCCAATTGGCAGAAGGTAAATCAAAAGCCAAATAGCAACAATTGGATAACCTCGAATGAGAAAATAAATGCAAACCAACATGCTCACACAATAAGATGTCAAATGAAATCATGGCAAACATGCACAAACACTCTAGCATCTAACAAGCACTTGGGCGATGACGAAGTCATCTATATATGAGTATTTGACTTAGGAGCCAAGTAAGAGTACTTGATCATAGGTCATACTCATCGTCTAAGCACAAGTGGGGTTACCACTTTTACATAAAAAATTTAATGTTGTCACATACTAAGAGATGCTTTGACTCAAGTCTTAGAGTAAAGCTCCCCCTTGATGTGACATCCCCCCATAAGAGGGATAAACTAACCTTGGGTTTTGTCGATGAAGACTTCATGTTGGTGAGGTAGTGGTGGATGCTCAAGGTTGATGAACATCACCAAGAGTTGGGAGCATCCTTGTTGTTTCCTTACTTTTATCACGTACAAGGGTTAGTCCCAACACACAAGAGACAAATACAAGGATATCGATGGACATGGAGTGCAAAGCATGTGTAATGATGTCCATTGATTTGTTGATTACCTTGTCCCTTTCTTACCTTTGAGGGAATGTGTGACTCCTTGATCTATTGCATAGGGGTTATCTTGATTGCAAATATATCTTGCCAATAATGAATATGAGTGAATTTCATTGGCGGAGTCACCCCTCAAGAACTCTCTAGTTCTTCTTCTTGTTAACCCACATCAAGTTGATGGGGATCCTTGGTGTTGAAGTAGCACTTGTAGAAGTTGAGCTTGTAGTAGCCTTGGGAACCCACTTCACCAAAGCTTGGGGTTCTTCTTCATAAGAGACAAAGTCATCTTGGAGCTTGTTCTTGCCCTAAGCTTGTGGTCTAGTGGTAGAAGGTCATCTTGAGTGTTTGTCCCCTTGGGAAGAGTATTTTCATACTTCTCCTTTTGAGGAACAAACTTGGGCTCGGGATATTGACCTTCTTCCCATTCAACTCCAATTGCGTTGAAGTAGCCAACACCATGATTCTTCTGGTATCCTTCATGTTTGTGTACAATCTCATCAAATTGTTTGTACCCTTCAAGACTCTTGTAGATACCTTTCTCTATAATCCCTTTCAATAAAGCATTTTCTTGCTCAAGTGTAACTTGGCTAAGAGAATCATCATTAGTGGAATCAATAGAACTACTAGGAGCAACATCATTGGGTTTAGCATTTTTATTGGTGCTACTAGATGAAGAACCTTTCTTTCCTTTGTTACTAGTTTTCTTAAGTTTGACTTGTGGCATGAATGTAGACAAGAGTAGTCGTTTGACAAGATAAGATGAAGTCTTCTTTCGGAGACCGTCATTGATAGCTTTAAGAAATTCATGTTCTTTCTCCAAATTGAGCTTCTCTAAGCATAGCTTCTCATGAGTTCTTACAATCTCTCTATGATCTTCAAGAGTAGATTCATGAGCTAACTTAAGATTGTTGAGTTATTTAGTTAGTTCTTCTATTTTCATCTTATCATCGTCAATTGACCTACGTTGACTAGCATGAGAAATATCAAGTTCATTATGATCAACATTACTAGTTTTACCACATAGCAAGTCATCATCGTAAAGCAAATCATCTTCATCACTACCAAAATCAAGATATTAGGGGTGTGTTGCCTTGGGGCCTTTAGCCATGAAGAAACTTCCACTCCCTTCATTTGGTGAATCAAATAGATCAGAGGAGTTGGTTGTCACTAGTGCAATTTCGGCAACACCATCATCTTGGCTATAGTCGGAGTCGGAGTGATAGCTTCTCTCGGAGTGGTTGTCGGAGTCGGAGCCGGAAACCCATTCACCAACATGAGCTTGATGCTTTCTTCTTGAGTATCTCTTGGTGTGCTTGTCCTTCTTCTCTCAGTCCCTACTTTTCCTTGAGGGTCTTCGTTCATAACGATCATCTCTAATCCTTCTCTCTCTTCGAGGTGATTCATCTCTTGAGCTTCGTCTTCTGGGTGACTCTTCTCTTTGTTTATAGGGAGCCGAGCACTCATTGGAGTAATGTCCAGGCTTCCCACAATTGTAGCAGTTTCGGTCATGACTTGACGAACGCTTCTCTTCATGTCTTGAGTTGGAGATATAATCTTTGCTTCTATTCTTGTAGAACTTGTTGAATTTCTTGACCATGAGGCTTATCTCTTCATTTGTGACAAGGTTGTCTCTTGAGGTAGCGGGAGCATCAGTTGTGGCTTTGTAAGCACCGCTAGACTTGTGATGAAGCTATTCCTTGTCTTTGAGTGTCATCTCATGAGCAACAATTCTACCAATCACTTCCGTTGGTTTGAGATCTTTGTAGTTGGGCATCATTTGGATCAATGGGCACATGGTGTCATATCTCTCATCCAAAGCTCGAAGTATCTTCTTGATGATAAACTTGTCAGTCATTTCTTCGCTTCCTAAGGCGGCAATCTCATTGGTGATGAGAGCTAGCCTAGAGTACATTTCAGCGACTCCTTCACAATCCTTCATCTTGAACTTGTCAAGTTGACCTTGAAGAACATCTAACTTGGATTCTCTCACGGACTGAGTTCCTTCGTGCATATCAACCAAAGTATCCCAAATCTCTTTTGCATGTTCAAGACAGCTGATTTTGTTGAATTCTTCAGGGCATAGGCAGTTTAAGAGATTGGCACATGCTTGAGAATTTAGTTGCAACATCTTCAATTCATTCGCAGTCGCTTCACGATCCGGTTCCTTTCTATCAGCAAGGAATTCACCTTGCAAGCCAACACGAACAACAACCCAAATGACAGGATTATGAACAAGCAAATGCATTTTCATTTTATGCTTCCAACTAGCAAAATTAGTTCCATCAAAGTATGTACCTCTACGGTGATAATTTCCCTCACTAGATGCCATACTTCTCCTAGGTTGTGAAACCAATGCAATGGAGACCAAAGCTTTGATACCACTTGTAGGATCGAAAGAATGTCTAGAGGGGGGGGGGGTGATTAGACTACTTGACCAAATAAAAGTTTTGCCTTTTTCCCAATTTTAATTCTTGGCAAGTTTTAGCATTCATAGCATATCAAGTAACACCCTACACATGCATGTCTAAGAGTGTAGCAGCGGAAAGTAGAGACATTGCACATGTAAGTAAAGAGAGGGTTAGGAAAGCAAACACAAGTGATGACACGATGATTTTTCACGTGGTTCCGATAGGTGGTGCTATCGTACGTCCACGTTCATGGAGTCTTCAACCCACGGAGGGTAACGATCACGAGAGTCCATGGAGGGCTCTACCCACGGAGGGTTCCACGAAGAAGCAACCTTGACTATTCCATGCGGCTTCCGTCCATGAAGGACTAGCCTCACTATGGGTAAATCTTCACGAAGTAGGCAATCTCCTTGCACTTACAAACTTCTTGGTTCACTCCACAACACGAAGTAGGAGGCTCCCAATCGACACCTAACCAATGTAGGAGGCACCACCCTCGAAAAGGTAATAGTCTCGGTAATGACGATGAACTCCTTTCTCTTGTGCTTCAAGATGATATACTCTTCAACACACAATCACTCTCTCACAGATTTGGCTTGGTAGAAGAGATGGGATTGGTGGAAAGCAACTTGGGGAGTCTAGAAATAAAGATCCATATGGTTGGAGTGGAAGATCTTGACCTCAACACAAGGGTAGGTGGTTCTCTCTCAGAAAACTTAGTACGATAGGTATGGAATAGTTCTAAGTGCTTCTCTTTCGAGTGGGTGGTGGTGAAGGGGTATATATAGGCATCCCCAAAAATCCAACCGTTACACACAAAATGACCAACTCTGTGACACCGATGTGTAAATCTCGGTGGTACCGAAGTGACCAAAAGTGGCAACTTTTGAATCTCGGAGGAACCGATATACGATTCTCGGTTGCACCGACAAGGTGACCGACGATCAGATTTGCCAATCTCAGTGACGCCGATTCACCATTTTCGGATGGACAGAAAATGTGAACTTGCAATAGAATCTTGGCAACCCAACTCGGTGGCACCGAGAGCAGTGTCGGCTGCACCAAAGTGTTAGGGTTTGACTGAGTTTGTCTAGGGTTTAGAATCGGTGGCACCGGGATAGGAATGTTGGTTGCATCGATTTTGCATATTTGGCTATGGACCGACTTTGATGGGAGAGTTTGTGGATGTTTTGGTGACTATCACTTGTGTACGTTTGAGCATATTGTTCATCATCAAAAATTTACCCCCTTTTAATAGTATTGGCTTTCCTATGGACTCAAAAGTGATTTCTCACAAATGTAAAATGTAGAGTCCTCTTGCTTGAAGGTTGGCCAACCTATTTGCTTGCATCTTGGGTAATTCCATAATCCTTTGGCCATCCCTATCATTGAACTTGTCCTGAAATATACTTGGTGTAAACATTAGTTCAATGACTTATATGTTGTTATTAATTACCAAAACCACCAAGGGACCAAATGTGCTTTCATAGGCATAGATGAATCTATGCCTACAGCCTTTGTACGTCGATGATGGCCGTCAGCATAGGGTGATCTACGTCGACAGTTTGTAGTACGGTGACGGTGAGACATTGGTGGTCAACATAGGGTGACATATGCCTACTGTGGCCGTCGACATAGGTTAGGCCATCAACAACGACCCTGATTCTGGTAGTGACTATTCTTGACGGACATGGTTAAGAATGAAATCAATTGGATTTGTATGGAATGTATTTTAATCAAACATGAAGTTGCAATTTTAATTTCAGTATGGTTACAACGATTACGAGGAAGTTGCAAACCCCTCCAGCCTAGATCTTGCAATGAGCAGTCTTCAAGAGCCTCCAAGAATGCTTGTAGCTGCCACTCAGGGTGAACACTCGCAAGAAGATTTTCATCCATAAAAAAAGTCTCGTTGAAGTCCCCCATACAGATCCAAGCTTCATGATAAAGTGCAAACAAGTTATGCAGAAACCTGGAGCTGTGATGCCTATTCTCCACTCTTGGTACCCCATAAAACCCCATAAAATGCCAAGTCCAAAAATGATTCCCTTCTTGCTTGACCACTACATCAATCTGAGACTTTCTACAATTTTGAAGCTCAACAAAAATATCATTCCTCCAAAATAGGCCAATCCCACCACTGAGACCATCACTATCAATGGCAAAACAATCCAAAAGACCCAAAACAGATTTCAAGACTTCCACTTGAAAGGATTGATATGGTTGACTAGAGGGGGGGGTGAATAGGCAACTACCAATTTTTAGCTTTTCTTAACAAATTAGGTTTAGCAATAAATAGGTTGTCTAGATATGCAACTAGGTGAGCAATGTCACGCCCAAGATGCGCGCCTATCCGTTTAAGGCACGAGGGCCTCGCAAGGGATAGAGGCGCATCTTGCCGTTAGCAAGAATAGTATCATCACAACATACAATACTGAATGAGAAGAGTATATACAAGTAGGCTTACACTCGCCACATGCTAACTTACAATGTCACTCAAATCATAGCATCAAGTTGAACACAGGGTCCGACTACGGACGAAATCAAACGATAAAAGAAGTTGCAAATGATACTATCAAGCTGTCCCAAAGATCACGACCAGATCCTCTACTCATCCAGATATGTCACGTACATCCTGCCTCTCTCCTCATCATACTCCCACTGGAGCTGAGTAAGATCATCCTACACGAACTCATCTGATCTTGTACCTGGATTGTTGTAGTAAACTTTGAGCCACAGAGGACTCAGCTATCATGTGCCCGGGTACCAAGACTATTTAAGCTTTAGGAAGGAAGGGGATGTTTAGTTTGCAGCAGCACTAAGAATTTTATGGTGGCTAGCTTACGCAGCATGAAATAAATATGAGTGGACTACGAAGACGATCGAATCTAGAATGATCTCTAAGAGATCCTGAACACTTACTTACGTCAATCATAACCCCACCGTGTTCTCTCTTGGTTCATGTTCACGAGCAGAGACGATCACGGTTACTCACACAGTTGGTGTATTTTAATTAGAGTTTACTTCAAGTTTTCTATAACCGGGTGTTAAACAAGTATCCAAGTTGCCACATAACCGCGGGCACGACTTTCCGAAAGATTTAACCCTGCAGGGGTGCTCCAACTAGTCCATCACAAATAACCACACTCCATGGGAATTCCTCGACCACAGATCTCGTGGTCTTCATCGGTGATTCCAAAGGAATTCCAACACCTCGAGAAAACCCGAAGAAAGTCAGAGTCCACACACAAGACATTCGATAACGGTAAAACAAATCCAGCAAGACCACCCGACGTGTCGACAACCCGATAAGAGCCGCGTATCTCAGTCTCAGAACACGATGGATAAGCTAGTGTACGGAGGCCTAATAGAAATCTCCCAAGTTGCCCTGGGTTGGCCCCGCATAGTGCTCTAGGTTGGACCAACACTCATGAGGAGCACTGGCCCGGGGGTTGATTAAATTATCCACGGGTTTGCAAGACCCTATGCAATTAATTAAGTTGTTAAGCAAATGTAGTACCAATGTTGGGTCTTGCGAGAAAAGTTTTAATCTCCACCGAATAAACAAGGGGGTCCTCATAACAACCCCAAGCGTGTTAGGAGCGCAAAATATGGAAAACATAACACCGGTAACAAGGAACTAATGGCGGTACGAGCGGAACAAATCACTTAGCAAAAGGCTAAGCCTTCCACCAATACCAGATATATATGTGCATTAAATTAAATAACAGAATTATTTGTGTTATCCAACCGATGTTATCACATGGAACAACTTGCACCTACAACTAAGAACGCTATAAGAGGGGCTGAGCAGCGATAACTTAGCCAATCAACGGTTTGCTGGGATGTGGAGGTTAGAGGCTGACATGGCAACATGGGGGCTGATATCATGTGGTAGGTAGCGCAATTGTAACGATAAGAACGAAAACTAGCAAGCAAAGATAGTATTGGGATCCGGGTACGATCATCTTGCCTGTTGGTTCTTCAACGGAACAAGTAGCGGGATCCTCGTAGTGGTACTCTCCAGGGTCCTCGAACTCAGTTTCAACACTCGCGTCTACCCAATAGAAAAAGCAAATAAATAACCAACCAAGGTGCAATGCACAACCAATATGACACATGATCCATTTAATGAAGGATTATAACATGGCAATCCTAAACTAGTCATGTTTCACATGCAAAGTTGTTTATTAATGGATCTGGACAGAACCTCATGTTAAGTTATTTATACATGCATTAACATGGCAAATATGGATGTAGCATGCAAAATCAATGAAAATGCATATAAGGATCGCAAGAAACGGAGCTACGGTTCTCAAGATACGCTCACGTCAAGGCACGGAGGCAAAACATAAGATCACCAAATACCTGGGCTAATACTTGGCATTCCAAGGTAGCCACTGGATAGGTGATGAAAAACCAATCACAATAGACTCAAGAATCACTCAATTCCATGGAATATAGCTCCCACAACACACAAAACAACATAGCACTCAACCTGCCACAAAACAGCAACATAGCAATTTGAAAAGCTCACAACTATTGCTACAGGAACTCTACAGCCACAAACAAGACATGTACATAAACTAGACCACACACACACCAATTCATCCAACTATGCAATCAGCAAAAGAGCTACACATCACTATGCATGGAGCTGTCAAGTAGGCATGATGAAACAGGTTCTTTAGGGACTTGGTGAAAATTCCAGTTTTCTGGAATCTGGGTTAACAAAGTAGCAAGTTAGCAGCACTGGTTAAATATGCTAGAAAGCTCCAAATGTCATGAAAACTAACAGGATGGTAGATGTCAATATACAATACAATTAACTAACCCTGAGCATGATCAAAATCCCACCACAGCACTTTCTACAATCCACTCTTCATGGCAAAACAATAACAGCAGAATCTCCAGACTTAGCCATTTCTAAGCAGGATGAACAGTAACAAAAAGTAGCCAACTAAACAGCATGGTTCCCACTGATCTGGTGACTTAACACTAACAACAAAATACAGGGGTGTTCACAGCCACTTTAGCCAGCAATCTCATGTTGGCAAGAACTTAAAAAAATGCATAGATTAATTCATAAGAAAAGGACAAAAGGGCATCACAGCTTAAAAATGCAGTTTTGTCAAGTGGCCCCAAAGTCAAATCTGACTTCACAGGTGCATACATGGGTTGATTCTACCCCAAATGCATTACTCATACCCCTATACTTGTTTGTAGCAAGTAGGAGAAAAGCTAGGTCGAAATTTGACCTATATATTATGGGTGACTTATGTCACTTATGCATATGCAAGGAAATGGACCCAAAATGACATGTAGGCTATTGGTACATGTTGGAAGTGGTTAAATAGCATCCTAGTAACATGTTAACATGGCATAGCATCAAATACAAAGATGAAACTAGCTAGAGAAGGAAACACACACATGCACACACATAGCACCACACTATGCTTGCACTCACCCACTACTCTCATATGTGGCTTTGTGCAAGGGCACATACACACATATGACCCACACACACACTCACATATGTTACATGCAAGCACATACATGGGTGCATACACACACACACACACCACGAGTGCATGTGCAAACATGCACACACACACACACACTCACACAACACTAACACACACACACATATGTGTATGTATACACTAGGTGTATACACACACATATCCATGTATACATGCAAGGGCACTCACACACCACCATATATACATGACAAAAAAATCAAATACACCACCCTGAATCTACACATACATGCATACATACATACACACAATTTAAGAAAAGAAAGAAAGAAAGAAAAAAGAAAAAAAGGAAGCAAAATAAAAGGGGGGAGAAGGGGATCAAACCCCAGACCCCCTGCACTCAGCACACACTACGAACCACTGCGCTACGGCGCCGATTTCTACCAGAAGGGGGACTGCAGACCTCTAATACACACGCGCACACGCTACCACTGACGAAACTGAAGAAACAGAGCACATCAGCGGCGACAGAGCTAACGACGGTGTGATTTCGGCGAACACACAGGGTCTCCGGCGACGCGGATGGGCGGAATCGAAAGAGGGACTTACGGGAGCTCCATCCCGCACCTTGCCTCGCGACGAGGGGGACCGGAGGCAAGCCCAAGCATGGACCTTTCTAGCGGCGGCGACGGCACTACGACGAGATGGAGGGCACGCGACAGGGCTACCAGAGGCTCACCGAGGGTGGACGACGGCGACATAGGCTCGACGGTGGGGAGGAAGAGCTCGGGGACGCGACGCGACGGAGGGGACGCAGGGGAAGAAGATGGCGGCGGCACCTCACTGCTGCGGACGACGGCGACGACGAGGCGTCACTACAGAGGAGGTAGGTTCCCCCTAGTAGCGGGAACGGAACGGCGGCGGCACCAGGGTCCTCCCCACCATCTCCGACGGCGACGAGCACCACCGGAGGCGCGGCGATGCCGAGCTTCCTCTCACTGACTTACCTGACGCTCTCTCTGAACCCACGACAGAGGAAGAATAGAGGGGAAGAAGGGGGAGGAAGAAGGAGGAGATGGCGGCGGCGAGGGAGAAGGAAGAGGGAACCCTAGCGCGGGGCACGGACGCCAAGGCTTAAATAGGGGCCTTGGCGTGTGCGCTAACGGCGACGGACGGTGACGCTCGCTGCTTTGCTCTCTCTCTGCGCGCCTGACGGAGGAGGACGGGGGCAGTTAGCTGTTAGCTACCTGTTGGGCCTCATGGGCCACTAGAGGTGAGCCCACTCGAACCTGCTGGCTCTCTCACTCAGGAAAAAAAAGGGAAAGGTATTTCCTTTTAAATAAAACAGGTTTAAAGAAAGACATGCTCAGGGAGATAAAAAGGTGTTTAGAGAAAATTAAAAAAATAGTTTGGGAAGGAAATAATGTGCTCATATTAATAAAAATATCAGGATAATTATTTGCAAACTTATTTTCATTACTTCAATTAAATCATCCCCTGTTTTTAAATAGTTTCAAAAACCCAGATATTTTCTAACAACAAATGATTCACCTCCAATATTCATAAGAACATGAGGGCCACCTCTTGAGCATTTTTAAAGGAATTTTAAAGCAACTTGAAAACTGTCAAGAAAATCAAACAAGAATTAAAGGTAAAGAATAAAGGTTTGAGAGAAGGAAGAAAAGAGAGGGAGAGGAGGAGGAAGTTGCACACATGGACACCACCACTCTCAAGGCCAAAACCACACAAGGCACATCACATACATAATCCAATACAAGACACACAACACAAGCAAGCATGATGAATGGCATGATGAATGACATGATGATGAAATGATGGATGCCATGATGCATGAATGCAATTCCATCACAAGGAACAAGGTGCAAGACATCACATATCTCATGACACAAGGTTCATACATATGGATTACATGCCAAATAAGGTAGGGACAACTTGGGCTGTCACAAGCAACCTATATGATGTTAACAACAATAAACAACAAGCAAGTAATGAACACAAAGTAAAGGTAATAAGTAAACACAAGTGGGACCGAAGAAGACGAGGATATGTTACCGAAGTTCCTTCCCTTTGAGGGGAAGTATGTCTCCTTTGTAGCGGTGTGGAGTCACAATGCTCCCTAAGATGCCACTAAGGCCACCATATTATCATCACGCCCTCACACAATGCGATATGTCATGATTCCACTAGTGGTGTCCTTGAAGGCGGCAACCAAACCTTTACAAACAAGGTTGGGGCAATCTCCACAACTTAATTGGAGGCTCCCAACAACACCATGAAGCTTTACCACAATGGATTGTGGCTCCTAGGTGACCTCAACCATCTAGGGTGCTCAAACACCGAAGAGTAACAAGATCCACAAGGAATTAGCGGGGGGGGGGGGGATCAAATTTCTTTTGGTGGAAGTGTAGATTGGCGCCCTCTCAAGCAAACCCTAGAAAATGAACAAGAGTTGTTGGCTAGGGAGAGAGATCGGGTGAAAATGGAGCTTGGATCAACAATGGTGCTCTAGGATGGAAGAGGTGGTCTTCTTGGGGAAGAAGACCTCCTTTATATAGTGGGGGAACAAATCCAACCATTATCCCCACTCAGCCTGCACACAAGCGATACTACCGCTCCAGGGAATGGTACTACCGCTCGGGTGGCTGAGGCAGCCAACCAGAGCAAAGGCATGAGGTGTGATAGGGTCGTCGGAGCAGTACTACCGCTCGTAGGCGCGGTACTACCGCTAGATAGCGGCAGTACCTCGTCCTACTGCCACCCAGGGTACCATGGGGGTTCTAGAGTGCAAAATAGTAGCCGGTAGTAGCGAGCGGTACTACCGCCCTACGACGGTACTACTACTGACTACTACCGCTCACACCTTCTGCCTAAAATACAAGAACAGAAGGGTAATCGGTAGTGTTGGGCGGTACTACCGTGCCAAAGCGGTACTACCGCTTACTACTTTCAAGACCAAACCAAAGGCATGGATGAACAAATCCATCGATGCGAGAAAAGAGCATGGGTGCAAACATGGTGTACGTGATGATTCAACCAAAAACCTTTCCGATGCAAACCCCCTCTTGATAGTACGGTTTTCCCACGACTCAAAACCACCAAGAATGAAATGCGGGAAAGAAACTGTCTTCACTCTACTCCACCGAGGGGCTTGAATCGTCTTGTGCTACATGATGAATCATCTGAAAGACTTAATGCACATGATTACTCCACAAATACATTGTCATCAATCACCAAAACTACTGGGGTAAAAATACGCTTTTACAATCTCCTCCTTTTTGGTGGATTAATGAGAACACGGGATTTGCACAAACAAATATCATGAGTTAGTAAGCAAGACCCCAACATCTAAAAAATATAGACGAGCTCCCCATTGATATGTGCACTATTTTAAGTATGCTTTTGGAATGCAAAGTGCACACACAAGGATCAATATTCCCCCTATATTTTATATACACATGCTACTTGCACTAAGAAAATAAGAGATAAGAATTAAGTTCAAGAAGTGATGTGTGAGCATAAACATGGATCTTAAGATAAACAAAGCTCACATATAAGACATGTAAGGAAAATTAAAGGGTAGCATATGTCTCAAACCATATGACTTGGTAACTTAAGTCTCACACACATAAACCAAACCAAATCAAATGATATAAAAGAGTTCACGAGTGAATAAAACTCAAGCAACAAAAGCGCACCCATGACTCGACAAACCCCTAAACTCTCTCCCCCTTTGGTAGTGAGCCACCAAAAAGGCAGAAAGGACTAAAATGACCTGAGTTGGTAGTAGAAGTAGGAGATCATCATCAATATTCTCTAGAGTCTAGGCTAAAAGCTGAGGTGCCAGGTGGAGCAGATGTGCTAGGCTGATCAACATCAGAATCCCAGTGGTAGTTCTCGGAAGTGTAGACCTCCTCATCATTGATAGAGTCCTCATACCCACTCCTTATCTCCAGCCCGATGTGCCTGCCCATCATCTTGTGTCGGCTCCTTGCCTCCTTCTCTGCAACATGAGCTTTGCACTAACCATGTGCCTACATGCAAAATAGTGTCTTCATCTTCTCCTCGAGCTTCTTAGCCCAAGATGGCTCAGCCTGAGGAGGCACAGAACTGGAAGCAGCAGTGTCCTCGACCACAAAGTCATCACCATCATCCTCATCAGTATCATCCTCGGGAACATCCATCTCCGTAGTAGCATGAGTGGACCACTTGTTCTTCTGTCTTAGCTGCACTACCTCATGGGGAACCAGTTCACCAGACTCAAACAGGACCCCGGGAAAGGTTTTCTCCTGGGTGGTCTCAATCAAATGCATCAGATAAGGACCATAAATATGCCATTTATGCTTAGAGATCGCAAAGACAAGCTCTGACCACATGACATGGGAGACATCCAAGACCTCAACCTCATCTGCAGATCTCATGTTTCGACAATAGAGTAGCATATCCACCAGGAAAGAGTGTACCAATCTAAGTTACCAACCCGGGGAAAGAGGGTATCCCTAAATATGCAATGCATGATGTCAAGGAATGGTTCAAGCACATAGGTTAGCTTGGCAGTTGATACATATCCAACATATCTACAATTTTTGATTGTTCCATGCTGCTATATTATCAATCTTGGATGTTTTACAGTCATTTTATAGCAACTTTATATCATTTTTTGGGACTAACCTATTGACATAATGCCAAGTGCCAATTGCTGTTTTTGCTTGTTTTTTACTTTGTAGAATATCAGTACCAAACGAAGCCAATATGCCATGAAACTTTTGGGATATTTTTTTGGGCCAGAAGAAAACTTGGGAGCCAAGGAAGCACCCGAGAGGAGGCCCATGGAGGCCGCAAGACACCGGGCGCGCTAGAGGCCCCTAGCGCGGCCTGGTGGGTTGTGCCCTCCACGGGAGTCTCCTCCACCGCCTCTCATCTCTATAAATACCCAAATATTCCAAAAACACTAGAGGAGTCTACGGACCAAAATACCAGCCACCGCAAGTACTAGAACCACCAGATCCAATCTAACACCATCACAGAGGGGTGCATTGTTTTCATGGGTGCCTCTCTGATGATGCATGAGTAGTCCACCATAGACCTACGGGTCCATAGGCAATAGCTAGATGGATTTCTATCTCTCTCTTTTGATTCTCAATACAATGGTCTCTTAGAGATCTATTTGATGTAATGACTTTTTGTGGTGTGTTTTTGGGATCCGATGAAGTTTGAGTTCATGATCAGTTTCTATCCATGAATACTACTTGAGTCTTGTTTGATCTCTTATATGCATGATTACTTATAGCCTTGTATTTCTTATTTGAATCTTTTTTTGTTAGGCTAACTAGATTGATTTTTCTTGCCATGGGAAGAGATGCTTTGTGATGGGTTCGATCTTGCGGTGTCCTCTCCTAGTGACAGAAGGGGCAGTGAGGCACGCATGTATCATTGCTATTAAGGATAATAAGATGGGGTCCATTCCTTCATGAATAGATCTTGTCTACATCATGTCATTGTTCTTATTGCATTACTCCGTTTCTCCATGAACTTAATACACTAGATGCATGCTGGATAGCGGTCGATGTGTGGACTAATAGTAGTAGATGCAGAATCGTTTCGGTCTGCTTATCTTGGAAGTGATGCCTATATAATGTTCATTTCCTTGGATATCGTCATGATTATTTGATCTTCCATCAATTTCTCAATGGTAATTTGTTTACCCACCATGTGCTATACTCATGAGAGAAGCCACTAGTGAAACCTACGCCCCTCGGGTCTATCTTTTAACATATTGCTTTCTGATGTATCTTTTTCCGCATTTGCTTTGAGATCTATTATTCCAAAAACCAAAAAAATACATTGCTTCACTTTTTATATGGATCTTTTATTTTGTGTTCTTTCTTGATCTATTTATCCAATCTCATATAAACCAATCTATCTTTTACCATGGAGAGATTGACAACCTCTCTTACACATCGAGTTGCAAGTATTTGTTCTTTGTGTGCAGGTACCGTTTACATAGTGTTGCCTGGTTCTCCTACTGGTTCTATAACCTTGGTTTCATAACTGAGGGAAATACTTACCATAGCTATGCTGCATCATTCTTTCCTCTTTGGGGAAATATTGACGCAGTCTCAAGCCACATCAGCAGTCTCTGGGGATATCCTCTACGTGGAGTAGGGCAAGAGCTTGCTCTTGTGTGTAGATGTGGTTGCCTCATGGGGACGAAACCCCATTGGGGTATGGAGTCCCTTATCCTCAAACCCAAGAAGATTCATGAATTGCTTCCAAGTGGTTGTCAGTTGCTTGCCATTAGTCATCCAAGTTAACCTCCGGTCCTTATCAGTCCCAAGATGGACCGGAGCAAAGAACATGGCCACAACTTCTCCATTAAAGTCCTTGTTGAACTGCATAAGACTGATAATACCCAGTGATACGTCCATTTTGCATCATGATTTCGTACTGTTATTTACAATGTTTTTATGCATAATAATGCTTTATGGAGTAATGTTAATGCCTTTTCTCTCATAATTTGCAAGGTTTGCACAAAGAGGGAGAATACCGACAACTGGAATTCTGGACCTGAAAAGGCATATCCGAGATACCTATTATGCACATCTTCAAATGAGCTGAAAATTCATAGAGATTTTCTATGGAATATATAATAAATATTGGAGCAAATAACTACTAGAGGGGGTACCCATGTGAGCACAAGACACCAGGGCGTGCCTGGCCCCCCCATGCGCGCCCTGGTGGGTTGTGCTCAACACGGCACACCTCCAGAGCTCATCTTTTGGTGTATAAGGTGTTTTGACCTAGAAAAAAAATCAAGAGAGGACTTTCGGGACGGAACACCGCCATCTCGAGGTGGAACTTGGGCAGGAGCACTTTTAACCTTCGGAGGAGCGATTCCGTCGGGGGAACTTCCCTCCCAGTGGGGGAAATCGAAGCCATCATCATCACCAACAACCCTCTCATATTTAGGATCCCATTCTTCATCAACATGTTCAACAACACCATCTCCTCTCAAACCCTAGGTCATCTCTTGTCTTCAATCTTTGTACCGAAACCTCAGATTGGTACCTGTGGGTGACTAATAGTGTTGATTACCTTGCGTAGTTGATTACTATATGGTTTATTTGGTGGAAGATTATATGTTCAGATCCGTTATGCTATTCAATACCCCTTTGATATTGAGTATGCATATTATTTTTGATTGGTTACCTTCGTTCTTGAGGTCACGGGAGAAGTCATGTTGCTAGTAATCATGTGAATTTGATATGTGTTCTATATTTTGACGATATGTATCTTGTGATTCCCTTAGTGGTGTCATGTGAGCATCGACTACATGACACTTCACCATCCTTGGGCCTATGGGGATGCATTGTGGACTAGTTATTAGATGATGGGTTGCTAGAGTGACATAAGCTTAAACCCTAGTTTATGCGCTACTTCGTAAGGGGCTGATTTGGATCCACATGTTTAATGTTATGGCTAGATTTTATCTTCATACTTTTCTCGTAGTTCCGGATGCTTGCGAGTGGGATAATAATAAGTGGGAGGTTTTTCAAGTAATAACAACACCCAAGCATCGATCAACCCACATATCAAATTATCAAAGTAGCGAACACGAATCAAACCAACATGATGAAAGTGACTAGACAAAATTCTCGTGTACCCTCAAGAACACTTTTCTTATTATAAGATACCGTTTTGGCCTGTCCTTTGCGACAAAAGGATTATGCTACCTTGCTAGACTTTATTTACCGTTACCCTTACTTGCTTGTTACCAATTATCTTTCTATCAAACTACATGTGACCTACAATTTCAGTGCTTGCACAAACTACCTTGCTGAAAACCGCTTGTCATTTCCTTCTGCTCCATGTTGGGTTCAACACTCTTACTTATCAAGAGGACTATGACTGAGCCCCTACACTTGTGGGTCATCAAGACTCTTTTCTAGTGCCGTTTCCCGAGAGTGAAGCGCACCTAGTAAGTGGAAATCGTTAAGGAAAAAACTTATACTACATCTTGAAATTTATTGTCACTTGTCACCATGGAGAAGAATCCTTTGAGGAGTTTGTTCGGGGTATCCTCACCTCGAACGGAACCACAATTAGTTGCCCCTCAACCTACCCACCTACTGAAAATATTGGTTATGAAATTCCTTTGTGTATGACAGAACAACTACTAGATAATCCTTATGCAGGAGACGGAACTAAACATCATGATATGCACCTAATACATGTGGATGAAATTTGTGGATTACTTAAGCTTGCAGGTTTATCCGGAGATGAAGTTAAGAATAAGGTTTTCCCTTTATCTTTGAAGGGAAAATCATTTCATGGTATAGGCTATGTGATGATATTGGATCATGGAACTCGAATCGATTGATATTGGAATTCCACCAAAAGTTTTATCCTATGCATCTAGTTCATTGTGATCGGAATTATATATATATATATATATTTGGCCTCGTGAAGGAGAAAGTATCGCTCTAGATTGGTGGAGGCTTAAGTCAATGTTATATGCCCCAATCATGATCTCTCGAGAGAAATTATTATTCAAAAAATTATGCTCGACTTTCTCATAATGATCAGTCCATGCCCGATACTTCTTGTACTGGTTCTTTTATGAAGAATACTATTGAATTCAAGCGGGATCTCTTAGAAAGAATTAAACGCAACTCTGAAGATTGGGAACTCGACGAAGGTAATGAGTCAGGTATTAAGCTTGAATTTGATTGTGTTAAATCTTTTATGAATACCAATGTTTTTCATAAGTTTAGCACTAAATACGGACTTGACTCTGAGATAGTAGCCTCTTTTTTGAATCATTTGCTACCCATGTTGATCTCCCTAAGGAGAACTGGTTTAAATATCATCCCCCTATTAAAAAAGAAATCAAAGAACCGGTTATAGCTAAAGAAGAAACTATCATTTACAATGTTGATCCAGCTATGCATACTGATGTTGGAAATATGCCCTAGAGGCAATAAATAAAGTGTTTATTATTGTATTTCCTTGTTCATGATAATCGTTTATTATCCATGCTATAATTGTATTAATTGGAAACATGGATACATGTGTGGATACATAGACAAACACAATGTCCCTAGTATGCCTCTAGTGAACTAGCTCGTTGATCGAAAGATGGTTAAGGTTTCCTAGCCATGGACATGAGATGTCATTTGATAATGGGATCACATCATTAGGAGAATGATGTGATGGACAAGACCCAAACTACAAACGTAGCTTATGATCGTGTCAGTTTATTGCAACTGTTTTCTGCATGTCAAGTATATGTTCCTATGACCATGAGATTATGCAACTCATAGATATCGGTGGAGTACCTTGTGTGTATCAAATATCGCAACGTAACTAGGTGACTATAAAGGTGCTCTACAGGTGTCTCCGAGGGTGTCTGTTGAGTTGGCATGGATCAAGACTGGGATTTGTTACTCCGTGTGACGGAGAGGTATCTCAGGGCCCACTCGGTAATACAACATCACAATAAGCCTTGCAAGCAACGTGACTAAGTGTTAGTTACGGGATCTTGTATTACGGAATTAGTAAAGAGACTTGCCAATAACGAGGTTGAACTAGGTATGCAGATACCGACGATCGAATCTCGGGCAAGTAACATACCGAAGAACAAAGGGAACATCATACGGGATTAACTGAATCCTTGACATAGAGGTTCGACTGATAAAGATCTTCGTAGAATATGTAGGAACCAATGTGGACATCCAGGTCCCGCCATTGGTTATTGACCGTAGAGGTGTCTCGGTCATGTCTACATAGTTCTTGAACCCGCAGGGTCTGCACACTTAAGGTTTGGTGACGTTTCGGTTGTATAGAGTTATGTATGGTGGTGACCAAAGTTTGTTCAGAGTCCCGGATGAGATCCCAGACGTCACTAGGAGCTCCGGAATGGTCCATAGGTAAAGATTCATATATAGTAAGTCTCGTTTTGATCGCCGGAAAAGTTTCGGGCTCATCGCGAGTGTATCGGGTGTGCCGGTAGTGTACCGGGAGGCCTCCGGGAGGGGTATTTCGACCCAAGAGGCTTCATGGGATGTGGGAGAGTGAATATCATCCCTTAGTGGGCTGGTGGAAACTCCCACACAAGGCCCATGTGGCTGGAGGAAAAAACCCAATAGGAAAAGGTGGAAAAAAGGCAAAAAGGAGCAATCCTAGTCCTACTAGGATTGGAGGAGGAGAGTCCTCCTCCAGCTCCCACTTCGGCCGAAGCCTCCAAGGCTTAAAGGCCAAGGGTGCCTCTCCTCCTCCTTCCCTCCTATATATACTGGTGGATTTCTAGGGTTTTGCACTAGAATTTCAGCCACGTGCTACCCGTTCCTCCAGTGCATAGTTTCTCCTCTAGATCGGTTTTCTGCAGTGCTTAGGCGAAGCCCTACCGGAATTGCTCCACCACCATCACCGGAGTGCCATCAGGCTGCGGGAGAACTCTTCTTCCTCTCCACTCCTTCTTGCTAGATCAAGACGGTGGAGATCATCATGAAGCTGTACGTGTGCTGAACGCGGAGGTGCCGTCCATTCGGTGCTAGATTGGAAGGATCGTGATCAAGTTCGTGAGACGGATCATGATCAAGTTCGTGGGACGGATCATGATCGGATCGCGGGACGGATCGTGATCGGATCGCGGGACGGATCGTGATTGGATCGTGGGACGGATCGTGATTGGATCGCGGGACGCATGCCGATTTGGATCGCGAAGACGTTCGACGCATGGCGATTTGGATCGCGAAGATGTTCGACTACACCAACCGCGTTTCTTAACGCTTCCCGCTTAGCAATCTACAAGGGTATGTAGATCCACTCTCCCTCTCGTAGGTGCTCATCACCATGGATAGATTTGCGTGTGCATAGGAAAATTTTGTTTCCCATGCAATGTTCCCCAATGGTGGTATCAGAGCTAGGTTTGTGGGCGTTGATGCTTAGATTGCTTCTTCCCTTGGTCGGATTTTGGTTCAGCGGTATTGTGAGATGAAGCGGCCCAGACCAATATTACTTGTACGCTTACAAGGGACCGGTTCCCTCGACGCAACTTGTTGCCTAGATGGCTTGCGGGTGGCAGTTTCTCTCACTTTAGTTGGATCGGATTCGACAAAGGCGGTCCTTGAGAAGGTTGAAAAGCAAATTATGTATCACCGTTGTGGTTTATGTGTAGGTGAGAATCGTTCTTGCTAGAAACCCGTAGCAGCCACGTAAAACATGCAACAACAATTAGAGGACGTCTAACTTGTTTTTGCAGGGTATGTTGTGATGTGATATGGCCAATTACATGATGTGATATATGTGATGTATGAGATGATCATGTGATGTATAGAATTTCACGACTTGCATGTCTATGAGTATGGCAACCGGCAGGAGCCATAGGGTTGTCTTTAATTATTGTATGACCTGCGTGTCAATCATTAAGCGCTATGTAATGCTTTACTTTATCGGTAAATGGTAGCAATAGTAGTAGAAGCATGCAGGGCGTGACAACCTCGATGGCGACACGTTGATGGAGATCAAGATGATGGAGATCATGGTGTCGTTCCGGTGACGATGACGATCATGCCGATGCTTTCAAGATGGAGATCTAAAGCACAAGTTCATGGCCATATCATGTCACTTATGAATTGCATGTGATGTTAATACTTTTATGCACCTTGTTTTGCTTAGTATGACGGTAGCATTATAAGGTGATCCCTCACTTAAATTTCAAGATAAAATTGTGTTCTCCCCGAGTGTGCACCATTGCGAAAGTTCGTCGTGTCGAGACACCACGTGATGATCGGGTGTGATAGACTCTACGTTCACATACAACAGGTGCAAGCCAGTGTTGCACGCACAGAGCACTCGGGTTAAACTTAATGAGCCTAGCATGTACAGACATGGCCTCGGAACAGAGGAGACCGAAAGGTCGAACATGAGTCATATAGTAGATATGATCAACATCATGATGTTTACCATTGAAGCCACCTCAACTCACGTGATGATCGGACTTGAGTTGGTGGATTTGGATCATGTGACACTCAGATGACCTGAGGGATGTCAATTTGAGTGGGAGCTTTAGTAATTTGATTAACTAAACTCATTATCTTGAACAATAGTCTAAGTGAACTTTGCATATTTATGTTGTAGATCAATGGCTTGTGCAGTAGCACCCTTGAATTTTAATGCGTTCCTAGAGAAAGCTAAACTGAAAGATGATGGAAGTAACTTTGTTGACTGGGCCCAGATTATCCTCACGGCTTCCCAGAAATCATATGTCCTTGATGCACCGCTTGGTGACCAACCAGAAGACATGACCTCCGAAGACGTTAAGAACGCTTGGGAGGCACATACTGGAGATTACTCAATAGTTCAGTGTGCAATATTGTATGGCTTAGAACCGAGACTTCAAAGACGTTTTGAACGTCATGGAGCATATGAGATGTTCCAGGAGTTGAAGTTTATCTTTCAGAAGAACGCCCAGATCGAGAGGTATGAAACCTCCGATAAGTTCTACGCTTGCAAGATGGAGGAGAACGGGTCTATCAGTGAACATATACTCAGAATGTATGGGTATTCAACTCGTCTAGCGGAGTTGGGAATTTCCCTTCCGCCAGAGATGATCACTGACAGAGTTCTTCAATCACTGCCACCTAGTTACAAGGGCTTTGTGATGAACTATAACATGCACGGGATGAACAAGTTAGTCGCCGAGCTGTTTGCGATGCTAAAAGTTGCTGAGTCTGAAATCCAGAAAGAACATCAAGTGTTGATGGTCAATAAAACCACTAGTTTCAAGAAAAATGGCAAAGTCAAGGGCAAGGGCAAGAAGGGTAAAACCAAGAAGGATGGCAAAGCAGTTTCTACTCCTGCAAAGAAGCCCAAGCATGGACCCAAGCCAGAAACTCAGTGCTTTCATTGCAAGGGAACTGGTCACTGGAAGCAGAACTGCCCCAAGTACCTGGCTGACAGGAAGGCGGCCAATGACAAACAAGGTATATATGATATACATGTTATTGATGTGTACCTTACTAGCTCTCGTAGTAGTGCCTGGGTATTTGATACCGGTTCGGTTGCTCACATTTGCAACTCAAAGCAGGAACTACGGAATAAACGAAGGCTGGCAAAGGACGAAGTGACGATGCGCGTGGGAAATGGTTCCAAGGTTGATGTGATCACCGTCGACACGCTCTCACTTCTATTACCATCGGGATTAGTGATGAACCTGAATAATTGTTATTTAGTGCCTGTGTTAAGCATGAACATTATATTTGGATCTTGTTTATTGCACGACGGTTACTCATTTAAATCAGAGAATAAAGGTTGTTCTATTTATATGAGTAATATCTTTTATGGTCATGCACCCAATGTGAGGGGTTTATTCATATTGAATCTTGATAGTGATGATACACACGTTCATAGCATTGATGCCAAAAGATGTAGAGTTGATAATGATAGTACCACTTTCTTGGGGCACTGCCGTTTAGGTCATATTGGTGTAAAACGCATGAGGAAGCTCCATGCTGATGGACTTTTGGAGTCACTTGATTTTGAATCACTTGACACATGTGAACCATGCCTCATGGGCAAGATGACTAAAACGCCGTTCTCTGGAACAATGGAACGGGCAAGTGACTTATTAGAAATCGTACATACTGATGTGTGCGGTCCGATGAATGTTACAGCGCGTAGTGGATATCGTTATTTTCTCACCTTCACTAATGACTTAAGTAGATATGGGTATATTTACTTGATGAAACATAAGTTTGAAACGTTTGAAAAGTTCAAGCAATTTCAGAGTGAAGTTGAGAATCATCGTAACAATAAGATTAAGTTCCTGCGATCTGATCGAGGAGGTGAATATCTGAGTTATGAGTTTGGCAGTCACTTAAGACAATGTGGAATTGTTTCACAGTTGACACCGCCCGGAACACCATAGCGTAATGGTGTATCCGAACGTCGTAATCGAACCTTATTAGATATGGTGCGTTCTATGATGTCTCTTGCTGATTTGCCACTGTCGTTTTGGGGTTATGCATTAGAGACAGCTGCATTCACTTTAAATAGGGCACCATCAAAATCCGTTGAGACGACGCCATAGGAACTATGGTTTGGCACGCAGCCAAAGTTGTCGTTTCTTGAAGTTTGGGGTTGTGATGCTTATGTCAAAAAGCTTCAGCCTGAAAAGCTGGAAACCCAAAGCGGAGAAATGTGTTTTCATAGGATACCCGAAAGAGACAGTCGGGTATACCTTCTATATCAGATCCGAAGGCAAAGTGTTTGTCGCTAAGAACGGAACATTTCTTGAGAAAGAGTTTCTCTTGAAAGAATTGAGTGGGAGGAAAATAGAGCTTGATGAGGTTATTGAACCTTTACTTCAACCAGAAAGTAATGCAGCACAGAAAGATGTTTCTGTGGAACCTACGACGGTAGAAAGAGGAAGTTAATGATGGTGATCATGAAACTTCGGATCAAGTTGCTATTGAACCTCGTAGGTCGACAAGGCCGCGTACTACCCCTGAGTGGTACGGCAACCCTGTCTTGGAGGTCATGTTGTTGGACAACAATGAACCTACGAGCTATGGAGGAGCAGTGATGGGTACGGATTCCAAGAAATGGTTAGAGGCCATGAAATCCGAGATGGGATCCATGTATGAAAACAAAGTATGGATTTTGGAAGTATTACCTGAAGGGCGAAAGGCCATTCAGAACAAATGGATCTTTAAGAAGAAGACAGAGCGGACGGTAATGTCACCGTCTATAAAGCTCGACTTGTGGCAAAGGGTTTTTCACAAGTTCAAGGAGTTGACTACAATGAGAATTTCTCACCCATAGCGATGCTTAAGTCCGTCAGAATCATGTTAGCTATAGCTGCTTATTTCGACTGTGAAATTTGGCAGATGGATGTCAAAACAGTGTTCGTCAACGGTTTCCTTGAGGAAGAGTTGTATATGATGCAACCCAAAGTTTTTGTCGATCCAGAGAATGCCGACAAAGTTTGCAAACTCTAGCGATCCATTTATGGACTGGTGCAAGCATCTCGGAGTTGGAATAAGCGTTTTGATGAGGTGATCAAATCGTTTGAGTTTATACAAGTTTACGGAGAAGCTTGTATTTACCAGAAAGTGAGTGGGAGCTCTATAGCGTTTCTAGTATTATATGTGGATGACATATTGCTGATTGGAAACAATATAAAAATGCTGGAAAGCGTGAAGGAATATTTGAACAAGAGTTTTTCAATAAAGGACCTAGGAGAAGCTGCTTTCATATTAGGCATTAAGATCTATAGAGATAGATCGAGACGCTTAATAGCACATTCACAGAGCACATACCTTGATAAAGTTTTGAAGAAGTTCAAAATGGAACAGTCCAAGAAGGGGTTCTTGCCTGTGTTACAAGGTGTAAAGTTGAGTAAGACTCAATGCCCAGTAACTTCAGAAGATAGAGAAAAGATGAGTGTCATCCCCAATGCTTCAGCCATAGGCTCTATCATGTATGCAATGCTGTGCACAAGACCCGATGTCAGCCTTGCCATAAGTATCACATCATTAGGAGAATGATGTGATGGACAAGACCCAAACAACAAACGTAGCTTATGATCGTGTCAGTTTATTGCTACTATTTTCTGCATGTCAAGTATATGTTCCTATGATCATCAGATCATGCAACTCACAGATATCGGAGGAGTACCTTGTGTGTATCAAACGTCGCAACGTAACTGGGTGACTATAAAGGTGCTCTATCAGGTGTCTCCGAGGGTATCTGTTGAGTTGGCATGGATCAAGACTGGGATTTGTTACTTCGTGTGACGGAGAGGTATCTTAGGGCCCACTCGGTAATACAACATCACAATAATCCTTGCAAGCAATGTGACTAAGTGTTAGTTACGGGATCTTGTATTACGGAATTAGTAAAGAGACTTGCCAATAACGAGGTTGAACTAGGTATGCAGATACCGACGATCGAATCTCGGGCAAGTAACATACCGAAGAACAAAGGGAACATCATACGGGATTAACTGAATCCTTGACATAGAGGTTCGACTGATAAAGATCTTCGTAGAATATGTAGGAACCAATGTGGACATCCACGTACCGCCATTGGTTATTGATCGTAGAGGTGTCTCGGTCATGTCTACATAGTTCTTGAACCCGCAGGGTCTGCACACTTAAGGTTTGGTGACGTTTCGGTTGTATAGAGTTATGTATGGTGGTGACCAAAGTTTGTTCAGAGTCTCGGATGAGATCCCAGACGTCACGAGGAGCTCCGGAATGGTCCATAGGTAAATATTCATATATAGGAAGTCTTGTTTTGATCGTCGGAAAAGTTTCGGGCTCATCGGGAGTGTATCGGGAGTGCCGGTAGTGTACCGGGAGGCCTCCGGGAGGGGTATTTCGACCCAAGAGGCTTCATGGGCTGTGGGAGAGTGAATATCAGCCCTTAGTGGGCTGGTGGAAACTCCCACACAAGGCCCATGTGGCTGGAGGAAAAAACCCAATAGGAAAAGGTGGAAAAAGGGCAAAAAGGAGCAATCCTAGTCCTACTAGGATTGGAGGAGGAGAGTCCTCCTCCACCTCCCACTTCGGCCGAAGCCTCCAAGGCTTAAAGGCCAAGGGTGCCTCTCCTCCTCCCTCCCTCCTATATATACTGGTGGATTTCTAGGGTTTTGCACTAGAATTTCAGCCACGTGCTACCCGTTCCTCCAGTGCATAGTTTCTCCTCTAGATCGGTTTTCTGTAGTGCTTAGGCGAAGCCCTGCCGGAATTGCCGGAGAACTCTTCTTCCTCTCCACTCCTTCTTGCTGGATCAAGATGGTGAAGATCATCAGCAAGCTGTACGTGTGCTGAACGCAGAGGTGCCGTCCGTTCGGTGCTAGATCCGAAGGATCGTGATCAAGTTCGTGAGATATATCGTGATCAAGTTCGTGGGACGGATCGTGATCGGATCGCGGGACGGATCGTGATTAGATCGCAGGACGCACGACGATTTGGATCGCGAAGATGTTCGACTACACCAACCACGTTTCTTAACGCTTCTCGCTTAGCGATCTACAAGGGTATGTAGATCCACTCTTCCTCTCGTAGGTGCTCATCACCATGGATAGATCTGTGTGTGTGTAGGAAATTTTTTGTTTCCCATGCAACGTTCCCCAACAACTGCTTATATTGCAAAACCACCTTTCCCTATTAGGATAAAGTAGCATGCTAAGGAATCAACTATGGTTCGCAAGAGTAATATTAAAGCACCTAAGCCCTCTGAACAAATTGAAGTAGACACAAGTGTTGCTATGGTTAAAGTTCTCTTTGTAGAAAATAATGATGGGCATGTTATTTAATTCTGTGATGAAGATGCTAGAATTCCTAAACCCAATGAAAAATATAAACATAGAGCCGTAGTTGGCACGCCTGTTGTCTTAGTTAAAATAGGAGATTATTGCTATCATGGCTTATGTGATTTGGGTGTTAGTGTGAGTGCTATGCCTTTTACTTTGTAGCAAGAAATTATGAATGACATAGCATCTGCACAAATAGAAGACATTGATGTTACTATTAAACTTGCTAATAGAGACACCATCACATGAGTTGGGATTGCTAGAGATGTTGAAGTCTTCTGTGGGAAAATAAAATACCCTACTAATTTTCTAGTTCTTAGTTCCCCACAAGATGACTTTTGTCCCATTATTTTTGGTAGACGTTTCTTGAACACTGTTAATGCTAAGATAGATTGCCAAAAAGAAACCGTTAGTCTTGATTTTGGTGATGTGTCTCATGAGTTTAATTTTTCCAAGTTTAGTAGACAACCTTGTGATAAAGAATTATCTTGTAAAGATAAAATAATTGGTCTTGCTTCCATTGTCGTTCCTCCTACTGATCCACTAGAACAATATTTGCTAGACCATGTAAATGATATGCACTTTTGTGAAAGAAATGAAATAGATAAAATTTTCTTTGAACAACAACTTCTACTAAAGCAAAATTTGCCTATTGAAACTCTAGAGGTCCTCCCCCACCTAAAGGTGATCATGTGTCTGAATTAAAACAATTGCCTCACACTTTGAAGTATGCTTATCTTGATGAGAAAAAGATATATCATGTTATTATTATTGCTAACCTTTCAGAACATCAATAAGAAAGATTATTAAAAATTCTAAGGAAGCACCAGGCTGCTATTGGAGATACTCTTGATGATCTTAAGGGCATTAGTCCAACTCTATGTCAATACAAGATCAATATGGAACCTGATGCTAAACCCGTTGTTGATCACCAAGAACGATTGAATCCTAAGATGAAAGAAGTGGTAAGAACGGAAATATTAAAGCTTGTGGAAGCATGTATAATCTATCCCATAGCTGGTAGTAGATGGGTAGGCCACGTTCATTGTGTCCCTAAAAAGGGAGGTTGTAAGACATAATTTTCTCTAAGTGGTTTTGGTGGTTGATGATAGTGCATTTGCGGACTAACCGTGTGCATTAAGCTTTGAGAGATTATCAGGTGGCACGAGACAGTTAACTTCCCCTCAAGTAGTAATTCAGAAGATGGAGTCTTTTCCTTTCGAGGTTAGGTTGGTGGACCTGAGTCATAGGAAAATCTATACTATAAAGAGGGGATCTGCATTCGGAAAGGTTGGGAGGAATCATAATGTACACTTTGCACCGCTGTCCTTTTCCCGGCATGACAGGGCTTTCTCTGCCCCTAGGGCTCCAAAGATCCTCTTAAGCGGAAGTACTGCTCTAAAGAGCGGTAGTACCGCTCCGGCGGTACTATTGACCTGAAGAGTCGCTCGAACTACCGCTTACTTTTTTAAGCGGAAGTTCCGAGCGGTACTACCACCCTGAACTACCGCTTATATTTTTTAAGAGGAAGTTTAGAGCGGTACTACCGCCCTGAACTACCACTTATATTTTTTAAGCGGAAGTTCCTGGCGGTAGAGTGTCCCCTTGCCGAATACCCCTTGCTGGAGTAAATAGTTTTGTTTCTTGGGAATTAAATCTCACCTTGTATTCTATAGAACTGACAGACGCCATAATAATTTCAATCCACTATTCATGGAAACCAAGTTTCTGCACCATTCTCTCCAAAAATATCCACTCCACTCGATTATATGCCTTGTGCATATCCAGCTTTATCACATACAGGCATGTCTGCCCCCACTCTTTTATTTTTGATCTTATGAAGACATTCATAGGCAATCAATATATTATCTGTTATAATTCTTCTTGGGACAACTGCACTCTGGTTGGGGGGAATAATCTCTGGCAAAATTCTTTTCAATCTCATAGCTAACATCTTTGATATAATTTTGTATAGGACACTGCATAGACTGATAGGTCTATATTGAGTAATCAATTCACGCGTGTCTATTTTGGGAATAAGAACGATGGAAGTATCAATCCAATCATCGGTAATCTGGCGGTTGTTTAAAGCAAACAAAACCTCCTGTGAAATAGCATCACCGAGTAGATGCCAATATTTTTTACGGAAAAGCGCATGTAGGCCATCTGGCCTTGGTGATTTTAAATCACCAATACTAAACATGGCCTTACGAACATCCTCATGAGTATATGGTGCAATCAAGAATTCATTCATTTGATTAGTCACTTTAGTCTGAACTTTCTGCATATCTCAGGGTCTACCTGTTGAACTTCCGAGCTGAACAAATTCCTAAAGCAATTATGAATATGTTGGCTGAGAGGTGCCATACCTGGCAAAACATTGCCATCTACATCGTTCAGTTTCTTGATATAATTTTTCTTTCTCCGCACCGATGCGTGTGGCTGAAAAAAACATACTTCGATTACCAAACTGAAGCCAGTTAGATCTTGATCGCTGCATATAGTGGATTTCCTCAAGTTCTAACAAAAACTCTACGACCTTGCCTTGTGTACTACGTATTCCCATACAATTTTTGTATGATAAGAGATAGGCCTGTTTCCCCAGGTTTGGCCCCACGACTCCAGATTAGTCTGGTCGTATGAAAATCGTACTAATTTTTCTCGTACGTATAGCAGCTTTCAAAACTCTATCAGTTCAGATAGCTCCTTTCTCTTCTCCTATACTACTTACAAGGCCATGGCCTCGAATGTCTTGCGAAAAGTAAAGCATTGCACTGCTTGCAAGGGAGAGATAAGCGAGTAATCATGCGTTGTATGCATGCAAGGGAGAGAGAGGGAGTAATCAGGGGAACGAGAGTGTTACTTCTGCGCAGCATGCACAATGATAACCAAAGTGTTGGATGCATGCAGTAACTATGCGAAGCTAATTGGATGCTCACTATGGTAGAATATCTCAACGTAGTTACAACAGAACACGTCTTGGTCCATGCGTTCCTGGATGGAGATACTTTGTCACAGACAGCCACTTCCGCTGCATGACAAACGAAGAAGTGAGAACTCATTGCATCCTATCAGTCTTCGCTGCCGCTATCGGTGCGCTGCTACATGTCTTTTGCTAGCTGCATGCCGCTATTGCATTGATACATGTCTTTTGTTGCATGCATGCTCCCAAGGTAATGTTTTACAGTCCCGAGGAAATCTTCCAGATCGGAGAGAGAGTGCGGGTGGGTGGCCACTGAGGGATTCCTGGTTTAAGGGGTCCTTTGGAGGCCGACCTGTTTCTCATGGGCCAGACTATGTGGGCCGCTTATCGATCATTGGATTGATCGAAGGCCTTCTCTCCAGGAAGGAAGCTTCAGGAATCGTGGCGCATCCTCCACGTTTGGTGTAGTGAATAGGCATGTTTATCCCTTCGACGTGTAACCGACCATGTGTAAACCCTTGGATAGATCGATCGAAAAGGATAACTTTAAGGTGGTTTCGTACCCTACAAACAATTTTTTCTTATGCTCTCCACTAGATAAGAACTTTGGAGTGATTATTCATTGCACGTTGAGGGATGGTTATGTGATCCAATTATATTAGCACTTTTGATAGATTGCAATAGCAAAGGTACGGACCCTACGCCTTGTTTCCAAGCATTTCAATACCGTTTGTGCTCACTTTTGTCACTTGCTACCTTGATGTTTTTATATTTTCATGTTACAAAAATCAATATCTACTATCATTACTACACTTGTATCACCATCACTTTGCCAAACTAGTGCACCTATACAATTTGCCATTGTATTGGGTGTGTTGGGGACACAAGAGATTTCTTGTATTTGATTGCAGGGTTGTTTGAGAGAGACCATCTTCATCCTACACCTCCCACGGATTGATAAGCCTTAGGTCATCCACTTGAGGGAAAACTACTACTCTCCTATAGAACTCTATGCTTGGAGGCCCAACACGAGTGTACAAGAATAAAGTTGCATAGTAGACATCATTGATCGCCAATGATGATTGAATCCTAAGATGAAAGAAGTGGCAAGAACTGAGATACTAAAACTTCTGGAAGCAGGTATAATCCATCCCATAGCTGATAGTAGATGGGTAAGTCCCATTCACTATGTCCCTCAGAAGGGAGGTATTACTATTGTTCCTAATGATAAAAATGAACTTATCTCACAAACAATTGTCACTAGTTATAGAATGGTAATTGATTTTAGAAAACTAAATAAAGCAACTAGAAAAGATCATTACCCTCTGATTTTAGAAAAATAAATAATCCTAGAACGATTATCTAAGCACACACACTTTTGTTTCCTAGATGGATATTATGGTTTCTCTCAAATACCTGTGTCATAGTCTGATCAGGAGAAAACCACCTTTACTTGCCATTTTGGAACCTATGCTTACAGATGTATGCCTTTTGGTTTATGCAATGCATATGCTACCTTTCAAAGATGCATGACTGCTACATTCTCTGATTTTTGTGAAAATATTGTGGAGGTTTTCATAGATGATTTTTCCGTTTACGTAACTTCTTTTGATGATTGCTTAAGCAACCTTGATCGAGTTTTGCAGAGATGTGAACAAACTAATCTCGTCTTGAATTGGGAGAAGTGTCACTTTATGGTTAATGAAGGTTTTGTCTTGGGTCATAAAATCTCCGAACGAGGCATTGAGGTGGATCAAGCTAAAGTTGATGCCATTGAGAAAATGCCATGTCCTAAAGATATCAAAGGTATTCGGAGTTTCCTTGATCATGTTGGTTTATATAGGAGGTTTATTAAAGACTTTCTAAAATTTCTAGGCCTCTTACTAATCTTTTACAAAATGATATTCCCTTTTTTATGATGATTGTGTAGAAGCCTTTGAAACACCTAAGAAAGCCTTAACCATTGCACCTATTGTTCAACCACCTGATTGGAACTTGCCTTTTGAAATTATGTGTGATGCTAGTGATTATGCTGTTGGTGTTGTTCTAGGATAAAGACTGGATAAGAAATTAAATGTTATCCATTATGCTAGCAAAACTCTAGATAGTGCCCAAAGAAATTATGCTACTAGTGAAAAAGAATTTTTAGCAGTTGTGTTTGCTTGAGATAAATTTAGATCTTACATTGTTGATTCCAAATTTATTGTTCACACTGATCATGCTGCTATTAAATGTCTAATGGAAAATAAAGATGCTAAACCTAGACTAATTAGGTGGGTTCTCTTACTTCAAGAATTTAATTTACATATCACTAATAGGAAAGGAGCTGAAAACCCAGTAGTTGACACCTTGTCTAGGTTAGAAATTATTCTTGATGAGCCACTACCTATTGATGATAGTTTCCCTAATGAACAGTTAGCTGGAATAAATGTTTCTCAAAACACTCATTTGTATGCTTATTATGCTAACTACATTGTTGCTAAATATATACCACCTAGTCTCACGTACCAACAAAATAAAAAATTCTTCTATGATTTAAGACAATTCTTTTGGGATGACCCACATCTGTATAAAGAAGGAGTAGATGGTATTATTAGACGTTGTGTACCTAAGCATGAACATGAACAAATCGTACGGAAATGTCATTCCGAAGCATATGGAGGACATCATGTGGGAGATAGAACTGCACATAAGGTATTATAATATGGTTTTTATCGGCCTACTCTCTTCAAGGATGCTTGTAAGTTTGTCTTGTCTTGTCGAATGTCAGATCATTGATAATATCGGTAAGCATTAGGAAATGCCTATGAATTATTCAATTGTTGTTGAACGATTTGATGTTTTTTATTATATGGGACCTTTTCCTTCCTCTAATGGGTATACTCATATTTTGGTTATTGTTGATTATGTCACTAAGTGGGAAGAAGCTATTCCAACTAGTAGTGTTGATCATAACACCTCCATTAAGATGCTTAAAGAATTTATCTTACCGAGGTTTGGAGTCCCTAGATATTTAATGACTTATGGTGGTTCACACTTTATTCATGGTGCTTTTCGTAAAATGCTTGCTAAATATGATGTTAACCATATAATTGCACCACCCTATCATCCTTGATCTAGTGGTCAAGTTGAACTTACCAATAGAGAAAACAAATTGATGACAAAAAATTGTCAACAGGTTTCAAAAGAATTGGTCTAAGAAACTAGATGATGCACTTTGGGCCTATAGAACAGCTTATAAAAATCCTATGGGTATGTCTCCATACAAACCGGTATATGGGAAAGCTTGTCATTTGCCTCTAGAGTTAGAACACAAAGAATTTTGGTCAATTAAAGAACTCAATTATGAATTCAAACTTGCTAGTGAAAAGAGGTTATTTGATAATAGCTCACTAGATGAATGGAGAACCCAAGCTGATGAAAATGCCAAACTATTTAAAGAAAAAGTTAAAACATGGTAATACAAAAGAATCAAAAAGTGAGAATTCAAAGTTGGAGAATATGTTCTTTTGTACAATTCTAGTTTTAGATTTTTTGCAGGAAAACTTCTCTTCAAATGGGAAGGACCATATGTTATTGAAGAGGTTTATCGCTCTAGAGCTATTAAGATTAATAATGCCAAAGGTACCAACCCAAAGGTGGTCAATGGACAAAGAATTAAACATTATGTCTCACGTGCGCCTATTAATGGTGAAATCAATGTTATCCAAACCATCCCACCGGATGAACACATAAGAGAAACCCTCCGGAGCACTCTAGAATTGTGAAAAAGAAGAGGTACGTGATACGTAAGTAAACGGACTCTGGAAAATCCAAAAAAAATATTTTTTTCTTAGTTTTGGAATATTACAAAAAATGGGAAAATAAGAAATAAGTAGGAAAGGAACCGAGGTGAGCATGATACACCAGGGCGTGCCTGCCCTTCCTGGAGCGCCCTGGTGGGTTGTGCCCACCTCGGGAACCTTCCCGAATCTGTTTTCCATCTGTTTGCTTCCTTTCCAAGAATAAAAGTTCTCTCTCTATATATATCCCCAACCGTTTTGACCACCGCATTGCAAGATTTTCCTCTGTTCTTATTTTGTGTTGTTTTCCTGACAGATCTAAAAATATGTCGTCTCAAGATTTAGAGGGAGAGAGCTATGTATCCCATTATGTTGTTGATCCAAAGATCTTTGGGGATAATTACCCCTATCTATGGTCCTCGAAGGAGGAAGAAGACACTGACTGGGAGGAAATAGAAGACGCTAGCCTGGACGCTGGCTTAGATGAAGATGAAGCTCCACTGCCTCATCTTGGAGATATGCACGTGGAGTTCAAGAAGTCAAGCCTTCCTAATGGTGGGAATAAACCAAATAATCCTTTTATCCCTTCTCGTTTTTTGTTGGAGAGTAAGGAAGCTCTATGGAAGAGGGTATTGAAACTTGAACAAGAGAATGACGATTTAAGGGAAGAAAACTTCATCCTCAAGCATAAATTAGAGAAGAAGAAGAATACTCCATCATCACCACCACCTTCATCATCTTCACCACCAAAGGATACTTGAGTACACGAGTATGGGCACTCCCCTTGGCTTGATCCAAGCTTGGGGGACATGCCCCGGTTGTTGGGAGACATGGTAGTAAATCAAAATTTTCTATGTGTTCACCAAGATCTATCTATGGGGAAACCAGCAATGAGTAAGGGGAGAGTGCATCTTCATACCTTTGAAGATTATTAAGCGGAAGCATTACAAGAACACGGATGGTGGAGTCATACTCGTAGCGATTCAAATCATGGTGGACTCTGATCTTAGCGCCGAACAACGGCGCCTCCGCGTTCAACACACGTGCAACCCGGTGACGTCTCCTACGCCTTGATCCAGCAAGGAGGGAGGAGAGGTAGAGGGAGAGCTCGGGCAGCACGATGACATGGTGACGGTGGAGCTGCGTGGTCTCCGGCAGGGCTTCGCCAAGCACTATGGAGAACGAGGAGAGGGAGGAGTAGGAATGCACCGTGGGAGAGAGAGATGCGTGGCTCAAATAGACCCAAGGGCACCACTATATATAGGAGGTGGAGGAGGAGGGAGGGCTGCGCCCTAGGGTTCCCTCCACCTTCGGCCCATGCAGCCCTCCGGGGCCCGTGGACCCTCCCGGTGGACCCTCGGAACCATTCCGGTGGTCCCGTTACGTTACCGGTGACGCCCGAAAGATTTCCGGTAACCAAAACCTCACTTCCTATATATCAATTTTTCTCTCTAGACCATTCCGGAACTCCTCGTGACGTACGGGATCTCATCCAAGACTCTGAACAACCTTCGGTAACCACATCCACTATTTCCCTATAACCCTAGCGTCATTGAACCTTAAGTGTGTAGACCCTACGGGTTCGGGAGACACGTCGACATGACCGAGACACCTCTCCGGTCAATAACCAATACCGGGATCTGGATACCCATGTTGGCTCTCACATGCTCCATGATGATCTCATTGGATGAACCATGATGTCGGGGATTCAATCAATCCCGTATACAATTCGCTTTGTCTACCGGTATGATACTTGCCCGTGATTCGATCGTCGGTATCCCTATACCTTGTTCAATCTCGTTACCAGCAAGTCTCTTTACTCGTTCCGCAACACATCATCCCATGGCTAAATCCTTATTCACATTGAGATCATTATGATGATGTCTTACCGAGTGGGCCCAGAGATACCTCTCCGTCATACAGAGTGACAAATCCCAGTCTCGATTCGTGCCAACCCAACAGACACTTTTGGAGATACCCGTAATGCACCTTTATAGCCACCCAGTTACGTTGTGACATTTGGCACACCCAAAGCATTCCTACAATATCTGGGAGTTGCACAATCTCATGGTCTAGGGAAATGATACTTGACATTGGAAAAGCTTTAGTAGACGAACTACATAATCTTGTGCTATGCTTAGGATTGGGTCTTGTCCATCACATCATTCTCCTAATGATGTGATCCCGTTATCAATGACATCCAATGTCCATGGTCATGAAACCGTAACCATCAATTGATCAATGAGCTAGCCAACTAGAGCCACACTTGGGACACATTGTGGTCTATGCATTCACACATGCATTATGGTTTCTGGTTAACACAATTTTAGCATGAACAATAGACAATTATCATGAACAAGGAAATACAATAATAAACATTTTATTATTGCCTCTAGGGCATATTTCCAACAGTCTCCCACTTGCACTAGAGTCAATAATCTAGTTACATTGTGATGAATCGAACACCCATAGCATTCTGGTGTTGATCATATTTTGCTCGTGAGAGAGGTTTAGTCAACGGATCTGCGACATTCAGATCTGTATGCACTTTACAAATATCTATATCTCCCTCCTGAATGTAATCACAGATGGAGTTGAAGCGGCGCTTGATGTGTCTTGTCTTCTTGTGAAACCTGGGCTCCTTCGCAAGGGCAATAGCTCCAGTGTTGTCACATAATAGAGTCATCAGGCCCGACGCATTTGGAATCACTCCTAGGTTGGTGATGAACTCCTTCATCTAGACTCCTTCCTTTGCTGCTACTGAAGCAGCTATGTACTCCGCTTCACATGTAGATGCCACTATGATGCTTTGCTTGCTGCTGCACCAGCCGACTGCCCCTCCGTTCAAAATATACACGTATCCGGTTTGCGACTTGGAGTCGTCCAGATCTGTGTCGAAGCTAGCATCGACGTAACACTTTATGACGAGCTCTTCGGCACCTCCATATACGAGAAACATGTCCTTTGTCCTTTTCAGGTACTTCAGGATATTCTTGACCGTTGTCCAGTGTTCCACTCCGAGATCACTTTGGTACCTCCCTACCAAACTTATGGCAAGGATCACATCAGGTCTGGTACACAACATGGCATACATAATAGAGCCTATGGCTGAAGCATAGGGGATTACATTCATCTCTTCTCTATCCTTTGCCGTGGTCGGGCATTGAGTCGTACTCAATCTCACACCCTGTAACACAGGCAAGAACCCCTTCTTGGACTGATCCATATTAATTTTCTTCAATATCTTTTCAAGGTATGTGCTTTGTGAAAGACTTATGAGGCATTTGGATCTATCTCTATAGATCTTAATACCTAATATGTAAGGAGCTTCTCCAAGATGCTTCATTGAAAAACATTTATTCAAGTAGGTCTTTACACTTTCCAAAAGCTCTATATCATTTCCCATCAATGATATGTCATCCACACGTAATATGAGAAATGCTACAGAGCTCCCACTCACTTTCTTGTAAATACAGGGTTCTCCATAAACCTGCATAAACCAAAATGCTGTAATCACCTCATTAAAGTGAATGTTCGAACTCCGAGATGCTTGCACCAGCCCATAGACGGAGCGCTGCAGCCTGCATACTTTGTTAGCATCTTTAGGATCAACAAAACCTTCTAGCTGCATCATATACAATTCTTCCTTAAGGAAGCCATTAAGGAATGCCGTTTTGACGTCCATTTGCCAGATCTCATAATCATAAAATGCGGCAATTGCTAACATGATTCGAACAGACTTCAGCATTGCTACGGGTGAGAAAGTCCCATCGTAGTCAACTCCTTGAACTTGTCAATAACCCTTAGCGACAAGCCGAGCCTTATAGACGGTCACATTACCATCCGCATCAGTCTTCTTCTTAAAGATCCATTTATTTTCAATGGCTCGCTTATCATCAGGCAAGTCCACCAAAGTCCACACTTTGTTCTCATACATGGATCCTATCTCGGATTTCATGGCTTCAAGCCATTTGTTGGAATCCGGGCCCGCCATCGCTTCTTCATAGTTCGAAGGTTCACCGTTGTCCAACAACATGATCTCCAGGACAGGGTTGCCATACCACTCTGGTGCGGAACGTGTCCTAGTGGACCTTCGACGTTCAATAGTAACTTGATCTGAAGTTTCATGATCATCATCATTAACTTCCTCTCCAGCCGATGTAGGCTCCACAGAAACAACTTCCTGTGCTGCTCTACTCTCCGGTTCGAGTGGAGGTACAATTACCTCATCAAGTTCTATTTTCCTCCCACTTACTTCTTTAGAGAGAAACTCTTTCTCGAGAAAGGATCCATTCTTGGCAACAAAGACTTTGCCTTCGGATCTGAGGTACAAGGTATACCCAATAGTCTCTTTGGGATATCCTATGAAGACGCACTTTTCCTCTTTGGGTTCGAGCTTCTCAGGTTGAAGTTTCTTCACATAAGCATCGCATCCCCAAACTTTTAGAAATGACAGCTTAGGTTTCTTTCCAAACCATAATTCATATGGTGTTGTCTCAACGGACTTTGACGGTGCCCTATTTAAAGTGAATGCGGTAGTCTCTAATGCATATCCCCAAAATGATAGCGGTAAGTCGGTAAGAGACATCATAGATCGCACCATATCCAATAGAGTGCGATTACGACGTTCAGACACACCATTTTACTGAGGTGTGCCAGGCGGCGTGAGTTGTGGAACAATTCCACATTTCCTTAGGTGCATGCCAAACTCGTGACTTAAATATTCTCCGCCACGATCAAATCATAGGCACTTTATTTTCCTGTCACATTGATTCTCTACCTCACTCTGAAATTCCTTGAACCTTTCAAAGGTTTCAGACTTGTGTTTCATTAAGTAGACATACCCATATCTGCTCAAGTCATCAGTGAGGGTGAGAACATAACGGTAGCCATCGCGAGCCTCGACACTCATTGGACCGCATACATTGTTCCTCGCTCCATTGTTCCTCGCTCATTGTTCCGGAGAACGGAGTCTTGGTCATCTTGCCCATGAGGCATGGTTCACAGGTGTCAAATGATTCGAAATCAAGAGACTCCAAAAGTCCATCATCATGGAGCTTCTTCATGCGTTTGACACCAATATGACCAAGGCGGTAGTGCCACATGTAAGTGGGCCTATCATTATCAACCTTACACTTTTTGGTACTCATGCTATGGACATGTGTAACATCACGTTCGAGATTCATCAAAAATAAACCATTGACCAGCGGCGCATGACCATAAAACATGTCTCTCATATATAAATAGAACAACCATTATTCTCATATTTAAATGAGTAGCCATATCGCATCAAGCGAGATCTAGATACAATGTTCATGCTCAAAGCTAGTACTAAATAACAATTATTGAGGTTTAAAACTAATCCTGAAGGTAGATGCAGAGGTAGTGTGCCGACGGCGATCACATCGACATTGGAACCATTCTCGACGCGCATCGTCACCTCGTCCTTTGCCAGCCTCCGCTTATTCTGCAGCTCCTGCTTGGAGTTACAAATGTGAGCAACTGCACCGGTATCAAATACCCAAGAGCTACTACGAGCGCTGGTTAGGTACACATCAATAACAAGTATATCACATATACTTTTAACGTTGTTGTCCTTCTTTTCCGCTAAGTACTTGGGGCAGTTCCGCTTCCAGTGACCGGTACCCTTGCAATAAAAGCACTCAGTCTCAGGCTTGGGTCCATTCTTGTTCTTCTTGCTGGCAACTTGCTTACCGAGCGTGGCAACGGCTTTGTCGTCCTTCTTGAAGTTATTTTTACCCTTGCCTTTCTTGAAACTAGTGGTCTTATTGACCATCAACACTTGATGCTCCTTTTTGATCTTGACCTCCGCTGATTTCAACATCGAGTACAACTCAGGAATGGACTTCTCCATCCCCTGCATGTTGTAGTTCATCACAAAGCTCTTGTAGCTAGGTGGAAGCGACTGGAGGATTCTGTCAATGACCAAGTCATCCGGGAGATTAACTCCAGCTGAGTCAAGTGGTTGTGTAACCCAGACATTTTGAGTATGTGCTCACTATTCTCCTCCATCTTACAGCTGAAGAACTTGTTGGAGACTTCATATCTCTCGACCTGGGCATGAGCTTGGAAAACCTGTTTCAGCTCTTGGAACATCTCATATGGTCCGTGTTGCTCAAAACGCTTTTGGAGCCCCAGTTCTAAACTATAAAGCATGCCGCACTGAACAAGGGAGTAATCATTGCAGTGTGACTGCCAAGCGTTCGTAATGTGTTGGTCCGCTGGGAAAATGGGTGGGTCACCTAGCGGTGCATCAAGGACATACAATCTTTTGGAAGCTATGAGGATGATCCTCAAGCCACAGACCCAGTCCGCATAGTTGTTTCCATCGTCTTTCAGTTTGATTTTCTCTAGGAACATGTTGTAGTTGAGGGTGACATTAGCGTTGGCCATTGGATCTACAATATAGATTGTAAAGACAATTTTAGACTAAGTTCATGATAATTAAGTTCACATAATCAAATTATTTATTAACTCCCACTTAGATAGACATCTCTCTAGTCATCCAAGTGACACATGATCCATGTCAACTAGCCCATGTCTGATCATCACGTGAGACGGACTAGTCATCCATGCTGAACATCTCCATGTTGATCGTATCTTCTATACGACTCATGTTCGACCTTTCGGTCTTCCGTGTTCCGAGGCCATGTCTGTACATGCTAGGCCTGTCAAGTCAACCTAAGTGTTTCACGTGTGTAAATCTGGCGTACACCCGTTGTATGCGAACGTTAGAAACTATCACACCCGATCATCATGTGGTGCTTTAGAACAACGATCCTTAGCTACAGTTAGGGTGAACACCTTTCTTGAAATTTAATTGATAGATCATCTTATTTACTACCATCGTTCTAAGCAAATAAGTTGTAAACATGATAAACATCACATGCAATCAATATAGTGACATGATATGGCCAATATCATCTTGCTGCTTTGATCGCCATCTTCAGGGCACCATGACTATCACTGTCACCGGCACGACACCATGATCTCCATCATCACGATCTCCATCATCGTGTCTTCATGAAGTTGTCTCGCCAATTATTACTTCTACTACTATGGCTAGCGTTTAGCAATAAAGTAAAGTAATTACATGGCGTTTATGATTGACACGCAGGTCATACAATAAAATAAGACAACTCCTATGGCTCTTGCCAGTTGTCATACTCATCAACAAGCAAGTCGTGAATCCTATTACAAGAACATGATCAATCTCATACATCACATCCTTTTGGCCATATCACATCACAAGGCATATGCTGCAAAAACAAGTTAGACGTCCTCTAATTTGTAGTTGCAAGTTTTTACATGGCTGCTATATGTTTCTAGCAAGAACGTTTCTTACCTACGCCAAAACCACAACGTGATATGCGAATTGCTCTTTACCCTTCATGAGGACCCTTTTCATCGAATCCAATCCGACTAAGGTGGGAGAGACGGACACCCGCTAGCCACCTTATGCAACAAGTGCATGTCAGGAGGTGGAACCGGTCTCACGTAAGCATACGTGTAAGGTTGGTCCGGGCCGCTTCATCCCACAATACCGCCGAATCAAGATAAGACTAGTAGTGGTAAGCGAATTAACAAGATTGACGCCCACAACACTTTGTGTTCTACTTGTGCGTAGATTCTACGCATAGACCTAGCTCTGATACAACTGTTGGGAGATGTAGTAGTAAATCAAAATTTTCTACGTGTTCACCAAGATCTATCTATGGAAAAACCAGCAATGAGTAAGGGCAGAGTGCATCTTCATTCCTTTGAAGATCGCTAAGCGGAAGTGTTACAAGAACGCGGATGGTGGAGTCATACTCGTAGCGATTCAGATCGCGGTGGACTCCGATCTTAGCGTCGAACAATGGCACCTCCAAGTTCAACACATGTGCAGCCCAGCGACGTATCCTATGCCTTCATCCAGCAAGGAGGGAGGAGAGGTTGAGGGAGAGCGCCGGCAGCACGACGGCATGGTGACGGTGGAGCTGCGTGGTCTCCCGCCGGGCTTCGCCAAGCACTACGGAGAATAAGGAGAGGGAGGAGTAGGGCTGCGCCGTGGGAGAGAGAGATGTGTATCTCAAACAGCCCCAAGGGCACCACTATATATAGGAGGAGGAGGAGGGAGGGTTGCGCCCTAGGGTTCCCACCCTAGTGGCCGGCGGCGGCCGTAGATGGGACTTGGGTGGCCGCCAAGGGAGGGAGAGGTGGTGCGGCAGCCCTAGGGTGGGCCTAGGGTTTGTCCCCTCTCTACTTGTTGCGCCTTGGGATAGGTGGGAGGGGCGCACCAGACCACCTAGGGGCTGGTTCCCTCCACCTTCGGCCCATGCAGCCCTCCGGGGCCCATGGCCCCTCCCGGTGGACCGCCGGAACCCTTCCGGTGGTCCCGGTACGTTATCGGTGACGTCCGAAACATTTCCGGTAACCAAAACCTCACTTCCTATATATCAATATTTGTCTCCGGACCATTCCGGAACTCCTCGTGATGTCCGGGATCTCATCCGGGACTCCAAACAACCTTCGGTAACCACATCCACTATTTCCTGTAACCCTAGCGTCATCAAACCTTAAGTGTGTAGACCCTACGGGTTCGGGAGACACGTAGACATGACCGAGACACCTCTTCGATCAATAACTAACAGCGGGATCTAGATACCCATGTTGGCTCCCACATGCTCCACGATGATCTCATCGGATGAACCACGATGTCGGGGATTCAATCAATCCTGTATACAATTCCCTTTGTCTACCGGTATGATACTTGCCCGAGATTCGATCGTCGGTATCCCTATACCTTGTTCAATCTCGTTACCCGTCAAGTCTCTTTACTCGTTCCACAACACATCATCCCGTGGCTAACTCCTTAGTCACATTGAGCTCATTATGATGATGTCTTACCGAGTGGGCCCAGAGATACCTCTCCGTCATACGGAGTGACAAATCCCAGTCTCGATTCGTGCCAACCCAACTGACACTTTCGGAGATACCCATAATGCACCTTCATAGCCACCTAGTTACGTTGTGACGTTTGGCACACCCAAAGAATTCCTATGGTATCCGGGAGTTGCACAATCTCATGGTCTAAGGAAATGATACTTGACATTGGAAAAGCTTTAGCAGACGAACTACACGATCTTTTGCTATGCTTAGGATTGGGTCTTGTCCATCACATCATTCTCCTAATTATGTGATCCCGTTATCAACGACATCCAATGTCCATGGTCATGAAACCGTAACCATCTATTGATCAACGAGCTAGCCAACGAGAGGCTCACTAGGGACACATTGTGGTCTATGTATTCACACATGCATTATGGTTTCCGGTTAACACAATTATAGCATGAACAAGTGACAATTATCATGAACAAGGAAATACAATAATAACCATTTTATTATTGTGTCCAGGGCATATTTCCAACACCGGTATCGTATCACCATCACTTTTTATCTTTGCTTTTTTATTTCGATCCTTAGCCTCTTTTGTGATTTAGTTCAATAAAAGTTTAGTATGATCTATTTTCGAGTGCTAGCTTGGTGATCTATCTATGTAATCGAGTGAGAGTTATATAATAAAATTTAGTTTGAGTTTCTGCCTCTTTAAACTTTTGTTGCAATCATAATAAAAGAAAATAAATGAAAAGTATCATATGCTAATCTTATGTTGAGTAATGACATCACATAAAAAAATTATAAGTGGTGAAATTTATTAGAGATTGACAAACATAGCATTAGTCAATGATGCAACTCATGAAAGAATTAATTAGGGAAGAGAAGATTCACATGCAAATACACTACTTGGACATCTTTTATGATTGTGAGCCCCCATTAAATAATATATGCCAAAATTGTTGACGTTGGACAAGGAAGACAACGTCATAATTTATGTTTGTTCATATCCACATAGAAGTTATATTGGCATAGATCCTTCAACATGTGGTGCTTGCTCAATATCTTTGCTAGCCAAAAATTCCACACTAAGTAGAGATACTACTTGTGCATCCAAAAATCCCATACCCAAACTCATGTTTGAGAGTCCACCATACCTACCCTTGGGTGAATAAGATCCTTCAAGTAAGTTGTGATGGTTGAACTAAGGCAATAAAAAAATTGCTTCTAAAAGTGTTGGATCAATTACTGTAAGAGAAAATTTAGCGTTGCACGAACTTGTGATGGCAAAGTAATAAAAGCGACGGACTGCATAATAAAGGTTGCTATCACAAGGGGCAATACAATGTGACGTTCTTTTGCACTAACGGATTTGGCATACAAACTAAAAGACGCATGACAACCTCCGCTTGCCTCTAGGAAGGGCCTATCTTTTACCTTTATGTATTTACTTTTATGCAAGAGTCAAAGTATTCTTCCCTGTTCCTTTGATCTTTCTCCTTTTGCAAGCATCATGTGGTGAGGAAAGATCTAAGCACACATATCCAGTTGGATATGAATGAGCATGAGTTATTATTGTTGACATCACCCTTGAGGTGAATACGTTGTGAGGCAAAACCATAAGCCCCTATCTTTCTATGTGTCCGGTTGAAACTTTTTGCCCATGGGTATGCTATGAGTATTAGCAATCATAGAAGATTAAATGATGGTTGAGTATGTGGACTTGACAAAAGGTTCTGACACGAGACCATTCCTGAAAATATGATGAATTGTAGTTGCAAAGTTGACTGAGAACATAGTTTGTTGCTTTCCAATAGGGTTTATGCTTTATACTTCTATGTTGTGATGAATTGTTACTTGTTCATCAGAAGTTATATGATGTTTTTATGAAATAAAAGTTTTATGAAAGAGTTTTATGATAAATTTTGTTACTGTTATGATAATAAGTATGATGCTACTATGTCCGTATTTTGTTTTTATCGAAACATCTCTCTCAAACCATGTGGACATGTTTTTCGATATCGGCTTTCGCTTGAGGACAAGCGAGGTCTATGCTTTGGGGAGTTGATACGGCCATTTTGCATCATGATTTCCTACTCTTATTTACAATGTTTTTATGCATAATAACGCTTTATGGAGTAATTATAATGCCTTTTCTCTCATAATTTGCAAGGATTGCACAAAGAGGGAGAATACCGACAACTGGAATTCTAGACCTAAAAAAGCATACAAGAGATACCTATTCTACATATCTTCAAATGAGGTGAAACTTCACGGAGATTTTTTATGGATATACAATAAACATTGGAGCAAATAACTACCGGAGGGGGCACCCTGGAGAGTACAAGGCACCAGGCCTCGCCAGCCCCCAAGGCAGGCCCTGGTGGGTTGTGCTTCAGATGGCCCATCTTTGGAGCCCATCTTCTGGTGTCCAAGGTGTTTTGACCTAGAAAAAAATCAAGAGAGGACATTCGAGACGGAACGCCACCGTCTTGAGGCGAAACTTGGGCAGGAGCACTTTTGCCCTCCGGCGGAGCGATTCCGTTGGGGGAACTTCCCTCCCGGAGGGGGAAATCGAAGCCAGCGTCATCACCAACAACCCTCTCATCTTTGGGAGGCCATCCTTCATCAACATCTTCAACAATACCATCTCCTATCAAACCCTAGTTCATCTCTTGTGTTCAATCTTTGTAGCGGAACCTCAGATTGGTACTTGTGGGTGACTAGTAGTGTTGATTACCTTGCGTACTTGATTACTATATGGTTTATTTGGTGGAATATTATATGTTCAGATCCATTATGCTATTCAATACCCCTCTGATCTTGAGCATGCATATTATTACGAAGTAGCGCATAAACTAGGGATTTAAGATTTTGTCACTTTAGCAACCCATCAACTAATAACTACTCCACAATGTATTCCCTTAGGCCCAAGGATGCTGAAGTGTCATGTAGTCAAAGTTCACATGACACCACTAAGGGAATCACAACATACATATCATCAAAATAACGAACACATATCAAATTCACATGATTACTTGAAACATGACTTCTCCTGTGACCTCAAGAACAAAGGTAACTACTCACAAATAATATTCATGCTCAATATCAGAGGTGTATTAAATATCACAATGGATCTTAACATATAATCTTCCACCAAATAAACCACATAGTAATCAACTATGTAATGTAATCAACACTACTAGTCACCCACATGTATCAATCTGAGGTTCCGGTACAAAGATTGAACAAAAGAGATGAACTAGGGTGTGAGAGGAGATGGTGTTGTTGAATATATTGATGAAGAATGGCCTCCCAAAGATGAGAGGGTTGTTGGTGATGATGATGGCCTCGATTTTCCCCTTCGGGAGGGAAGTTCCCCTGCAAAATCGCTTCATCGGAGGGCAAAACTGCTCCTGCCCAAGTTCCGCCTCGAGACGGTTGCGTTCCATCCTGAAAATCATCTCCTTATTTTTTCTATGTCAAAACACCTTAAATACCAGAAGATGGGTACCGAAGGTGGGCCAGGCTGAGTACAACCCACTAGGGCGCGCCTGGGGGGGCTGGCGTGCCCTGGTGTCTTATGCTCATCAGGTGCTACCCCCCTCCGGCAGCTATTTGCTCCAGTATTTGTATATATTCCAAAATAATTCTCTAGAAAGTTTCAGCTCATTTGAAGATGTGCAGAATACGTATATCTGATATGATTTTTAGGTCCAGAATTCCAGCTGCCAGCATTCTCCCAATTTGTGCAAACCTTGCATATTATGAGATAAAAGGCATTAGAATTAATCCATAAAGCATCATTATGCATAAAAACATTATAAATAACAGTGGAAATCATGATGCAAAATGGACGTATCAACTTTCCCAAGTTTAGACCTCGCATGTTGATACGTCTCCAATGTATCTATAATTTTTGCTTGTTTCATACTACTATATTATCATTCTTGGATGTTTTACAATCATTTTACCACAAATTTATATTATTTTGGGGACTAACTATTAACCCAGAGCCTAGTGCCGGTTTATGTTTTTCCTTGTTTTTGAGTTTTACAGAAAAGGAATGTCAAATGGAATAAAAATTTACGGTGATTTATTATGGACCAGAAGAGACCCACGGAGCATCGGAGTTGGGCCAGAAGACCCACGAGGCAGGGGCATGGCCACCCCGTAGGGTGCGCAGACCAGGCTTGTGACTCCCTCGTGGCCCATCCTGACATATTTGATGTGGTTCGTACCCTACAATAACTTCTTCGTTAGTTCTCCGCTATTTCTGACTTTGGAGTGAACTCTTTGTCGCACGAGAGGTACTTACATATGATTCAACTATGTCAATATTGTTGAGAGAAATTGCACTAGTGAAAGTATGGACCCTAGGCCTTGTTTCCAAGCATTTATACAATGTTTTGCTCGTTGTTTACTATTTGTTACCTTGCTTTTTTATATTTTCAGATTACAAAAAACTATATCTACCATCCATATTGCACTTGTATCACCAGCTCTTCGCCGAACTAGTGCACCTATACAATTTACCATTGTATTGGGTGTGTTGGGGACACAAGAGACTCTTTGCTATTTGATTGTAGGGTTGTTTGAGAGAGACCATCTTCATCCTACGCCTCCCACGGATTGATTAACTTAGGTCATCCACTTGAGGGAAAATTGTCATTGTCCTACAAAACTCTGCGCTTGGAGGCCCAACACGAGTCCACAAGAAGAAGGTTGTGTAGTAGACATCACACGTCCTCAAGTGAAACCCGATACCAAAAAACATGTCCACATGGTTTGAGAGAGAGGTGTTGATAAAAAAATACGGACATAGGAGCATCATGATTATTATCATAGAAGCAACAAATTTTATCATAAGACTCTTTCATATAACTTTTACTCTATAACATTATCATATAACTTCTCATGAACAAGTTAAAATTCATCACAACATAGAACTATAAAGCATAAACCTTATTGGAAACCAACAAACTATGTTCTCAGTCAACTTTGCAACTACAATTCATCATATTTTCAGGAAGGGTCTCGTGTTGCAGCCTTTGGGAAAGACCACATACTCAACCATAATTTAATATTCTATGATTGCTAACACTCATAGCATACCCATGAGCAAAAAGTTTCAACCGGACACATAGAAAGATGGGTGCTTATAGTTACGCCTCCCAGCATATTCACCTCAAGGGTGATGTCAACAATAATAACTCATGCTCACTCATATCCAATTGGGTATATGTGCCTATATCTTTCCTCACCACATGATTCTTAAAAAAAGAGGGAAAATAAAAAGGAATAGGGAGGAATACTTTGCCTCTTGCATAAAAGTAAATACATAAAAATAAAAGATAGGGCCTTCACAGAGGGAAGCAGAAGTTGTCATGCACTTTTTAGTTTGTATGCCAAATCCCTTATTGAAAAAGAATGTCACATTGTATTGCCGCCTGTGATAGCAACCTTTATTATGCAGTCCATCGCTTTTATTACTTTGGCATCACAAGTTTGTACAACACTCAAATTTCTCTTACACTAATTGATCAAACACATTTAGAGGCAATTTTTATTGCCTTAGTGCACCGATGACAACTTACTTGAAGGATCTTATTCAATCCATAGGTAGGTATGGTAGACTCCCAAACATGAGTTTCGGTTTGGGGTTTTTGGATGCACAAGTAGTATCTCTACTTAATGCAGAATTTTTGGCTAGATAAGATATTGTGCAACCACCACATGTTGAAGGATCTATGACAATATAACTTCTATGTGAATATGAACCAACATAAATCATTACGTTGCCTACCTTGTCCAACGTCAACAATTTGGGCATATAATATTGAATGGGGGCTCACAATCATAAAAGATGTCCAAGATAGTATATTTGCATGTGAATCTCCTCTTCCCTAATTAATTATTTCATGAGTTGCATCATTAACCAATGCTATGTTTATCAATCTCCAATAAATTTTACCACTTATACTTTTCCTTATGTGATATCATTACTCACCATAAGATTAGCATGTGATTCTTTTCATTTATTTTCCTTTTATTATGATTGCAACAAGAAAGCAACGAAGCTAGAGGTCAAACTAAACTTTATTATATAACTGTCACTCGATTACATACATAAATAGATCACGAAACTAGCACTCGAAAATAGATCATACTGAACTTTTATTCAACTAAATCACGAAAAATCTAAGGATAAAAATAAAAAGTAAAGGTAAAAAGTGATGGTGATACTATACCGGTGCATCTCCCCCTAGCTTGGTCAAGCCAAGGGGAGTGCACATACCCGTCTACTCAAGTCTCCTTTGGTGGTGAAGATGATGAAGTTGGTGATGATGAAGAAGTAGTAGGTTTGTCCTCCGGCCTCCAGGGCAAGGGTTCACCATCAAAAGTTGATGCACGAGTCCCCTGAGTCTTGCGACTGGCAGCTAAGCTCATACCTTTAAATCTTGCTTCATACTCAAAAACTTGATTTTGAAGATCATAAATTTAACTTTGAAGAAAGTTGATTTGCGCGTTGAAGGTGAATACGATTTCCTTCATGGACCGGTCATCCACCATGTGATCATGGGTGAATTCTGTGATCATGTAGTGATTGCCACTAAGTCCAAGCTCCACCATCCCTTGGCACTTGAAGACGTCTTGTTCAACCGCTTCAAGCCTGGACTCCATGCTTCCCATCTTCTTGGGCCCTTGAACATCTAAGATGTAGAGCACCCCCTCACGCATCTCAATGGCTTGAGGGTGCTTAATCACCTCCGGCAAGTATGGATTGGTAACCTTCTTGAAGAACTTGTCCTTGGGGGATTTGGTGGAGCCATGGAGATCTAGATCTGACAAGAAACAACATGAAACAAGAACGGAGAAAATTTCCGCAATGCGGTGGTCAAAACAATCGAGGGTATATCTAGAGAAATTTTATTCTTGGGAAACAATTATATGGAAGGAAAACAGAATTGGGAAGGTTCCCAAGGAGGGCACAACCCACCAGGATGCGCCAGGGGGCAGGCATGCCCTGGTGTATTGTACTCAGCTCGGTTGCTTTCCTGTTTATTTCCTATTTTCCTAATTTTTCATATATTCCAAAACTGGCAGAAAATATTTTTGCGGATTTTTTGGAGTCTGTTTACTTAACGTATCATGTAACTCTTCTTTTTCTCGATTCTGGAGTGTTCCGGAAGGTTTCCCTTATGTGTTCCTCCAGTGTCATGGTTTGGATAACATTGCTTTCAACATTAATAGGCATACCTGAGATATAATGTTTAATTCTTTGTCCATTGACCACCTTCGGGTTAGTACCTTCGGCACTATTAATCTTGATAGCTCCAGAGCGATAAACCTCTTTGATAACGTATGGTCCTTCCCATTTGGGAAGAAGTTTTCCTGCAAAAAATCTAAAAAGAGAGTTATACAAAAGAACATATTCACCAACTTGGAATTCTCGCTTTTGGATTCTTTTGTCATGCCATCTTTTAACTTCTTCTTTGAATAGTTTGCATTTTCACAAGCTTGGCTCCTCCATTCATCTAGTGAGCTAATATCAAATACCATCTTTTCTCCGGCAAGTTTGAAGCCAAGGTTTAGTTCTTTAATTTCCCGAAATACTTTATGTTCTAACTCTAGAGGTAAATGACAAGCTTTCCCATATACCATTTTGTATGGAGACATACCCATAGGATTTTTATAAGTTGTTTTATAGGCCCAAAGTGCATCATCTAGTTTCTCAGGCCCATTCTTTCGGGACCTATTGACAGTTTTTTGTAATATTAATTTCATTTCTCTATTGCTAAGTTGAACTTGACCACTAGATTGAGGATGATAGGGTGATGCAATTCTATAGTTAACATCATATTTATCAAGCATTTTACATAAAGCACCATGAATAAAGTGTGAACCACCATCAGTCATTAAATATATAGGGACTCCAAACCTTGGTAAGATAACTTGTTTAAGCATTTTAATGGAGGTGTTATGATCAGCACTACTAGTTGGAATAGCTTCTACCCACTTAGTAACATAATCAATAGAAACCAAAATATGAGTATACCCATTAGAGGATGTAAAAGGTCCCATATAATCAAATCCCCTAACATCAAATTGTTCAACAACAAGTGATTAATTCATAGGCATTTCCTGAAGCTTACCGATATTACCAATTCTTTGACATTCATCACTAGACAAGACGAACTTACGAGCATTCTTGAAGAGAGTAGGCCAATAAAAACTAGATTGCAATACCTTATCGGCAGTTCTATCTCCTGCATGATGTCCTCCATAAGCTTCGGAATGAAATTTCTGTAGGATTTGTTCATATTCATGCTCAGGTACACAACGTCTAATAATACCATCTAGTCCTTCTTTATAAAGATGTGGGTCATCCCAAAAGTAATGTTTTAAATGATAGAAGAATTTTTTTATGTTGTTGGTATACAAAACTAGGTGGTATATATTTAGCAACAATGTAGTTAGCATAATCAGCATACCAAGGAGTGTTTTGAGAAACATTTATCGCAACTTACTGTTCATCAGGAAAACTATCATCAATAGGTAGTGTGCCATCAAGAATATTTTCTAACCTAGACAAGTTATCAGCTACGAGATTCTCAACTCCTTTCCTATTAGTGATATGTAAACCAAATTCTCGAAGTAAGAGAACCCACCTAATGGGTGTAGGTTTAGCATCTTTCTTTTCCATAAGATATATTATAGCAGGATGATCGGTGTGAACAATAACTTTGGAATCAACGATGTAAGATCTAAATTTATCACAAGCAAACACAACTGCTAGAAATTCTTTTTCAGTGGTAGCATAATTTCTTTGGGCAATGTCTAGAGTTTCAAAGGCTTCTACATAATCATCATTAAAATTAAATGGGATATCCTTTTGTAAAAGATTAGTAAGAGGCCTAGAAATTTTGGAGAAGTCTTTAATAAACCTCCTATAGAAACCAGCATGACCAAGGAAACTCCAAATACCTTCAATATCTTTAGGACATGGAATTTTCTAAATCGCATCAACTTTACCTTGACCTACCTCAATACCTCATTCGAAGATTTTAAGCCCCAAGACAATACCTTCATTAACCATAAAGTGGCACTTCTCCCAATTCAAGACGAGATTAGTTAGTTCACATCTCTTCATCGAGTTACCAATCTTCAGAGTTGTGTTTAATTCTTTCAAATACATCCCACTTGAATTCAATAGCCTTCTTCATTAAAGAACCAGTACAAAAAGTATCGAGCATGGATCGATCATTATGAGAAAGCCAAGCATAAAATTTTTGAATAATAATTTTTCTCTAGAGATCATGATTGTGGCATGAATATGACATTTACTTAAGCGTCCCGCAAGCTAGAGCGATGCTTTAACCTTCACGAGGCCAAAATTTAAATATATATAATTCCGATCACGATGAACTAGATGCATAGGGTAAAACTTTTGGTGGAATTGCAATTTCAATCAATTCCAATTCCATGATCCAATATCATCACATAGCCTATACCATGTGAATTCTTTTCCCTTCAAAGATAAAGGGAAAACCTTCTTATTAACTTCATCTCCGGATAAACATGCAAGGTTAAATAATCCACAAATTTCATCCACATGTATTAGGTGCATATCAGGATGTTGAGTCTCGTCTCTTGCATAAGGGTTAGCTAGCAGTTGTTCTATCATACCCGAAGGAATTACATAACCAATATTTTTAGTAGGTGAAGTAGGTTGATGGGCAACTAATTGTGGTTCTGTTCGAGCTGAAGATACCCTGAACAAAACCCGCAAAGGATAGTTATCCATAGTAACAAGTGACAATAAATTTCAGCACGAAGTATGAGTTTTCTCTTACCGATTTCCACTTACCAAGAGCGCTTCACACCCCGGCAATGGCACCAGAAAAGAGTCTAGATGACCCACAATTGTAGGGGATCAATCATAGTCCTTTTGATAAGTAAGAGTGTCAAACCCAACGAGGAGCAGAAGGAAATGACAAGTGGTTTTCATCAAGGTAATTTCTGCAAGCACTGAAATTGTAGGTAACAGGTCGTTTGATAGCAAGATAATTGGTAACGAGCAAGTAACACTAATGGTAAATAAAGTGCAGCAAGGTAGCCCAATCCTTTTGTGGCAAATGACTGGCCAAAATGGTCTCTTATAATAAGCAAAGTGTTCTTGATGGTACACGGGAATTTCATCTAGTCACTTTCATCATGTTGGTTTGATTCGTGTTCGCTACTTTGATAATTTGATATGTGGCTGGACTGGCGCTTGGGTGTTATTCTTACTTGAAAAACCTCTCACTTATGATTAACCCCCTCGCAAGCATCCTCAACTACGAGAAAAGTATTAAGATAAAATCTAACCATAGCATTAAACATGTGGATCCAAATTAGCCCCTTACAAAGTAGCACATAAACTAGGGTTTAAGCTTCTGTCACTCTAGAAACCCATCATCTAATAACTAATCCACAATGTATTACCTTAGTCCCAAGGATGGTGAAGTGCCATGTAATCGACGTTCACATGACACCACTAAGGGGATCACAACATACATATCATCAAAATATCGAACACATATCAAATTCACATGATTACTTGCAACATGACTTCTCCCCTGACCTCAGGAACAAAGGTAAATACTCACAAATAATATTCATGCTCAAGATGAGAGGGGTATTAAATAGCATAATGGATATGAAGATATAATCTTCCACCAAATAAACCATATACTAATCAGCTACATAATGTAATCAACACTACTAGTCACCCACAGGTACCAATGTGAGGTTCCGGTAAAAAGATTGAACATAAGAGATAAACTAGGTTGTGAGAGGAGATGATGATGTTGAATATGTTGATGAATAATGGCCTCCTAAAGATGAGAGGGTTCTTGGTGATGACGATGGCTTTGATTTCCCCCTACGGGAGGGAAGTTCCCCCAGCGGAATCACTCTCTCGGAGGGCAAAAGTGCTCCTGCCCAAGTACCACATCGAGACGGCGATGTTTTGTCCCGAAAGTCCTCTCCTTATTTTTTCTAGGTCAAAACACCTTAAATACTAGAAGACGCGCACCGGAGGTGGGCCGGGCTGAGCACAACCAACCTAGGCATGCCCTGGTGTCTTGTGCTCACTAGGTGGCCCCCCTCCGGAAGTTATTTGCTCCAGTATTTTTTATATATTCCAAAATAATTCTCCAGAAAGTTTGAGCTCCTTTGAAGGTGTGCAGAATAGGTATCTCTGATATGCTTTTACAGGTCCAGAATTCCAACTATCGACATTCTCGCTCTTTGTGCAAAACTTGCATATTATGAGAGAAACGGCATTATAATTACTCCATAAAGTATTATTATGCATAAATTTTTTATAAATAATAGTGGGAAATCATGATGCAAAATGGATGTATCACTCCTTCATGTGGTTCTCCTCCTTGCGCCCTCGAGCTCCTATCATGGTCGAAGTACCTAAGGATGCATAGTGTTTCTACTTGAGGTAGCATACAAGTTCCATGAGCATCAAAGGGAGAGTCGCATAGGAGAGATGTCAAATCGGTTTCCATGGCGCTTGTGCAAACTCTTGTCATGGGGCCCTTTGGAGCTTGAGGCATTGGTGATGAGTCCATGGGGATTAGCATGGGATGCTCCGCATGATCCACCCTCATGACTTGGGTTCGTATGATGCTCGCTACCACCTGAGGTCAACAAAATTGAGTAAAGGGAAAGCAGGTGTAAACAATATCCATAAGCAAAAAGAAAAAAAACAAGAATGAGCAAATTTGAAGTGGAATTGCAAAATATGTGCATTCTTCATAACTAAGTGGTAGTTCTACTAATCTGGGCGGTAGTACCACCGCCAAGCGGTAGTACCGCTCCTGGAGGAGTGGTAGTGCCACTCGAGCGGAGTCCACGTGGGTAACCACTACCGCCGGCACATTCGGTACTGTCGGTGAAGAAAAATGCAAATATTTTCCAATGGAACTTCAAATCTACTCCCTAGCCGCCTTCCATATCCTTCTGATGTCTCGATTTGGCTAAAACTCAAGGAATGCATCTCATATTTCCCAAAACCTAGATTCAAAAACTAGAGGCATAAGAGAGTAGAATGGGTAAACTGGAATCCATGGCAAGAGGAGCGGGTGGAGATCGAGTCCACAAGTCTGAATCACGGAAGAAGGGCTAAAAAGGAAATCTGGCGGCGGCCTCGAGAGCCTTGGAGTCGCCTGGAGAGAGAGAGAGAGCACCATGACAGGAAGGCGGATGAATGGGTATGGGGAAGTGGAAACTTCCCCTGCCCCAACCCATAACCCCTCGTGGGCACACATAAGTAGTAGTACCGCCTCGGTACTACTGCCCGGCAGGAGGCTGGGTAGTACCGCTCCAGCAGTAGTACTATGGGTGTCGGCAGTAGTACCTCTTAAAATGATCACAAGGAAGAAATAGTACAACCGGTGGCTTACAAATTTTAAGAGATTCAAGATGAGATAAGTCTTGGGTTGGAGACTCAAAACTAGCAATAGGATGGGAACACTCCAATTTTGAAAGATCAAAATACGAGAAACAAACTTGAAGTAACACCCAAACATGGAAAACTCTTCAACAACAAATGTCTCACTAGGAGGTGGCGGTGGCCGAAGCGACCTATGTTTGAGTCAATTGGTATGGCACCATGAAGATTTTAACCTTGGTCCGATGACCAAAACTCGTCTTTGAAGCACAAGTACAAAAAACAATGGCTAATGTGAAAGACTTGATCAATTTATGCATAATAAGGGAAGGGATAATTCATTGAGAGAACAGTACTCCCCCTATGTCGTCCATGCCTACATCTAAAAAAGACACAATGATGAGTGTGGTGGGGTGTGCACAACTTCAAGTCACATTGCCTGAATCGATGATATTTAGTTCATGCCTTAACTCGCGGAATCTTGCTTCATCCAATGGCTTTGTGAAAATATCTGCAAGTTGATCATGAGTGTTGAGGTGTATAAGATTAATCTCCCCACGCTTGGCATGATCCCGTATGAAGTGATGACAAATCTCAATATTCGTAGTCTAGCAGTGTTGAACCGGGTTGTTGGAGATCATGATTGCACTTACGTTGTCACAATATAGAGGTACTTTGTCACAAGAGACACCGTAATCATTTAAAGTTCACCTCATCTAGAGTAACTATGCATGGCAACTTGCAATAGCTACATAATCGGCCTCCGTGGATGAGAGACAAACACAATTTTGTTTCTTTGAAGACCAACTTACTAGAGAGCGACCAAGGAATTCCCAGCCTCCAGAAGTTGACTTCCTCTCCACACGGTCTCCCTGTAGCGACCCGATCTCAAAGCAGTCTCTATGCTTAAGTGTCATCCCTCGATCGATATGCTGACACACAGTACTCGAGGATTTAGAACAGAGTTCAATCGGACATTTTATTACATCGAGAATCCTCAAAGAGTATTTATTACAATAATGTGGCCTAAGCCAAATAAAACAAAATAATGCGGAAGCAAATAAGTGTAATGAGTCCATCAAATACACGAGCAAGTTGGGTGTAGAACAACGACCTATCACACCTTATTCATCGCCGGATAAATCTGCAACATGATAAGTTGTAGCCGTGTAGGCCAATACATGAAATGTACTCGCAAGTTGCATCATCAAAGTGTAATGAGCCTACATTGTACATGCAATTTGGCTGCTGGAAAGCTCTAAGTTTAGTTTTGCATAAAGCTAGTTTTCCCTAACAAAAATTTATTGTTCTACCTCTACAAAAAATCATAAGCATGAGATGGTACCCCATATCCATCCATTCCAAAATTATCTCAATACCGGGTTGATTAGTTAAGAGTGATGAGATCTCCCTACATTTCCACTACTAAAAGCTCAAGTTGTCCATGGCCGGGGACACATCTAATCGACTAGATTTAAACTCTGCAGAGGTTGCGCACTTTTCCCCACAAGACTCGAGCACCTCCTTGATCGGAGGATCGAGACATAGCCTTTCGACAACATTTCCCCTAACCCACGGAATGGTCGGTACACCTACATCATCTACATCTGCTAGCCTATCCTGGATGATGTCACGCCATCTACTCAACTAAGCGAAAGCCCATATTGGCTTGCAGCTACACACGAAAGCTTCTAGACATGAAAACAAGGTTGATCCCTTTGAGCCAATGTGGACGGACCACTAATGTGCACTCCCATGGATTTCCATGAATACTCCCACTTTACTTCGCCACCATACAAACCAATTTCCACCCAGGTAGTTCATTACAGTCTTTGTCATAATTACTACTTTGTCACTCATATCTCAAGGTGGTAACACTCCCCAATCCAAGTCTACTTGGCGAAGCATTATAATTTAACACGATGGTGACAAAGTTGGTACGTTTCGGACCTACCTCAAATAAACTACTGGGTGCAAGTAAAGCCAACAAGTATAAAATCCTACCATGCAATCGTACATCAAAGGACTATGTGCAAATAAATCATAGGTAAAACATATATGATCAAAATGTAACTTGCCTTCGTGCTAAGAGTGAAGTTCAAGGGAGTGGTAGTATTCTACTTCGCACTCCGGACAATCTATCGCAAAAGTAAAGTACAAACGCATAAACAAACATTCATACAATCCGAAGTAACATGCAAAAAAGTATTCACAAAAGCTAAATCAAATCCAGCTCATGTAATAAGCATGAACATTTTCAAGTATAAAATCACGAGTGAAAACATGGTTAAAATTCATGACGTGCACTAATGTTCCTACAAGACATACTAGCAATATTATGGTGAATAGAAAATAATTGTGTAGAAAACAATGTGGCGAAGGTACATGGCATAGAATTTAGTTTGTGTGACGTAGTGCGAAAAGAATCACTTCAAATGGGTATACCGTTTAGAAGATATGGCCGAATAGAGTTTGAATCCAAATCTGAATTAAATTCAATTTTTAACTTGCAAAAGTTTGCAATGATAGGTTTTATGGATAGAACTATTAGATACAAAAATTTGGCCGCTGATTTCATCTCGTTTCGATCTATGGTTAAAAAGTTAAGGCAGTTTGAATATTTGAATCAAATGTGGAAAAAAACTGCTACATGAACGTTTTCTGAAAACACTAAAGTGTGAACATTTGCCGCTAGATCACGATGTAGACAACTTTGGTTTGTTGACTGTGTTCGCCATGGCGGCTACACAGTGAACGTTCATGAATTAACCAACTAAAGAAAACTGGTGGTTATTTAAACACAACCCGCGGTTAACCGCGTACCGGTTCAGTATAAATAAAGAACCAATCTACATCTAATCACTAGTGCTCCGGTGAACTCCAGTGACGCAGGTCGTCGGGGCGGCGTCACCGGAGCATCCTAGGGGCAAAACAACATGTTAGGGAGATGCGAGAGGCTGTGGGGGTCTAATTTCACGAAGAAAAAGAGGCCGACAGGGTTCATTGATGAGGTGGCACTCCGGCAAAGAGGTCGGCTCTCGCGAGATGCAAACGGACGAGGCGGTGGTCGTGAGCCAATGGCAGAGCTTAGTTGGGGCCAACAGGGGCCATGGCCCCCATAGCCTCACTACAAATCCTAAAGAAAATTTTTGAGGGGCTGTTTAGATTGGGATTTTTTTAGCTTTTGCCCCCCCAAACAACCATATTTGCTACCTCACCCCCCCCCGAACATCCTGCCTAGCTCCACCACTGCCGTGAGCAGCGAGAGGTGGAGCGGGTCTACTGAATTGAACGAGGGGATCGAGGGCTTTATATAGGTGTGTTATGGTGGCGGGGTGCTGCAGGAATAAGCCTTATCCCGGGGGCTACATCCGGTGGTTGCGGGAGGTTGAAGACGATTGGAGCTGCAGGTCCCACTTGCAAACACGTGAGGGAGAGAGAGGGACTAGCAAGAGAGAGATGAGGTGAACATGGGCCACGGGTCCCACCCCCAGGCATAAGAGAGAGGGAGAGTTAGCGAGAGAGGGAGAGATGTGATCGGGGTGGGGAGGCCAGCGAGCGAGGGAGGGAGGGGACGAGCGGCCTCGTTGGTTGATCGGCCTGGCTAGGCTTCAGTCGGCCTGGGCCAACGTGTGCGTGTTTTTTTAGCGAAAACATTTTTTAAAACTCCACCACTAGAGAAGATAAAATAAGATAAATAATTTTATAAATGATAATATAATATATATATATACCATAGCTAACTTTTAGTTTTGCTCAAGTAACTTAGAAAAATATTTTCTTAATGCAATAATCAAACTTTGGGAAAGAAAATAATTTTCAATGCATCTTTAAAAATACCAAATTTTATTCCAGTATTTTCCCACTCATTTGTATTCTGAGGAAGTCATTTTATCCTCTCTATAATATTTTATGTGAGTGGAAAAACTTTGAACATCATAAACTCCAAATGCGATAAATCATGAGATGCAATGATGATCCTATTAACATCCTAAATTAATAAATTGGGATGTTACAAACCTACCCCCTTAAGATGAATCTCGTCCTCGAGATTCGGGTTGGCCAGCAAAAATGTGAGGATGGTCATGCTTGAGGTCTTCCTCTCGTTCCCAAGTAGCTTCCTCCTCGGTGTGGTGACTCCATTGAACCTTGAAGAACTTGATGACCTTGGTACAAGTGATCCTCTCGGCAGTCTCAAGAATCTTGACAGGCTTCTCCTCATAAGTCAGATTGCTCTCCAACTGAATTGCTTCTAGTGGCATTGTATCTCTCAAGGGAATATCTGCCATCTCTGCATGACGCTTCTTCAGCTGGGAAACATGAAACACATCATGAACTCCCCACAAACCCTCTGGTATTTCCAACTTGTATGCAACTTCTCCTTTGCGTTCCAAAACTCTGCATGGCCCCACAAATCATGGTGCTAACTTTCCTTTGACTACAAACCTCTTAATACCTCGAAGTGGAGACACTCGAAGATGTGCTCTATCTCCCACTTCATAAGTCACTTCCTTGCATTTAGCATCGACATAACTCTTCTGTCTAGACTGAGATATTTTGAGTCTATCACGGATCAACTTGACCTTCTCCTCGGAATCTCTGATCAAATCTGACCCAAACAATTTATGATCTCCAACCCCATCCCACATCAACGGTGTCCCGCATTTCCTCCCATACAATGCCTCAAAAGGGGCCATCTGCAAACTGGCTTGATAGTTGTTGTTGTACGAGAACTCTACATAAGGTAAATTATCATCCCAACTAGACCCGTAGTCTTGCGCACAAGCTCTCAACATGTCCTCTAGAATCTGATTTACTCTCTCTCTGTGTCCACCTGTCTATGGATGGAAAGTTGTACTGAATTCCAGCCTGGACCTAAAGTTTCATGTAACTGACGCCAAAACTTTGAGGTAAATTGTGTTGCTCTATTTGATACAGTGGTCCTTGGAACTCCGTGCAGACACACGATCCTAGTCATATAGATCTTCGCCAGCTTAGCACTTGTATAGGTAGTCTTCACGAGGATGAAGTGAGCAACCATGGTCAAGCGATTAACTATTACCCAAATGGAATCATAACCTGAACGGATCTTGGGTAATCTCGTGATGAAATCCATGCCAAGTTTATCCCATATCCAATCAGGTATCGGCAATGGCTGAAGTAAACCTGCTGGTTTCAGATGCTCTACCTTTACCCTCTAACATACATCACAACTGCTACATACTTAGCAATTTCCCTCTTCATACCGGTCCACCAAAAACTTTCCATCAAGTCTAAATACATCTTGGTGTTTCCCGGGTGTATCGAGTAAGGAGAATCATGAGCCTCCTGAAGAATCAACGTCCTGATCTCTGAATGATTGGGCACACAAATACGCTGCTCAAACCATATGGTTCCATGATCATACTCACGGAATCCTTCTGCCTTCCCTTTGCTGATCCTCTCCTTTATCTCAGCAATACCTTGGTCTAACTTCTGGGCTTCTCTGATTCTTCCCAACAAGGTGGACTGAACTTCGAGTGCGGCAACATAACTTCTTGGAACTATTTCCAACTAAAGATCTCTAAGTTCATCACACAACTCCTGAGGTAATCCTCCTGTGACAAGAGTCTTAATAGAACTCTTACGGCTCAACGCATCTGCCACGACGTTGGCTTTTCCTAGATGATAATGCAAACTCATGTCATGATCCTTGTTGAGCTCCAACCATCTCTTTTCCTGAGGTTCAACTCTTTTTGCGTGAATATATACTTAAAACTCTTGTGATCTGTGTAAACATCACATTGATTGCCGATAAGAAAATGTCTGCAGGTCTTGAGTGCATGCACCACTGCTGCTAACACCAAAGCATGTGTGGCATAGTTCAACTCATGAGGTCGAAGCTGACATGAAACATAAGCTACAGCCTTTCCTTCTTGCATAAGCACGCCTCCAAGTCCTTGGCGTGAAGCGTCGCAATACACCTGAAAATCCTTGTGTATGTTCGGCAAAATCAATATTGGGGTTTTAACAAAACATTTCTTTAGCTCCTGAAAACTAGCTTCACATTCCTTGGTCCAATTATAACTGGTGTCCTTCTTCAACAACTCCGTCATCGGCTTTGCAATCTTGGATAAATTCTCAATGAACCTCCGATAATATCCTGCAAGTCCAAGGAAACTGCGGATCTCGCTGACTGAGGTCGGAGCCTTCCATTCTGTGACTGCTTCTACCTTGGAAGGATCCACGACAATTCCTTCCCCTGACACAACATGTCCAACAAATCCAACTTCCTTCAACCAAAACTAACACTTGCTGAATTTGGCATAAAGTTGGTGTTCTCCGAGCTTCTCCTAAACTAAGCGCAAATGTTCTACGTGCTCCTCCTCATTCTTGGAGAAAACCAATATATCATCAATGAATACCACAACAAACTTATCCAAGTACTCCATGAATATCTTGTTCATCACGCTCATAAAATAGGTAGGGGCATTAGTCAAACCAAAAGACATGATTGTATACTCATAAAGCCCATACCTCGTGGTAAAAGTTGTGTTAGGTATATCCTTCTCACGGATCTTCTACTTATGATAGCCCGATCGAAGGTCAATCTTGGAGAAAACACTAGCTCCTTCTATCTGGTCAAACAAATCATTGATCATTGTCAACGTATACTTCTTCTTGATGGTCACCTCGTTCAAGGAACGATAATCCACACGCATCCTCAAGGTTTCATCCTTCTTCTCCACTAAGAGTACTAGGCCTCCCCAAGGTGATGAACTCGCGCGAATATAACCCTCCTCCACTAACTCCTCAATTTGCTTCTTGACTTCCACCAGATCATTAGCAGGAATCCTATATGGCCTCTAGGCGATAGGTCCGGTGCCTGGCAGTAACTCAATGAGAAACTCAATCTCCCGATCTAGTGGCATACCGGGTAACTCCTCTAGGAATACATCGGGATAATCCTTTACCACTATTGAGGGTGTCCTGGATTAGGGGGTCCTTGGATAGCCAGCCTATTGTTTATAGGACGGACTATATGGGCCGCAAAGCGAGCATTAGACGATCAAAGACCACCTACACCAGATGGAAGCTTCGAGGAGCCATGACATGCTCTCCAAGTTATTAGTTGTAGTTAGGAATGTTTATCTCTTCGGCATGTAACCAACCATGTGTTAACCCAGGGCACCCTCGACATCTATATAAGTCGGAGGATTTAGGGGTATAGGGAGGAAAAGTCATCTAGGGTTAGCAATTAGATCTCGAGGTAGATCAACTCTATAACCCCCCATATCATCAATACCACCAAGAAGGATGTAGGGTATTACCTCCATAGGAGGGCCCGAACCTGGGTAAATCTGTGTCCCCTTCATCGACTGTTACAATTGATTCTAGTCTCACAGTTCGGGACCCCCTACCCGAGATCCGCCGGTTTTGACACTGACTTTGGTGCTTTCACTGAGAGTTCCTCTACAAGCGCCAAAGGAATCAATGGCTCACGTCGTCACAAGCAGCAAGATCTGCATCCAGGGGAATCTCGCCCCCGATCAGAGTCTCACCGGCAATGACATATTGTCGCATACCAGCCCGATCAGCTTTCATGGCCAGACCGAAAGATTTTCCCCCAATCAGAGTATCAAGTTTGGAACCTTATAGTTCATGGATGATTCATGGGGAACACTTATTATAATGGAACCTTTGACCTTCGAAGAAAAACCTGTAAGTACGAACGCCTTGACACCGAAGACATCAGGTCTCATGGTTGGACGGAACACGGATCCGCTTCAGCATAGCTCTGGAACCGTCACGCCGCTCGATGAATCCACTCGTCTCAGCGACACGCATCCTACCATCGCCTCGTTCTTAAACGAATTTTTCGATTGGATCAAAGCTATACGTATATTGGATGACCAGGTTCCGATCTATGATCGGCTGGGGATCCGAACCAATGACAGGGAGATTCATGTCCCTCCGGTCACCCATCTTGTCGCTACCATCGAGTGTCCGGCTACGGATTCTGCCCGACAGCCGGAATTGAAAATTGTCTATACCCTAGTCCCCGATCATTGAGACTATCACTGAGCCAGAGGGAGGGAGTCACTCTAAAGTTGGACCGTCACCGGTCCGGGATCCTTCGCACGATTCAAAATATGTAGTTCCGAACACTCAATCTGGCATGGAATCGATTTTTTCCCACCCACCGCCCAAGACGATCATCCAAGTACCGCACCAAAGCCCGTGTGTTCGGACTTTCGGGATATCAAGCAACTACAAGGAGAATTAGTCCATCACTTTTGGGCCAGACTCCTACTCGCTAGGAGCAGAGTAAAAGGTCTTAGTGAGCAAGATATTATGGCTATTTTCATTCGCAATTGCCATGATGAAGGGATCTATAATGCCCTGTCCTGCCGACACATAAGTGACTTTTCGAAGTTATCCGATTTGGTACAAAAGTATTTTGCCATGAAGAGCGTCTAGCAATCCAAACAGTTGTTCTCGAAACCAATTTTCCCCGAACACCCTAGAGGAGCTCGGAAAAATAGGATACCTCCAAAGTGGCCAACCAGGTACGAACCGATCGAAGGAAGAAACAATCCCCTTTCAGGGACCGACACTATCCTCGATGGACTATTGGACAAGCCTTGCCCTATACATTCTATGTTGTTAAACACCATCCCGACCCACAGCCTTAGAGCTTGTTGGGTCGTCAGGCAAGTCGGAAAAAGTGGCGAGGCCATCCTTGAAACACCTCTGTTGAGTTGGCGCTTCCCTTCGCCGCCCGGATACAATACCGAAGTTCTGGCGGTCCACAAGACATTCCCCTCAAGGAACAGGCGTAAAAGAGCTCTAAGGGAGCTCGAACAGGTCTACCATGTGGCAGCCACTAACCCATGGGCATACATACCGATTACTTTCAGGGACACTGACCAGCCGGCCATTCTTCCTAGTCACTCACCGGCCGCACTAGTCCTGAACCCCATCATTGATGGATACAGGCTGCATAAAGTGCTAATGGACGGCGGTAGTGGTCTAAACCTTATATAAGAAGCCACCCTGGAAAAAATGCAGTTCGACCTTATATCCACATCGTCCCCTTCCCTAGTGGCTATCACGCCCTATTGGGATGTGATGCCTTTACAAAGTCCCAGGCTATACCCCATTACGGGTACATGAAACTCAAAATGCCAGGACCAAACGGAGTGATCACGATCGCCCGTGATACGTCATAGCCCTTCGGGCCGAAAATAAAATGGCAGTGCTCGCCCTCGAGGCATTAGCGGAGACTTTCGCTGCCAAAGAATTGACTGCATTATGGTCGACAGTTAATAAGGATGACATGATCCTTAGCAAAAGGCCCAAGTCCCCGTACTCCAAACCCGCAGAGGAAATCGTTAAATTTTAGGTACATCCAAGGGACCCCAGTAAGACAGCGTCCATCGGATCCCAGCTTGATCCTCTCCTGGATGAAGCACTGCGGAATTTCCTTCGTGAAAATTGGGACATATTTGCCTGGCATACTTCTGATATGCTCGGAATCCCACGACGACTCGCCGAACACAGTCTAAACATTATTCCAGGCTTTAAGCCCGTGAAACAGACTCTGCGTCATTTCTCTGAGCCCAAATGGCAAGCCATGGGTGAAGAATTAGCTAAACTGCTTGAGGCCGGATTTATTCAGGATTTTAAACACCCCGAGTGGCTGGCAAACCTGGTGATGGTACCTAAGAAAGACAAGTCCTGGCGGCTATGTGTCGACTTCAAAGACCTTAACAAAGCCTGCCCCAAGGACCCTTTCCCCTTACCATGCATAGACCAAATCATTGATGCCATAGGAGGACAGGATTCATTTTGTTTCCTCGACGCTTACTCCGGATACCATCAAATCAAAAAGAAGGAATCTGATCAAGCGGCTACCGCATTCATCGCCCCCTATGGGCCATTCTACTTCAACACGACACCTTTCGGGCTAAAAAATGCTGGGGCCACATACCAGTGCATGATCCAGACCTGTCTCGTGACACAAGTCGGTAAGACTATCGAGGCATACGTGGATGATGTGGTAATCAAAACCAAACACGTCAGACAGTTGATCGACGACCTAAGGCAAACATTTGCCAGTCTACGCGAATATGATATACGACTCAATCCGAAAAATGTGTATTTGGAGTACCCTCTGGTAAGCTGCTTGGATTCAACATCTCCCATAGAGGAATAAAGGCAAATCCAGCTACAATCCGTGCTCTATCGGAACTTGCAATACCCACAAATCTGAAGCACGTCCAGAGGCTAGCTGGGTGCGTAGCGGCGTTAAGCAGCTTTATCTCCCGCCTCGGAGAGAAGGCTTTTCCTCTCTATAAACTGTTGAAGCGGACCAACAAGTTCAAATGGACCGACAAGGCAGCGGTTGCGTTAGAAGAAATCAAAACACTACTGGCAACCAATCCCATACTCACGGCACCAGGTGCCGGTGAGCTCATGTTATTATACATATCGGACACCAACAAAGTTGTCAGCGTGGTGCTCGTCATTGAACAAGATGAGGAGGGACACAAATTCTGGACCCAAAAACCGGTATATTATGTGTCAGAAGTGCTAACGCAGTGCAAGTCTAGATACCCGCATTACCAAAAGATAGCCTATACAGTATTTATGGCATCAAGGAAACTCAGACACTACTTCCAGGAGTATGCGGTAACAGTGGCATCCGAGGTCCCCTGAATGATATAATCAACAACAGAGACGCCACCGGCCGTATAGCCAAGTGGGCCATTGAGCTCCTTCCCTTTGAAATAAACTACAAGCCACGCCATACCATTAAATCTTAGGTATTGGCAGACTTCCTGGCTGAATGGACAGAGGCCGAGATCCCCAAGGAATACATTGCATACTCCCATTGGACATGGTACTTTGATGGATCCAAGACCCTAGCCGGACTGGGGGCTGGAGTTATCCAAACACCCCCCACAGGTGACAGCATGCGATACGTGTTGCAAATCATGTATGCCGACTCCAACAATGCAGCTGAATACAAAGCTCTCCTTCATGGTCGTTAGATGGCAGTATCGATGGGCATACGACGGCTAGAAGTACGGGGAGACTCAAACTTGGCCATATCCCAAATTAATGGCGAATTCGACGCCAAAAACCCAAAGATGGCGGCATATAGAAATACCGTCCTCAAGATATCAGCTTGGTTCTAGGGGTTGGAATTCCACCACGTCGCGCGCGACAACAACCAAGCCGCCGACATACTGGCCCGTATGGGAGCCAAGCGCGATCCTGTCCCAAGAAACACCTTCCTGGACCAGCTCTTTAAGCCCTCCGTAGTGTGGCAGGATGATGACAATGGCACCGGTCCGAATACGGTGGATGAGGTTGTTCCCCCCATAAACGAACCAGACGATGACATTATCAACGGCTCTGTAATGAATGAAACGCCCTCGGCTCATGAGGTAATGGCAGTAATAGCGCCAAGGAAAGAGCCCTTCCTCACTTACCTTCTTCACAAGGAACTCCCCGACGATCAAGCTGAAGTCTTCCACAGCTCGAACCTATTCCGAGCCCCCTTGAATCGATTCACGAGTTCGTCGAGCCCTTCAGGTGGTTGTTCGGTAGGCCATAGCGCCTTCACCATTCCTTTCATTGCTTTCCGCACACGCCCATGGAGAGCGGTCAACTCTTTCAGCGGGTCCCCCTGGTATGATCCGATCTCCTCTTTAGGATGCCCGGACAAGACGCGTGTACATGAGGCAACTGCGTGCTTATTATTATTTCCTACGTCAGAAATATTTGCTGATAATAGAATCACACTTACCGAACACGCCCCTCTGAAGGTTTTGGTTTTCCTCTTGAGCTTGTGCCAATTGAATCATCAAATTCTTAATTTCTTCGGCCTGCTTTTGCACAACAAGGCAGCCAGCCTGGTGCTGGGACTCGGCGTACGGTTGAGAGCCTCAGGCTTCCTCCAACTTCCTTTCCATGTGCCCTATTTATTCGGCTACTACATGGAATCCGCGCGTCGGGTATGATAATACATTAATATTGGCAGTAAATGTACACTCACCATGGGCCTCCCGGGTGAAGCTCTTCACTTGCGCCAGTTCGGCCTTCACAGATTGCACCTCTGTGCGGTTGTCCTCTAGCTCCTTGGCCAATTGCACAACATGTTGCTTTGAAGCATGCGTCAGCAGTCAAACATTGTGGAGATCCTTAATTCGTTTGTTCCAAATCAAATTACGGCTTGGGGGCTACTGGGTCTACATGAGTATTCAGACTCCGTAAAAGCCGATCACTTACCTGCATCCTTGCTGATATCAATTTCATAGCCTTGCCAAACCCGGCTCGGGCAGCTCCATTGTGCGCATCCACTGAATGCAGGGCACCGAACTCTTGTTCGAAAATATTGGATGTCGCATGGCCTCCCACCGTTACTGGTGATTCATGGCACTCCCGACCTCCGATTTGGTAACGGATACACCATCACCAGAATCAGCAGGTGTTGGATTGTCCATGGGGCTTCTGCAGTAGGAGTTGTAGCTCAGGAGTTTTGGGTATCTCTGGACACCCTTGTGACCTCTTCGGCAGGAGAGGGCTGGGCATTCAAAACTATTGTAAGACTCTATTTACTGACAATGAGTGAATAGTCGAACGATGTACCTCCAGGATGAGCGGGCAGGTGGATTCGTCCCCATGGTCGCCTCTTTTGTGGGATCCCTGTTGGCCTCCGACTCGGCCATGGCTTTGGCTCCCGGTGTATGTCACGCGGATCGACGACATTTGGGAGTCGGAATCGGCGCGTCCGGGGCGCTGTTGGTAGCTGGCCTCTTGCGGGAAGAGCTTTTCTTCTTGCTCGTTGCAGGGATGGAGAATGACCCGGGGTAATCAACTATGATAGGCATTGGGGATTGAACGATGCTATCTTGGAGATAGACTCTATCTTCAAAGTCAAGTAGAAGATCCGGGTCCTTGCTGAAACCCGGATCATTGTCACGTGAATGGTTCTCGGGCGGAGGAACCAAATAGTTGACTGTCTCGATGAAACTCCTCCATTCCTATTCACACAAGGCTTCGGATAAATAAAGTGCGGAATGGAAAGCCCGAACTATTTTCATGTTTGAGAGAGAAAGGCTTACCCATTCGATAGGATTGTGAGTCGAATATCCATTCTTGGTTGCCCGCTGAACAAAGTCTTCTTTCTCTCCTTTGTACAGGTCGGCAAGTGCGGTGGCCAACGCCGTTGGATTGGCAGGCCCTTGCTTTCGGGAGAGCGTGGTGTCGCTTGTCCCATTGCATTGCCACAAGGGGTGTACCCTCTATTGAAAGGGATGCACACACCGGGAGATGGCGGCAGCCATGACGTCGATCATGGTCAGTTGGTGGTGGACGAGCATCCGCACCTGCGTGGCTAGGCGCCGCACTTCAACGCTTTCCTCCTAGGACGAGCTCCTCGGCCGCTAGTTGTATCTCTTCTTTAGGAGGGCGCCAGAGTATTCGAGAAGACCTGTCCGAGTTGGCTCGAACTAGGGGAGATCTTCAATATAAAATCATTCCAGAGTCTATTCTTCGGGTTCCTTCGGTGTGCCTGCCAGATACCCCATCCCCTCTACGCGGCACACTTTGGCTCCGCCGACCTCCAAAATTTTCTTGTCCCGAGTTCGGGGGACGAGACAGAAGTATTTTCTCCATAAATCATAGTGCGCTTCGCACCCCAATAACATCTCGCGGAGAGCGACGAAGCCTGAGATGTGTAAAATACACCATGGAGTAAGGTGGTGGAGTTGGATCCCATAGAAATCCAGCAACCCCCTCAAGAACGGATGGATTGGAAACCCAAGACCCTGAAGGAGAAAGGGGACAAAACACACATGCTCCCCCTTGTTAGTTTGGGGAAACGCTCATCAAAAACTTCGTCGCCGTAAGAAAGCATACCTGCACGGGTTGCCGCCAGATCTGAAGAATGGAGATACCCCTGGGTCTCCAGATTGCAGAGCCACTAGAGTATAACAAAATAGCTGGTCTAGCCCCTCGGCGTGAGCCATAGGGACGTGCGGAGGAGCTGGGGGCGTTAGCCATGTTCTACATGGAGCTTCCTCTAGGAGTTTCTTTCAATGGGGAAGAAGAGGATGTGGTCTGAGCCACGGTTTGTTTGATTAAATGAATGGTGCCTCCGTTACGAAGCGGTAAGATTGTAAAAATCACTAACCACTCGCCTCCCCACGATGCGCGAAAATCGAGGAACAGGCGTAGTTATTATAATGAACCTATGCCCGAGACGCTTGGGATCTTACGAAAGACTGGTCGATTGCCGAACAAAGAGGGATGAGGAACTCGCATCACAATCCGAAGATGATGACATGAGGAGATCGACGAGATATATATCGGCATTAAAGGCTAGTCCAGGGGCTACTGAGGGAGTCCTAGTTTAGGGGGTCCTTGGATAGCCGGCCTATTGTTTGTGGGCCAGACTGTATGGGCTGCAAAGCGAGCATCAGACGATCAAAGACCATCTACACCAGATGGATGCTTCGAGGAGCCATGACATACTCTCCAAGTTATTAGCTATAGTTGGGCATGTTTATCTCTTCGGCATGTAACCGACCATGTGTAAACCCAGGGCACCCTCGGCATCTATACAAGCCGAAGGGTCTAGGGGTATAGGGAGGACAACTGATTTAGGGTTAGCTATTCGATATCGAGGTTGATCAACTTTGTAACCCCCCATATCATTAATACCACCAAGCAGGACGTAGGGTATTACCTCCATTGGAGGGCCCGAACCTGGGTAAATCTGTGTCCCCTTCGTCGCCTGTGACCATTGATTCTAGTCTCATAGTTTGGGACCCCCTACCCAAGATCCGCCTGTTTTGACACCGATAATTGGCACCTCTTCCTGGACAACCCCCGTAAGATACTTCACATGAGTCCTCTTAGACTTAAGCCTGGATACATACTTGATCCTTTTCTTCTCTGGGGTGATGAGAATAATCGATCAACTGGAACAATCAATGCTTCCCTAATACTTGGACATCCAATCCATACCTAGGATCACATCCAACCCATGTGACACAAGTCCAATCATACCCGTGGGAAAAACGTGGCCCCCTATGTTTAAAGGTAACGTGAAACATCTCTGACTAGTCATAGACTCTGCTCCTGGGGACCTCACTAGAATAGGTGACTTAAGAGCTACGGTAGCCAACTTACGTTTATCCACAAATCCCCTCGATATGAATGAATGTGATGCACTAGTGTCAAATAGAATGAGTGCGGGAAATGAATTAACCAAGAACTTACCAATCACTGCATCCGGTTGCTCATAGACTTTTTCCACATTGACATGGTTCACATGCCCCTTAGTGAAAGGATTCGGCTTCTTGCCTCCAGAACTTCCATTTCCATTCCCATTCTGTAGATCGGGACACCCATTGGAGTAGTGTCCTGTCTTCTTGCACTTGAAACGGGTGATGTGACTCAGATCCTTCCTCACTAGTGTAGCAAGGTTGGGATGATGGTGGTTGTCATTTCCTCCATTCCCATTGCCATTCTTATGGCCGTTGTGGGTGTGTCCATTGCCTCCATGATGAGGATGACCACCATGGTTATGATGGTTGTGCCCTCCAAACTTACTAGGTCCTGAACTAGAATATCCTGAGAATGGTGTGAAGCGAGGCTTCTACTGAGCTCCAAATTGAAACTTCCCTTGACCGTATTTCCTCTTGCGGTTTTCCATAGGTTGATACTTGTCCTCTAGATTGGTAGCCTTGTCAACCGACTCTTGATAGTTATCAAAAGTTTCTACCATCAACTGAACTCCCAACTCATCATTCAGTCCCTCCGGAAACTTCTCTTGTTTAGCTGCATCGGCAGCCATGTCACCTAGAGCATAACGCGACAACCTGCTAAAGTCATCAACATACTCTAACACCGTGCGACTTCCCTCGCACAAGTTACGGAACTCCCTCTTCTTAAGAGCCATAGCTCCAGCTAAAACATGAGTTGTGTGGAACGCCTGTTGGAACTGAGCCCAAGTCACATTCTCCATGGGCTACGTGGCAGTGTAGTTCTCCCACCACGAAGTTGTTGGGCCATCTAGTTGGTGAGAGGCAAACCTCACCTTCTCCTGCTCAGTGCATCCTACTATGGCCAGCTTCCTACCCATGTTGCGAAGCCAGTCATCTACGACGATCGGCTTAGGGCTGCTTGTGAATATTGGAGGATTCACCCTCAGAAAGTGGGTAAGGCTATCAATTTGTGGTGGAGGTGGAGGTGGAGGCGGAGGTGGAGGCGGATTGTTGTTGTTTTGGTTCATATTCTGCATCAACATTTTTATCATCTGGTTCTGGGTCTGAAGTAACTTTTCCAAGGCAGGTGGTATATCATCCCTCGAGCCACTCCCGGAAGGGTCGCGCCTTGGTGGCATCTGCCTGGTTTGAATAGATGAAACATAGAGAATTAGGCCTAAGGGAGAAACACTGCCCATATGCAAATGATAGCAATTAAAAATCCAAATCACTCCAATTAAATTCAATCAAGGGGTTCACACAAAAAACAAATCTAAGGTGAGCCAAGTCATAAGGTTTGACAAGGTCTCACAAATGAATCAAATCAAATACTAATTGGATACTGAATCCTAATCTCTCATGGTGGTCTAAATCTTCTCCTCATCAGAAGTCAGATCTACCATGTTCATGTCGGCTCAAGCAACATCACTCTATATCTCCTCATCGTTGTCCTCATATTCCTTGTCCTGACTAATGTAGTCCATGTAAGAGTGGTCCTCCTGGAGATTTTCCCCGTTGTCGAGCTTTTCCTCAGGTTCCTCGAGCTGAAGCTTCAAGTCGTCGAACTTATCCTGCAGTGCATCAAGTTCCTCCTCATGTTCTGCGCGAGCATTCTGGAGCTCTTCTTCCAGCTTGGCCTTGCGGGTCATCAGGTTGTGAGTGGTGATGAGTCTGAGTCCCATCTCTTCCTTCATCCTACTTATGAGCTCCTCTAGGTCCTCAGTGTGTGAGGTGATGGTGTCGTCCTCCCTGGTGCACACCACATCTCCATCCGAGTCACAGCGCAAGAACATGACATAGTTAGTCCTCCTGAGATCCTTGCGATAGTCCTGGCAGATCCACCCAATTGCAAAGAGGGCGGCAATCCCTTTGCCAATTCCCCATGATCCTACTTCTATGTAAGAGTCGACCGGCTCGGTGGCGTCTCCAAAACTTTGCGCTGGAATGTGGACGTCAATCCTCCAGCGCATCTCCTCGAGTAGACTGGTTATGAAGGTACTGGTGAAGCTGGGTAGTGCAATGCACAGATGTCCTATGACAATCACCAGCTATCTTCCAGAGGGGATGGTCGCCTCGGGCTGAGCAAACTCAATGATGGGGGTCAACATCAACAGTTTGAAAGAGAGGAGAATTAGTAATGAAGCAGGGAAAATCATAAGACCAAAACAGGGGTATAAAAGAGTTGTATAATAGGGTTTTTTCTATATCTTTACATTTTCTTGGGTCACGTCCTACAGTCAACGTGTGCTATGATACCATATTGTAGCGACCCGATCTCAAAGGATCGGATTCTCTATGCTTAAGTGTCATCCCTGGATCGGTATGCTGACACACACAATACTCGAGGATTTACAACAGATTTCAATCACACATTTTATTACATCGAGAATCCTCAAAGAGTACTTATTACAATAATTTGGCCTATGGACAAATAAAACCAAATAATGTCAAAGCAAATAAGGGTAACGAGTCCATCAACTTCACGAGCAAGCTGAGTGCAGAACAATGACCTATCGCACCTTATTCATCGTCGGATAAATCTGCAACATGATAAGTTGCAACCTTGTAGGTTAGTACATGGAATGTACTGGCAAGTCACATCATAAAAGTGAATGAGCCTACATTATACATGCAATTTGGCTAGTATAAATCTCTAAATTATTTTTGCATAAAGATGGTTTTTCCCTAACAAAAATTTATTGTTCTACCTCTACAAAGAAATCATAAGTATGAGATGGTTCCCATCTCCATCCATTCCAAAATTATGTCCATACCCAGTTGATTGTTAAGAGTGATGAGATCACCCTACATTTCCACTACTAAAATCACAAGTTGTACATGACGGGGGACATGGCTAATCGATTACATTTAAACTCTGCAGCAGTTGCATAGTTTTCCCCACAAGACTCAACCACCTCCTTGATCGGACGATCGAGACATAGCCTTTCAACAGCCTATCCTGGAAGAGGTTACACCATCTACTCAACTAAGCCAGAGCCCATATTGGCTTACGGCTGCACACCGAAGCTTCTAGACATGAAAACATGGTTGATCCCTTTGAGCCTGGGTGGACGGACCACTAGTGTGCACTCCCATGGATTTCCATGAATGCTCCCACTTTACTTCACCACCATACAAACCAATTTCCACCCAGGTAGTTCATTAGAGTCTTTTTCATAATTACTACTTTGTCACTCATATCTCAAGGTGGTAACACTCCCCAATCCACGTCTACTTGGCGAAGCATTATAATTTAACACAATGGCGACAAAGTTGGTATGGTTCGAACCTACCTCAAATGAACTACTAGGTGCAAGTAAAGCTAACAAGTATAGAATCCTACCATGCAATCCTACATCAAAGGATGACGTACAAAATAAATAATAGGTAAAACATATATGATCAAAATGTAACTTGCCTTCATGCTGAGAGTGAAGTTCAAGGGAGTGGTACTATTTTGCTTCACACTCTAGACAATCTATCGCAAAAGTAAAGTACAAACACATAAACAAAAAGTCATACAATCCAAAGTAACATGCAACAAAAGTATTCACAAAATCCAAATAAAATCCAGCTCATGTAATAAGCATGGAAATTTTCAAGTATAAAATCAAGTGTGAAAAACATGATTAAAAATTCGTGACGTGCATTAATGTTCCTACAAGGCATACTAGCAATATTATGGTGAACATAAAATAATTTTGTAGAAAACAACGTGGCCAAGGTCCATGGCATAGAATTTAGTTTGTGTGACACAGTGCAAAAAGAATCACTTTGAACGGGTGTACCGTTTGGAAGATATGGCCTAATAGAGTTTGAATCCAAATCTGAATTAAATTCAAATTTGAACTTGCAAAAGTTTGCAATGATAGGTTTTCTGTATAGAGATTTTCAAGACGGAAGTTTGGCCGCTGATTTCTTCTCGTTTCGATCTACGGTTAAAAAGTTAAGGCCATTTGAAGATTTGAATCAAATCTGGAAAAAAGAACTGCAACACGAATGTTTTCTGAAAACACTAAAGTGTGAACGTTCGCGGCCAGAGCACAATGTGGACAGCTCTAGTTTGTTGACTGTGTTCGCCGCAGCGGCTACGCGGTGAGCGTTCGCCAATTAACCAACTAAAGAAAACCGGTGGTTATTTAAGCACAAACCGTAGTTAACAACGTATCGGTTCAGTATAAATAAAAAACCAATCAACATCTAATCTACCGGTTTGATCTAAGAAAAAAACACCTAAACTAATCGAGCGAACAAAACAGAGGGGGAGCGCTCGGTAGGGAAGGCGCGTCTTGGCGAGGGCTTCCAGGAGGTGGTGACGGCGGTCGGCGGCAACGACCGGATGAAGCGGAGGGAGCCGACGAGCCTCCAGTGCTTCAGCAAACTCTGGCGACATAGGTCATCGGGCGGCATCTCCGAGGAGTCCTAGGGGCAAAAAAACATGTGAGGGAAATGCAGGATGACGTGGGGGTCTGGTTTCACGAAGAAAAATAGGTCGGGGGGGTTCACCGGTGATGTGGCACTCTGGCAAAGAGCTCGACTTCGGTGAGATGCAAACGGACGAGGCGGTGGCTGTGAGCGGCGAGAGGTGGAGCGGGTCTGCTGAATGGAACAAGGGGATTGAGGGCTTTATATAGGCGCGTTCTGCTCGCGCGGGGCTGCGGGGATAAGCCTTATCCCAAGGGCCACGTCCGACGGTTGCAGGAGTGCGTGCACATCCCCTCCTGTGCGGTGCGGGAGGTTGAAGATGATTGAGGTTGTGGGTCCCACTTGCAGAGATGTGAGGGAGAGAGAGGGACTGGCAAGAGAGAGATGAGGTGAATGTGGGTTGTGGTTCCCACCCGCAGGCTTGAGAGAGAGGGAGAGTTAGCGAGCGAGGGAGATATGCGATCGTGGTGGGGAGGCCAGCGAGCATGGGAGGGAGGGGACGAGCGGCATGACTGGCAGATCGGCCGACCTAGGCCAACGTGTGTGTGTGTGTGTGTATTTGTTTAAACGAAAACATTTTTTTCAAACTCCACCAAGAGAGAATATATAATAAGAGAAATAATTTTATAAATCATAATATAATATATAGAGCATAGCTAACTTTTTGTTCTGCTCAAATAACTTAGAGAAATATTTTCTTAATGCAATAATCTAACTTTGGGAAACAAAATAATTTTCAATGCATATTAAAAAACACCGAATTTTATTCCAGTATTTTCCCACTCATTTGTACTCTGAGGAAGTTATTTTATCCTCTCTCTAATATTTTATGTGAGTGGAAAAACTTTGAACATCATAAATTCCAAATGCGATAAATCATGAGATGCAATGATGATCCTATTAACATCCTAATTTAATAAAATTAGGATGTTATAATCCCACCCAATCTGAGTCTGAATATCCTATGAGATCAAATGAAGCACCTTTGGGGTACCATAAGCCAAAGTTTGGGGTATGAGCCAAATATTGAAAGATTCTCTTGACCATGACATAGTGCTTTCCTTCGGTGCGGATTGAAATCGTGCACAAATTCCCACACTCAACATAATATCGGGTCTAGATGCACAAAGATAAATCAAGGATATGATCATGGAGCGGTATACCTTTTGATCCACGGCTTTACCATTGGGATCACAGTCAAGATGGCATTTGAGAGGCATAGGAGTGTTGGCCCTGGGCAGATTGAGATCATCCATCTTGAACCTTTTGAGCATGTCCTGAGTGTATTTAGTTTGGTTGATGAAGGTTCCTTGACTTTGTTGCTTGACGTCGAATCTAAGGAAGAACTTCAACTCTCCCATCATAGACATCTCAAATTCTTTGGCCATTAGTGTGGCAAACTCATCATTGAAAGCCTTGTTAGAGGAACCAAATATAATATCATTGACATATAGTCGGCATATGAACAAGCTCTCTTTAACCCTCTTTGTGAAGATAGCGGGATCCATTTTCCCAATTTCAAACCCACAGTCTTGTAACATCTTGATAAGGTGGTCATACCATGCACGCAGGGCTTGTTTAAGGCCATAGAGTGCCTTGTCGAGAATGTATACATGATTGGGGAACTTGAGATCCCCGAACCCCGGGGGTTGCTTAACATATACCAACTCTTCAAGGGGACCATTTAGAAATGCACTCTTCACATACATTTGATGTAATTTTAAATCAGGATGAGATGCATATGCAAGAAACATGTGAATAAATTCAAGGCGTGCAACAGGAGCAAATGTTTCACCGTAGTTGATACACTTGACTTGGTAGTAGCCTTGTGATACCAATCTTTCCTTGTTACGAATGACGATACCATTCGCATCTTGCTTGTTCTTGAAGATCCATTTGGTTCCAATGACGTTGTGATACTCCTTTGGTCTTGGCACCAACCGCCACACTTTGTTGCGCTCGAAGTTGTTGAGTTCATTGTGCATGGCTTCAAGCCATTCCGTGTCCTCAAGCGCTTCTTGTACCTTAAGGGGTTCAATGCAAGAAACAAACGTGTGATGTACACAGAAGTTTGTTAATTTACTACGAAAGGTTACCTATTTTTTCAAGCTACCATAGACGTTCTCCAAAACATGTTGTTTATGTTTAAGCATGGCGGCTTGTCTTTCTAAGATTTACTCCATGTAAATTTGAGGAGCAACGATTTGGGATGGTTGAGGAGCATCATCTTGATGATCTTGAGTGCTATCGTTGATTATAATCTTGTTGATCTTGAGCATGATCTTGATCATGACCTTGCTCGGGGGTGAGAAATTGATCTTAGGCATCACTTGGTGTCACACCATCATCATGATGTTGATGTTTTTCATTTTGTTCTTTGGAAGCGTGTGGGTCTTGTGTCGGTGATGGTTCGAGTTGAGTGGAACATTTTCCTTCTCCTTCGGCCATAAGGGGTTCCTCAATAGGTAGGAAGTGTCCCACACCCATTCTTCTTATAGCTTGGGGAGGGATTTACTCACCTACATCACAAAGACCACTTTGCTACACTTGGGAGCCATTATTCTCATCAATCTCCATGTTACACGTCTCTTCAATGAGTCCATTCGACTTGTTGAGGACACGATAAGCATGAGAGTTTTTATCATCACAAACAAATATGCCATCTTGAGCTCTATGTTTAAATTTTGACAAACAAACACCGTTTCTTGAGTGAAATACTTACAACAGAACACCCGGAAGTACTTCAGGGTGGGCTTGTTACCGATAAGTTTTTCATAGGAAGTCTTGTTCAAGCCTTTGCGAGGATACAGACAATTAGATGCATGACATGTGTTGTTGATGGCTTCAACCCAAAAGTTGTATGGACATTTGAATTCCGCCATCATCATTCTTACCGCGTCCATCAACGTTCGGTTCTTTCTTTCCGCAACACCATTTTGTTGAGGGTTATAAGGTGCCGAGTATTGATTCTTGATCCCCTCATCACTAAGAAACTAATTCAAGGTGTAGTTCTTGAAATCGGTTCCATTGTCACTTATAATCATCAATATATTTGCATCATGTTGGCGTTGAGCTTCATTTTCAACGTCGATGACGATTTGTTGGGTCCCACTCTTCCTCTTGAATAAATTTACCCATGTGTATCCTGAGTAATGATCCACAATCACCAAGCAATACTTTCTTCCACCAAGACTATTGACATATGGAGGACCAAAAATATCCATGTGAAGGAGCTCCAAGGGCCTCCTCGAGTAGATGGTAGTCGTGGATTGGTGATCCTTATCATGTAGCTTTCCTTCGATACAAGCACTGGAAGCACGATCTTTGGAAAAACTTATGTTTTTTAGTCCAAGAACGAGATCCCCTTTGAGGAGAGTTTCCAAAGATCTCATATTGACATGGGCTATCCAGCGATGCCAAAGCCATCCCACATCAACTTTAGCCATTAGGAAAGCCGCGGTCTTAGTGGGTCGCTCCGAGAAGTTGACCATTGATACATCTCCAATGTATCGATAATTTATGAAGTATTCATGCCATATTCACCTATATTTTAAATAATTTTATATGGTTTTGATGCACCTTATATGATTTATCTAGAACTAACTCTGACTGACACTGTTTTCAGCAGAACTACCGATTGTGGAGAAAATGAAAGTTCTCAGAATCGCCCAAAACTTTTTGACGATTATTTTTGGAACAAAAGAGTGTTGGAAATATGCCCTAGAGGTAATAATAAATTAGTTATTATCATATTTCCTTGTTCATGATAATCGTTTATTATCCATGCTATAATTGTATTGATCGGAGACTTAGATGCATGTGTGGATACATAGACAAAACCATGTCCCTAGTATGCCTCTAATAGACTAGCTCGTTGATAAAAATATGGTTAAGGTTTCCTAGACATGGACATGAGATGTCATTTGATAACGGGGTCACATCATTAGGAGAATGATGTGATGGACAAGACCCAAACTGCAAACGTAGCATATGATCGTGTCAGTTTATTGCTACTGTTTTCCGCATGTCAAGTATGTGTTCCTATGACCATGAGATCATGCAACTCACAGATATCGGAGGAGTGCCTTGTGTGTATCAAACGTCGCAACGTAACTGGGTGACTATAAAGGTGCTCTACAGGTATCTCCGATGGTGTCTGTTGAGTTGGCATGGATCGAGACTGGGATTTGTTACTCCGTGTGACGGAGAGGTATCTCGGGGCCCACTCGGTAATGCAACATCACAATAAGCCTTGCAAGCAATGTGACTAATTGTTAGTTGCGGGATCTTGTATTATGGAACGAGTAAAGAGACTTGCCGGTAACGAGGTTGAACTAGGTATGGAGATACCGGCGATCGAATCTCGGGCAAGTAACATACCGAAGAACAAAGGGAACGTTATACGGGATTAACTGAATCCTTGACATAGAGGTTCGACCGATAAAGATCTTCGTAGAATATGTAGGAACCAATGTGGACGTCCAGGTCCCGCCATTGGTTATTGGCCGTAGAGGTGTCTCGGTCATGTCTACATAGTTCTCGAACCCGCAGGGTCTACACACTTAAGGTTTGGTGACGTTTCGGTAGTGTAGAGTTATGTATGGTGGTGACCCAAGTTTGTTCGGAGTCCCGGATGAGATCCCGGACGTCACGAGGAGCTCCGGAATGGTCCGGAGGTAAAGATTCATATATAGGAAGTCCCAGTTTGGTTTCTGGAAAAGTTTCGGGCTCATCGGTAGTGTACCGGGAGTGCCGGTAGTGTATCGGGAGGCCTCCGGGAGGGGTATTTCGACCCCAAGAGGTCCATGGGCTGTGGGATAATAATAACCAGCCCTTAGTGTGCTGGGAAAACAGCCACAAAGGCCCATGGCGCAGGAGAGAAAGTCCTAAAGCAAAAAGTGGAAAATCAGCCAATAGGAGGCAATCCTACTCCAACTAGGATTGGAGGTGAAGTAGGATTGCTTCCCACCTCCTATTTCGGCCAACCCAAAGGCCTTGTCTGCCTCTCCTCTCCTCTCCTCCTATATCTACTAGTGGATTGGGTGGTTTTTGGACAGAATTTCCGGCCACGTGCTACCCGTTCCATCGGTGCATAGTTTCTCCTCTAGATCGGTTTTCTGCAGCGCTTAGGCGAAGCCCTGCCGGAATTGCTCCACCACCACCACCGGAGCGCCGTCACGCTGTCGGTGAACTCTCTCTCCTCTCCACCTCCTCTCACTGGATCGAGACGGTGGAGATCGTCATCAAGCTGCATGTGTGCTGAACGCGGAGGAGTCGTCCGTTCGGCGCTAGATCGGAAGGACCGTGATCGAGATCGCGAGACGGTTCGTGATGTGATCACGGAACGGATCATGATGAGTTCGCGGGACAGATCGTGATCAAGATCGTGAGACGGATCGTGATGAGTTCGCGGGACGGATCATGATGTGTTCGCGGGACGGTTCGTGATTGGATCGCGGGACGCTCGGCGATTTGGATCGCGAAAAAGTTCGACTACACCAACCGCGTTTCTTAACGCTTCCCGCTTAGCGATCTACAAGGGTACGTAGATCCACTCTCCCTCTCGTAGATGCTCATCACCATGGATAGGTTTGCGTGTGCGTAGGAAATTTTTTGTTTCCCATGCGACGTTCCCCAACAAAGAGGCAGTAGGAGCTTCGTGGGGGAGCCATAAGAGTGAAGAGGTGGCCACCCCCACCAGGGCACGTGAGGCCATCAAACTGTGCCCTGGTGGAGCGTGATCACCTCATGGCCCATCTACACGTGAAACCAACACCAAAAATTCCTATAAATATAGAAACCATCAGAAATAACCCTAGACTCCTCATTCCGTCGCCGCAAGGCCTTTGTATCGATGAAAAAACAATCTGGAGAGAAAACAGATCCTGCCAGAGAGGGTAGATCATCTTTGGTGGCCATCTTCATCATCCCGATGGAGTCCATGATGAGCAGGGAGTAGTTCACCCTCAGGGTTGATGGTTTGTACCATCATCTATGTTTTCAATCTCTCTCTATCCCTCTCTCTCTCTCATGATCTTGAGATGGCATGATCTTGATGTACCACGGGCTTTGTTAATATAGTTCGATCACATGGTGTTTTCCCCTCTCTATCTTGTTGTGCTGAATTGAGTTTTCCCTTTGAGATTTCGTTATCTTGGATTGAATATTGGATTTGAGAACACTTGATATATGTCTTGCATGCGTATACCCGTAGTGGCAATGGGGTATTCAAGTGATTCACTTGATCCATGTCTTGGTACTCAACTTGCGGATTCCTGAGGTGACATTAGGGTAAACTATGCATAGGAATTGATACACATTCTTGTCCTAGCTTCTCCGGTAGAAATCTTCGGGTACTCTTTGAGGTTCTTTGTGTTGGATTGAGTGTTATGAGTCTGAAATTGTTTGATGTGTATCATATAATTCACTCATGTATACTTGTGGTGACATTGGAGTATCTAGGTGACACTAGAGTTTGTTGATGCGTAGCATATGGTGTTATTCTAGTATGAACTATTAGATAGATTGATGGGAAATGGTAACTTCGTTATTTTAGTACAAAATGTTGGATAGATCAGTCGGCAAGGATAACTTTAAGGTGGTTTCATATCCTACAAACAATTTCTTATTATGCTAACCACTAGATATGAACTTTGGAGTCATTATTCGTTGCACGTTGAGGAATGGTTATGTGATCCAATTATATTAGCATTGTTGAAAGATTGCACTAGCAAAAGTACAGACCATAGGCCTTGTTTTTAAGCAGTGCAATACTGTTTGTGCTCACTTTTGTCACTTGAGACCTTGCTGTTTTTACATTTTTAGATTACAAAATCAATATCTACTATAATTACTACACTCATATCACCATCGCTTCGCCAAACTGGTGCACCTATACAATTTTCCATTGTATTGGGTGTGTTGGGGACACAAGACATTTCTTGTATTTGATTGCAGGATTGTTTGAGAGAGACCATCTCCATCCTACACCTCCCACGGATTCATATACTTAGGTCATCCACTTGAGTGAAAATTGCTACTGTCCTACAAAACTCTATGCTTGTAGGCCCAACATAGTCTACAAGAATAAAGTTACGTACTAGACATCAAGCCATTTTCTGGTGCCGTTGCCGGGGAGGTGAGTGCTTGAAGGTATATCTTTAGATCTTGCAATCAAATCTTTTAGTTTCTTGTTTTTCACTAGTTTGGTGTTTATAAAGAAAACTACAAAAAATGGAGTTTAGGTTGCATCAATTGTTTCTTGTCTTTGATGTCTTTCGTGAAAATGATGGTTCAAAAAATTGTGCTCAATTGGTAGAGGACGAATTTATGAAAATACTTAATGAGAATTCCTTGAATGATGAGCATGCTAGTGATATTGTTAGTATGAATTCTCTGAATATTCATGATGCTAATGATATGCAAAGCCACAAGGTTGGGGACGCTATGTTTGATGAATATGATATTTTTAGTCCCCCAAGTTTTGATGAGAAAAACTATTTTGATGATAGCATGCCTCCTATGTATCATGTTTATTGTGATGACATGTATATTATAAAGAGTGATTAAAACCATGAACCTTGTTATCATGATTTTAATATTCAAAGTGGTTATGTCTATCAAGTACCTCATGATAGTTATTTCGTTGAGTTTCCTCCCACTATTATGAATGAGAAGAAGTTTGCTTATGTGGAGAGTGATAAATTTTCTATGCTTGTGAATTATGAAAAGAATGTTGTATGTGATAGTTATATTGTTGAATTCCTTCATGATGCTACTGAAAACTATTATGAGGGAGGAACTTATGCTTGTAGGAATTGCAATAATATCAAGTTTCCTATCTATGTGTTGAAAATTTTGAAGATATGCTTGTGTTGACTTCCTATGCTAGTTGATTCTTGCTCCCATAAATTGTTTGCTCACAAAATCCCTATGCATAAGAAGTGGGTTAGACTTAAATGTTCTTCTCATATGCTTCATGATGCTCCCATTACGTTTCAATTACTAATTTTCATGTGAGCATCATTGAAATCACCATGCCTAGCTAAAAGACTTTAAAGAAAATAGCTTGTTGGGAGACAACCCAACACTTTTCCCTACTGTTTTTATGTGTTAACATGATTAAGCTACTTAATTAATCATTTTTTGTGTCTTTTATTTAAATAATGTGCCAAGTAAAGCCTTTAGGATAGTGTGGATACTTGCTTATTTGATTCTATGCAAAAAAAAGGTTTTGCATACAGTATATGAATTATCTGATTTTATCGGAGGGCCAAAAAATTCTGAACTTTTTACAAAAAAAATCTATGAAAATTTTATGCTTCGTCCTAATTGTTCATAAATTTTAGAGTTAGGGAAGTATGGTGATCATTCAGATCTTCACAGACCGTTCTGTTTTTGACAAATTCCGTTTTGCATGCATAGTTCGCTTGTTTCAAATGTTTCCATAGATTATATTTGGTGATATAAATTGTGGAATGATGGAATACAATGGTATTATGTGATAAAAACTATGAATCATGTCTTGACAGTACCTAAGTGATTGTTTTATCTTTACTATACTAACCCATCTCACAAAGTTCCGTTAAGTTTTGTGTGATTTATGTTTTCAAGTTTTGGGTGAGATACCAATATGAGGTGAGTAAGGAGCAGCAAGGACCTAAGCTTGGGATTCCCAAGGTAATATACAATGAAGACTCAAGCGTCTAAGCATGGGGATGCCCCAGAAGGCATCCCCTCTTTTATCGCCAACATTATCGGTACATCTTACTAGGAGCTATATTATTATTCATCACATGATATGTGTTTTTCTTGGAGCATCATTTTGTTTTGTTTTTATATGTTAGATGTTATTTATAATCTTGTTTCTCAATAAAAAGTTTCAAGAATTTCATTAGGATGCTTGCATTGCATGTTTTGATATACACTGTGTAAAAACAGAAACTTTTGCCATAGTGTTTTAATTTTTCTATTTACTAGAATGTGGAAAGCTTATTAAATTGTTACACAGTGTTTTCATATAAATCGTTTAGCACATACTAAATTTTCAGAATTTTTTTAGTTACAGAGGTACACTAGTTTAATAGATTGCTACAGACTGTTTTGTTTGGATAGATTGTTGTCATAGTTTTGTTATCTACTTATCCTATAGTTTCCATAGCCTATATTGGTAGATATAAATTGTGGAAAAGATAGTAAACAGTAGATGATGTTTGAAAATTGTTATGCAACTTGTCTTGGCGGTGCATGAAGTGTTGATTTATTCTTGTGTGTACTAACCTATCTCACGAGTTCTTTTCAAGTTTTGTGTGGATGAAGTTTTTGAGATTTAGGTGAAATCGGGATATGAGAGGATTGAACGAGATACAAAAGCTCAATATTGGGGATTCCCAAGGAACCCCAACTAAATATTTCAAGAACTCTCAAGCATCTAAGCTTGGGGATGCTACACATCCCACCTCTCTTCATCAACAACTATCAGTTTATGTTGATCCTAAATTTTTATTTGTCCACATGATATGTGCTATTCTTGGAGTGACATTTTTTTGCTTGTTGTTTAAAGAAAATATTCAGATCTGAAAACCTTTATAGAGAGAGAGTCCTCAGATAGCTACTTTATTGCTTGACTAGCCATTGATCTTCACATTTATATTTTGAGAGTAGTTTGATGTTTACTCTTGAGAATCAATCAAATATCATAAATATGAAATTATCAATGTGCTTTATGTTAGTAGTAGCTTCACATCTAGTTTGCAAAGTAAAACCTATTGAAGTTTGACAATTACAATATTGTTCATACAAGCAATTCGTGAATGATTAGTATAAGGAAGAGAACTTTCACATACAAATATATTATCTTGGACATCTTCTATTGTTGTGAATACCCATTAATTATTTTCAAACTTGAGAAAATTAGTTGAAGTCGGACAAGGAAGATAATGTAATGAGTTATGGTGTGTATATTTGCACAGAAGTTATATTGTTATGGATACTCCAACATGTGGTGTAATACGTCTCCAACGTATCTATAATTTATGAAGTATTTATCCCATGTTTACAATAATTCTATGTGATTTTGGTATTATTTTTTAGAACTAACCTAGACTGACGCTGTTTTCAACACAACTACCATGGTGTCGTTTTGTGCAGAAATAAATTTTCTCAGAATGGGATGAAAATTTACGGAGAATATTATTGTAAAATATAAAAAATACTAGAGCAAAAAGATACCGGAGAAGTGTCCCGAGGGAGTCACAAGCCACCAGGGCATGACCACCCCACCTGGTCGTGCCTAGCTGGCTTGTGATCTCCTCGGGAACCTTCTAGACGTGGGACTAATGCCAAATACTCCTATAAATAGCCCAAACCTACAAAAAGAAACCTAGATCGGGAGTTCCATAGCCGCAAGCCTCTAGAGCCACGAAAAACCAATCGGGAGCCCATTCCGGCACCCTGACGGAGGGGGAAACCATCACCGGAGGCCGTCTTCATCATCCCGGTGGTCTCCATAATGAGGAGAGAGTAGTTCACCCTCGGGGCTGAGGGTATGTACCAGTAGCTATGTGTTTGATCTCTCTCTCTCTCGTGTTCTTGAGATGACACGATCTTGATGTACCACGAGCTTTTTTGATATAGATGAATCATATGGAGTTTTCCCCTCTCTATCTTCTTGTGATGAATTGAGTTTTCCCTTTGAAGTTTTCTTATCAGATTGAGTCTTTAAGGATTTGAGAACACTTGATGTATGTCTTGTGATGGGATATCCGTGGTGACAATGGGATATTCTATTGATCGACTTGATGTATGTTTTGGTGATCAACTTGCGGGTTCCGTGACCTTGGGAATCTATGCATAGGGGTTGGCACATGTTTTCCTCTTGAATCTCTAGTAGAAACTTTGTGGCACTCTTTGAAGTTCTTTGTGTTGGATTGAACATGATGAATCTGAAATTGTGTGATGCATATCGTATAATCAAGCCCATGGGTACACGTGGTGACATTAGAGTATCTAGGTGACATTAGAGTTTTGGTTGATGTGTATCTTAAGGTGTTATTTTAGTATGAACTCAAGGGTTGTTTGTGACACTTATAGGGATAGCTCATAAGATTGATTGGAAAAGATAACTTTGAGGTGGTTTCATACCCTACAATAACTTCTTCGTTAGTTCTCCGTTGTTTGTGACTTTGGAGTGAACTCTTTGTCACACGAGAGGTATTTACATATGATTCAACTATGCCAGCATTGTCGAGAGAAATTGCACTAGTGAAAGTATGAACCCTAGGCCTTGTTTCTAATCATTGCAATACCATTTGTGCTCACTTTTGTTACTTTCTACCTTGCTGTTTTTATATTTTCAGATTACAAAAACCTATATCTACCATCCATATTGCACTTGTATCACCATCTCTTCGCCAAACTAGTGCACCTATACAATTTGCCATTATATCGGATGTGTTGGGGACACAAGAGATTTCTTGTATTTGATTGCAGGGTTGTTTGAGACAGACCATCTTCATCCTACACCTCCCATGGATTGATAAACCTTAGGTCATCCACTTGAGGGAAAATTGCCACTGTCCTACAAAACTCTGCACTTGGAGGCCCAACACGAGTCTACAAGAAGAAGGTTGCGTAGTAGACATCATGGTGTTTGCTTAGGATCTTTTGCTAGCCAAAATGCGTACTAAGTAGAGATACTACTTATGCATCCAACAACCCTTAACCCTAGTTTCTTTCCATGAGAGTCCACTATATTTACCTATATGGAGTATTACCCTGCCGTTCCAAGTAAATTTGCATGTGACACCTCTACAATTTCAAATGAGCATCTGTTTTGTGTGCCTGGACCGCTCATGGAGCGACACGGGGCGGTCAGTATCTTCCATGTTAAGCGGGTTATTCTCATGATGAGTATTTATTCACACATTCTTGCACGAGAGGGGCGGTAATGGGGATTCCCAGTCCCGAAATAAAAAATGCAAATAACTGAACGAAACTCCCCTAGGAATGTTGTTGGTATGGATGGTACAAGTGGATTCGGCTAGCGATGGAGTGTGTTCGTTGGTGGAGGGGGAGTAAACCTTTACTTTTACCGCTTGGGAACCACCGCTAATGTGTTTAACATAGAAGATATTGATTACTCGTGGTCGTAACATTGACAGGAAGGGTGCACCTTCCAAAATTATATTCACCTCTGTTTTAAACAATGAGCTCTTGCACATAAGCAAATCCCTACTTCCCTCTCCGAGGGGACAATCTATTTACTTTCATGTTATTTAATTTTCATGTTGAGTCAACTTCTTATTCCAACATACTTATATTAGTTGGCAAGCATCATGTGGTGGGGAAAGATCTAGGCAAATATGGCCAGTCAAATATACACTAGTGCAGCCGCGTGCTATACAAACGGTTTTAACCCCTTTCCATGACGTATACTTAAACGTCACCTTGCATGTGTGGGCGATAGGAGGCCCTATCCCACACGACAGGCAAAATCCATCAGCGATGCGTGCACCTGGTTGCACACGATGGACAAAAATATATCGTTCGCGATTGGAAGGACCATCACAAACTGACATATTGGGGAAGATGTGTGAGATGACTTAGCATCACACACAGGGAATCCCAAGGGTACGTTTCCATTCGTATTGCAGATCACACACAATTTTTTGCATAACATCATTTGTGATAGGTGTGTTCATCACACATGATAGTTATAATTCTATCGTTTGCGTTACTCAGAACAGCACTCATGGTGTCTAGAAGAAACTGTTTGGCGTTGGGTGGCCCATCACACACACTAGATATGTGAAAACATTTGTGATTGGGTGTCCTAACGCACACAGTTGTCGACCAGAATTCATGTGTGATTGCTCAACGATCCAACACACAAACTTTCTACAAACCATGTGGGTTTGTTCATGTCATCGCCCACAGTTTTGTCTTAGAAACTGTTTGCAATGGGAACCCCAATAATCAGACAAATTGATAAACTATTTAGAATTCATTTAGCAATCAAAATTAACATTTCATATCAACCACAGAATATATTTCTTATTCGTAGTATGACAAGCAGGATTTCATAATTGATTTATCTAGGAAGCATATGCTTCCTAGATACCCAATTGCACAACAAGACAAAGTTTCAAATGCAACATATAAAACCTTTGGAAATTAAGTATCATCATAGAAGGTAAATATATAGATGAATCTCATCTAGAAAATTGTTAAATCGGGAAGCGAATACTGAGCCTTCAATGATGTTGAAGGTCCTGGCAACTTTAGGCTAGTGTCTGTGGATGATTGCCCGCCCATCCTTCGTCCTCTTAAGGAATACTTCAAGATTCTACCATGGGTGTCGTATGAATATCTTCATAGCCTCTTGATCATAAGGTGGTTTGAGACGTAACCATCGATGAACTGCCTTGAGAAGGACTGAAAACAAACGTACGCATAAATAACTTTTCTAAACTCTAAGATGGCGCATAGGGAAAAGGACAAGGTGAAAGAGATGGTACCATCCTATAGTTGACTGATGTCTTTTTTATTGCGCAGACAAACATCTTGTTGTTTTTCGTATCTAGTTTCTTTATCTTAACGATCTTTATGAGTTTCTTGATTTGACTGATATTCAAGGACACCTCATTTCCCCATATGAAAAACGGGTCGAATAGTGGGTCTAAACCTCTTACACCAGGACCTACATATGCAAGAACAAATTATTAATAAAAACATTCATATTACAATGGTTTCTGCAATTGCACAATAATGTGCTATTAGCCAAACGACCATGGATGTCCAAACCTCGATGGTAAACTTTAGTATCCCTCCATTGTTCCCCCCTGCAACATATTTAAGACAAATATTGATCAGGTTACAAGTGATATTTGGCATACTATCACTGAAATATGTCAATGGAAAATAAACACATTGTGGATCCAACAAATTAGTTCGAGCCACATTGAAAATCCAGTTATCTAAACCAAGCGTGCTAAGAACTAGGAAATGTAGCAATTCTATATATTGCACATGTATTTAGTACATCTAAATTCGATTTACTTGTCACATGCATAAAAGTACAAAAGTGTACCAACAACAATCCTACATCACATTTCAGAATTTAATTAAATAGTTAAATGATCACCACAACAAATGAACGAAATAGTTAACTAAGCACCACATTGTACAATAGAACATACTAGAAGGTTAGGTTCCAGTAGCATTACATTGGACATTTCACTAGAATTTCTAAATGAAAGGTAGTAGCAACACAAGCAACAACTAAACGAAACATGATTAACCATCGTAGCTAGGTGAACATAGGTCCTAAGTGATAAAGCTGAGAAAAACAAGATATTCATCATCGTCGAAGATATTGATGATGATGGGCTTCGTCAGCTTGGAAGAGGGCGAAGCCTCCACATCGTGGGTGCACCCCTCGTAGTGGTTAGTGGCCTGATCCTTCTTGGCACCAACATGCCGGCTCTAGAGTTGAGATAAGCACGGGCACGCTGAAAAACCGAATGAAGTCTTCGTCGAACGCACCGGCAGTGCCCTCGAGAAAAGAACTGTGTGGCGACATCAGCGCGCGAGGCGTCGACGGTGGCCTCAACGGAGAGGTGCTCCTCCAAGATCTAGGGTCGGCACACATGGAAGCCATAGCTATCTCATCTACGCGTGCAGCCGCGATTTTCTTCTCTACAGCCAAATGCTCTTTCAGATCCTGGCTATACTGCGTGCACCATGGCTTTTGGCGATGATTATTTCAAGGATGGGGCGCTGATTTGGGTGGAAGGTGTCGCGCCGGTGGTCGGTCCATGTGGGATGGAGGAGGAGGGAGTGAGGGGTATTGGGGAGGTGTGGACTACTTGACTAAATGGATGAGGCCAAGTAGGAGGAAGGAGCATTGCTCACAAGGAGGCGGCACTTTAAGAAATCAATGAAGGTCTGAACTAGGAAAGGTAGAGGAAAAGGGGGAAATGTGGCTTTTGATTCGTACCGAGGGTGAGGGAGGTAGATATTTCCATGGTAGCTCAAAATTTTCACTTGGTTCAATGAAAAACTGGCGCGGAAAGAACCATCGGACGCAGTCCCTTATTCAGAACCATGTGTGATATCAAAACATCACAACCGAAGCTTGGTTTATACACCGTGTGTGATGAACTTGAGCATGCAAAATTTTCAGAATAATTATCGATATCAACACAACACAAACGAAGCCTGTGACATACCCCTATGTGTGATGAACTTGGACGTGCAAATGTTTATCTCCAAGCTGCGGACGTAAGATTGAGTACTACATTGCACACGGTTCATTCCAAAAAAGTGTGTGTGATGAACTTCAGTTTCATTTTAAATTGGAAGATGGAATGGGGATATGGCGGCAAATTTTAGGTCTGAATTTCCATGGCTACAGTGCTCATCCACGTCGTCGCGTAATTTAACATCAATTGCTAATTTGGTACTGGACAAAATAGCCTACACCACAGCCCACACTTACTTAATCGAGCAATTAAACAAAGCTGGTTGACCTAAACATTACTCTAACAAAAGACCGGTGCTCTAAACAATGACTAGTGTTCCGCCTGACGCTCGCCGATCTCCGCTGCATCCTCCATGACCATCACGCACTCGACGACCTCTAGGGTAAGGAGCAACATGGCATCTATCGCCACATACTCTACAAGCATCTCGTCATCCGCATCTGCCACCTCTTTGGAAAAGGTCGTGGTCTAGGCAGCCTCCATCTTGGCAAGGGACATTGCCGATGAACGGACGGCTGCCCGAGCGCTCTCGGCAATTTCCAACTCTTTGAAATTAGATTGTTGATCGTTGTCGGAGAAGGCAACTACTATTGTGCGGTGACCGCCACTAGCTAGGTGTGGGCAACAGCCATCAGGTCTACGGCGGCCGCCGAAGAACGAACAGTTGTTGCGTTGTTTTAGCCATTTGCTATCCTGGGAATGGATGTTACTGCCGCCATCTTAGATGATACATATCACATTGTGCTCACTACTTAATTACAAATCATTGCTAATTAAAATTGGCTTTGATATACCTTGGGATCCGGGTGGATCCATTACTTTAGCACTTTATGCTAGCTTAATGGCTTAAAAGAAAGCGCTGCCTGGGAGACAATTTGGAAGTTTTAGAGAGTCATTTATTTCTGTTGAGTGCTTTAATAAATTTTTGTGCCAAGATTTGCCTTCAGGATGATCCATAAGATGAGTAGAAACAATGATGAATCTGAAACAGAAACTTTGTTCCCAGTGTTTGTGTCAAAACCGGTGGATCTCGGGTAGGGGGGGCCGAGCTGTGAGACTAGGATCAATGGTACCAGGGGACGAAGGAGACGATGTTTACCCAGGTTCGGGCCCTCCTATGGAGGTAAAACCCTATGTCCTGCTTGATTAAATTGATGATGTGAAGGTTATAGAGTTGATCTACCTCGAGATCGAATAGCTAAACCCTAGATGAGTTGTCCCTCTACAACCTAAACCCCCCCAACTTATATAGACGCCGAGGGTACCAAGGGTTTACACATGGTCGGTTACACATCGAGGAAAGAACAAGCCTATCCAAAATTCCAAAATTGGAGGACACGTCGCGATTCCCGAAGCTTCCTTCCTGGCGACAGGGCCTTCGGTCAATCCAATGCTCTGTAAATGGCCCGTATAGTCTGGCCTGTGAGAAACAGGTCGGCCACACGAGGACCCTTAAACCAAGACTCCCTCAGTAGCACCTAAACTAGCCTCCAACGCCAAGGGTCTTAGCTCTAGCTGGTTCGCATGATCAGAGTCTTCGGCTTGCGAGGCGAGTTCTTCTCCCCAGTTAGTGATCGGATGAGTTTAGTTCGGCCTCCGATGACACGTAGTTCTCCCGGTCAGAGTACCACCCGAACACCATGAATAGCTTAGCCCTGAAGGCCAAAGGTTAAGGAGAAAATAGTGTTTCCTGACAACCTTTCTAACGAAATGTCACGGCCCACAATGACCACTGAACCAGTCGCAAAAACTCGATTCGTGCTTCGAGGCCGTTTTTTCATCAGCATGATCCATCAATGCATAGATCATGCTCCGTTTCCTATGGGATATATTTAATCATATCAATTTTCCTCACGCGGGCATAACGATATGCATGTCTTGGGAAGTGGAGGAATTTGCAGTGGTAAAAGGGAGGCTAATCAACGACAAGACCCATAAAAGGGGAAAAACCAAGGCCTAGCCACGCTTCTCATTTGCATCCTCTACTTCCCCAATCTCCTAAGCCTCCAGAGCCCAGATCCAGTTCTTTCACAACTCCCCCTCTGAGCTCGGCTATGGCTGGTTCCGGTTCCAACGGTAAGTGGGAGGATTCCACGGTCACCGACCAGGATATCCGGGACCTGAAACAGGTCGGCTACCTCCCCGCCAGGATCTATCACCACGTCGCCAAGCCCAAACAGGTGGTTCCCACTCCCAAGCCCGGCGAGAGGGCGGTGTTCGTCCCCCACTTCATCCGGGGACTCAGCTTCCCGCTCCACCCCTTCGTTAGGGGCCTCATGTTCTTCTATGGACTCGACTTCCACGACCTCCCATCGAACTCCTTCATGCACTTATCGGCCTTCATCATCGTCTGCGAGGCCTTCTTGCGGGTCGAACTGCACTTCGAACTATGGCTCAAGGTGTTGAACATCAAGCCGAAGTGTGTCGCAGGCGAACATGCAGACTGTGGTGGGGCGGTCATCAGCAAGCTCCCCCACGTCGGATGGCCGTCCGGCACCTTCATCAACACCATCGAGACCTGCACAAAAAGAGTGGTTTTTATATCACCGAGCCAAGGGAAGAAGGTCAGACTGCTCTGGCCGAGTTGAGATCCGGCCCTCCCACAAGATTGACCTCATGGCTCCGAAAGGGCCTCAACTGGGGGTCGGATGCGGATGTGGACAACATGCAGAAGCACATCGCCTCAATGATCAAGGGCAAGATTGAGTTGGCCAATGTGGTCTAGATCATGCTTCGACAGCGCATCCTCCCCTGTCAACTCTGGGACTCTCCCATGTGGGCTTGGGCTTATCGGCTTGACGATGAGCCTACCGTTTGCCAGCTCTTCCGCACCACTCTAGAGAAACTGTGGAAGGCACTGTTCAAGGCTCAAGAGAGCTGGCGAGCCAAGGAGGAGGATCGGGGCCTACATGCCAATAACCCACCTTCCCAGGTATAACATAGTTTCAATTGATCAGCTTCGTCTTCCGAAAGAAAATCTAAGCACCTTGCCAATCATCTTTGCAGAAATGGTTGAGCAAAGCCATGGGTATCAACTGCCCGACACCATAGCCCGAAGACCCCAGGTCCAAGCTGTTGTCGGAGATGCTCGTCGTGGCGCCTTACAAGGCGCCAGAAAAGAAAGAGAAGAAAAAGAAAGGCCTAGGAGGTCTCCGCATCAAGGACCAACCGAATGCTACGTATGAGGAAACCCATGCCTCCTCTAATGAGGAGGAGCATGAGGACAAGGGAGAAGGCGATTCACCCCTCCCAAGAAAGAGGGCAGTGTCATCGGACAGCATGGAGGAGATACCTCCTCCTGCCCCGAAAAGGGCATGCCATGCGAGGTTGATCCTACCCGACGAAAGTTCGGACTCGGACAGCAAGTCCGAGGACTTCGAGAAGGTTCCTAAGAAGAACCTAAGGGTCAAGCCCCCAGCTTGAAGGTAAGAATCCCAAGACTCGTCGAGCTATTTATGCCAAGTTCTAGATGATATTAACACATGAGCGCCTTTTGATCCACAGCCCACCACGCGTCCTCCCCATCGATCAAGTTTCGGACGGGGAGACTCCACCTGCCAAGCTGGCGGAGAGTGGGACCGCATCACATCCCACACCTTCGGGGGCCACGAAGGATGTCACATAGGTGTCCTCCCACCAGGCTCCTCTAGAGATGAACACAAGCGGTGGGGGTGACGATGTCATGGTCGAGGTTAACGCCTCGGCCACAGAACACCGGGAGGAGGATCCCTCCCGGTTACTGAGGAGACCGGACGAAGGGATGTCCAGTCCCCTCCAAGTTCATCTCCAGAGCGCACAATGCCTCCGGAGCCAGCGGTTTTAATCCTAGGTTGGAGAGAGGGCTAACCAATCACCACGAGTGCCATCGATCACTAGGTGGCCGGTTCATGACAGTTGTTGTCAAACGTAGGAATTTTTCGGTGAGGAATGAAGCCAAGACCCATTTCACTAAAGGATAACCACAAATGTTAAGACCACCATGAGATGATCGATAAGTTATTTAGAATGGTCACGAGGACTATCAGTTAAGAAGACCCAGTAACGGAAGAAATCTTCTTTGATATGAGGACACAAAATTTAGAATGAAATGTTATGACATGAACGGAAGAGCAACAACAAAGGTGTTACTGTGGGGAATGCAAAGATACAGTTATTGCCAAAGTCCCTAGAGTATTGTCATAACTTTTAAGGGACCAGTAACTCTCATTTTAAGTGTGGTAGACCCCACACTTTCATGGTCAATGGATTTCTAGAAGACCCCCAAACCCTAACCATTTCTTGCTATCCTCATCGAATCTCGAAGACGAGATTTATTTTTAAGTGTGGTAGGTTTGTAACATCCCAAAATTTGGAATGTTATATTAATGAATAAGAATGATTGATTGTTTGAATGAGTGATTGAAAATTGAGTGAAATTTGAAACTTTTGAAACTTCTTGAATGAGAGGGAATAAAATGACTTTCCCCTTTGTGTTTGATTTCATATTCATCGAATTCAAATAAATGACAGAAGATGACATGACTTCTTCAAATAAAATGATTTGAAAAGTGTATTTTGAAAATCTCTGAAATATTCGATTTGGAAAATCCATTTCATATTTTGTTCTGTTTCAAAATTTGAATGAATTCAAAATCCCTTACCCAAATTCAAAATCTTGAGAGGAGCAATATGACACTCCAAACCAGGGGAAATTCGACTTATATTTGAATTCATAAACCTCAAAAAAATATAGAAAATATTTGAATTTCAAATTCAAAGCCATTCTTAAAATGATTTTCAAATTTGTTTTTCTCCAAAAATAAAATATATGGAAAATAGGGTAAAATGATTCCCTTCAATATAAAAATGGGGAAATATGAATTTGAAGTCATTTTGGTATTTTCAAAATGTTTTATTTGCATTTTATTTGTAACAATAGCACTATTTGATTTTTTGTGAATTTTTCTGTGCATTGTTTGACTCTGAAAATATGTTCTCGTTGTAGGATTTATTTTTCTGATAATTTTGGTATATAAAACTTTTATATTTGGATTTTATTTGATCCTCCAAACCATTTTTTTTCCTTTCTATGTTTTTATCAAAAAAAAGAAAACAATTCAAAAATGGAAATCCCCCGAGGCCCAACAGGAATAGATCCGGCCCGTATCACCTCGCCAGATCCGAAAACAATTCGGATCGGCCACCGAACCCAGGTCGATCTCCCTCTCTCTCTTTCTCCCTAATCGTGGGCCCTACCCGATCTCCTTTCCCCACGACCCTTTCCTTCCTTGTCTTCTTCCTCCTCGATCCATCCTCGTCGGAGCCGATCGGATCCGAGTCGGATCTCCCTCCCCTTTCCTTCCCCGAGCTCCCTAACCCCTTCGATAAAAGCCGAAGCACCCCCGCACTTCGTTCCCCCCTCCAAAACACCCCAGTCCATTGCCAGAACATCGCCCCAACCACCTCGCCGGAGCTTTGCTCGAGGCCAAAGCTCCCAGAGCTCGAGGCGATCGCCTCCGACGCCCTCGACACCCTCTGACCCCAAAAATCGATGCCGCAGCCTCGCGGCCATAGCCTGGTCGCCTTCACCGTCGTCCCCGACCACCGAAGTGCCATCCCCAAGCACCACCGTGCCTCTGCCTCGCCGTCGCCCCCGCCAGAGCTCCCCTCTCCCCTCTGTGAGTCACGTCGATGCCCACCTCCGTCCGATTGATTTGAACGGTTAGGATTAGAATCCAGTTTTTGTTATTAAAAACCGAAACGTTTTTTGTTAGAAACCGGTCATCCGCTAGTTTATTTTGCACACGCACAGGCCCCGGCCAATCACATCCTGCCACGTAGCCTTGTCCGTTAGATATGATTTTGTTTTTCGTTTAGTTCCTGTTTTTAGACACAAATAGTTTGTGTTTTAGAAATTGAATAACTTTTAGGAGTTTTAATGTTTATGAGTAATTGTTTTTGCATTGTGTCCCAAATTTATTGTAGTCTCCGTAGATATCAAGTTTCACCATGTTTGGAAACTTTTAATTTGAATTTAAACATATTTGATTCAAACACCAAAATTTGACTAACATGAGTTTAAAAACATATTTTTTGGTGATTCTTTTTGCTACTGGTTTGTATTGGTTATATTCACCACCCTGTTCAATTTGAGAATTTTTAGAATATTTTTAACTTAAGGTTTTAAGCAAAACAGAATCTGTTTAGTTCTTTTTTAGGTTTATTTCTATTTCTTTTGTTTCAAATTTTTTAATTTATTTTATTTTATATTAGTAGACAAGTTTTACTTTGTTCTCTACTAGTTAATAGTAGTATATCAACAAAGTTTATTTTTTATTTTATTTGTTATTTTTCTTGCATGAAATCAATTCTAGTTAAATAATAACTTGCAAATTGGTTTCATTGCTAGTTTGATTTCCAATTTGAATGTATTTTTATAAATTGTTTTATAAATTTTAATTTTTGTTAACTTAATTGTTTTATATTTTTCTTTCTCTTATTTTATTATTTTATTTGTTTTACTTCTTGTCAAGTTTATTAACTAGAAAACTTATGGTGTTTAGTGGGTTGTTTTCATAGTTCTTAGTTGTTCTTCAAAAGTAATTCTTTTGCAAGTAGAATATTTAAAATAATTTTGTTAGATTTTTTACTTTGTTTTTGTTTTTAACTATTGAAAATAGTTATTTGTAGGTAAAATTGTTCTTGGTTATTTTGATGAAGTTTTGTTGTTTTAATTTTTGTCTTAAGTACTTCCTTCGTCACAACCCTTTTGTGTTTGGTTTCGTGTTACTTATTGTTTGTTAGTATTAATTGCTAGAGCGAATGCTTATGTGAGTGCAATGTTTGATTATATAGATTTCATCGGAGAGTGACGAATAGTTCTATCAAGTTATTTTCTAAGAGCGATTCTATCTTCATCAACCTTGCCAGGCAAGTTCACTTTGATCATCTTACATTACCTATGTTTTATTTGCATAAGAATCAATCTCTCCATCATACATCTAGTAGGATATTGAGCTTGAGCTTGTGGTAGTATCATGAGGTTGGAGAAACCCAACACCCTGTTACCATTGCCGGAGAAGGGACGTTACTTCACAATTGCTATGCTTTTAGTAGACGGGGTTTGGTTGTGAGATTCAGAAGTGTTGTGAGGTTAATTAATTATTTCAAGACCTGCATGATGATCAATACTTCAAGACTTCAAGGTCTCAACATACCTCTGGGTGGATTGGACATGCATTTTGGCAGCCTGATATCCATCATGGTTATGCCGGGAATCCTGGTATCTACCTGTGATCATCCCAACAGAATGCCACCCAGGCTCAAAGAGATGGATGGATACTTCAAGGCCGGAAAGCTTACGTGTGCAACTGCATGTCAAGATGGGATTTGGCTTGGTTGACCTTAGTTGTGACTCTGGTAGGTCAGATTGCTACGAGATGTAGAAGAACAGTAGGAATGGATGGGCACTAACTTTCTATCAGAGGGTCGCTTTGGAAGACCATGTTTCGATTGTCTCGATCTCAAACATCAGGAGTGCGAGGACACAATGAGAGAGATCGAATCTTGTGGGTAAAGTGTACAAACCTCTGCATAGTGTCGAACTAATCAATTAGCCATGTCCCGGTTATGGACGACATGAGCACCGGATATGATACTAGCATCCATTCTCAACACAATTAAAAAAAATTATGATGAGTGGGTCTATTAATAATTTTTGGGACATGAGAATTGTTTGGTGGAGCCATCTTATTAACAACCAACTTTTGCAATGAGATGCTGCTTGAATCCTTTGTTGTAGGGAAAATAAAACCAGCTTTTCTGCAAAAACTCAGACACAGAGCCACAAAGCCTTTTGCATATAGAATAGTTTTATCTTTTCACTCTATGGTGATCTTTCCGGTACATTAAATGTACTGACCTACATGACTGCAACATCTCATGTTGCAGATACTTTGCTATGACGAGTAAGAGTATGACTCAAGGTTACGGTCTACACTCAACCTGCCATTGGTGTTTATTGGGACTCCACTCCCGTAGATTGTTTCCGTTGAGACTTAAGAGGTATATATCAACTTTATGCTATTTACATGTGATTCACTTTGATATATACATTGATGTATTGTGTGTGCCAGCATACTGATCCAGGGATGGCAATAACACACAGAGGCTTGACTTGTTTTGAGTCGGGTCGCTACATGGCCGTTTAAACTGGAAGTTGTGAGTCGTCGGCTTCAGCGCCCACGTAGATACTACGCGAGGTGTCTCTACCTATGCACTATGATCCTTAGCCGAGCTATCGGTACCCGAAGGCGATAGCGTGAGGGGGACAAGGCAATCAGACCGTAGTGCTTTATTACTTTCACTTAGACGTAGGAGCGTGAAAAAGGAATGCGGGGGTTGGTGACTAACCCAGTGGCTTGTGATGTCTGGATGAACCGCGGCTAAAGCCGACATCACATGGTTTGTACGAATACCAAACCCAACGTATGACACGGAATAACATCTAACGAGGTTTTTAGTATAACACTTAAGCTCGGATTCATGGACCGGTTCTCGCATACTATGAGAGTCAGTTTTCGACTTTCTCTCCTGAGGTGCTTGACCAGGCTAGCTAGAAACACAATCGCAGTGGTTCTCCCTTTGCCCTTTCAGCCGAACGAGTGGAACGTAAAGGGGCAAGCACAGGAGCCGGGCAACCCAACTATTAACCCAAGACAAAGTTCGGAACCAATGCATATAAAACGAATTCCGAGATGCCGAACGCACAATCAGTTGTGCTTAGGGCGATTTTTCAAATTCAACCCCCGGTCTATTAGCCGGTTGCATCATAATGTGTACCAAACAGTTTCACAAGAAGAGTTTGAGGGGGAATAGAGTATGTACCAGCAAAAAGACAGTGAAGCGTCCATTCATGATGGTCTTATATTTTAATCAATAACTCTTAGACCTAAAATTGCCGAAGCAACTATTTACAGGTACTTGAAGATGAAATATAAAGTTTTCAAGAGGGGTTTTTGTACTAGGGGTCTTCGATGGGTGGCCTGACGTCCTCGATATGCCCTGTCGTCTGTCCACTCATGTGCCTCCTAGGGTGTTGCATTCCTTTATGGGTAATGGTGTCGGCGAGCGGACTTTGGAAAGAGGATCTTGATAAGTCGCCAAACTATTGATGGGCTTTATGCTTTAACAGGTCCTTGATGGTAACTATTGTGTGTCTGAAGACTTATATTGCACGTAGTTCGGTCCAGCCGAACACTTGTGCTTTGAGAGTTGTTCCCCACTGCGGCTCATGGAATATTAAGTCCGAAGTTGTGCCTTCATGGCACGTGTTTTGCTGGCATTAGGGTCGTGCAATGGGCAGCGGGTCCCTATTTCTGGGAGAAGAAGGTTCTAGGAGTCCGGGCTGAAACCGAGCTTGCTTCCCAGCCTTACGTGCCTTTACGGCAGATGTCGGCGTTTGTCGATCATCATTGTAATGGAATTCGGCCGCCAGGGAAAATGCATGTCCCTCAGTTCGAAGGGAGCACTCTATGTTGCCGTCGACAGTAATGACCCCCTTAGAGCCGAGCATCTTGAGCTTGAGGTATGCTTAATGTGGGATAGCGTTAAAGCGAGCGAATGATGTACGACCTAGTAGGGCGTGATAGCCGCTACGGAAAGGTAGAATGTTGAAGATCAAGTCCTCGCTTTGAAAGTTATTGGGCGAACCGAACACTAATTCCAGGCTTACAGAGCCCGTGACCGGGGCTTCGACACCTGGGATCACTCCTTTAAAGGTAGTGTTGCTGGGTTTGATCCTTAACGAATCTATTCCCATCTTTTTAACCATGTCTGAGTAAATCAGATTAAGGCTACATCCTCCACCCATTAGGACTTTAGTGAGGTGATACCCATCTATGATGGGGTCTAGGACGAGGGCGGCTGAATCCCCATGATGGATACTGGTCGGGTGGTTGCGTCGATCAAAGCTGATCGGGTACGCCGACCATGGGTTATACTTCGGGGCCACAGGATCTACGGTGTATACATCTCGAAGGGCGCGCTTCCTCTCCTTTTTGGGTATATGTGTGGCATATATCATATTCACAGTTTTTACCTCTGGAGGGAACTGCTTCTGTCCGCCACTGATCAGACCGCGAGGCTCATCCTCGTCCTTGCTGCGTGGGCCCTTGCCTTGATCCTCGACTGGGAGTTTGCCGGCCTGTTTGAACACCCAATGGTTACAGTTCATGTGGTTGGGGGGCTTCTATTGAGTGCCATGGATCTTGCAAGACCTTTGCATGATCTTGTCCAGTGGGGTGGGTCCGTCGTGATTGCCTTTAGGAGGCTTCTTCCACTACCTGGGTCAGGAATTGCGGAGTCTGGCATTAATGGTCGTGTCATTGGCATCACTATTGTTGTTCTAGCGCTTTGGTTTCATGTTTCTGTCCCAAACTTTGGAGGTTCCGGGGTCTTCGGGGTTGTGGCTCCGTCTTGCTAGCCAGTTATCCTCGCTCGCGCAAAAGCGAGTCATGAGTGATGTAAGGGAGGACATTGTCCTAGGTTTATCCTGGACGAGCTAGCGAGCCAGCCATTCATCCCGAATATTGTACCTAAAGGAGGTTCTTGCCTCAGCGTTTGGGCAGTGAACGATCTGGTTTTTCTTGGTCAAGAACTGATTCCAAAATTGCCAAGCGGACTCTCTCGACTTCTGGACAACGTTGCTTAGGTCGGAAGAGTCCAGCGGCCAAACATAGGTGCCTTGTGAGGTAGTCCTGCATTAAGAGGGTCCTCGGGAGGCCGACCTATTTCTATGGGCCGGACTATATGGGCCACTTACCAAACACAGGATTCATTGAAGACCTTATCTCCAAGATGGAGGCTTCGGTAAGTGCGGCCTGTGCTCCACGTTTGATGTAGCGAATAGGCATGTTTATCTCTTCGGCGTGTAACCGACCATGTGTAAACCCTAGATACCGTCGGCGTCTATATAAGTCGGAGGGTTTTAGATTATAGGGAGATAGAACAACTCATCTAGGGTTAGCTCTTTGATCTCGAGGTAGATCAACTCTGTAACCTCATATCATTAATACATCCAAGCAGGACGTAGGGTATTACCTCCATAGGAGGTCCCGAACCTGGTTAAATTTGTGTCCCCTTCGTCTCCTGTTACCATTGGCTCTAGTCTCACAATTCGGGACCCCCTACCCGAGATCCACCAGTTTGACACCGACATTGGTGCTTTCATTGAGATTTTCACTCTGAGCGCTTAAGGGATCGATGTCTTGCCTTTTCATCATGAAGAGGTCCGCAACATGGCCACTTTCGTCCTCGAACAGATCTTCGCCTTCGGCAGCGTTGTGCTGCATGCCGACCCAACCGGCCATCTAGGCCTTGTCGAGAGCTTTGCCCCTGAGCAACAGGTCCGATTTGGGAACCTAGAGTTTTCCGTGGATTCTCGGGGCGACTTGTCACTGACTGGGCTTGCGTTTTCACTGGCCACGCCCTAAAACTCTAAGAATCTAACCCTGAGTTCATTCTTCAGTCACACCAACGGCGTTGGCCACAATGGTGTTCCTGCCCCTGGTCCGGAACCGGCCATTGTGTCGAAAGGTCGGACCCTCGTTCTTGCCAAACACCCTTCTCGTTCGGACACATTGGAGGTCAACTCCAAAAGTTCTAAACAGTATGTTCCGAAATTTCCAACGATTCAGCCTCGATCTACACTCAGATCGGCAACAGAATGGATCAGGACGAATTTTACGACCCACCCACCACCCACTTGATAGCCACAGTCGAAGATTTAACTGACATGCTGGACTATGCCTCCGAGGAGGCAGAATACATGGATGAAGAGAATTGCACCCACACCATTGTTAATACCAGGCGATGGGCTGCCACTTCAACATATGACGTCTACATGGTGGACACTCCTAATGGCGACAAAACGCCTAATAATGACGGCGACAAGTCGGGCGACGCACCGTCAAGGAGCCGAAAACCGCATAAGCGGTCCAAAGGCAAAAAGGGAAGGAAATCCATTATCGGCACCGGGGACGGAGTTACTCCTGAGGACCGCGGCAACCCTACTATTCCCGAACACCCGTTAGAGGGTCAGGAAAGTCCTGAGGACAAGAGCAACCCTGACAATTTTGACGGTTCCGAGGACGATAACTACGTCCCCCCTATCGAGGAGGAGGGTATCCCGGTAGCCGATGACTTGGACATCCGTGATAACCATGAAGATCAGGAACTGTTGATACAACAACTCATAGCGACGGTGCGAATCCTTAAAGCAAAGGAACGATAGCTTAAAGCCGAATAGGATGACCTCAATGATTGATGGACAAGAGTCCTCTCAACTAAGGAAGGACATGGTACCGGTCTATCAAACCATCCCAAGAGCTATCCACGAAGAAGGTTGTTGCCGCAATTTGACGACGAGCTCACTCATACTCCGTCTCCAAAACATACTCCATATGACAAGCCAGACCGCCCTCCTCGCGGGCGTGATCGGACGACTGACGACACCGGTTATAGACCGGCAATACCCCCAAGATGGAGAAAGGAGCCATTAGAGCCCAATGACAGGTTCGACTTGCGAGATGACCAAGATCATAGAGCAGGCCGCACAAGATCCATCTAAGGATCCAGAGGCTACTCACCCGATATACAGGATGGGTACAGACCTTGGCTTGACCGAAGTAATAACAGGGACCGGGAACGCAACCGAGCTAGAACATACGCCGATTACAGGCGCGACATAGCTCGGGTTCGAGGCGCCGCTCACCCATTGTGTTTTACGGATGAGGTGATGCAGAATCAGTTCTCGGAAGGGTTTAAACCCGTGAACATCGAACAGTATGATAGGACAACTGACCCAACCGTATGGATCAAGGACTTCCTCCTCCACATCCACATGGCTCGAGGAGATGATCTCCACGCCATCAAGTACACCCCCCTTAAACTCAAGGGGCCAGCCCGCCAATGGCTAAACAGCCTCCCCGAAAACTCCATTGGATGCTGGGAAGACCTGGAGGATGCATTCCACTCCAACTTCCAAGGAACTTCTGTTCGGCCGCCGGATTCCTCCGACCTAAGTAACGTCATTTAGAAGCCCGGAGAGTCGGCTCGGCAATTCTGGAATTGGTTTTTGAGCAAGAAAAACCAGATCGTCGACTGCCCGGACGCTGGCAATAGCCTCCTTCCAGCACAATATTCGGGATTAATGGCTGGCATGCTAGCTCGGCCAGGATAAACCTCGGACTATGTTCGCCCTTACTTCCCTGATGACTTGCTTTTGCACAGACGAAGACAATTGGCTAGCAGGATGCAGCCAAAACTCTGCAGAGCCAGGAACCTCCAAAATCTAGGATGGCAACGGGAATCCCAAGCGCAACAAGAACAAGCGCCGACACAATAATAGTGACACAGATGATACAGACATTAACGCCGGCGTTCGCAACTCCCGTCCAGGGCAGCGGAAGAAGACTCCTAAAGGCAATCACGACGGACCCACTCCACTGGAAAAAATCATGGAAAGGCCTTGCCAAATCCACGGGACTCAAGAGAAGCCCGCCAACCAGACACACCGCAATTGTTAGGTGTTTAAACAGGTCAGCAAGCTCCCACCCGAGGATCAAAGCAAGAGCCCTCACAGCAAGGATGAGGATGAGCCTCGGGGTCTGATTGGTGGCAATCAAAAGAAATTTCCTCCAGAAATCAAGACAGTAAACATGATATGCGCCACCCATATACCCAAGAAGGAGAGGAAGCGTGCCCTTCGAGAGGTCCACGCTATAGAGCCCGTGGCCCCAAAGTACAACCCATGGTCGGCATATCCGATCACCTTTGATTTGCGCGATCACCCGACCAGTATCCATCACGGGCGTACGGCCGCACTTGTCCTCAACCCCATTATCGACAGGTATCACCTCACAAAAGTCCTAATGGACGGAGGAAGTGGCCTTATCCTGATTTACTCAAACACGGTGAAAAAGATGGGCATAGATCCATCACGAATTAAACCCTGTAACACTACCTTTAAAGGGGTGATTCCAGGTGTCGAAGCCCAATGCATGGGCTCCGTTACCCTGGAAGTTGTGTTAGGCTCACCCGATAACTTTCGCAGCGAAGACTTGATCTTTGACATTGTGCCCTTCCGCAGCGGCTATCACGCCCTGCTCGGCCAAACAGCGTTCGCTTGTTTCAATGTCGTCCCACATTACGCATACCTCAAGCTCAAGATGCCTGGCCCCAAAGGGGTCATCATTTTTAACGGCAATAAGGAGCAATCTTTATGAACTGAGGGACATGCGCTGGCCCTGCTGGCCAAATTTAGTTACAAAGATGATCGACAAGTTCTGGCATCTGCCGTAAAAGCACGCAAGGTCGGGAAGCGAGCTCGGCTGCAGGCCGAACTCTCAGAGCCTTCCTCTCCCCTCAAATAGGGACTCGCCCCCCATCGCACACCCCTAGGACCAGCAAAGTACATGCCAAGAAGGAACAACTTTGCACTTAAAATCCATGGGCAACGGTGGGGAAACAAAGGTGGGATTCCAGCTGGACCGGACTACTACCATTCAATACATCTACGGACACAATGCAGGGACCATTGAAGGGCCCACCAAGGGCATAAAGCTTATCCCCAATTCGGCAACTTTTCAAGACCATATTTGCAAGATCCGTTCACTGAACAACCAAATATCAGGAGTAAACAAGCAACATGGCACATCGAGGACGTAAGGCCATCAATCGAAGACCCCTGGTACAACCACTCCTGTAATCTCTTTCTTGTCTGGTTGTCCTTTCTGGCACATATTTTCCTTTTCTCCCTCTTCTCGTGACACAGTTCGATATGTTATGACGCAATCGGATAATACACCGGGGGCTCGAGCTTACAAACAAATTGCCTTACGTATATTTTATTGTGTGTTTGGTGTCTTGGAGTTCACTTTACATGCAATGGTTCCGAACTATGTCTTGGGTCAATAGTTGGGTTGCCCGGCTCCTGTGCTTGCCCCTTCATGTTCTGCTCATTCGGCTAAAAGGGCAAAGGGAGAACCCCTGCGATTGTGTCTCCGGATAGTCTGGTCAAGCACCTTAGGGGAGAAAGCCAAAAACTAACCATCATAGTATGCGACAGCCGGTCTTTGAATCCGAGCTTGAAGTGTTATACTTACATCCTCGTCAGAGGATATTCCGCATTTTGTGAGGAGTTTGATATCCATGCGAACCATGTGATGTTGGCCTTAGCCGTGGTTCATCTGAACGTCACAACACTCCAGGGGCTAGTCTTTAGCCCCCCGCAGTCCTTTTCGCTCCCCTATGACAAAGTGAAAGAAATAAGACAATATAGTCTGACTGCCTAGACCGTCGTACTCTACTGCCTTCGGGTTCTATCGTGGATTTATCACGGCAAATGTCCGGGTGAACGGACTTAGGCTCGGGGCATAAGCGCAACTATGTGGCGGTTTGAAGGGGTTGATCAGAATCGAGAGACGCGGAGTTTACCCAGGTTCGGCCCCTCCAATGGAGGTAAAAGCCTACGTCCTGCTTGTCTGGTATTGATGATGAAGGAGATCTCTCGATTACAAGGGTGCTATTTTCTACCTCTAATCCCGTGAGCCTCTAATCTGTCTAAACTTGTGGACTTGTGTCCCTGTCCCTCCAGGGGTGCTCTAACCCTCCTTATATAAGTGGAGAGGGTAGGTTTACAAATAGAGTCCTACTAGGAGTAGGAGTAGGACTAGTCTTTCATGAATCCTAATTCGGGTCTTGTTTCTCTTGTAAAGGAATCCTCTCTCTTTGATCCTTCTCTTGTGAGCCGCCCGGCGCCGGCTTACATGCCGGGTCTTGGGCCTGGTCGTCCTGTTATCCGCCTGTTGGGTCATTAATAAAATGTCATGTCTTTTTTGGGTCTCTTGTGAGTCGCCAGGACGGGTCATACCGCGGGGTATATCCCCAACATTAGCCCCCAGATTAGTTTGAATTTATTCATGCTAAGCTCCTGAAATAAGAATAACAAATATGTTAAGTAACCGGCTTGCTCCTTTGGCCGGCTTATGAAATGGCTCCTCAGAAATCCGGGTCTTTTCTGCATATAAAATAGTCGTCTTTGATAATCATCTTGCTTGTCAAAATATTGAGAATAGAACACCCATATGCCATTAAGTCGGCTTCCAATACTCTTGGCGGGTCATTTCCGTCGGGTCATAATCATTGATGATGCCGGGTCATTATCGTTGGTGACGCCGGGTCATTATCGTTGGTGACGCCGGGTCAAATAACTAGAATCCAACTGACTTGATAAAAATATTGGGATGAAAATGCATCTGATATAAAACCAGACTTCCATTGTTGTGAAGCAGGGCGGCTTATATAAAATCCGGCGGGTTATGATCTTTTGATAACGCCGGGTCATAAATGTTGGTGACGCCGGGTCTAACAACTGAACTCCATAATTAACATCTTGAAAATCCTCCTTAAAGTTTTTGATATGTCCATATTACCTGTAGCCCCCAAGCTTCGAGATTATCCATGATGACTTGGTGCTTTGCAATAATATTTTGGACTGTGTAGCCCCCAAGTGTCGGGTTGTCCTGCCTGCAGCAACCTGGGACTTATAACTGTCGTATACCTTTATAAAGCTTCAGCGGGTGTAGCCCCCAAGGGCCGGCTCATCAGAACGTGATGCGCCGGGTCTTAAATTTGAATCTCTTAATCTGTTGGAACAGCTAAATACTGTAGCCCCCAAGTGCCGGGTCACACGCCTGCGGTGACTTGGGACTTTAGAAAATTTGATCTGAGCGGTGTAGTCCCCAAGTGTCAGGTCAGTAAGAATTACTGGGCTGGGACTTTAGAAAAATAGAGAAAAGCCGGCTCATCTCCTTGTGATAATATGGTCTTGCTGATAATAGTGATTTAAAAAATCGGCTTTGCATTAGCCCCCAAGTGCCGTGGTGCATGCTTGCAGTGACAGGGGACTTGCATAATTGGTAAAAGCTTGGCTTTGAATAGTTTAGCCCCCAAGTGTCGGATTGTCTGCCTGCTGCTACTCGAGACTTATGTGAAAATAATATGAGTCACCAAAACTTGTTGGATGAATCTTTGACCATGGTTGTAATATAACCCGGAATGAATATCCTGGAATAATTCCTTTGTCTTTGAGATGAAATCCCTGCTTGTGGTTGCGATGCAACCCGGCAAATATATATTTGGAGAAATCCATGAGTGTTGTAGATTACTACAGAGTACGATTGAAGAAATCCGAGAACCAGCCAATTAGATGACACGGCATTATATCTGATAGGGCAGCTCTTGAAAAATAATGAATTCCCCGAGCTGGCTTGAAAACCCCAATCATTTAGTACTGGTTATGATAAACTATGAAGATCCAGCCAGGTCGGCTATTAAAGGTCCATTTGCTCTTGCGGAGCACTTAACGACGGCTCATCTTAAGAGATAATACCTGCAAAAAATAAACAAGACAGAATATATTTTGCATTGTTATGAGGGCAGCTTGAAGAAGCTCAACTCGGAGATGTTATATCTTTCATAACATTGCTCCTTCTTTCATAACTGTGATACGGCTTGATAAGCCGATATGTCATGTGAATATGATGCAAAGTTTGACTTGTCAACATTTTTGGCGCGAACGCCGGTTGTTAGGGTTCGATAAGCTACACCCGGAGGTGGGAAGCCCCCTTAGACAAGCATGGCTAATCGTGTTAGCCGGAGATGGCATAAAGCCTGGCCGATAAGGCATTAGAAGCGATACCCGGAGGTAAGAAGCCGCCCTCCGCCGGTTGTTAGGGTTAAATAAGCTACACCCAGAGGTGGGAAGCCCCCTTAGACAACCATGGCTAATCGTGTTAGCCGGAGATGGCATAAAGCCTGGTCGATAAGGCATTAGAAGCGATACCCGGAGGTAAGAAGCCGCCCTCCGCCAGTTGTTAGGGTTAGATAAGCTACACCCTGAGGTGGGAAGCCCCGTTAGACAACCATGGCTAATCGTGTTAGCCGGAGATGACATAAAGCCTGGCCGATAAGGCATTAGAAGCGATACCCGGAGGTAAGAAGCCGCCCTTCGCCGGTTGTTAGGGTTAGATAAGCTACATCCGGAGGTGGGAAGCCCCGTTAGACAACCATGGCTAATCGTGTTAGTTGGAGATGGCATAAAGTCTGGCCGATAAGGCATTAGAAGCGATACCCGGAGGTAAGAAGCCGCCCTCTGCCGGTTGTTAGGGTTAGATAAGCTACACCCGGAGGTGGGAAGCCCCCTTAGACAACCATGGCTAATCGTGTTAGCCGGAGATGGCATCAAGCCTGGCCGATAAGGCATTAGAAGCGATACCCGGAGGTAAGAAGCCGCCCTCTGCCGGTTGTTAGGGTGTTAGATACCCGTCGGTAAGAACCCCCTACAACCGCGGCTAATCCTGTTAGCCGGAGATTTGGCATAAAGTTGGCCGATAGGGTGTTAGAAGCGATACCCGTCAATAAGAAGCCCCGTTCAGCAATTTGGCGTAAACGTCGGCCAATAAGGCATTAGAAGTGATATCTGTAGGTAACAAGCCGCCCTCCGCCGCGGCTAATCCTGTTAGCCGGAAATTTGGCATAAAGCCGGCCGATAAGGCATTAGAAGTGATACCCGAAGGTAAGAAGCCGCCCTCCGCCGCAGTTGATATATCACCTGAAATGTTTGTGAACTCTTCTTGTAAGTCGCCATCTCGTAAGCCGCCATCTTGTATGAAGAAACAGCAGAAGGTCCCAGTGATGATCCAATAAATCCGGGCACCTATGTTTGAATGGTGCATCATGGTGGTTCGTCCTCTTTGGCAACTTTTAATCTTATGCCAAAAATGCAGTAGCCCCTAGGATCGGGTTAACTTTGCCATGACCTGGGGTTCTCGTTGAAGATGACCAAATGTGTCTTGCCATGTCTGTAGCCCCCGAGTCTTAAGTTGACTCAAAGAGGCGGCTTGAGAATCTCCACCGAAAGTTTGAGGCTGGTCGTGGCGGGTTATAGATGATCCTGCATGATTTGTTTCAATAATCCGGTCGATGTTTCGTCCTGGCTGATTGTTGAAGTGAACCAAATTGTAATGGCGGCGACTTGCGCGGCTGTCCATTTGGGCGGCTTGTACATGCAAGCACTGCACCGATATGTTGATGTAGATCAAACTGTGGGCGGCGACTTGCGACTTGCATGTGTCCGTTGGGCGGCTCATATAGGCGAACACTGCACCGATATGTTGATGTAGATTGGACCGTAGGGTGGCAATTCAGAACCGTCTGTTGGGTGACTCGTACTGGTAAATGCGCCCCCTAGCATGTTGATGTAGATGTAGAAACCATCTGCGACATTGTAAGCTGGTGCTGTTGTGAAAGACGCCACATCATTGTAAGCCAGTGTAGATGGCGAGAGACGGCCACGACGTTGTAAGCCGACGCGGATGGTGAGAGACGGCCACGGCCTTGTAAGTCGACGCGGATGGCGAGAGACGGCCACGGCGTTGCAAGCCGGCGCGGATGGCGATAAATGGCACGGCGTTGTAAGCCGACATGGATGGCGAGAGACGGCCACGACATTGTGAGCCGGCGTGGATACCATACCGCGAGTACGGCGGCTTGCCGCATCCATTGGGCGGCTCATGCACATCCGTTGGACGGACAAACAAACAGGCACTTCCCCGACACGTTTTTATAGATGTAAAAATCAACCGCGTTTTTTGAAGACGGCGCGGTTGTGAGAGACGGTCCGTGACGTTCTAAGACGGTGCGGCCTTGAGCGTTGTAAGCCGGTGCGGCGCGACACAGACGAACAATGGTGCATAATGATGTTGGCATGCCTCCATCTCCACGAAATAAAACCACCTTGAATAATTGTCCTGCGTAAAAATATTGTCGGACAGAATAATTGTCCTTGAACAAATAATATAAACTCAAAAATAGATAAGATGAATATCACCTGGAGGTTTTATCGTATGATTGTGGATTTTATCTCGGACGAACGCGAATGTAAATCTGCAATAGCAGGCGCGGTTGTTCCTTTGATGATCATGATCCTCTTGATTTGTTGCTTTTTGGTCTATTTGTGCGATGGTATAGCATCCAATATAAACCTTTGTGGTAGCCGCTTCCTATGAAATGTAACGACGCTTTAAGGTACCCAACCTGCTGCTCCTAATAAATTGCTCCCATGAACGCCTTCTGTCAAACCCAGATTCAATCACTAGCTCTTCAACGTCCATGCAGTACTGATGTTGTAGCATGATTTGAGAAACGTACTCGTTTGACTAAATGAATGAGGCCAATTTCATCGAGGTAACGAATTACGTGTTCACGTAAATGGCATCACTACACACATCGATGTCTTATTAAGGGAAATCATCCAATCCTGTATGTTCATCTTATTATGCTTGCTTGGTGCATGAAAGTCTCAGATCCATCGGTGACAAAGAGCTCTCCCCCCTGACCAATAAGGCTTTGACAGATATCTGGTAGCTTTATTTTGAAAACCACTTCTACTCTAGCATCCAACGTGTTCTCAAAGACGATTTTTTCATCTCGTGACGTCAGTCCAACTCAACTAGAGCAGGACTGGTCATGTTCCTTGTAATGGCTGGGAGCAGGTGGTAGATAAACATGGCGGTCTACAATAATTTCAAGCGGATATACATTTGCTCTTTTCGCACATTCCTTCCTCGTAGACTCCAAGACTGATTCAACAAGCTCAAGATCCTCTTTCCCGGTGATGCATGCTCAGCAGCGGGCTAGCTCGGCGAGCGTGACAAAACAGTGGTGGCAGAAACGCAGTGGCGTGTAGCAGCGGCAGTAGGCCGGCTTGGCGACGTGGAGCGGAGCCACAGCGACGTTGTGCAGCAGCGGCGGCTGGCCCGGCGAGCGGAGCCACAACGACGGGGCGAGCCAGAGTAGGGTAGCGCGGAGGAGGCTCGTGGCGCGAGCAGGCGGCCCGTGGGCGCGACAGAGCTGGCCGGAGGCAAGGCGTGCATGCAGATGGGAGCCTCCCGGAGCCGCGCGTGGAGGCAGGAGCGGCCGAGGCATGAGGCGAAGCAATGGGCCGACGGCTCGGTAAAACAAGGCAGGCCTAGAGAGCCGCGTGCGAGCGGCGCTCGACGGCAGCGGTCGCGGAGGCAGTCTGAGGGCGGCTTGAGGCGATGTCACGACGGACGAAGTGCGGCGCAGCGGGCAAGGCGCGAGGCGCTCGACGGCAGCGGTCGTGGAGGCAGACCGAGGGCGGCTCGAGGTGATGCCACGACGGACGAAGTGCGGGCGCAGCGGGCAAGGCGCGAGGTGGCGGTGGGTGCTCTTTTTTTTTGTTTTGTCCGACTCTGGCTTGATGTGTGATCACGCGTAGCGTGAAGCTTTCCCTGGATCGCCTCGGACTTGGAGATAGCTGTATGTCTAGTAGTGCCGACAGTGCAGATTGCATCGGGACAAGAATCCCACTACCCATCGGCGCATGTTCAAACCTTCTATTGATCAAACTGTTAATACTCTACGCAGGCGAAAACAACTTCCTCCATTGTTAATGAATTTCCAATCTTTCGCAACATAATTTCTCAACGGCTGGTTATAGCTTGAATCAATATTTTTTTATCCAAGCTGAGAATATCTATTTTCGAGACGGCGGCGGTAGAATAGACCGTAACCCTAATTTGCTCCTTGATCTTAAATTCTGTATATCCTATGCTGACTGTTTGTTGACGATGTGATTGCGCCGGCTCTTTTTCATTCGGCACATCACGAGCTTTTCGGCCCCTGAATAGATCCCTCCAAGAACACAACATCACTGTACATGGCCCCATGGTGGGCGCCAACTATCGTGGATTTGTCACGGTAGATGTCCGGGTGAACGGACTTAGGTTCGGGGCATAAGCGCAACTATGTGACGGCTTGAAGGGGTTGATCGGAATCGAGAGACGCGGAGTTTACCCAGGTTTGGCCCCTCCAATGGAGGTAAAAGCATATGTCCTGCTTGTCTGGTATTGATGATGAAGGAGATCTCTCGGTTACAAGGGTGCTATTTGCTACCTCTAATCCCGTGAGCCTCTAATCTGTCTAAACATGTGGACTTGTGTCCCTGTCCCTCTAGGGGTGCTCTACCCATCCTTATATAAGTGGAGAGGGTAGGTTTACAAATAGAGTTCTACTAGGAGTAGGATTAGGACTAGTCTTTCATGAATCCTAATCCGGGTCTTGTTTCTCTTGTAAAGGAATCCTCTCTCTTTGAGCCTTCTCTTACACACCAGGTCTTGGCCTGGTCATCCTGTGATCCGCCTGCCGGGTCATTAATAAAATGTCATGTCTTTTCCGGGTCTCCTGTGAGTTGCCAGGCCGGGTCATACCATGGGGTATATCCCCGACAGGTTCCGATCACTCGACTAAGGAATATAGTGCATTGGTAGAGACACCCCATGTAGTATCTACATGGGGGCTGAAGCCGATAACTCGCGTCTTTTAGTTTCAGACGGACACACCGGAGTTATAAAGGAATGCAAAAACATAAAAGCATAATAACTTGTTACATTAAATATTTGACAAGTCTTCGGACGCATTACAATTCATTTGAACACATTATCGCCCGAACACTAAGAAGCTATCAACCGAGCACCTTCCATCACTCCGGTGAAGTATAGCTCAGGGCGTCTATGCTCCTTCCCGGGAGGCGGCAGGGCAGTGGCTACCTTCATTGAATCCAGCCCCGCCCAGTGCACCTTGGCCTTGGCAAGGCCATCTGGACTCCCTCTATGTAGGAGGAGTGCTTCACGGTGTAGAAGAGGGGCAAAGCGGCAACTAACTTATGCATGAGGCCAAAGTAGCTGCCTGGCAGCGGCTCATCGGGCCATAGGCGGATGCAGAGGTCCTTCATGGCCGGCTCCGCCATCTGGTGTAGCTCCATCAGCTGTTTTAGCTGCTCCACGAGAAGAGGAGAGTGTTCGTGTAACATCCCAAAATTTCATTTTGGAATGTTATGAAATATAGCTATGCATCATCATCACATTGCTTGAATGAAATGAATTGTTGAAATTCTTCTTTTGGATTTCTAAAAGGCCACTTTCATTTTCTCCTTATACTTGTTTCTACTATTTGAAAATCTCTGGAATTATTCAAAAAAGAAGAGGAGTAACATGACACTCCACACCAGGGGCATCTTGCTGAATTATTTGAACAATAAAACCAGGGGTCTATTTGAAAGTTTATCTCAAAAGAATTTAAATCAATTAGGCATTTTCTGAAAAATATTTTTTTTAACGTATTCATTTTGATAGAGAAAAAATGTTCATTAAATAGCATTTATTCCCCTGATCATTTTGATATATATATTCCCTATGTTTGGAAAAGATTTGAATGCATTAAAGGGTTTTAAACGCTCTGGCAAAATAGAAAAGGAAACGTATTTAAACGTTTTAATTAGAAAACCGGCCGGCCCACAGCCTTTACTTCCGAGACCTTTTCGGATCGGTCACCGACGCGCAGATCCCGCTCCCTCTCTCACTGAGACGTGGGACCCATCGTCCGACAGCGTCATCAGCGCACTCGCCTTCCTCCTCGCTCCAGACCACCTCGCCGGAGATCCCTCCTCCCTGGATCTCGCTCCTCTTTCCCTTTCCCGACCCCGCACCTGGCCTATAAGTAGCACTGCCCTCGCCGTGCTCCATTCCACCCCGAAACCCCACTCCCCTCGCCAGAATATCGCCCCCGCACCTCGCCGGAGTTCTGACTCCACCCGAAACCCCCACAGCTCCTGGCCGTCACAACACTCACCCCTACTCTCCTCCGACGCCACCAAAGTACGCCGGAGACTCACCGCCGCCGTTTGAAGATTTCGGACGCCGCCCTCGACCACTGCAGCACCATTCCCGAGCATCTCTGACTTCCGGCCACCGTCGACATCACCGGAGCTCCGACCCCCTCCCCTGTAAGCCGCCACCTCCACCCGCAACCGTCAGATCTAGGATCTACGCTCCAGATTAGAAATTTTACAAAACGAATCGGTACGCATTAGCTTTCGGTTGTCTGCCCGCAAACACCCACGCGCACACACCCTAGGCCAATCACAGCATGCCACGTCAACATGTCCGTTAGTTAGTATTTCTGCTCTATTTTTTGGTTTTAGAAAACAGAATGTTTTCTGTTTTTGTTTTAGTTGTAACTTTTAAAATAATTAGTGTTTTAAATTGATTCTTTTTGCATTAGGTCACAAATTTCATGTAGCTTCATCCTGTAGTCTTAGATTTCAAATTTGAACTTTAAAATTTGTATCTAACCAAATTTGCTTAAATTACCAAAATTTGTATAACTAGAGTTTAAAAATATATTTTTGTATGAATCTTTTTGCCACAGGTTCGTATTAGTTAGAACTATCATCCTACATAGTTTGAGAATTTTTAGGATGAATATGGTTAGTGTTTTTAACAAAAACAGAATCTGTTTAGTTCTTAATAGAGTTTAGTTAGTTTGATTTTAGTTTAGTTTGAATCTAAGTTAGTTTCACTTTTGTTTTTGTTTTCATTAGGTTCTGTTGTTTCAACATTAGGTGAAATAACTTGCTATTAATAAAAATAATTGTTTAGTTTTATATCTTATTGTTATAGGAAATCTTTATTCTTTTTCATTAGGTATAGTTTTATAAAGCAATTTAGTTTTACTTTCACAAACATTTTAGGAGATTTAATTCTATTTTCTAATAAAGAATCTTAGTAATTGTTTTCTGTTAAGTAATGTTTTGTTTATAAAAATTATAATAATAATAATTTTGTTTCATACTCTAATGTTATAGGAAACTCTAATTATCTTCATCAAGTGGTGTTTTATAAAAAAAATATTTTTAGTAGTTTTTTCTTTTCACAAAAGTTTTAGTGGATTTAATTTTGTTTACTAATATAAATTTTATTATTTCTTTTCTGTTAACTATTGTTTTGTTATTAAAAATAGTGGTTGGTCTTATTTTATATTAGTAGTAGCTTTGACACTAAAAATTTGTGAGTCAAATATTTGGTTTTGAATTTTTCTCTTGATTGTCACTATTGAATTGTTTTAGTTTAATCTTGCTGATTGTGTGTCTTGTTTGATTCGTTAGATCATCCGGAGTGCGAAGCTTGTTATCTAGAGTCACTTGAGTACGAGGATCGTCAGCAAGGCAAGTCACTTTGATCATGTTTACCCATGTTTTTATTGCATTAGTTCTACCATCTCCCCAATTGCATGCAAAGTAGGTAATTTGGAAACTTGGTTACTTGATGTAGTATCATGTGGTAGGCACCCCTAAACCCTTTGACACATTGGCCCCAGGAAATGTTGATTTAATTTTGCTATGCTATGAGTAGACGGGGTTGGTTGTGTGATTCATGAGAGCTGTGAGATAATAACTTCAAGACCTGCAAGATGATCAAGACTTCAAGACTCCGATATTTCAACATACCTCTGGGTGGATGATGGTTGGACGGCGCCCTGGAGAAACCAGTGGTTAGCCTAGCTGTTGCTGGAGAAGTGCCAGTATTCACATGGAAAGGTCCACCCAGGCACAAAGAGATGGATGGATGCTTCAAGACCCAAGGCTTACCTGCACAACCACAACCCTTTATGGGCTCTGGCTTGGTTGGATATCGTGGTGACCCTGGACAGGCGGTGCTACGAGATGTAGAAGAACAATAGGAAAGGATGGGCACCGACAGAGTCTCAGGGAAACCCTTTAGAAGACCATGTTTTGGTCATCCGTTTCTCAAACACCCTGAAGTGCGAGAAATCCAACGGAGGCGATCAAATCTTGTGGGGAACGTGTGCAAAACTCTATAGAGTACCCAAACCTAATCGATTAGCCATGTCCACGGTCATGGACAGTTGAGCCAAAGGAAGTGAAACTATCTAGAATTCTCAACACCAATAATTATATTGATGTGGGTATTAATGACAACTTGGGTATGAGAATTGGTTGGTGGAACCATCTCATTAATCAACCAACATTGTAGTAATAATATTTTGTCCTGTCTTGTTGTAGGAAAAAAATTGGCTTTATGCAAAAACTTACTACCCCACTTGCCAAATATGCATATAGAATAGATGATTTTACTTTACACCCCCTCTTTTGTGACATTGCCGGCATATTCAATATGCTGACCTACACGGCTACAACGTATCATGTTGCAGAGTACTTTTCCGACCAGGAGTGAGGATACGCTCTACGCTAGGTGAGATGCCCTTGGAGTCAGATGGACTCAACTACCTTTGAAGCTTCCGCGAGATTAGTTATTCTCATGAGTTGGCCTTCAGCCACTTTATTGTAATTCTTATTGTAATAAAGGATTCGATATGAGATTTCGATTTATAAAGCTCTGTGATTTCCCTTTGATATATACATTGATGTACTGTGTCTGTACCAGCATGATCTTGGGATGGTACGGAAACACCGGAGATTCGACCTTTCAAGTCGGGTCGCTATAGAAATGGTATCAGAGCACACGCAGACCGTAGGACGTAACCTCTAGGATTGGAAAAGCCTTAGGATTTTTTTTCTTTTGTCTTTAAAATTCTTATACTCTCATCTGTTCATTTCTGACTTCCCTCCGATTTATTTCAACCTTTCTAGATGGCCACCTTCACCCTAGTTTTATCACGGAGTTTTGTCAGCCTCACGCGACGATGCCCTTTGGCAAGGAGCTGGTGAAGATCGTCAGGGACGTAAGGATCGCTTTGCCAAGCATCACCGGGACTCCTATCATGTCTTTTCCACAAGACGGTCGCTATAGGATCGAGGTGCACATCCTTGGAAAGACCTTTGAAATCGTAAGGAACCCATCGACTTTAAGTTTGTGGCACCCAACTGGATTCTTGGGAGGGACATGGCGATTCACCGTGCCCTCGGACGTATTCAGGAGGAATACAGGATTGGTCCCATTTCACCAGGACTCAGCATGGTTTGTCACAGGGATGCCAATGGAAATATCCTAAACATTCCCACTGAAGACTCCACCATTTCCTATATCTAGACTTTGGAAACTCGCATCAGGACTCTGGAGCTTCGGGTACGCGAAGACACGAAGACGATCAAGAGGCTAATGAACCGCGAGCTTGACCTCGAGGCTGACCTATGGGAAGCCAAGTACGAGCATGAGCATGAAGTGAAGGATTGCTTGGAGAGGATCAAGAAGTTGAACATTCGCATTGCAACTCTGGAGGAACAGCTGGACATGGGGGAAAATCTTCATCCAGAAGGAGACATGGCTCCCTTGATCAGCAACGATGATGACTATGAGGAGAGCACCACCGGAGGAGGCCACATTACCATGGAATTTTGAGGAGAACTTTAGTTATGCCCCCATGTATCTTTCATTTTCAACGTTAAAGCGTAGGTCGATGCTTAGTTTGATTTGGAGACTTGTATCTCGATGTTTGAACCTTGAGTTGAATAAATGAATGAGTGTTTGGTGTGATATGTTTGTTGCATTGCATATGGGTAGTGAAGTTTTCTTTTAGGTCCTTGTTCTTTTCTAATTCTCACCCCTCTGAAAACAGCAAGATGCCTCCGCGACGTGAGCCCGACTTCACCTTCCCGCCGGAACTCACACAACTTCTCCAGCAGTAGAATGCCCTGATGCAGTTGTTGATCCAGAACCAGACCAACAACCACAACAACCACCCTGCACCTCAGGGCGACAACCTCGCCCGTTTTCTGAGGCTGAATCCACCAACTTTCTCCAGCCGCACTGAGCCCATTGTGGCAGATGATTGGCTCCGCAAGATGGAGAGGGAACTCACCACCGCTGGATGTACTGAGGCTAAAAAGGTGCGCTTTGCCGCCCATCAACTTCAGGGGCCTGCAGCTTCATGGTGGGAGAACTACACCACCACATACCCCATTGCTGGTGTGACTTGGGAGCAGTTCAAGATAGCTTTCCGCACCGCTCATGTCTCGGTTGGAGCCATGAGTCTGAAGAAGCGTGAGTTTCGCAACTTACGCCAGGGGAACCGCTCCGTGGCCTAGTATGTGGATGAATTCAGCATGTTGGCTCGCTATGCACTAGGAGATGTGGCCAATGATGCAGCCAAACAGGAGAAGTTCCTGGAAGGACTCAATGATGAGTTGAGTGTGTAGCTGATGGTGGCTACTTTCAACAACTACCAGGTGGTAGACAAGGCCCTCATCTTGGAAGGGAAGAAGCAGCAAATCGAAAACCGCAAGAGGAAGTATGCACAGGGGAAGTCTAACTCTGGAGCTCAATAGAAGCCCCGCTACTCCCCGTACTCAGGGAATACCGGATCAGGGACCGGTAAGTATGGAGGACACACTCATCACGTGCACAACCATGGAGGAAATGGGAATAATCGTCCCAACAATGGCAACTTCAAGAACGGCAATGGAAGTGGGAATGGCAACCAGCACCGTCCCGCTCCATCTGAGAAGGATCTGAACCATATCACCTGTTTCAAGTGCCAGAAGACAGGGCACTATGCAACTGAATGTCCTCAGAACAAGCAAGGAAATGGAAACGGCAACAACAACTGCAACTCCGCAGCTAAGAAGCCAAATCATTTTCCCCATGCTCAGGTGAACCACATTGATGTGGAAGAAGTCTATGATCAGCCCGAGACGGTGGTTGGTAAGTTTTTATTGCATTCACGTCCAGTTATGGTACTTTTGATTCTAGTGCAACTCATTCATTCATATCAAGGGTAGTTGTGGAAAAGTATGGTTAACCCACCAGAACCCTTAGTCATCCCATTAAGGTCAATTCCCCAGGAGGTATGATGATGGCTGGGATAGGATGCCACGCATTGAAACTTCATATAGGAAATCATGTTTTTCCCACCAACCTCATCGTCTTAGAATCCCAAGGATTGGATGTAATTTTAGGCATGGATTGGATGACCAAGTATGAAGGAAACCTTGATTGCCCCAGCAAGTCTATTTTACTCACCACCCTGGAGAACAAGAGGATTAAGTATGTATCCTGACGCACACGGATGAGTGCTCGGTTAATTTCCCTCACAGGAGTTGTTCAGGAGGAAGTGCCGGTTGTACAAGACTTTCCAGATGTATTCCTGGAGGAATTACCAGGCATGCCACCGGATGGAGAGATTAAATTTCTGATAGAGTTACTACCAGGAACAGCCCCAATTTCCAAGAGACCCTATCGGATGCCCGCAAATGATTTAGTAGAAATCAAGAAGCAGATTAAGGAGTTATTGGATAAGGGATATATTCGCCCAAGTTCTTCACCTTGGGAAGCCCCGGTTCTTTTGGTGGAGAAGAAAGATAAAACAGTGAGGATGGTAGTCGATTATCGTGCATTGAACGAGGTGACTATCAAGAACAAGTACCCTCTGCCGATGATTAATGACTTGTTTGATCAGCTAGTAGGAGCCAAAGTATTCTCCAAGATCGATCTTCGATCAGGGTATCACCAACTGAAAATTCGTGAACAGGATATACCCAAAACAGCCTTCACCACAAGGTACGGCTTATATGAGTATACTGTCATGTCTTTTGGTTTGACTAATGCTCCTGCCTATTTCATGAATATGATGAACAAAGTGTTTATGGAATATCTGGACAAGTTTGTCGTGGTGTTCATCAATGACATTTTGATATTCTTCAAGAGCGAGGAAGAACACAAGGAACACTTGCGTTTAGTTCTGGAGAAGCTTAGAGAGCATCAGTTATATGCCAAATTCAGTAAATGTGAATTCTGGCTAACGGAAGTCGGATTCCTTGGACATGTTGTTTTTGGAGATGGAATAGCAGTGGACCCCGCTAAGGTTGAAGCAGTCACTGAGTGGAAGTCACCCACCTCAGTTAAGGAGATCCGCAGTTTTCTCGGACTTGCCGGATATTACCGGAGGTTCATTGAGAATTTTTCAAAGATTGCCAAGCCCATGACGGAATTGTTGAAGAAAGAGTCTAAGTATATTTGGACTGAGGAATGTGAAGCTAGTTTCCAGAAGTTGAAGAAACGCTTGGTCACAGCCCCAGTGTTGATTTTGCCAAATATTCGGAATGACTTCCAGGTTTATTGTGATGCTTCGCGTCAAGGACTTGGAGGAGTACTCATGCAGGAGGGAAAAGTTGTAGCCTATGCATCCAGACAACTACGACCCCATGAATTAAACTATGCCACCCATGATTTGGAACTAGCAGGCGTAGTGCACGCACTCAAGACTTGGAGCATTTCCTTATCAGAAATAGTTGTGATGTTTACACTAATCATAAAAGCCTGAAGTATATTTTCACACAGAAGGAGTTGAACCTCAGACAGAGGAGATGGATAGAGTTAATCAAGGACTATGACATGAGACTGCATTACCATCTAGGTAAGGCAAACGTTGTAGCAGATGCTTTGAGTCGGAAGAGTTATGTGAACACACTCATAGCAGGAGGATTACCCTAGGAGTTAACCGATGATCTCAGGGAGCTCCGGCTAGAGATAGTTCCAAAAGGATATGTTGCCGCACTAGAGATCCAGTCCACCTTGACCGAAAGAATTCGTGAAGCCCAGAAATCGGACAAGGAGATAGCCGAGATAAAGCAGAGGATGAAGGATGGAAAAGCTAAAGACTTTTGAAGATGAACAAGGTACTCTATGGTTTGAGAACCGAATCTATGTGCCCAATGACCCAGAGCTCAGGAAGTTGATACTTCAAGAAGCCCAAGATTCACCCTACTCGATACACCCAGGAAACACCAAGATGTACCTGGATTTGAAGGAAAGTTACTGGTGGACAGGTATGAAGAAGGATATTGCCGAACATGTTGCGGTATGTGATGTTTGTCAGCGAGTAAAGGCGGAACATCAGAAACCAGCAGGGTTACTCCAACCTTTGCCGATACCCGAGTGGAAATGGGATAAGCTTGGTATGGACTTCATCACAGGATTACCCAGGACCCATTCAGGTTATGATTCCATCTGGGTAGTGGTCGACCGTTTGACCAAGGTGGCTCATTTCATCCCGGTGAAGACCACCTATACTAGTGCTAAGTTAGCCAAGATATATATGACCGGGATTGTATGTATGCATGGAGTTTCGAGGAGTATCGTGTCAGATAGAGGAACACAGTTTTCCTCAAAGTTTTGGCATCAGTTACATGAAACTTTGGGTACAAGGCCGGAATTTAGTACAACTTTTCATCCGCAGACCGATGGACAGACCGAGAGAGTCAACCAGATCTTGGAGGACATGTTGACAGCTTGTGCGCTAGACTATGGGTCTAGTTGGGATGACAACTTACCTTATGCAGAGTTCTCGTACAACAATAGTTATGAAACGAGTCTGAAGATGGCCCCTTTTGAAGCTTTATACAGAAGGAGGTGCAGAACACCATTGACGTGGGATGGTGTTGGAGACCGAAAGCTTTTTGGTCCCGATATTATCCGAGATTCTGAAGAAAAGGTCAAACTAATTCGAGACTGACTCAAGATATCCCAATCCAGGCAGAAGAGCTATGCTGATAGAAAACGCAAGGAGGTGACATATGAAGTGGGATACCGAGCATACCTTCGTGTGTCCCCACTTCGAGGAATCAAGAGGTTTGGTGTTAAAGGAAAGTTACCACCCAGATTAATAGGCCCCTACAAAATTCTTGAACGTAGAGGCGAAGTTGCTTACAAGCTGGAATTGCCGGAAGGATTGTCCGGAGTTCAAGGTGTTTTCCATGTTTCCCAGCTGAAGAAATGCCATGCTGAGATGGCTGATATTCCTTTCAGAGACACAGTGCCCCTAGAGGCCATACAACTTGACAATGACCTAACCTACGAGGAGAAGCCTGTCAGAATCCTCGAGACTACCAACAGAGTTACCCGTAGCAAGACCATCAAGCATTGTAAGGTTATGTGGAGTCACCACACCGAGGAAGAAGCCACCTGGGAACGCGACGAAGATCTTCGTAGAGACCACCCACACCTATTTTCTAGCCAACCCGAATCTCGAGGGCGAGATTCATCTTAAGGTGGGTAGGTTTGTAACATCCCAAAATTTCATTTTTGAATGTTATGAAATATAGCTATGCATCATCATCACATTGCTTGAATGAAATGAATTGTTGAAATTCTTCTTTTGGATTTCTAAACGGCCACTTTCATTTTCTCCTTATACTTGTTTCTACTATTTGCAAATCTCTGGAATTATTCAAAAAAAAGAGGAGTAACATGAAACTCCACACCAGGGGCATCTTGGTGAATTATTTCAACAATAAAACCAGGGGTCTATTTGAAAGTTTATCTCAAAATAATTTAAAATCAATTAGGCATTTTCTGAAAAATATTTTCTTAAAGTATTCATTTTGATAGAGGAAAAATGTTCATTAAATAGCATGTATTCCCCTGATCATTTTGATATATGTATTACCTATGTTTGGAAATGATTTGAATGCATTAAAGGGTTTTAAACGCTCTGGAAAAATAGAAAAGGAAACGTATTTAAACATTTTAATTAGAAAACCGGCCGGCCCACAGCCTTTACTCCCGAGACCTTTTCGGATTGGTCACCGACGTGCAGATCCCGCCCCCTCTCTCACTGACACATGGGACCCACCTTCCGACAGCGTCATCGACGCGCTCGCCTTCCTCCTCGCGCCAGACCACCTAGTCGGAGATCCCTCCTCCCCGGATCTCGCTCCTCTCTCCCTTTCCCGACCCCGCACCTGGCCTATAAGTAGCACTGCCCTCGCCGCACTCCATTCCACCCCAAAACCCCACTCCCCTCGCCAGAATATCGCCCCCGCACCTCGCCGGAGTTCTGACTCCACCCGAAACCCCCAGAGCTCCTGGCCGTCGCAACACCCACCCCCACTCCCCTCCGACGCCACCAAAGTATGCCAGAGACTCACCGCCGCCGTTTGAAGCTTTCGGACGCTGCCCTCGACCACCACAGCACCATTCCCGAGCATCTCCGACTTCCGGCTACCGTCGACATCACTGGAGCTCCGACCCCCTCCCCTGTAAGCCGCCACATCCACCCGCAACCGTCAGATCTAGGATCTACGCTCCAGATTAGAAATTTTATAAAACGAACTGGTACGCGTTAGCTTTCGGTTGTCCGCCCGCAAACACCCAAGCGCACACACCCTAGGCCAATAACAACATGCCACGTCAACCTATCTGTTAGTTAGTATTTCTGTACTTTTTTGTTTTGTTTTAGAAAATAGAATGTTTTCTGTTTTTGTTTTAGTTGTAAATTTTAAAAAAATTAGTGTTTTAAATTGATTCTTTTTGCATTAGGTCACAAATTTTGTGTAGTTTCATCCTGTAGTCTTAGATTTCAAATTTGAACTTTAAAATTTGAATCTAACCAAATTTGCTTAAATTACCAAAATCTGTATAACTAGAGTTTAAAAATATATTTTTGTATGAATATTTTTGCCACTGGTTTGTATTAGTTAGACCTATCATCCTACATAGTTTGAGAATTTTTAGGATGAATCTGGTTAGTGTTTTTAACAAAAACAGAATCTGTTTGGTTCTTAATAGAGTTTAGTTAGTTTGATTTTAGTTTAGTTTGAATCTGAGTTAGTTTAACTTTTGTTTTAGTTTTCATTAGGTTATGTTGTTTCAACATTAGGTGAAATAACTTGCTATTAATAAAAATAATTGTTTAGTTTTATATCTTATTGTTATAGGAAATCTTTATTCTTTTTCATTAGGAATAGTTTTATAAAGCAATTTAGTTTTACTTTCACAAACATTTTAGGAGATTTAATTCTATTTTATAATAAAGAATCTTAGTAATTCTTTTTTGTTAAGTAATGTTCTGTTTATAAAAATAACAATAATAATAATAATTTTGTTTCATACTCTAATGTTATAGGAAACTCTAATTATCTTCATTAAGTGGTGTTTTATAAAAAAAAATATTTTTAGTAGTTTTTTATTTTCACAAAAGTTTTAGTGGATTTAATTCTGTTTACTAATATAAATTTTATTATTTATTTTCTGTTAACTATTGTTTTGTTATTAAAAATAGTGGTTGGTCTTATTTTATATTAGTAGTAGCTTTGACACTAAAAATTTGTGAGTCAAATATTTGGTTTTGAATTTTTCTCTTGATTGTTACTATTGAATTGTTTTAGTTTAATCTTGTTGATTGTGTGTCTTGTTTGATTCGTTAGATCATCTAGAGTGCGAAGCTTGTTATCTAGAGTCACTTGAGTACAAGGATCGTCAGCAAGGCAAGTCACTTTGATCATGTTTACCCATGTTTTTATTGCATTAGTTCTACCATCTCCCCAATTGCATGCAAAGTAGGTAATTTGGAAACTTGGTTACTTGATGTAGTATCATGTGGTAGGCACCCCTCAACCCTTTGACACATTGGCCCCGGGAAACGTTGATTTAATTTTGCTATGCTATGAGTAGACGGGGTTGGTTGTGTGATTCATGAGAGTTGTGAGATAATAACTTCAAGACCTGCAAGATGATCAAGACTTCAAGACTCCGAGTTTTCAACATACCTCTGGGTGGATGATGGTTGAACGGCACCCTAGAGAAACTAGTGGTTAGCCTAGGTGTTGCTGGAGAAGTGCCAGTATTCACGCGGAAAGGTCCACCCAGGCACAAAAAGATGGATGGATGCTTCAAGATCCAAGGCTTACCTGCACAGCCACAAGCCATTATGGGCTCTGGCTTGGTTGGATATCGTGGTGACCCTGGACAGGCGGTGCTACGAGATGTAGAAGAACGGTAGGAAAGGATGGGCACCGACAGAGTCTTAGGGAAACCCTTTAGAAGACCATGTTTTGGTCATCCGTTTCTCAAACACCCTGAAGTGCGAGAAATCCAACGGAGGCGATCAAATCTTGTGGGGAACGTGTGCAATATTCTACAGAGTACCCAAACCTAATCGATTAGCCGTGTCCACGGTCATGGATAGTTGAGCCAAAGGAACTAAAACTATCTGGAATTCTCAACACCAATAATTATATTGATGTGGGTATTAATGACAACTTGGGTATGAGAATTGGTTGGTGGAACCATCTCATTAATCAACCAACATTGTAGTAATAATATTTTGTCCTGTCTTGTTGTAGGAAAAAATTGGCTTTATGCGAAAACTTACTACCCCACTTGCCAAATATGCATATAGAATAGATGATTTTACTTTACACCCCCCTCTTTTGTGACATTGCCGGCATATTCAATATGCTGACCTACACGGCTGCAACGTATCATGTTGTAAAGTACTTTTCCGACCAGGAGTGAGGATACGCTCTACGCTCGGTGATATGCCCTTGGAGTCAGATGGACTCAACTACCTTTGAAGCTTCTGCAAGATTAGTTATTCTCATGAGTTGGCCTTCAACCACTTTATTGTAATTCTTATTGTAATAAAGGACTCGATATGAGATTTTGATTTATAAAGCTGTGTGATTTCCCTTTGATATATACATTGATGTACCATATGTGTACCAGCATGATCTTGGGATGGTACGGAAACACCGGAGATTCGACCTTTCGGGTCGGGTCGCTACAGTTCGGGGGCTCCGAATTATGCCTAGAATAGACGAGCTTCGTCTCCTTCTTCCCTCAAGGCGAATAGATGATTGGCGTCCGCCACGCTCTTCTGGAGATCGGAGGAGGCGCCTAAGGAACGCCACACCTGGGTAAGCAATTTGAATTTGCTATCCCCAAAGACACATTGTAGTAAGTATGGCTTACCATCCATTATGTCATTCGCTTGGTAGACCTGCTCCTCATAGAACCGCCTGTCCACCCGCTCTTTCTGAAGATCGTTCTTCAGGGTGGACAGTTCGGCCGCGCTCTCCTTGCCCTTCTGCTCAAGGGCCTCGCACTTCTGGCTGGTGTCCTTGAGCTCATGTTGGACCTCCGCCACACAAGCCTCATGCTTGTCGCTCGTGGTTCGCAGGGCGGAGAGGGCGGTCACCGCTTCTTTGTCTGCCGCCCTCTCAACGGTCGCTTGGTCTTTCGCTTGTTGGAGCTCGGCCTTGAGCCTCTCACCTCTTTCACCGAAGTTGTTTAAACATTAAAACACTATGAAAAAAGCATGGACAGTGTTCGGGCAAAGTGTTCGGGCAAAGGTATTCGGATTTTGTTTTGACCTACCTTGTGCCTCATCGAATCTTTTGTTGTGGGCATCAACTTCATCCTCGGAGAGTTTAAGCTTCCGATTTAGTTCGTCTAGTTCGGTGCCATTTATGGCCGCCGCTGATGACGAAGCCTGTATTACACATACAGTTCACATGTTACATGGGTTCTATACTCCCTAACTATAGTCAATCCGATCATGTGTTTGACCTTATTAGGGTCTAATCTAACGTTCCGGACACATAATTTGTATCTAGTACAGAATCGGATCCATGATTGACCCCTAGGTAAGTTTTTTAAACTCACGTAGGGCTCAGGGTCTTCCATGTATATAATAATAAAAATAAGTAAAAACTTTGCAAATAAGAGTTTCATGTGACTTACTTGAAACCCCGTCAGGAGACCCTTGAAGGCCTCCCTCAGTCTGTTGTCGATGGATTGAATGCTTTGTAGTACCGCACCCATAAGGGTGCGATGCTCCTCAGAGATGGAGGCGCTCGACAGAGCCTCCTCCATGACCGACCACCCATTGGTCGGGGGCGTCGGTGGTGATCGGATAACCCGATCACTGACTGGGGTTTGAACCAGTACCTCTAGAGGAATGGTGAGCTCCGGAGATGCCCTCGGAGGGGACTGAGCGGCCGCTCGTCCGGCCACCTCAGTATTCACGCAGGATACCTCCCTCGGTCTTCGGTGACCGAGGTATTAGCCTCGGCCATTATGTCGTCTCCCCCACTGTCGTGCCTGGCTCCATAGGATCATGCTGGGATGACACCTCTGTGGTGTCCTTCGCGGCGCCTAGACTGGCAGGATGCAAGGCATTCCCACTCTCCGCTAGTTCAGCGGGCGGGGTCTCCCCGTATGATATTTGATCGGTGAGAAGGATGCGTGGGGGGCTGCAAAATCGATAAGCACTTGCGTGTTAATAAAATCTAAACCTGTTAAAGGACGAAGAAGGGGTCTTCAAATCCTAACCTTCGGGCCGGGGGCTTGACCCTGAGGTTCCTTCGTGGAACCACCTCGAGGTCATCGGACTCAGTTCTTGAGTCCGAGCTATCGTCGAATAGGATCAACTATGCCTGACGCGTTTTCTTCTGGGAAGGAGCGGGTACCTCTTCCGGGGCACCCGATGATGCTGCCCTCTTTCTTGCGAGGGGGGAATTGCCTTCCCCCTTGACTTTGTCCTCCTCTTCTTCCTCCTGCTCCCCCTCTTCCTCTTCTTCCTCATGCTCCTCTTGATTCGAGGAGGCATGAGGTTCCCCGGACACAGTCTCTGACTCGTCTCGGATGCGACGGCCGCTTCGGCCTGGTTTCTTCTTCTTCTCTTTCTTAGTGGGGGCCTCATAAGGCTTTACCATGAGCATTTATGCTAATAGCCCAGATCTGGCGTCTTCGGGCTGAGGCGCCGGACTATTGATATTGACGGCTTTCCTTAGCCATGTCTGCAAAGGGATGATCAGAAGAAAGGTTATGGATCCTCTCTAAGAAAAGTAAAGCCGATCAAGCAGAATTGTACCGTACCTTGGAGGCGGGCTTGGAGTTGTGCAGGCCCCTGTCTTCCTCCTCGGATGGCCCGGTCGGTGACTGTGGAGGCCTCCCACTGGACGATGGATCCCACCATTGGTGAGCTTGGAGGTGGGAGGCGGAAGACCTAGATCTGTGCTTCGGAGGCAGAGGGGAATGGAAGGCAGAGTACGCGAATGGGGAGCGTGAATAGGCTTTGGGGTTTTCTTCCCCTTTTATGAGCTTATCAATTCGGTCTCCCCTCGCTACGACATGAATCCCTCCATTTCTCAAGACATGCGAGTCGTTGCATGCACGTGATTAAACATATCCTGTGTAAAACGCGGCACTATCTGCACATTGATAGATCGTGTTGATTAAAACGGCCTCGAACCGCGAATCGAGCTTTTGTAACGGGCCTGGCGGTCGTGATGGGCCGTGACCTTTCTTCAAAGAGGTCGTCAGGGGTACATTATTTTATCCCTTGACGTTTGGCCTTCAAGGCCGGCCTATTTACAGTGTTCGGACGCGCCACTATGCGGAAAGCTACTTGTCATCGGAGGCCGAACTAAGTTCGGCGGGAAGAACTCACCTCGCAAGCCGAAGACTCTAATTGTATGAAGCAATTGAAGTTGAGACCCTTGGCGTTGGAGGCAAATTCGGGGGCTACTGAGGGAGTCCTGGATTAAGGGGGTCCTCGGGAGGCCGAACTATTTCTATGGGACGGACTATATGGACCACTTATCGAACACATGATTTATTGACGACCTTATCTCCAAGATGGAAGCTTCAGGAAGTAGGGCTTGTGCTCCATGTTTGATGTAGCGAATAGGCATGTTTATCTCTTCGGCGTGTAACCGACCATGTGTAAACCCTAGATACCCTCGGCGTCTATATAAGCCGGAGGGTTTTAGGTTATAGGGAGATAGAACAACTAATCTAGGGTTAGCTCTTTGATCTCGAGGTAGATCAACTCTATAACCTCATATCATAAATACATCCAAGCAGGACGTAGGGTATTACCTCCATAGGAGGGCCCGAACCTGGGTAAATCTATGTCCTCTTCGTCTCCTGTTACCATCGGCTCTAGTATCATAGTTCGGGACACCCTACCCGAGATTCGCCGGTTTTGACACCGACACCTTGGATGTTAGATTGGAATGCATCCTCTAGATCCTCCCAACACCGGATGGCATTTTAAGGGAGGATGTTTAACCAGTGCCAAGCTGGCCCCTTAAGCTTTAGGGGTAGATACTTGATGGCGTGGTGATCATGTCCTCGTGCCATGTGGATCTGGAGGATCAAATCCTCGATCCATACGGTTGGGTCAGTTGCCCCATCGTATTGCTCTATATTCACGGGTTTGCACCCCTCTGTTAACTGATGCTGCATCACCTTGTCCGTGAAGCATAGTGGGTGCCCAGCGCCTCTGATCCGAGCTATGTCGTGTCGGTAATTAGCATCTATTCAGGCCCAGTTTCGTTCACGGCCTCCATAGTTGCGGTCGAGCCAAGGCCGGTACCTGATACATCTCCAACATATCTATAATTTTTGATGATGGCATGCTATTATATTATCTGTTTTGGATGTTTTATATGCATTAATATGCTATTTTATATTATTTTTGGGACTAACCTATTAATCTAGAGCCTAGTGCCAGTTTCTGTTTTTTCCTTGTTTTTGAGTTTTCAAGATATGGAATATTAAACGGAGTCCAAACAGAACAAAACCTTCGGAAGGAATTTTTTGGAAGGAAACAAATCGATCAAACTTGGAGTGCACGGCAGGGGAGGTGCCAGGGAGCCACAAGCCTGCTAGCCCCCCTCCCCCCCGGCCATGCCTAGGAGGTTTGTCGCCTCCCGGCAGGTCTCCTAACCCTAATTCTTGGCCTATAAATTTCCAAATATTCCCCCAACACCAAAAGGAGCCACGCAAATACTTTTCCACCGCCGGAAGCCTCCGTTCCCGAGAGATCCAATCTTGGAGCCTTTTTCGGTCATCTGCCGGAGGGGGGTTTCGATCACGAAGGGCATCTACCTCAACTCCATTGCCCCTTCGATGATGCGTGAGCTGTCCACCACAGACCTATGGGTCCATAGCCAGTAGCTAGATGGCTTCCTCTCTCTCTTTCATCTTCAATACCATGTTCTCCATGATCTTCATAGGTATCTATCCGATGTAATCCTCTTTTGTGGTGTGTTTGTCAAGATCCGATGAATTGTGAGTTTATGTTCAGATTATCCATGAATCTTATTTGAATCTCCTCTAAATTATTATTTGCATGATTTCATAACCTTGCAAGTCTCTTCGAGTTATTGGTTTGGTTTGGCCAACTAGATTGGTAATTCTTGCAATGGGAGAAGTGCTTGGTTTTGGGTTCAATCTTGCGGTGTCCTCGCCCAGTGACATAGTAGGGGTAGGGAAGTACGTATTCTATTGTTGCCATAAAGGGTAACAAGATGGAATTTTCATCATATTTCTTGATTTTAACCCTCTACATCATGATGCCTTGGATAACTACATGATTATTTGCTTTTCTATCAATTGCTTGATAGTAATTTGGTTACCCACCATGATATTTGCCTTCAAGAGAGAAGCCTCTAGTGAAACCTATGGCCCCCGGGTCTACTTTCCATAATATACTTTCAGATCTATAAACCAAAGATACCAAAAATACTTTGCTGCAATTTATGTACCTTTTACTTTCCGTTCTTGTTTACATCTATATCTATCGGACGTAATCCTTGCAAATAATCGTGAAGGGATTGACAACCCCTTTATAGCGTTGGGTGCAAGAGTTTGATTGTTTGTGTAGGTGCAACCATTGGTGACTTGCTTGTTCCTCCTACTAGATTGATACCTTGGTTCTCAACAACTGAGGGAAATACTTATCTACTTCACTACATCACCCTTTCCTCTTTGCATTCTGAAGACGGTTGGTTTTGTTCAACTCTTTGGGGCATAGGCAGTTGAAGAGAATGTCACATGCTTGAGCATTGAGTTGCAACATCTTCAATTCATCTGAAGTCACTTCGCGATCGGGTTCCCTTCCTTCCTCAAAGAATTCACAATGCATAGCAACACGAACAACAACCCAAACGGTGGGGTTATGACCAAGCAAATGAATTTTATTTTGTGCTTCCAACTAGAAAAATTTGTGTCATAAAAGTACGGACCTCTATGGTGATAACTTCCCTCACTAGACGCCATACTCTCCTAGGTTGTGAGACCAATGCAATGGATACCAAAGCTTTGATACCACTTGTAGGACCGAAAGTATGTCTAGAGGGGGGTGATTAGACTACTTGACCAAATAAAAATCTAATTTTTCTCAATTTTAATTATTAGTAGATTTTAGCATTCATAGTATGTCAAGTACACCCTACACATGCATGTCTAAGAGTATAGCAATGGAAAGTAAAGACAAGCATGTAAGTAAAGAGAGGGTAGGAAGATCAAATGCAATTGGTGACACGATGATTTTTCCCATGGTTCCGATAGGTGGTGCTATCGTACATCCACGTTTATGGAGTCTTCAACCCACGGAGGGTAACGGTCGCGAGAGTCCGTGGAGGGCTCTACCCACGGAGGGTTCCACGAAGAAGCAACCTTGACTATACCATGGCGGCCTACGTCCACGGTGGACTTGCCTTAGTCAGGGTAGATATTCATGAAGTAGGCGATCTCCTTGCCCTTACAAACTTCTTGGTTCACTCCATAACACAAAGTAGGAGGCTCCTAAGCGACACCTAACCAATCTAGGAGGCACCACCCTCCAAAACGTAATAGGCTCGGTAATGACGATGAACTCCTTGCTCTTGTGCTTCAAGATGATAGACTCCTCAACACACAATCACTCTCTCATAGATTTGTCTTGGTAGAAGAGATGGGATTGGTGGAAAGCAACTTGGGGAGGCTAGAAATCAAGATCCATATGATTGGAGTGGAAGATCTTGACCTCAACACAAGGGTAGGTGGTTCTTTCTCAGAAACTGATAGGCTAGGTAAGGAATAGTTCTGAGTGCTTCTCTCTCGAGTAGGTGGTGGTGAAGGGGTATATATAGGCATCCCCAAAAATCCAACCGTTACACACAAAATGACCAACTCGGTGACACCGATGTGTTAATCTCGGTGGTACCGAAGTGACCAAAAGGTGGAAACTTTTGAATATCGGTGAGACTGATATAGAAAACTCGGTTGCACCGATAAGATGACCAGCGGTCAGATTGTCATTCTCGGTGACGCCGATCCAACAATCTCGGAGGGACCGATATTGTGAATTTGCATAACAAAAAGTTGGCATCCTAACTCAGTGGCACCTAATGCAGTATCGATTGCACCGAAAAGCTAGGGTTTGGCTGAGTCTATCTAGGGTTTGGAATTGGTGGCACCGAGTGTAGAATCTTAGTTGCGCCGATTTTGAGTGTTTGGCTTTGGACAGACTTTGGTGGGAGAGGTTGTGGGTGTTTTTGGTGACTATCACTTGTGCACGTATGAGCATTTTGTTCACCAACAAAACCTTACCCCCTTTTAATAGTATTGGCATTCCTATGGACTCAAAGTGATTTCTCAAAAATATAAAATGTAGAGTCCTCTTGCTTGAAGCTTTGCCAACCTATTTCCTTGCATCTTGGGGTATTCCACTATCTCCAGAATCCTTTTGCCAATCCTATAATTGAACATTTCCTGAAATATACTTGGTGGAAACATTAGTTGAATGACTTATATGTTGTTATAAATTACCAAAACCACCAAGGGAGAAAATGTGCTTTCAATGATTTCCTCACAACTGGGGATGAGATTCCGGAATTTATGAAAAAAAAGAGGCCAGCGAATCCCAAATAAAAAAATGAATAAAAGAGGCCTTAGATGCCCACCAAAAAAATGAGAGAAAAGAGAGAAGGAACATTGCTAATACCTTTTTCCACACTTTTGCTTCAAAGTAGCACCATGATCTTCATGATAGAGAGTCTCCTATTTTGTCACTTTTATATAGCTAGTGGAATTTTTCTTCATGATGCACGTCCACTTAGTTACTTTTTGAGCTTTCATACACTTATAGCTCTGGTGCATCTGTTGCATGGCAATCCCTACTCACTCACATTGATATCTATTAATGGGCATCTCCATAGCCCGTTGGTACGCCTAGTTGATGTGAGACTATCTTCTCCCTTTCCTTGACAACCTCCACCATATTATATTCCACCTATATTGCTATATCCATGGCTCACGCTCAAGTATTGCGTGAGAGTTGAAAACGTTTGAAAAATAAAGGTATGAAAACAATTGCTTGACTTTTCATCGGGATGTGCATGATATAAATACTTTGTGTGGGGAAGACGGAGCATAGCCAAACCATATGATATTGTAGGGATAACTTTCTTTTGCCATTATATTTTGAAGAGATACAATTGCTTTGCTAGTATGCTTGAAATGTTACTATTTTTATATCAATATTAAGCTTTTGTTTTGAGTCTTACGGATCTGAATATTCATGCCACAATAAAGAATATTACATGGATAAATATGTTAGGTAGCACTCCACATCAAAAATTATGTTTTTATCATTTACCTACTCGAGGACGAGCAGGAATTAAGCTTGGGGATGTTGATACGTCACCAACGTATCTATAATTTTTTATGATGGCATGCTATTATATTATCTGTTTTTCATGTTTTATATGCATTAATATGCTATTTTATATTATTTTTGGGACTAACCTATTAATCTAGAGCCTAGTGCCAGATTCTGTTTTTCCTTGTTTTTGAGTTTTGAAGATATGGAATATTAAATGGAGTCCAAAAGGAATAAAACATTCAGAAGGAATTTTCTGGAAGGAAACAAATTGATAAAGCCTCGCGTGCACGGCAGGGGAGGTGCTAGGGATCCACAAGCCTGCTAGGCGCCCCCCCCCCGGCCGTGCCTAGCAGGCTTGTCGCCTCCCGGCAGGTCTCCTAACCCTAATTCTTGGCATATAAATTCCCAAATATTCCCCAACACCAAAAGGAGACACGCAAATACTTTTCCGCCGCCGGAAGCCTCCGTTCCCGAGAAATCCAATCTTGGAGCCTTTTTTGATAATCTGTCGGAGGGGGTTTCGGTCATGAAGGGCATCTACATCAACTCCATTGCCCCTCCGATGATGCGTGAGTAGTCCACCATGTACCTACAGGTCCAGGCTTCCTCTCTCTCTTTCATCTTAAATACCATGTTCTCCATGATCTTCATGGGAATCTATCCAATGTAATCCTCTTTTTTGGTTTGTTTGTCAAGATCCGATGAATTGTGAGTTTATGTTTGGATTATCCATGAATCTTATTTGAATCTCCTCTGAATTCTTATTTGCATGATTTCATATCCTTGCAAGTCTCTTCGAGTTATTGGTTTGGTTTGGCCAACTATATTGGTAATTCTTGCAATGGGAGAAGTGATTGGTTTTGGGTTCAATCTTGTGGTGTCCTTGCCCAGTGACATAGTAGGGGTAGGGAAGCACGTATTCTATTGTTGCCATAAAGGGTAACAAGATGGGTTTTCATCATATTTCTTGAGTTTAACCCTCTACATCATGTCATCTTTCTTAATGTGTTACTCCGTTCTTCATGAACTTAATACTCTAGATGCAGGCAGGAGTCGGTCGATGTGTGGAGTAATAGTAGTAGATGCAGAATTGTTTTAGTCTACTTGACACATACATGATGCCTATATGCATGATAATTGCCTTGGATTACTACATGATTATTCGCTTTTCTATCAATTGCTTGACAGTAATTTGTTTACCCACCATGGTATTTGCCTTCAAGAGAGAAGCCTCTCGTGAAACCTATGGCCCCCGGGTCTACTTTCCATCATATACTTTTCAGATCTATAAACCAAAAATATCAAAAATACTTTGCTTCAATTTATTTACCTTTTACTTTCCGTTCTTGTTTACATCTATATCTATCGAATCTTATCATTGCAAATAATCATGAAGGGATTGACAACCCCTTTATAGTGTTGGGTGCAAGAGTTTGATTGTTTGTGTAGGTGCAACCATTGGTGACTTGCTTGTTCCTCCTACTGGATTGATACCTTGGTTCTCAACAACTGAGGGAAATACTTATCTACTTCATTGCTTCACCCTTTCCTCTTCAAGAGAAAACCAACACACGTTCAAGAGGTAGCAAGAAGGATTTCTGGCGCCGTTGTCGGGGAGGATACACATCAAGCCTACCAAGTACCCATCACAAACTCATCTCTTGCATTCACATTATTTTCCATTTGCCTCTCGTTTTCCTCTACCTCACTTCTAAAACGATTTTTAGAAAATAACAAAAATATTTTCCCTTTTGTTTGACCTTCTTTCGTTTGCCTTCCTTTCCTACCGGATCTTCTTCTTGTTGCTATGTCTAGTGTAGTTATGTCCCCCTTGTCACCAGATTTTGAAGTTCTTTACTTCAAACAAAAACAAGGGGAAATTTTGAAAGATTCCTAGTATAGGCTAATGGAATTGTATCGTATTTCCAATTTAAAGGGAGATGCAAAAGTGTTGCTTAGAAATTTTTACATTGGATTAACTTTGCATCACAGAAAGCTTTGAGATTTCGCCTGAAAAGGAAATTTGTTTGAGCTAGATGCAAATGCTGCTTATGAAGTTTTGGAAGGGATTTTAGGGGTTACTCCACCAAAAAATGGTTTTGCTTTCTCACAAGAGGGTGTTCAAGTTCTCGATAAATTGGGTGAATTACATAAGCACTTGGTCGAGTTGCAACATATCAATGGGAACCTAAATCGCTTGAATACCTTGCTTACCCTTTGCAATAAGAGATTGGACATTTTGGATATTAAGATGGATCCTTCATACACAAATGTGGGAAAAAGGGAAGAACCCCCTAGATTTGAGAAGGTCCCCACAAAATTTGCTAATACCAAAGATGACAATACCTAGATCTATTGTGTTTTGCCTAGCTAGGGGCGTTAAACAATAGCGCTTGTCGGGAGGCAACCAATTTTATTTTTGTGTTCTGTTTTTGCTTCTATTTTTGAGTGTTTCCCACATTATTACTTCTGTAGTAATTTTTTTGTGTTTTAATTAGTGTTTGATCCAAGTAAAACCTTTGCGGTGATCTATGGTAGTTGTTGATTTGATCTTGCTGAAAAACAGAAACTTTTGCGCTGGGTCCAGGAATTTTCTAAAATTTTCAGAGTGTCGAATGAGTCTGAAATTTTAAAAAAGATTTATATATAAATTTCACAAATTTTCCTAATATTTCAGAATTGTTTGAGTTACATAAGTATACAAAGTTTTCAGATTGCTTCAGACTGTTCTGTTTTTGACAGATTCTCTTTTGTTTGAGTTGTTTGCCTATTTTGATGAATCTTTGGGTTGTATCATGTGGTATGAACCATGGAGAAGTTAGATTACAGTAGTTATAACACCAATATAAATAAATAATGAGTTCACAACAGTACCTAAAGTGGCGATTTATTTTCTTATACTAACGGATCTCACGAGTTTTCTGTTAAGTTTTGTGTTGTGAAGTTTTCAAGTTTTGGGTAAAGATTTGATGGACTATGGAATAAGGAGTAGCAAGAGCCTAAGATTGGGTATGACCAAGGCACCCCAAGTAATATTCAAGCATGACAAAGAGCCTAAGCTTGGGGATGCCCCAGAAGGCATCCCCTCTTTCGTCTTCAATCCATCGGTAAATTTACTCGAGGCTATACTTTTATTCACCACATGATATGTGTTTTGCTTGGAGCGTCTTGTATGATACGAGTCTTTGCTTGTTAGTTTTCCACAATCATCCTTGCTATACACATCTTTTGAGAGAGACACGTTGAATCGTGAATTTGTCACAATGATCTATGTACTTCACTTATATCTTTTGAGTTGGGCAATTTTGCTCTGTGTGCTTCACTTATATTTTTTAGAGCACAGTAGTGATTGCATTTTATAGAAATAACTGAACTCTCGTACCTCACTTATATTATTTTGTGAGTTTCTAAAACAGCATGGTAATTGGTCTAGGTTATGAATTAGTCCTAATTTGATAGGCATCCAAGAGGGATATAATAAAAACTTCCATATTAAGTGCATTGGGTATTTATGAGAAGTCTGATTCCTTGCATAATGTTTTGAGATATAAAGACGGTAATATTAAGAGACATGTTAGGAAGTAATTGTGATTTGGTAAAAATACTTGTGTAAAGGTTTTTGATTCCCGTAGCATACACGTATGGTGAACCGTTATGTAAGGAAGTCGGAGCATGACTTGTTTATAGATTTTCGACCTTTGTGTGAGGGTCAGGAGCGCGTGATGGTTAACTCCTACCAACCTCTCCCCTAGGAGCATCCGTTCAATACTTTTGCTTGAATGGCTAATAGACTTTTTCAATAAGTATGTGAGTTCTTTATGACTAATGTTGAGTCCATACATTATACGCACTCTCATCCTTCCACCTTTGCTAGCCTCTCTAGTAGCTCGCAACTTCCGCCAATACAACAAACACCTTCCTCAAAATAGCCACCATATACCTTCCTCAAAATAGCCACCATATATCCTTCCTCAAAACACCCACCATACCTACCTATTATAGCATTTCCATAGCCATTACGAGATATATTGCCATGCAACTTCCACTGTTTCCATCACTTCCATATTGCATATAGAGTCATATTTTGTCATAGGTATCGAGTTGTAATTTTCTTTTGAGTTCTAAGTAAATAAAAGTGTGATGATTATCATTAATAGAGCATGTCCCATGTGAGGAAAGGATGATGGAAGCTATGATTGTAGGACCGAAAGTATGTCTAGAGAGGGGGTGATTAGCCTAGTTGACCAAATAAAAATCTATTTTTTCTCAATTTTAATTCTTGGCAGATTTTAGCATTCATAGTATGTCAAGTACACCCTACACATGCATGTCTAAGAGTACAACAGTGGAAACTAAAGACAAGCATGTAAGTTAAGAGAGGGTAGGAAGATCAAACGCTATTAGTGACACGATGATTTTTCCCGTGGTTCCGATAGGTGGCGCTATCGTAAATCCACATTTATGGAGTCTTCAACCCATGGAGGGTAATGGTCGTGAGAGTCCACGGAGGGCTCTACCCACGGAGTATTCCACCAAGAAGCAACCTTGATTATACCATGACGGCCTACGTCCACGGAGGACTAGCCTTACTCGGGGTAGATCTTCACAAAGTAGGCGATCTCCTTGCCCTTATAAACTTCTTGGTTCACTCCACAACACGAAGTATGAGGCTCCCAAGTGACACCTAACCAACCTAGGAGGCACCACTCTCCAAAAGGTGATAGGCTCGGTAATGACGATGAACTCCTTGCTCTTGTGCTTCAAGATGATAAACTCCTCAACACACAATCACTCTCTCACATATTTGGCTTGGTAGAAGAGATGGGATTGGTGGAAAGCAACTTGGGGAGGCTAGAAATAAGGATCCATATGATTGAAGTGGAAGATCTTGACCTCAACACAAGGGTAGGTGGTTCTCTCTCAAAAAACTGATAGGATAGGTATGGAATAGTTCGGAGTGCTTCTATCTCGAGTAGGTGGTGGGGAAGGGGTATATATAGGCATCCCCAAAAATTCAACCGTTACACACAAAATGACCAACTTGGTGATACCGATGTGCTAATCTCGGTGGTACCGAAGTGACCAAAAGGGGGCAACTTTTGAATCTCGGTGAGATGGATATAGGAAACTCGGTTGCACTGATAAGTGACCAATGGTCAGATTGTCATTCTCGGTGATGCCAATCCAACAATCTTGGAGGGACCGCTATTGTGAATTTGCGTAACAGAATGTTGGCAGCCCAACTCGATGGCACCGAATGCAGTATCGGTTGCACCGAAAATCTAGGGTTTGGCTGAGTTTGTCTAGGGTTTGGAATCGATGGCACCGAGTGTAGAATGTTGGTTGCACCGATTTTGAGTGTTTGGCTTTGGACAGTCTTCGGTGGGAGAGTTTGTGGGTATTTTTGGTGACTATCACTTGTGCACGTATGAGCATTTTGTTCACCAACAAAACCTTACCCCCTTTTAATAGTATTTGCTTTCCTATGGAAGTAAAGTGATTTCTCACAAATATAAAATGTAGAGTCCTCTTGCTTGAAGCTTTGCCAACCTGTTTCCTTGCATCTTGGGGTATTCCACAATCTCCACAATACTTTTTCCAATCCTATCATTGAACATTTCCTGAAATATACTTGGTGGAAACATTAGTTCAATGACTTATATGTTGTTATAAATTACCAAAACCACCAACGGAGCAAATGTGCTTTCAATCTCCCGCTTTTTGGTAATTGATGACAACATATAGATCAAAGCTTCGACATATGATATAATCAATGAATATAATCGCCGCTTTGAGAAGTATGTGATAAGCAAGAGCTCCCCCTAAATGTGTGCATCATTTTGAATTTTTATTTGAATGCAAATGCACAATTGATTATGTACATGGGGCAATTCTTCCATGTCACATACAACTTGGTGGTGTGTGAGAGTAATAAGAGTTAACAACATAGCACAACATCAAGCAAAGTGAATGATCATCACATAACCATGAAATGATAGAAAATAGTAGCAACACACATTAAAGTGTATGCTCACACACTCAAAGACTTCTTTGGGGGCTCAACGGTTATTGTAGCTCTGGTGCTCTCAGGTGCTCTCATAGATTTAGGAGGTGCATATGTTTTGCTAACCACCCTCCTGGAAGAGGTGGCCTCATTGGCTAACTTCTTGGCAGCCTTCTCTTGCTTCTTGGCAAGAACCTCTTCCGAGACAAAATCAGAATCTTCTTCCTCTGAGTTGAGTCTCTTCCTTGTCCTTGTTGCAGCCTTAGGCAACCCATGAGAACTGGGAGTGCGTGGATCTAAAAAAGAACTGGCCTCAGGACTTGTGCCTGAACTCATCCCTATGTTCTGCTCTGACAAATTCTGACTATCTGACCCTGACATGTTGACCCTGTGAATAGAGTATAGAAGAGTGGAATAGGATAAGTCATCACAAAATGCAGCTGGTTTTTGAAACTTTGAACAGAAAAGTCATAGATGTAGTTCATTGCAAAATTGGATTTTGGTGTCACCGAGTCAAACATTTCGGTGCTGCTGAGACACACAAAACTCTTAACCAAAACTTGGCAACAGTTTCAGTCAGACCAAAAATTGTCACTCGGTCTCACCGAGTTCTGTCCTCAATAGCACAAAAAGGCAATCGGTGGAACCAATTTTTCTGACTCGGTATCACCGAGATGCAACTTTGCGGGCAACTAAACCTAGAATTTTTCAATTCGCTAGACTATTGAGTTTTTCTCGTGGACTGAACGATCTCAAACGGTGGCTAGATATTAGAACAACCCTAATGCGCATGAATCGAAGGTGGAGCACAAGAGGGGGCCGAATCCATACCCTAACTCGGTGATGGATCCTCAACAATGGCGATGTGAGCAAAGATTCCGTCGACGGCGGCGATTCCCAGCGGCGGAGACACTCGGGGAGGCAAGGCGATGACCAGGGGGTCCTTCTGTGGCAGCTTAGGGTTTGGGGCATGATGATTGAAGATTGAAATTTCGAACCGTCGGGACCACAGCTTATATACCCTTCACTGTCGGTGATACCAATTCTAAATTATTGGTGCCACCGAGTTTCTCAACTGTTAGCTGACAGGGAAACTCGGTGTAATCGAGAATATTGAATAGGTACTACCGAGATTGAAAACCAGATCAACCCTAGGCATTCGGTGAGACCGAGATTTTGGGGTTGGTTCCACCGAGATGCACTTGGCAGGTTTTAATGGCCAGTCCTTGTCGATACGAAACTCCGAGTGCTCCACACACAAAGGGATCGAAAAGCACTTGTTCAAGTTTTGTGATGCAGCTTGAATAGAGTATGAGGTGAGAAAGCATAGGTAGGTAAAGAGTGGTCCTAGGCATTCTTGTCCATCCAATTGGCAAAAGAGAAAATCAAGAGCCAAATAGCAACAATTGGATGTCCTCGAATGAGAAAATAAATGCAGACCAACATGCTCACACAATAAGATGTCAAATGAAATCATGGCAAACATGCACATACACACTAGCATCTAACAAGCACTTGGGCGATGACGAATTCATCTATATATGAGTATTTGACTTAGGAGCCAAGTAAGAATACTTGATCATAGGTCATACTCATCGTTTAAGCACAAGTGGGGTTACCACTTTTACATAAAGCATTTAATGTTGTCACATACTAAGAGATGCTTTACCTCAAGTCTTAGAGTAAAGATCCCCTTGATGTGACATCCCCTCATAAGAGGTATAAACTAACCTTGGGTTTTGTCGATGAATACTTCGTGTTGGTGAGGTAGTGGTGGATGCTCAAAGTTGATGAAGATCACCAAGAGTTGGGAGCATCGGTGTTGTTTCCATACTCTTCTCATCTACATGGGTTAGTCCCAACATACAAGATACAAATACAAGGATATCTATGGACATGGAGTGCAAAGCATATGTTATGATGTCCATTGATTTGTTGATTACCTTGTCCCTTGCTTACCTTTGAGGGAATGTGTGACTCCTTGAGCTATTGCATAGAGTTGATGTTGTTTGCAAATAGTTCTAGCCAATAATGAATATGAGTGAATTTCATTGGCGGAGTCACCCCTCAAGAACTCTCTAGTTCTTCTTCTTGGGGACCCACATCAAGTTGATGGGGATCCTTGGTGTTGTAGTAGCCTTTGTACAAGTTGAGCTTGAAATAGCCTTGGGAACCCACTCCACCATAGCTCGGGATTCATCTTCATATGATTCAATGTCCTCTTGAAGCTTGTTCTTGCCCTTGAGCTTGGGGTATTGTGGTGGAAGATCATCTTGAGCCTTTGTTCCCTTGGGAAGAGTATTTTCATACTTCTCCTTTTGAGGAACAAATTTGGCATTGGGATATTGAACTTCTTCCCATTCAACTCCATTAGCGTTGAAGTAGCCAACACCACGATTCTTCTGGTATCCTCCATGCTTGCGTACAATCTCCTCAAAAAATTTGCACCCTTCAAGACTCTCGTAGATACCTTTCTCTATAATCCCTTTCAAAAGTTTATTTTCTTGCGCAAGTGTTACTTGGCTAAGAGGATCATCATTAGTGGAATCAATAGAACTACTAGAATCAACATCATTGGGTTTAGCATTTTTATTGTTGCTACTAGATGAAGAACGTTTCATGGCTTTGTTACTAGATTGCTAAGTTTTAACTTGAGGCATGAATGTAGACAAGAGTAGTCATTTGTCTAGATAATATGAAGTCTTCTATCAAAGATCGTCATTGATAGCTTTAAGAAACTCATGCTCTTGCTCCAAGTTGACCTTCTCGAAGCGTAGCTTCTCATGAGTTCTCACAAGCTCTCTATGATCTTCGAAAGTAGATTCATGAGCTAACTTAAGAGTGTTTAAATCTGTAGTTACTTCTTCTATTTTCATCTTATCATCGTCAATTGACTTATCTTGACTAGCATGAGAATTATCAAGTTCATTTTGATCAACATCACTAGTTTTATCACAAAGCAAGTCATCATCACAAAGAAAATCATATTCATCACTATTGAAATCAAGATACTCGGGGTGTGATACCTTGGGGCCTTTAGCCATGAAGAAACTTCCACTCCCTTCTTTTGGTGAATCAAATAGATCATAGGAGTTGGTAGTCACTAGAGCAATTCCGGCAACACCATCATCTTGACTATATTCAGAGTCGGAATGATAGCTTTTCTCAGAGTGGTTTTCGGATTCGGAGCCGGAAACCCATTAACCAACATGAGCTTGATGTTTCCTTCTTGATTAGCTCTTGGTGTACTTTTCCTTTTTCTCCGAGTCCCTACTTCTCCTTGAGGGTCTTCGTTCATAACGATCATCTCTACTCCTTCTCTCTCTTCGAGTTGACTCGTCTCTTGAGCTTCGTCTTCTTGGTGACTCTTCTTTCCTCTTGTAAGGGGCCGTGCACTCATTGGAGTAGTGTCCGGGCTTCCCACAATTGTAGCAGCTTCGGTCACGACTTGACGAACGCTTCTCTTCATATCTTGAGTTGGAGCTTCAATCTTTGCTTCTATTCTTGTAGAACTTGTTGAATTTCTTGACCACGAGCCTTATCTCTTCATTTGTGACAAGGCTATCGCTTGAGGTAGCGGGAGCATAACTTGTGGATTTGTAAGCACCGCTAGACTTGTGGTGAAGTTCTTCCTTGTCTTTGAGTGTCATCTCATGAGCAACAATTATTCCAATCACTTCCGTTGGCTTGAGATCTTTGTAGTTGGGCATCATTAGGATCTATGTGCAAACATTGTCATATCGATCATCCAAAGCTCGAAGTATCTTCTTGATGATGAATTTATCAGTCATTTCTTCGCTTCCTAAGATGACAATCTCATTTGTGATGAGAGCTAGCCTAGAGTACATCTCAACAACTCCTTCACCATCCTTCATCTTGAACTTGTCAAGTTGACTTTGAAGAACATCCAACTTAGATTCTCTCACAGATTCTATACCTTCATGCATATCATCCAAAGCATCCCAAATCTCTTTTGCATTCTCAAGACGTCTGGTTTTATTGAATTCTTCGGGGCATAGGCAGTTGAAGAGAATGTCACATGCTTGAGCATTGAGTTGCAACATCTTCAATTCATCCGCAGTCGCTTCGCAATCGGGTTCCCTTCCTTCCTCAAAGAATTCACCTTGCATACCAACACGAACAGCAGCCCAAACGGCAGGGTTATGACCAAGCAAATGTATTTTCAATTTTTGCTTCCAACTAGCAAAATTTGTGCCATCAAAGTACGGAGCTCTACGGTAATAACTTCCCTCACTAGACGCCATACTCTCCTAGGTTGTGAGACCAATGCAATGGATACCAAAACTTCCTGGTTCACTCCACAACACGAAGTAGGAGGCTCCCAAGCAACAGCTAACCAATCTAGGAGGCACCACCCTCCAAAAGGTAATAGGCTTGGTAATGACGATGAACTCCTTGCTCTTGTGCTTCAACATGATAGACTCCTCAACACACAATCACTCTCTCACAGATTTTTCTTGGTAGAAGAGATGGGATTGGAGGAAAGCAACTTGGGGAGGCTAGAAATCAAGATCCATATGATTGGAGTGGAAGATCTTGACCTCAACACAAGGGTAGGTGGTTCTCTCTCAGAAAAATGATAGGATAGGTAAGGAATAGTTATGAGTGCTTCTCTCTCGAGTAGGTGGTGGTGAAGGGGTATATATAGGCATCCCCAAAAATCCAACCGTTACACACAAAATGACCAACTCGGTGATACCGATGTGTTAATCTCGGTGGTACCGAAGTGACCAAAAGGTGGTAACTTTTGAATCTCTGTGAGACTAATATAGGAAACTCGGTTGCACAGATAAGGTGACCAGCGGTCAGATCGTCATTCTCGGTGATGCCGATCCAACAATCTCGGAGGGACCGATATTGTGAATTTGCGTAACAGAAAGTTGGCAGCCTAAGTCGGTGGCACAGAATGCAGTATTGGTTGCACCGAAAAGCTAGGGTTTGGTTGAGTCTATCTAGGGTTTGGAATTGGTGGCACCGAGTGTAGAATGTTAGTTGCACCGATTTTGAGTGTTTGGCTTTGGACAGACTTTGGTGGGAGAGTTTGTGGGTGTTTTTGGTGACTATCACTTGTGCACGTATTAGCATTTTGTTCACCAACAAAACCTTACCCCCTTTTAATAGTATTGGCTTTCCTATGGACTCAAAGTGATTTCTCAAAAATATAAAATGTAGAGTCATCTTGCTTGAAGCTTTGCCAACCTATTTCCTTGCATCTTGGAGTATTCCACAATCTCCAGAATCCTTTTGCCAATCCTATCATTGAACATTTCCTGAAATATACTTGGTGGAAACATTGGTTGAATGACTTATATGTTGTTATAAATTACCAAAACAACCAAGGGAGCAAATGTGCTTTCAATGATTTCCTCACAAGTGGGGATGAGATTCCGTACTTTATGAAAAAGAAGAGGCTAGCGAAGCCCAAATAAAAAATGAATAAAAGAGGCCTTAGATGCCCACCAAAAATGAGAGAAAATAGAGAGGGAACATTGCTACTGCCTTTTTCCACACTTGTGCGTCAAAGTAGCACCATGATCTTCATGATAGAGAGTCTCCTATTTTGTCACTTTCATATAGCTAGTGGAATTTTTCTTCATGATGCCGTCCACTTATTTTCTTTTTGAGCTTCCATACACTTATAGCTCTGGTGCATCCGTTGCATGGCAATCCCTACTCACTCACATTGATATCTATTAATGGGCATCCCCATAGCCCGTTGATACGCCTAGTTGATGTGAGACTATCTTCTCCCTTTCCTTGACAACCTCCACCATATTCTATACCACCTATAGTGCTATATCCATGTCTCACGCTCATGTACTGCGTGAGAGTTGAAAACGTTTGAGAAAATAAAGGTGTGAAAACAATTGCTTGACTTTTCATCGGGTTGTGCCTGATATAAATACTTTCTGTGGGGAAGACGGAGCATAGCCAAACCATATGATATTGTAGGGCTAACTTTCTTTCACCATTATATTTTGAAGAGATACAGTTGCTTTGCTAGTATGCTTGAAATGTTACTGTTTTATATCAATATTAAGCTTTTTTAGTCTTATGGATCTGAATATTCATGCCACAATAAAGAATATTACATGGATAAATATGTTAGGTAGCACTCCACATCAAAAATTATGTTTTTATCAATTACCTACTCGAGGACGAGCAGGAATTAAGCTTGGGGATGTTGATACGTCTCCAATGTATCTATAATTTTTGATGATGGTATGCTATTATATTATCTATTTTGGATGTTTTATATGCATTAATATTCTATTTTATATTATTTTTGGGACTAACCTATTAATCTAGAGCCTAGTGCCAGTTTCTGTTTTTTCCTTGTTTTTGAGTTTTGAAGATATGGAATATTAAACGGAGTCCAAATGGAATAAAACATTCGGAAGGAATTTTTTGTAAGGAAACAAATTGATAAAGCCTCGAGTGCATGGCAGGGGAGGTGCCAGGGATCCACAAGCCTGCTAGGCGAGGGCCCCCCGGGCACGCCTAGCAGGCTTGTCGCCTCCCGACAGGTCTCCTAACCCTAATTCTTGGCCTATAAATTCCCAAATATTCCCCCACCACCAAAAGGAGCCACGGAAATACTTTTCCGCCACCGGAAGCCTTCGTTCCCGAGAGATCCAATCTTGGAGCCTTTTCTGATAATCTACCAGAGGGGGTTTCGATCATGGAGGGCATCTACATCATCTCCATTGCCCCTCCGATGATGCGTGAGTAGTCCACCATGGACTCACGGGTCCATAGATAGTAGCTAGATGGCTTCCTCTCTCTCTCTCTCTTTCATCTTCAATACCATGTTCTCCATGATCTTCATGGGATCTATCCGATGTAATCCTCTTTTTTGGTGTGTTTGTCAAGATCCGATGAATTTTGAGTTTATGTTTAGATTATCCATGAATCTTATTTGAATCTCCTCTGAATTCTTATTTGCATGATTTCATAACCTTGCAAGTCTCTTCGAGTTATTGGTTTGGTTTGGCCAACTAGATTGGTAATTCTTGCAATGGGAGAAGTGCTTGGTTTTGGGTTCAATCTTGCGGTGTCCTCGCCCAGTGACATAGTAGGGGTAGGGAAGCACGTATTCTATTGTTGCCATAAAGGGTAACAAGATGGAATTTTCATCATATTTCTTGATTTTAACCCTCTACATCATGTCATCTTTCTTAATGTGTTACTCCATTCTTCATGAACTTAATACTCTAGATGCAGGCAGGAGTCGGTCGATGTGTGGAGTAATAGGGTAGATGCAGAATCGTTTCGGTCTACTTGACACAGACATGATGCCTATATGCATGATCATTGCCTTGGATAACTACATGATTATTCGCTTTTCTATCAATTGCTTGACAGTAATTTGTTTACCCACAATGGTATTTGCCTTCAAGAGAGAAGCCTCTAGTGAAACCTATGGCCCCCGGGTCTACTTTCCATAATATACTTTCAGATCTATAAACCAAAAATATCAAAAATACTTTGCTGCAATTTATTTACCTTTTACTTTCCGTTCTTGTTTACATCTATATCTATCGGATCTTATCCTTGCAAATAATCGTGAAGGGATTGACAACCCCTTTATAGCGTTGGGTGCAAGAGTTTGATTGTTTGTGTAGATTAATACCTTGGTTCTCAACAACTGAGGAAAATACTTATCTACTTTGTTGCGTCACCCTTTCCTCTTCAAGGGAAAACCAACGCATGCTCAAGAGGTAGCAAGAAGGATTTCTGGCGCCGTTACCGGGGAGGATACACATCAAGCCTCGGAGTCTTCGGGCGCGGCAAGCGAGACTGTGAGCCCGGTTAGCGAAAGATCGCCCGGAGAGTCTATAGAGAACTCTAGGTTCCCGAATCTGACCTATTGATCAGGGGCCAAACTCCCGACCCGGCCAAGACGGCCGGTCGGGTCAGCGTGCAGCACTATGCTGCCGAAAGCGAAGATCTATCTGGGGAAAAAGTGCCCATGTTGTGGACTTCTTCGTTGATGACAACACGATCCATCGACTCCTTTGGCAATCACAACGGAACTCTCAATGAAAGCACGAATGTCGGTGTTAAAACCGGCGAATCTTGGGTAGGGGGTCCCGATCTATGAGACTAGGATCGATGGTAACAGGGGACGAAGGAGACAATCTTTACCCAGGTTTGGGCCCTCCTATGGAGGTAAAACCCTATGTACTACTTGATTATATTCATGATGTGAATGTTATAGAGTTGATCTACCTCGAGATCAAATAGCTAAACCCTAGATGAGTTGTCCTTCTACGACCTAAAACCCTCCGGCTTATATAGACGCCGAGGGTACCTAGGGTTTACACATGGTCGGTTACACATCAAAGGTAAGAACATGCCTATCCACTATTCCAAACTTGGCAGACACTCTACGATTCCCGAAGTTTCCTTCCTGGCGACAGGGCCTTCGGTCAATCCAGTGCTCGATAAATGACCCATATTGTCCAGCCCATGAGAAACACGTCGGCCACCCGAGGACGCCTTAAACCAGGACTCCCTCACCCGGTGAACGAATTTCATTTTTTACCGAAATGACAGAATGAGCTGAAATTTTGACATAGTATTTATATACAAATTATTTACACTCTCCTAATTTTTCTGAATTTTTGGAGTTACATAACTGTGGTCAAAGTTCAGATTACTACAGACTGTCCTGTTTAAGATAGATTCTGTTTTTGATGCACCGTTTTGCTTGTTTTGATGAAACTATCGATTTTATAGGTGGTGTAAGCCATAAAAAAAATTATAATACAGCATTTATAATGCAAATATAAAATATGAATTGGTTTGCAACAATACTTAAAGTAGTATTTTTCTTTATTATACTAACAGATCTTACCAGTCTTCTGTTAAGTTTTGTGTGGATGAAGTGTTCGAAGGTCGAAGAGGTATCGATATGAGGAGAAGAAGGAGAGGCAAGAGTTCAAGCTTGGGGATTCCCAAGGCACAACAAGTAAATATCCAAGGAGAATCAAGCGTCTAAGCTTGGGGATGCCCCGGAAGGCATCCCATCTTTCTTCAACAAGTATCGGTATGTTTTCAGATTCATTTCATTCATGTGATATGTGTAAATCTTGGAGCATCTTTTGTATCTACCCTTTTCTTTTGTGAACCATGATGGTATGATATAGTCCATGGTTGATTTATAGAATTATCATTGCACTTCACTTCTATCTTTTGATCATGGCTTTATAGAATGCTTCATGTGCTTCACTTATATCATTTGAAGTTTGGATTGCCTGTTTCTCTTCACACAGAAAACTGTTATTTGAAGAATGCTCTTATGCTTCACTTATATTTATTATAGCATTGGACTTTGGTAGAAACAATTAAACTCTCTTGCTTCACTTATATCTATTTAGAGAGTCGACGGGAATTGGTCATTTGCATGGTTAGTCATAAAATCCTACATAAAACTTAGGGATCACTGAATATGATATGTTTGATTCCTTGCAATAGTTTTGTGATGTAGAGATGATAATATGTGGGAGGTACTACTCGATGATCGTGTTTAGTAAAATATTGGTGTTAAGGTTTGTGATTCCCGAAGCATGCACGTATAGTCTCCCGTTATGCTAGGAAGTTGGAGCACAATTTATCCTTGATTGTCTATCTTTGTGTGAAGGTCGGGGGCGCGTGATGGTTAACTCCTACCAACGTCCCCCCTAGGAGCATGCGTAGGAATACTTTGCTTCAAGGGCTAATAAACTTTTGCAATAAGTATGTGAGTTCTTTATGACTAATGCGAGTCCATGGATTATACGCACTCTTACCTTTCCGCAATTTGCTAGCCTCTATGGTACCGTGCATTGCCCATTATCACCATGAGAGTCGGTGCAAACTTTGCCGATGCATCCAACCCCGTGATATGATACGCTCTATCACACATAAGCCTTATTATATCTTCCTCGAAACATCCATCATACCTACCTATTATGGCATTTCCATAGTCATTCCGAGATATATTGCCATGCAACTTCCATGGTTTTCGTTTTGATGACTTGAGCATTCATTGTCATATTGCTTTACATGATCGTAAGATAGCTAGCATGATGTTTCCATGGCTTGTCCTCTTTTTGATATATTTGCTACGCTAGATCACTACGCAGGATTCATATAGAGTCATATTCTGTTTTAGGTATCGAGTTGTAATATTGAGTTATAAGTAAATAGAAGTGTGATGATCATCATTAGAGCATGTCCCAGTGAGGAAAGGGTGATGGAGACTATGATTCCCCCACAAGTCGGGATGTGACTCCAGATGAAAATTAAAAAAATAAAAAAATAAAAAAAAGAGAGAAAAAGAAAAAGAAATGATGAGACAAAGAGAGAAGGGGCATGGCAATTCCACACTTGTGCTTCAAAGTAGCACCATGTTTTTCATGTTGATAGTCTCCTATGTTTTCACTTTCATATACTAGTCGGAATTTTTCATATAGAGTTAGGTTGCACACCCACTTAGTTTTCATATTGAGCTTTCATACACTTATAGCTCTTAGTGCATCCGTTGCATGGTAATCCCTACTCCTCACATTGATATCTATTGATGGGAATCTCCATAGCTTGTTGATACCCTAAGTTGATGTGATACTTTCTTCTCCACTTTTACCCCTTTGAAATTGTAACATCCCAAATTTTGGAATGTTATAATAAATATTAGAAGGAATGCTTGTTTGCTTGAGTGATTGAAATTTAGTGAAAATTTGAAACTTTTGAAAACTTTTGAATGAGAGGGAATAAAATGACTTTCCCCTTTGTGTTTGAATTCAATTCCTACATTTAAAATAAGTGAGAGAAGATGACATGACTTCTTCATTATAAAAGGATTTGAAAAGTGAATTTTGAAAACTATTTGAAATTTTTTTGATATGGAGATCACCTTCATATTTGATTTTCCTATTTGAAATTTGTAAGCATTCAAACCCCTTACAAGTTTTTGAGAGGAGTAAGATGACACTCCAAACCAGGGGTAATTTTGTGAAGTATCTGAACCATAAAACCCAAGGGGTTATTTGAAAAATATTTGCAAAAATAAATAAAGCCATTTAGGCATTTTCTGAAAATAAATTTTTTAAAAGTATTTATTTTGGCCGTGGAAAAATGTTCATTAAATGGAATTTATTTCCCTAATCATTTTGGTATATAAAACTTTATTTTTTTGGACAGGTTTTGAATGCCTTAATGATATTTTAATACTCTGTAAATTAATAAAAGGAAACAATTTAACGTGTATTAAAGCCCACGGCCCACCTGCCCCTAATCCCTCCCCGAAACTCCTCCGCTTCGGTCACCGACACCACTAACACCGCCCCCTCTCTCTCTGATGCGCAGGACCACGACCGACCGAGCCATCCCCGCGGTCATCCCCTTCCCCGCGCCCGACGACGTCGCCAGCGATCTCTCCCCACAGATCTCGCCCCTCGTGCCCTCCCCGACCACCGCACCGCCCCTATATAAAGCCTCGTCCCTCCGCTCTTTGTTCCACCCCGAAACCCCCCCTTCCCTCGCTAGAATGGTGCCCCACACCTCGCCGGAGTTTGGCACCCAACCGGACCTCCCCAAGCTCCTGCCCATCGCCACACTCACCCCTAGCCCCCTCCGACGCCACCAATCGACGTCGGACACTCACCGCCGCCGTTTGAAGCTCTCGGACGCCACCCCCGACCACCACACCGTCGTCCCCGAGCACCTTCGACCACCGGCCGCCGCCGACCTCGCCGGAACCCCGACCCCCACCGTTGTAAGTCACCGCACCTCGCCGTAGCCGTCTGATCCCAATCCAACGCGTGAGATTAGATCACTTAAAACCCCGAACCGGTATGCGTTAACTCTCGGCCAACCGCTCGCTAGCTCCCGCATGCACGCCCTCGCGGCCAATCACAGCATGCCACGTAGACCCTGTCCGATCGATAGAACGTTTTTCTTTTTCTTTTCTGTTTTAGAAAACAAAATGTATTCTGTTTTTGTTTTTATCATATCTTTTAAAATATTTGGTGTTTTTAGTTGATTCTTTTTGCATTAGTTCACAAATTTGTTGTAGTTTATGTCTGTATGCTTAGATTTCAAAATTTAACTTTAAATTTTGAATCTAATCAAATTTGTTTAAATTACTATAATCTATATAACTAGAGTTTAAAAATATATTTTTGTATGAATCTTTTTGCCACTCGTTTGTATTAGTTAGACCTATCATCCTACATAGTTTGAGAAATTTTAGGATAAATTTGGTTAGTGTTTTTAACAAAAACAGATTTTGTTTAGTTCTATTAGGTTTATTTATATTCCCTTTTGTTTTAAATTATTTTAAATTATTTTCTTTTATATTAGTGATAGACTTTTATAAAGTTTTCTGTTAGATAATAGTAGCCCTTCAAAACAAATAATATTTTATTAGTTGATTGCATGAAAATCAATTCTAGTTCAATTATAACTTGCAATTGGATTTTCATTGCTAGTTTTGATCCACTATTTGAAAATAGTTTCCACAAATTGTTTTATAAGTTTGATTTTTTGTTAATCTAAGTTTAGACCAGAAACAATTTGTATTATAGTTGAGATTGTTTGTGGTTTAAGCCAAGGATGACCTTATCAAAAGAAGAACCTTTATAAAAGCTTTTCAATTAGTTCTTTTTGCAAAATAAAGAATTGTGAGAAAATACTTTCTGTTAATTATTTGCTTTAAAATTTGTTTTTCTTTTATTAACTTAGTGTTTTTGTTGCTGATATGTTCTAGTAGTTAAAAACTTAAGTTGCTAGAGTATTGTTTTCTTAGTTCCTAGTTGTTCTTCAAAACTAATTCTTTTTGCTAAGTAAAATATTTACTAAACTACTTTTGATTATATTTTACTTTGTTTTGAGTTTTTACTTTTGAAAATAGGATGTACTTGTATAGAAGACCAACTTTGGTTGTGTTGATGAAGTTTTGTTAATTTTAGACTTAAGTATTTCCTTCATCACAAATTTGTTGCTTTTGGTTTGGTGTTACTTTTGATTGTTAGAATTGATTGCTAGTATGATTGCTTATATGAATGCAATGTTTGATTATATAGATTTTCATCGGAGAGTGACGAATAGTCTATCAGTTATCTCTGAGAGCGATATTATTCTTCATCAACAGTACAGGCAAGTCACTTTGATCATGTTTACCCATGTTTTATTGTATTAGTTCTACCATCTCCCCAATTGCATGCAAAGTAGGTAATTGGAAACTTGGTTACTTGACGTAGTATCATGTGGTAGGTCCCCATCAACCCTTGACACAATGGCCCCGGGAAACGTTGATTTTAATTTTGCTATGCTATTAGTAGACGGGGTGGGTTGTGTGATTCATGAGAGTTGTGAGTTAATAATTTTCAAGACCTGCATTATGATCAAGACTTCAAGACTCCGAGTTTTCAACATACCTCTGGGTGGATGATGGTTGAACGGCGCCCTGGAGAAACCAGTGGTTAGCCTAGGTGTTGCTGGGGAAGTGCTAGTATTCACGCGGAAAGGTCCACCGAGGCACAAAGAGATGGATGGATGCTTCAAGACCCATGGCTTACCTGCACAGCCACAAGCCATTATGGGCTCTGGCTTGGTTGGATATCGTGGTGACCCTGGACAGGCAGTGCTACGAGATGTAGAAGAACGGTAGGAAAGGATGGGCACCGACAGAGTCTCAGGGAATCCCTTTAGAAGACCATGTTTTTGTCATCCGTTTCTCAAACACCCTCAAGTGCGAGAAATCAAACGGAGGCGATCAAATCTTGTGGGGAACGTGTGCAAAACTCCGCAGAGTACTAAAACCTAATCGATTAGTCGTGTCCACGGTCATGGACAACTTGAGCCAAAGGAACTGAAACTATCAGGAATTCTCAACACAAATAATTTTAATGATGAGGGTATTATTATTAACCTGGGTATGAGAATTGGTTGGTGGAATTATCTCATTAATCAACCAACTTTGTAGTAATAATTTCTGCATTACCCCTCTCTTGTTGTAGGAAAAAATTTGCTTTGCGCAAAAACTTAAACTTATATCCCCACCTGCCATATAAGCATATAGTATAGAGGATTATTTTCACCCCCTCTTTTGTGACTTGCCGGCATATTCAAAATGCTGACCTACACGGCTGCAACGTCTTATGTTGCAGATAAGCTCTACGACGAGTAAGAGTACAATTCAGGGTTACAGTCTACACTCAACCTGCCATTGGTGTTATTGGGACTCCACTCTCGTTGACTGTTTCCGCTAAGATTTTAAGGAATATATCAGTTTTACGTTAATTACATGTGTTTGCACTTTGATATATACATTGATGTACTGTGTGTGCCAGCATACTGATCCAAGGATGGCACAGAACACACAGAGGCTTGACTCGTTTTGAGTCGGGTCGCTACAGAAACCTACCACCATATTCTATCCCACTCATAGTGCTATATCCATGGCTTGCACTCATGTATTGCGTGAGAGTTGAAAATGCTGGAGCATGTTAAAAATATGAACCAATTGCTTGGCTGACACCGGGGTAGTACATGATTTGTAATTTGTGTTAAGCAGACAGAGCATGACAAGGCTATATGATTTGTAGGGATAGCATTCTTTAGCCTTGATATTTTGAAAGACATGACTGTTTGTTGGGATGCTTGAGTATCAATGTCTTTATGTCAAAACTAGACTATTGATTTGAATCACTTGTATATTAATATTCATGCCATGATTATATATAGGGATAATTGTATTTGAGCCCTTAGTTGTGTCATCGTCGACAGGAATACCCCTAGTTTTGGAAAACATATGGTCATGACCACATCACTTTGCTCGCCTTGTGCTTTTTCCCTTTGACCGTTTGACTTTATTTTGAAAAATTCATAACTATTTCATACTAACTCGGAAAAATTCAAATAAGATATCAAAATATTCAGAAACACATCACCTATATGTTTATGACATTTGCATTCATGAGAAAATTCTTGGGAAGTCCCCATATCAGTTTTTGCTCATATAGGTGAACTTTCCAACACTTTTTTCATGAATTCAAATGACATGCACATATAAGTGATGTGTTTCCGAACATTTTGATATCTTATTTGCATTTTTCCGAGTTAGTATGAAATAGTTATGAAGTTTTCAAAATGGCAGTCAAACGGTCAAAGGGCAAAAGCACAAGACAAGCAAAGTGATGTGGGCATGACCACATGTTTTCCAAAACTAGGGGTATTCCTATCTATGTGACACAATTAAGGGCACAAATACAATTATTCCTTATATATATGATCAAGATTATGCTAGGTAGCATTCCACATCACAAATTATCATTTCTATCATTTACCTACTTGAGGACAAGCACGAATTAAGCTTGGGGATGTTGATACGTCTCCATCATATCTATAATTTTTTATTGTTTCATGCCAATATTATACAACTGTCACATATTATTGGCAGCATTTTATATGATTTATTGGACTAACCTATTGATCTGGTGCCCAGTGTTAGTTCCTGTTTGTTGCCTCTTTTTTGTTTCGCATAATATCCATATCAAACGAAGTCCAAAAGCGATAAAAATGTACGAAGATTTTTTTGGAATATTTGTGAATTTTGAGAAGTGGAATCAACGAAAACGGAGGCCCACAGCCCCATAATACACCAGGGCGTGGCCAGGGGGACCAGGCGCGCCCTAGTGTGTGGTGCCCAGCTCGTAAGTCGGTTTGAGCTCTCCTACGGGCACAAGGAAGCTAATTTTTGAATAAAAATCCCCTCAAAATCTCAGCCTGATCGGAGTTACAGATCTCCGAGAATATAAGAAACGGTTTTTGGTCAGGAAACAGGAACGCGGAACATAAGAGAACAGAGAGGGAGATCCAATCTAGGAGGGGCTCCTGCCCCTCCGCCGCCATGGAGGCCATGGAATAGAGGGGGGACTCTCCTCCCATCTAGGGGGAGGCCAAGGAAGAAGAAGAAGAAGGGGGCTCTCTCTCCCGATGGCTCCGGAACGCCACCGGAGCAAGCATCGTGACGGCGATCTACATCAATAATCTTGCCGCCGTCAACACCAAATCTCTCCCCTCTTTGTAGTGGTGTAATAGCTCTCTTCCCCGATGTAATCTCTACTTAAACATGATGATCAACTCCATATATTATTTTACAATGATATTTGGTTATCTTATGATGTTTGAGTAGATCTCTTTTGTCCTATGGGTTAATTGTGGTATGATGTTATGGATGTGAGTTGTATGTTGATATTGTGTTGTCCTATGGTGCCCTTCATGTCGCCCAAATGTTCGGGATCCCCGTTGTAGGGTGTTGCAATATGTTCATGATTTTCCTATGGTGGGTTGCTTGAGTGACAGAAGCATAAACCCGAGTATGTGGGTTATGGCGTATGGGAGTAAAGAAGACTTGATACTTAATGCTATGGTTGGGTTTTACCTTAATGATCTTTAGTAGTTGTGGATGCTTGCTAGAGTTCCAATCATAAGTGCATATGATCCAAGTACGGAAATTGTGTTAGTGTATGCCTCTCCCTCACTGCATATAACAAGTATCTATTGTATTATATTCAATTGCCTAGGGACAACCTTTCTCTTGCGTTACAAAAAGCTTGTTATGTAACTACTAAGTTTACTTCATCTCAAAGTACTTCTCGTTTACTTCCGACAAAGCAGTTCCATACTAATTCTAGGTAAAGCAAGCATTAGCGTGCGCAGAGTTGTATCGGTGGTTGATAGAACTTGAGGGAATATTTGTTCTACCTTTAGCTCCTCGTTGGTTCAACACTCTTACTTATCAAAAAAGGCTACAAGCGATCCCCTACAATTTTGGGTTATCACTTCTTCGAATATTTGGTTTAGTTAGGTCAACTAGACCGATTTTTCTTGCCATGGGAAGAGGTGCTTTGTGATGGGTTCGATCTTGCGATGTTCTTTCCCAGTGACAGAATGGGCAGCAAGACACACATGTATAGTTGCCATTAAGGATAACAATGTGGGGTATATTCCTACATGAATAGATCTTGTCTACATCATGTCACCGTTCTTATTGCATTATTCCGTTTCTCCATGAACTTAATACACTAGATGCATGTTGGATAGCGGTCGATGTGTGGAGTAATATAAGTAGATGCAGAATCATTTCGGTATACTTATCTTGGACGTGATGCCTATATAATGATCATTGTCTAGATATCGTCATGATTATTTGATCTTCCATCAATTGCCTAACAGTAATTTGTTCACCCACTGTGTGATATACTCATGAGAGAAGCCACTAGTGAAACCTACGGCCCCCGGGTCTACTTTTCCAACATATTGCTTTATACTATTTGCAACTTTTGTTTTCAGATATATTAATCCCAAAAAAATACCTTGCTGCACTTTTTGTTTATTTATTTCACTTTGTGTTCTTGCGAGATCTATTTGCCAAAACTAGCATTACCTAATCTATCTTATTACCATAGAGAGTGTGACAACCTCTCTTTCGCATCGGGTTGCAAGTATTTGTTGTTTGTGTGCAGGTGTTGTTTATGTGGGTGCGTGATCTTCCTCTACGGATTGATACCTTGGTTTCATAACTAAGGGAAATACTTACCGTCGATGTGCTGTTGGAGATATGCCCTAGAGGCAATCATGTGTGATGATATTTCCTATGTGTTTATGAATAAAGATAGTCCTTGGACATTATCAGTGATGTGTATTAACAAGTATGTGACTTGTTTGTGAGACAATGCATTGTATGATAAATGTCCTAAATGGTCCTTAATCAAAAGGGTTGTGTGGACACACAACTAATCAGACTAGCATATGACATGGTGGATGGTTCGGTCTCATTGACCATGTAGCATTGGATGCTATCCAGATAATATGGACTCAGAAAGATCTGATCGGATTTGACATAGTCGGATCCGAGTCAAGATAAGGTCTGAGTGGGACAGACCCAACTACGAGACGCAACGATAGGTCATTGATGTCTACTACACAACCTTCTTCTTGTAGACTCGTGTTGGGCCTCCAAGCACAGAGTTTTGTAGGACAGCGGCAATTTTCCCTCAAGTGGATGACCTAAGGTTTATCAATCCATGTGAGATGTAGGATGAAAATGTTCTCTCTCAAACAACCTTGCAACCAAATAACAAAGAGTCTCTTGTGTCCCCAACACACCCAATACAATGGTAAATTGTATAGGTGCACTAGTTCGGCAAAGAGATGATGATAATAGTGTAATATGGATGGTAGATATAGGTTTTTGTAATCTGAAAATATAAAAACAGCAAGGTAACTAATGATTAAAGTGAGCACAAATGGTATTGCAATGCTTAGAAACAAGGCCTAGGGTTCATACTTTCACTAGTGCAATTTCTCTCAACAATAATGACATAGTTGAATCGTATGTAAATACCTCTCGTGCGACAAAGAGTTCACTCCAAAGTCACAAATAGCAGAGAACTAACGAAGAAATTATTGTAGGGTACGAAACCACCTCAAAGTTATCTTTTACGATCAATCTTATGAGCTATCCCTATAAGTGTCATGAACAGACCTAGAGTTCATACTAACATAACACCTTAACACACACATCAACCAAAACCCTAATGTCACCTAGATACTCCAATGTCACCACGAGTACCCATGGGCTTGATTATACGATATGCATCACACAATTTCAGATTCATCATGTTCAATCCAACACAAATAACTTCAAAGAGTGCCCCAAAGTTTCTACCGGAAAGTCAAGATAAAAACGTGTGCCAACCCCTATGCATAGATTCCCAAGGTCATGGAACCCACAAGTTGATCACCAAAACATACATCAAGTGGATCAATAGAACATCCCATTGTCACCACGGATATCCCATCACAAGACATACATCAAGTGTTCTCAAATCCTTAAAGACTCAATCCGATAAGAAAACTTCAAAGGGAAAACTCAATTCATCACAAGAATATAGAGGGGGAAACTCCATATGATTCATCTATATCAATAAAGCTCGCGGTACATCAAGATCGTACCATCTCAAGAACAAGAGAGAGAGAGATCAAACACATAGCTACTGCTACATACCCTCAACCCCAAGGGTGAACTACTCCCTCCTCGTCATGGAGAGTGCCGGGATGATGAAGATGGCCTCCGGTGATGGTTTCCCCCTCCGGTAGGGTACCGAAACGGGCTCCCGATTACTTTTTCGTGGCTCAGGAGGCTTGCAGTGGCGGAACTCCTGATCTAGGTTTCTTGTCAGAGGTCCCTATATTTATAGGAATTTTTGGCGTCGATCTCACGTCAAGGGTGGCCACGAGGCAGTGACAAGCCTGCTAGGCGCGGCCACCACGCCTAGCAGGCTTGTGACCACCTCGTGGCTCTTCTGGCCCAACTCCAATGCTTCGGGGGTCTCCTTTTGTCCAAAAAAATCATACTAAATTTTCAGCCCATTCCGAGAACTTTTATTTCTGCACAAAAAATGACACCATGGTAGTTTTGCTGAAAACAGCGTCAGTCTAGGTTAGTTCTAATAAGATCATACCAAAATCATATAGAAGCATTGTAAACATGGCATGAATACTTCATAAATTATAGATATGTTGGAGACATATCAGTCATCTGTGAGTTTCTAGTCCAACATACGTTCTATGTCATAAGACCTGAGCTGACGCATGTACTCGGGATGGTGATAGACTTGCTTTGGGTCGACCAAACGCTACTCTATGACTAGGTAGTTACAAAGGTAGGTTACGGGCTTGTCCAGACCCATGCTTCGAGATATGGTCGAACAAGATGGGATTTGCCCCTCCGATCAGGAGAGATATACTCTGGGCCCCTCGGGTGATCCGACCTAGATAAGCATGGCCATGTGATGAGGATTATGAAATAATCCAAATGTTGGTTGGATTCACCAGAACGAGAAAGAGGTCGTTCTGCAACAAGGATGACCATGTAGCCTTGTGCACGACAACATATATATCGTGTGGCAAAGGGAATAGAAGTCTGAAGTACATGTTTGCCTAACCAGCTTCACCGGACACTTGGAGTCGGCACGCTTTGCTAGAGGCCGCTACCGACTGGTCGAGTCGGATGTGATTTGACTCGCGACCAAGTGAACGTGAACCTAAGGGGTCACGCGCTTAAGGGAAGGAACATGTGGGGTTTAGGATCCGTGTGAGGCCAAGGAGTTGAGCCCGCGCCGGATGCCTATATATAATGGAGGTGCGGCACACCAATCTGGTTGATCGCTTTGGCGCCGACATTAGGGATTTGCATGAGTTGCAACTAGACACCTCCACTCACCGCTGCCGACTGTGTGACCGGACCTAGCACTCTGTCGCACGGTGTTCCTCCTGCACGCGCGGATACGTTAGAGGGAGATCGAGCCGGCTGTTCGAGGGAGATCGAATGAGGAGGAGACGGACCACACGAACACGCTGCCCCAACTCTACTTCCACCACACGGCACTGCACGTCTAGTGGTAACGAACTGTGGTCCATCTCCGTAGCATGTTCTTGGATGTTTTGCACATAGGAAACTTTTGATTTGCATGCGATGCACCTAAGGTAGAACCCAACAGTGGTATCAGAGCCTCTGCTATAGGATTTGGATTCAGATCGAATGCATATTTGATATGTGGAGGGGGCAGATGAGATCCATCGTCGTTCATGAGATTGGCTATGTGCACGGTCGATGAGATCAACTGCACATCGGGATAGTTTGAGGCTATGTTTTTTTTCAATCGGAATCAATGAGGTCGTGACACAACCTACCCCTACCGGTCGGTATCCGCCATCGGGGTTAACTGTGAAACGTAAATCCGAATCGGGTTTGCGATGATCGATGAGATCGGTCAGTTCAGAAAATTCGGTGTGATCAGAGTGCAGATGCGATCTGTGATTTCTGAAAACGTCGGGTGTTGCCCGCACCCGCGAGGGGCGCTGCCCCTTTGAACCCCACTCACTAACCGGCTAGCGGGTCCGTTGTGTGCGTAGTGCCTTGTATTTCGTACATGATCACACAAACCGGTAGAATGTGATTCTATGCATAAGTTTGTTTTGGAAGTTTGATGTGAATAGTATGGCTCATGTGTATGTGATGCATGTGTGTAATTTTTACATGACCTACATGTCATGATTGTCAGCCGGCAGGAGCCAAAGTGTTGTCATTATATTGTACAATGACCTGCGTGTGGACCTGTGATTCTCTATAAATTCATTACTAGTTGTAGTAGTTGAAGGACAGAGATCAAGTTCGAAGCTTTGGTGTCCCGGCATGACAAACAAGATGGACTTCTTCTTTGGTCATCGAAGTAGGAGCCGGCCATGGAAGGACGCCCATGAAGGATCCATACTATTTCACATATTTATGTTTATATGTGATGGATATTGCTTCTTATTTCTATGCATGTTAGTATGGTAGAAAGATCCCTAATTAATATCAAGCATATTGCCATTCCGGATGTTGCACCTTCGCACGTCAAGTACATCTGGTAGTGGGCTCATAAAATTGAGGTGCTACTAGGTGTTGTTCAACTGGAGGGTTCGTGTCGGACACGGACATGCACTACATCAGGTTAACTTGACAAGGCTATCAAAATGGTTTAGGGCCTTCTGGCAAAGAAGGTTGGGAGCTGGGGTATAAGATACCTACCTGACCGACAGGAGTCGTATAGAGATACAATTAGCAAGGAGTTGCTTACCGAATAGGCAAGTTGGCTAGCAATGATGCTAAAGCTCACTAGTCGCTCACGCTAGACGGGTCCTGAATCACTGAGAGTTTGCGGATGGATGCTGACTTCTGTGGGAGTAGTTCTGTTTAAGGCTTGAATTACTCTACATAAACTTATTGCTTAGTGATTGCATATTTTCTGTTGTAGATCAATGGCACCACCTTCTCAACATAACTTTGCATTGAAATCAATTCTGGAAAAGGATAAACTGAATGGAACAAACTTTACCACCTTGTATAGAAATTTGAGAATTGTTCTCAAGAACGATAAAAAGGAACATGTTCTAGAGGATCCACTTCCAGAGGAACCTGCCGAGAATGCTAATGCCACAACCAAGAATGCCCACGAGAAACTCATTGATGAATCAAATGAGATTAGCTCCCTCATGCTGGCTTGTACAGAGCCCAATTTGCAACAGCATTCGAAAACATTCAGCCTTCCGATATGATCAAGAGTCTGAAGAGCATGTTTCAGGTGCAGGCTAGGACCGAGAGGTTCAACGTCTGGCAATCCTTGACGGATTGTATGATGAAAGAGGGCGATCCACTGAGCCCGCATGTGATCAAGATGATCGGATATGTTCAAGCTTTGGATCGGTTAGGCTTCCCACTTGGGGATGAGCTGTCCACGGATGCAATCTTGGGTTCTCTTCCACCTAGCTATGGGATGTTCATCTCGAACTATCATATGCACGGCATGGATAAGAAGCTCATTGAATTGCATGGGATGCTCAAGGTGTCAGAGCAAGATATTAAGAAAGGCACGCATCAAGTGTTGATGGTACAGAACTCGACTAAGTTCAAGAAGAGTTGGTCCAAGAAAAAGGGTAAGGCAAAGGGCACGGAGAAGGTTGTCTCCTCCGCTAAGCTGAAGTCCGGACCAAACTCAAAGACCATTTGCTTTCACTATAAGGAAGCTGGTCACTGGAAAAGGAATTGTAGCAAGTGGCTTGCTGAGCACGGCAAGAAGACCAAAGATTCTTCTTCAGGCAAAGGTACACTTGTTACATATGTTATAGACATTTACCTTGATGGCATACCTAGTAGATCTTGGGTATTTGATACCGGATACGATGTTCATGTTTGCAACTCGAAGCAGGGGCTGGTAAGAACTAGGCATGTGGCACAAGGGGAGATTGACATCAGGATCAGCAACAAAGCAAGAGTTGTTGCGTTGGAGGTCGGCACGATGCAGCTCAAGCTTCCTTTTGGATTTATTTTGGAATTGAATAATTGTTATTACATTCCGCACTTAGTGGGAACATTATTTTTGCCTCATGCTTGATGAGCCAAGGTTATGAAGTCAATACAAAGGACAATGGTTGTTCATTTTATTTAAATGTAATGTTCCATGGCTATGCACCCATAGTAGATGGGCTATTTATTTTAAATCTAGAAACAGAACCTGTCTATAACGTGAATGTCAAGAGGCATAAGCCTAATGAGATAAATCCGACATACTTCTGGCATTGTCGGCCTGGACACATTAGTCTGAAACGCATGAAGAAGCTCCATGATGATGGACTCCTAACTTCGTTCGACTTCGGGTCGTTCGAGACATGCGAATCATGATTGCTAGGCAAGATGACTAAGTCTCCTTTTGCAAAGAGTTGCGAGAGGGCGTCCGAGCTGTTGGAGCTTATACACAGTGATGTGTCTGGTCCAATGAGCACAACGGCCAGAGGTGGCTATCGGTACTTCGTGACTTTTACCGAAGACTTGAGTAGATATGGATATATCTATTTGATGAGACACAAGTCAGAAACTTTTGAAAAGTTGAAAGAGTTTCAGAACGAGGTTTAAAATCAGCTCAGCAAGACGATAAAACTTCTACGATCAGATCGTGGAAGTGAGCACATGAGCCAAGAGTTTGATAATCATCTAAAAAGTCGAGGTATAGTACCTCAGCTCACACCTCCGGGTACGTCGTAGAGAAACGGTGTGTCGAAACAAAGAAATTGAACCTTGTTGGACATGGTCCGGTCGATGATGAGAAAATCAGATTTACCCTTGTCATTCTGGGGATACGCTCTAGAAACTGCACCTTTCACACTTAATAGGGTACCATCAAATCTATAGACAAGGCACCACATGAGATGTGGACTGGGAAGAGTCCTAGTTTGTCTTTTCTAAAGATTTGGGGTTGTGAAGCATTTGTCAAGCGACTCATGTCGGACAATCTTACACCCAAGTCGGATAAATGCATATTCGTGGGCTATCCGAGGGAAACCTTGGGATATAACTTCTACAACCGAAAAGAGAACAAAGTGTTTGTTTCTCGGAACGGGGTTTTCCTAGAGAAAGAGTTTCTTGGTCGGGAGGCCAATGGGAGAACGGTGCGACTCGAAGAAATTCGAGAGCCACTCGGGGACAACTTGGTTGGTGATGAGATCACACCGGAGTCGGTCAAAGAACCCATAGTGGAGTCGGCACTGGAGCCATAGAGGTCGGAAAGATAGCGCAGAGTGTGCGACGTTTTTTGCTAGAAAGCGAAGAGTTGGCCACGTATGCAGAAGCGATGATGAGCCCAGATTCCGAGGCATGGCTAGAGGCCATGAGATACGAGTTAAAGTCCATGAATGACAATCAAGTCTGGGACTTGGTTGATCCGCCACCTGGCGTAGTTGCCATTGGTTGCAAATGAGTCTTTAAGAAGAAAACTGATGTGGATGGAAATGTTCAGATCCACAAATCTCGGCTTGTTGCTAAAGGTTATGGACAAGTTCAAGGAATTGACTACGACAAGACCTACTCGCCGGTAGCGATGCTAAAGTCGGTGAGGATCATACTAGCTATAGGTGCATATTTTGATTATGAGATATGGCAACTGAATGTCAAAATGGCTTTCCTTCATAGAAATTTAAAAGAGGTTGTATACATGATACAACCCGAAGGTTTTGTCGATCCAACTAATGCTGGTAAAATATGCAAGCTCAAGAGATCCATTTATGGATTGAAGCAAGCAGCTCGGAGTTGGAACATTCGTTTTGATGAAGTCATCATTGACCTTGGTTTCATCAAGAACAAAAAGGACTATTGTTTATACAAGAAGTCTAGTGGGAGCTCGGTAGTATTTTTGATCTTGTATGTGGATGACATACTGTTAATCAGAAATGATGTTTAGATGCTGAACTCAGTCAAGGAATCATTGAATGACAAGTTTTCGATGAAAGACCATGGAGAGGCAGTGTACATTTTAGGCATCAAGATCTATAGAGATAGATCGAGGAGGCTGCTTGGCTTGAACCAGAGCACGTACATAGACAACACGTTGAAGAGGTTCAACATGAGTGAGGTGAATAAAGGGTTCTTCCCGTCTCACATGGCATAAGGCTAAGCAAGACTCGGATTCCTACGACTTCTGATGAGCAAAACAGGATGAGTAGGATTCCATATGCCTCGGCAACTGGATCCATCATGTATGCCATGCTATGTACACGGCCCGATGTTGCCTATGCAATAAGCTTAACAAGTAGATACTAGTCTGACCCAGGTGAGAGTCACTGGGCGGCGGTGAAAACTATCTTGAAGTACCTGAAAAGGACTAAAGAGATGTTCCTAGTTTATGGAGGTGAGGAGGAGCTTTGCGTAAAGGGTTACGCTGATGCTAGTTTCCAAACCGACAAGGATGATTGTCGATCGCAAACTGGATTCGTGTATGTCATGAATGGAGGAGCAGTGAGCTGGACAAGTTCCAAGCAAGATACGATGGCCGACTCCACAAAAGTGGTCGGATACATTGCGGCTATTGAAGCCGCAAAGGAAGGTGTTTGGATTCGGAACTTCCTGGAAGGTGTTGGTGTGTTCCCGGGCTGGTCAAAACCGTTGGAACTTTATTGCGATAATTCAGGTGCCATTGCACAGGCCAAGGAGCCGAGACAACACCACAAGACCAGGCACATAGACCAAAAATATCACCTGATATGAAAGCTCATAGAGAAAGGTGATACCAATTTATGCAAGATCCGTTGACTAAGCCGCTTCCACAACCCAAGCATGAGGGGCACGCTAGAGCTATGGGCATTCGACGTCTATTTGATAAAGTCTAGTGCAAGTGGGAGACTGTTGGAGATATGCCCTAGAGGCAATCATGTGTGATGATATTTCCTATGTGTTTATGAATAAAGATAGTCCTTGGACATTATCAGTGATGTTTATTAACAAGTACGTGACTTGTTTGTGAGACTATGCATTGTATGATAACTGTCCTAAATGGTCCTTATCGAAATGATTGTGTGGACGCACAACTAATCAGACTAGCATATGACACGGTGGATGGTTCGGTCTCACTGACCATGTAGCATTGGATGCTATCCGGATAATATGGACTCGGAAAAATCTGGTCGGATTCGACATAGTCAGATCCAAGTCGAGATAAGGTCTGAGTTGGACAGACCCAAGTACGGGACACAGTGATAGGTCATCTGTGAGTCTCTAGTACAACATACGTTCTATGTTCTAAGACCTGAGCTGACGCATGTACTCGGGATGGTTATAGACTTGCTTTGGGCTGACCAAACGCTACTCCGTGACTAGGTAGTTACAAAGGTAGTTTACGGGCTTGTCCAGACCCATACTGCGAGACATGGTCGAGCAAGATGGGATTTGCCCCTCCGATCAGGAGAGATATACTCTGGGCCCCTTGGGTGATCTGACCTGGATAAGCGTGGCCATGCGATGAGGATTATGAGATAATCCGAGTGTTTGTCGGATGCACCTGAACAATAAAGAGGTTGTGCTGCAACAAGGATGACCACGTTGTCTTGTGCATGACAACATATATATTGTGTGGCAAAGGGAATAGGAGTGTGAAGTATAGGTTCGCCTAACCAGCTTCATCTGACATTTGGAGTCGGCACTCTTTGCTAGAGGCCGCTACCGACTGGTCGAGTCGAATGTGATCTGACTCGCGACCAAGTGAACATGAACCTAAGGGGTCGCACGCTTAAGGGGAGGAACACGTGGGCTTTAGGATCCATGTGAGGCCCAAGAGTTGAGCCCGTGCCGGATGCCTATATATAGTGGAGGTGCGGCACACGAATATGGTTTATCGCTTCAGCGCCATCATTAGGGCTTTGCATGAGTTGCAACTAGCCACCTCCACTTGTCGCTGCCGACTGTGTGATCGGACCTAGCAGTCCGCCACATGGTGTTCCTCCTGCACGCGCAGATACCGTTAGAGGCGGTGCACTTGCGTCGCTCCGGTGAACTGATACGTCTCCAACGTATATATAATTTATGAAGTATTCATGCCATGTTTACAATGATTCTATATGATTTTGGTATGATTTTATTAGAACTAACCTGGACTGATGCCATTTTCAACAGAACTACCATGGTGTCATTTTTTGTGCAGAAATAAAAGTTCTCGAAATGGGCTGAAAATTTAGTATGTTTTTTCTGGACCAAAAGAGACCCCCGAAGCATTGGAGTTAGGCCAGAAGACCCACGAGGAGGTCACAAGCCTGCCAGGCACGGCCACCCCCTGGTCGCGCCTAGCAGGCTTGTCACCGCCTCGTGGAACCTCTTGACGTGAGATCGATGCCAAAATTCCTATAAATATAGAAACCTCCGAAAAGAAACCTAGATCAGGATTTCAGCCGCCACAAACCTCTACAGCCACAAAAAAACCAATTGGGAGCCCGTTCTGGCACCCTTCCGGAGGGGGAAACCATCACCGAAGGCCATCTTCATCATCCCAGCAGCCTCCATGACGAGGAGGGACTAGTTAACCCTCGGAGTTGAGGGTATGTACCAGTAGCTATGTGTTTGATCTATCTATCTCGTGTTCTTGATATGGCATGATCTTGATGTACCGCGACCATTATTAATATAAATGAATCATATGGAGTTTTTCCCCCTCTATCTTCTTGTGATGAATTCAGTTTTCCCTTTGAAGTTTTCTTATCGGATTGAGTCTTTAAGGATTTGAGAACACTTGATGTATGTCTTGCGATGGGATATACGTGGTGACAATGGGATGTTCTATTGATCCACTTGATGTATGTTTTCTGGCACCATTGCTGGGGAGGTGAGTGATTGAAGGTATATCTTTAGATCTTGCAATAAGATCTGTTAGTTTCTTGTTTTTCACTAGTTTGGTTTTATAAAACAAAACTACAACAAAAATGGAATTGAGGTTGCCTCATATGCTTCATCTTTTTAATGTCTTTCGTGAAAATGATGGAAAGGAAAATTGTGCTCAAGTGTTACAAGAAGAAGTTATTAAAATGTTTGGCACTAAATCTTTGAGTAATGAGCATGATTTCAATATTGTTAGTATGAATTCTCTGAATATTCATGATGCTAATGTTATGCAAAGCCACAAGCTTGGGGATGCTATGTTTGATGAAGAAGATATTTTTAGTGCCCCAAGTTTTGATGAGCAAAACTATTATGATTATGGCATGCCTCCTATTTATGATGCTTATTGTGATGACACGTATGCTATAATGAGTAATGAAAACCATGAAACTTGTCATCAGGATATTAATATTCAAAGTGGTTATGTCAATCAAGTGTCACATGATAGTTATTTTGTTGAGTTTGCTCGCACTATTATGAATGAGAAGAAAATTGCTTATGTGGAGAGTGACAAATTTTCTATGCTTCTAGATCATGAAAAGAATGCTTTATGTGCTGGTTATATTGTGTAATTCCTTCATGATGCTACTGAAAATTATTATGAGGGAGGAACATATGCTTGTAGGAATTGCAATAATATCAAGTTTCCTCTCTATGTGTTCAACGTTTTGAAGTTATGCTTATTTTGCCTTCATATGCAAGTTGATTCATGTTCCCAGGAATTGTTTGCTCACAAAATCCCTATGCATAGGAAGTGTGTTATACTTAAATGTGCTTGGTATGTGATTCATGATGTTCTTTTGCATGTCTCAAATATTACTCCTATGTGAGCATCATTGAAATCATCATGCCTAGCTAAAAGGCATTAAAGAAAAGCGCTTGTTGGGAGACAACCCAACACTTTTAATTTTTGTTTTTGTGTGTTAACATGATTAAGATACTGTAGTAATCATGTTTTGTGTCATTTATTTCAATAAAGTGCCAAGTAAAGCCTTTGGGATAGTGTGGATACTTGCTTGTTTGATTATGTGCAAAAACAGAAAGTTTTCCGTCCAGTATATGAATTGTCTGATTTTACTGGAGCGTCAAAAAATTATGATTTTTTTAAAAAACATTTCTATTCAAATTCCTTGAGTTTTCCTAATGTTTCAGAATTTTTAGAGTCAGGGAAGTATGGTGATCATTCAGATCTGTATAGATTGTTCTATTTTTGACAGTTTATGTTTTGCATGCATAGTTTGCTTGTTTCAAGTGTTCCTATAGCTTATATTGAGTAATATAAATTGTGGGAATGATGTAATACACTAGGTATTATTTGAGAACAATTATTAATCTTGTCTTGACAGTACCAAAGTGAATGATCTATCTTTATTACACTAACCCTTCTTACAAAGTTCCGTTAAGTTTTGTGTGAGACACCGATATAAGGAGAATAAGGGGTGAAAAGAACCTAAGCTTGGGGATTACCAAAGCACCCCCAAGGTAATATCCAAGTAATACTCAAGCGCCTAAGCTTGGGGATGCCTCGGAAGGCATCCCCTCTTTCGTCTTCAACACTATCGGTATATCTTACTTGGAGCTATATTTCTATTCGTCGCATAATATGAGTTTTTCTTGGAGCGTCATTTTATTTTGTTGTTATCTCTTAGGTTTTATTATCAATAAAAAGTTCCAAGAATTGCCTTTAGGATGCTTGACTTGCAAGTTATGATATGTGCTGGGTAAAAACAGAAACTTCTGCTGTAGTGTTTGAATTTTCATACTTTACTGGAACGTGGAAAGTTTCTGAAATTTTTAGACAGTGTTGTCATATAAATTTTATAGCATTTACAAAATTTAAATAATGTTTTGAGTTACAGAAGTACACTGTTTTCATAAATTTCTACAGACTGTTTTGTTTGGACAGATTGTTGTCATAGTTTTGTTATCTACTTATCCTATAGTTTCATAGCCTATATTGGTAGATATAAATTGTGGAAATGATAGTATAAAGTACCTAATATTTTAAAATTATTGTGCAACTTGTCTTGGCAGTACATGAAGTGTCGATTTGTTCTTATGTGTACTAACCTATCTCACGAGTTCCTTTTTGAGTTTTGTGTGGATGAAGTTTTTGAGAATAGGTGAAACCATGATCTGAGAGGGTTGAACGAGATACAAAAGCTCAAGCTTGGGGATGCCCAAGGCACCCCAAGTAAATATTTCAAGAAGTCTTGAGCATCTAATCTTGGGGATTCTACGCATCCCACCTCTCTTCGTCAACTATCGGTTAGCCTATGTTGAGCCTAAATTTTTATTCGTTCACATGACGTGTGCTATTCTTGGAGTGATATTTTTGTTTTGATTGTTGTTTAAAATAAAATATTCAGATCTGAAAATCTTTATTTAGAGAGAGGGAGGAAGTCCTCACATAGCTATTTAATTATTTGACTACTCATTGATCTTCACTTATATGTTTTGGAGTAGTTTTCTCATTTACTCTCGTGCTTCACTTATATCCTATGAGTAAATGGTTGAATGAATTGAATATCATAAATCTGAAATTATATATGTATTATATGCTTATCCCATGGGGAGTAATTACTTCACATATAAGAAGTATAGGTGGTAAAATTTATTGAAAGTTAACAAACGCCTCATTGGTCAATTGAACCATTCATGAATAAACATTGAAGGAAGAGAGATTTCACATATAAATATACTATCTTGTACGTCTTCTATGATTGTGAATACCCATTAATTATTTTCAAACTTGAGAAAATTAGTTGAAGTTGGACAAGGAAGACAATGTAATGAGTTATGGTTGTGTATATTTGCATAGAATTTATATTGTTATGGATCCTCCAACATGTGGTGCTTGCTTCCACCTCATACTAGCCAAAACTTCCACACCAAGTAGAATACTACTTGTGCATCCAAACACCCTTAAACACAAAGTTGTTCCATATGAGCCCACCATACCTACCTATATGCGGTATTTACCTGCCGTTCCAAGTAAAGTTGCATGTGCCAAACTCTAAACCTTCAAATAATATTCTGTTTTGTATGCCCGAATTGCTCATATAATGACTAGGGTCTGTCAGTCTCTTCCATGCTAGGTGGGTTATTCTCATGATATGTGTTGATTCACTATCATTCACGAGAAAGTGGCTGGTAACAGGGATTCCCCATGCCAAAATCAAAGAAAAATGCAAATAATTAAAAAAAACTCCACCAGGAATGTTGTTGGTATGGACGGCACCCGTGGACGGCTCGCTATGGAGTGTGATTGACTGGTGGAGGGGGAGTAAAAACTTTACCATTCTGTTTGGGAACCACCTATAATGTATCTAGCATGAAAGATACTGAGATCTCTCAGTTGTTATGGTGACAGTGAAAGCATGCCTCCCAAAATTATTATTCATCTCTATTTTAAAAGCTCGAGCTCTCGCACATCTACAAATCAATGCTTGCCTCTGTGAAGGGCCTATCTTTTACTTTCTAGTACTTACCTTTATGCAAGAGTCGTGGTGATCTTCACCACTTCCTATATTTTGCCTTTTTCTCTTGGCAAGCATCATGTGGTGGGTATAGATCCAAGCATATATGGCCATTCAAATATATTTGATCATGAATTATTATTGTTGACGATTATCTATATGATAAATAAGTTGGGAGAAGAAACTTTAAGCCCCTATCTTTCTTTGTGTTCGACGGATGCCATTTGCTCTAAAAATATGCTTTGAGTGCTAGCAACCATGGAAGACTATATGATAGTTGAGTATGTGGAATTTGCTAAATCAAAGCTCGTACATAGACCCTTCCTGAAAATAAGATGAGTTGCAATTGTTGGTGACTAAAAGCATAGTTTGTTAGTCTATACTTTAACATGTGGATAGCTTGTTATTTCATCATGAGAAGTTTTATGAGATGAGCTACTGTTTATGATATATAATGATGCTAGAAAAAGTGTTTGGAACTATCATTGATCAAATTTATGCACTATGCTAGCATTCACACTTCATAAATTATTTCTTTTATCATTTACCTACTCGAGGACGAGCAAGAATTAAACTTGGGGGTGCTGATACGTCTCCAACATATCTATAATTTCTGAAGTATTCATGCCATGTTTACAATAATTCTATATGATTTTCATATGATTTTATTAGAACTAACCCGGACTGACATTGTTTTCAGCAGAACTACCGTGGTGTCGTATTTTGTGCAGAAATAAAAGTTCTCGGAATGGGCTGAAAATTTAGTATGATTTTCTGGACCAAAAGAGACCCTAAAGCATTAGAGTTGGGCCAGAAGAGCCACGAGGAGGTCACAAGCCTGCCAGGCACGGCCATCCCCCTAGGCACGCCTAGCAGGCTTGTCGTTGCCTCGTGGCAGCTCTTGATGTGAGATCGATGCCAAAAATTCCAATAAATATAGAAATCTTGGAAAAGAAACCTATATCGGGAGTTCCGCCACTTCAAACCTCTAGAGCCATGAAAAACCAATCGAAAACCCGTTCTGGCACCCTGTCGGACGGGGAAACCATCATCGGAGGCCATCTTCATCATCTCGACGGTCTCCATGACGAGGAGGGAGTAGTTCACCCTCGGGGCTGAGGGTATGTACTAGTAGCTATGTGCTTGATCCCTCCCTCTCTCTCTTCTTCTTGAGATGGCATGATCTTGATGTATCGCGAGCATTATTGATATAGATGAATCATATGGAGTTTTCCCCTCTCTATCTTCTTGTGATGAATTGAGTTTTCCCTTTGAAGTTTTCTTATTGGATTGAGTCTTTAAGGATATGAGAACACTTGATGTATGTCTTGCGATGGGATATCCAGGGTGACAATGGGATGTTCTATTGATCCACTTGATGTATGTTTTGGTTATCAACTTGCGGGTTCCATGACCTTGGGAATCTATGCATAGGGGTTGTCACACGTTTTTGTCTTGACTTTCTGATAGAAACTTTGGGGCACTCTTTGAAGTTCTTTATGTTGGATTGAACATGATGAATATGAAATTATGTGATGCATATCGTATAATCAAGCCCATGGGTACTTGTGGTGACATTGGAGTATCTAGGTGACATTAGGGTTTTAGTTGATGTGTGTCTTAAGGTGTTATTTTAGTACAAACTCTAGGGTTGTTCGTGACACTTATAGGGATAGCTCATAAGATTGATCAGAAAAGATAACTTTGAGGTGGTTTCATACCCTGCAATAATTTCTTCGTTAGTTCTCCACTATTTGTGACTTTGGAGTGAACTCTTTGTCACACGAGAGGTATTTACATATGATTCAACTATGCCAATATTGCTGAGAGAAATTGCACTAGTGAAAGTATGGACCCTAGGCCTTGTTTCCAAGCATTTATAGAATGTTTTGATCGTTGTTTACTATTTGTTACCTTGCTATTTTTTATATTTTCATATTACAAAAATGTATATATACCATCCATATTACACTTGTATCACCATCTCTTCACCGAACTAGCGCACCTATACAATTTACCATTGTATTGGGTGTGTTGGGGACACAAGAGACTCTTTGTTATTTGGTTGCAGGGTTGTTCGAGAGAGACCATCTTCAACCTACGCCTCCCACAGATTGATAAACCTTAGGTCATCCACTTGAAGGAAAATTGCTACTGTCCTACAAAACTCTGCGCTTGGAGGCCCAACACGAGACTACAAGAAGAAGGTTGTGTAGTAGACATCACGAACCTGTACGTGGGATTCGGCGGTCAGTTGTTCGAGGGAGATCGGACCGGCTGTTCGAGGGAGATCGAGCGAGGAGGAGACGGAACACACGAACACGCTGCGCCAACTCTACTTCCATTGTCGGCACTGCGCATCTAGTGGTAACGAATTGTGATCCATCTCCGTAGCATGTTCTTGGATGTTCTGCATGTAGGAAAATTTTGATTTGCATGCGATGCACCTACGGTAGAACCCAGCATGAGATGCATCATCCCTTCCTCTTTGGGGAACTACCGACGCGGTCTCACGCCACGTCAAAGGAATTTCTGGCGCCGTTGCCGGGGAGGAAGCAATCTCGTCTACCAGCTTCCTAATCACAAATATCATCTCCTTGTAATTACATTATTTGCCATTTTCCTCTCATTTTCCTCTCGCCCACTTCACTAATTTGTCGTTTTATCCGCCTCTCTTTTTTGTTTGCCTTTCTCTCATCAGATCTCTTGTTTACTTGCAATCTTGTTTGCGTAGTAACAATGAGTCAACAAAACACCAAGTTGTGTGATTTTTACAATACCAATAATAATGATTTTATTAGAATCCTATTGCTCCTCCTGCCACTAGTGCGGAGTCTTGGGATATTAATGCCGCTTTGTTGAATCTTGTCATGAAAGATCGATTTTCCGGTACTCTTGGTGTGGATGTCGCGTCCCATCTAAATACCTTCGTGGAATTATGCGATATGAAAAAGAAAAAAGATGTGGACAATGATATTGTGAATTTGAAATTGTTTCCTTTCTCTTTGCAGGATCGTGCAAAAATTTGGATTTCCTTGTTGCCTCGTAATAGTATCGATTCTTGGGATAAGTGCAAGGACGCTTTTATTACTAAGTATTTTCCGCCCGCTAAAATTATTTCCCTTAGAACTCAAATCATGAATATTAAGCAATTTGAGCATGAACATGTTGCACAATCTTGGTAAGAATGAAATTGATGCTAAGGAATTGTCCTACTCATGGTTTAAATCTTTGGATGATCATACAAAAAAATTTATGCGGGATTGAATTTTGTCTGTAGAAATCTTTTAGATTCCGTCGCGGTGGTACTTTTATGGAAATTACTTTGGGTGAAGCTACCAAATTGCTAGATAATATCGTGGCAAATTATTCACAATGGCATACTGAAAGAGCACCTACTAGTAAAAAGGTTAATTCGGTAGAAGAAATTAGTACTTTGAGTGAAAAATTCGATGCTCTTATGAAGTTGGTTGCTAGTAAAAATTCTCCTCTTGATCTTAATGATGTGCCTTTGTCTACTTTGATTGATCAAAATAGTGATTCCGTAGATGTGAATTTCATCTCGCGAAACAACTTCAATTACAATGCTTATAGAGGTAATTTTAATCCTAGGCCTTTTCCTAGAAATTCCTCTAATAATTATGGTAATTCCTATAATAATAATAATAATAATAATAGTAACACTTGTATTCTTGAGAATATTTTTAAAGAATTTTTCAATGCTCAAAAGTATTTCAATACTATGATAGAAGAAAAGTTGAATAAGACTCATGATATGTCTAGAAGCATTGATAGAATTTTCAATAATGTTGAAAATCTCAAGTTGCATGCTTTTACACCTAAGATCAATGAATCAATTAAGGCTTTATATGTTTCTATAGATGAAATTAAGAAAAGAACCACTATGCTTAGAGCTAAAAGATAATTTTTAGAAAAGGTGTTTTCTAGCGATTACTTTCATAACAATGATGAAGATCTTAAAATGATTGGTGTTTGCTCTATTGATTCCTTGTTTAATAATGTCAAAATTGATGATAAAGGGACTGGATAAGATTCAACTTTAGTTAGAGGGCGTCCAATAATTTGGAGGGTGAAAATCTTGATGAAATTTTTGATAAAAGTGGCTATGGAGAGGTCAAAACTTTAACTAGTGATGTACCCACTATCTATGATTACAAAGACTTTAATTATGAGAGTTTCTCCTTGGTCGATTGTATTTCTTTGCTGCAATCTATTATAAATTCACCCCATGCTTATGAACAAAATAAAGCTTTTACTAAACATATCGTTGATGCCATGATGAAATCCTTGGAAGAGAAGTTCAGATTAGATATTTCAATTCCTAGAAAATTACATGATGAGTGGGAGCCTACCATTAAAGTCAAGATTAAAAATAATGAATTCTTTGCTTTGTGTGATTTGGGTGCTGGTGTTTCCATGATTCCGAAATCTTTATGTGATGTGCTTGGTCTTACCAATATTGAAGAATGCTCTCTTAATTTGCACTTGGTGGATTCTACTATTAAAAAGCCTTTGGGAAGAATTAATGATGTTCTTATCCTTGCAAATGGTAATTATGTTCCCATTGTTTTTATTGTTCTTGATATTGATTGCAATCTGTCTTGTCCTATCATACTTGGTAGACCATTTTTACGCACTATAAGTGTCGTGATTGATATGAAAGAAGGCAATATTAAGTTTCATTTTTCCCTTAGAAAGGGTATGGAGCACTTCCCTAGAACAATAATTAAGCCACCATATGAATCAATCATTAGGGCCTTATATGGAGTGCAAACTAAGGGTGACAATACTTGAATCCATACGTTATGCTCCAGTAAAAAATGACAATTCTTGTACTGGAGTCAAAAGTGTATGTTTTGGTTCAGCATCAATTTTACTCATCCTGTGAGTCATCCCGAAGGCTTTACTTGGCACTTTATTGAAATAAAAGACACAAAACATGATTACTACCGTAGCTTAATCATGTGAACACATGAAAACAGAAAGAAAAAGCGTTGGGTTGCCTCCCAACAAGCGCTTTTCTTTAATGCCTTTTAGCTAGGCATGACGATTTCAACGATGCTCATATAAGAATAGTATTTGAAACATGTAAGAGAGCATCATGAATCTCATGACAAGCATATTTAATTCTAACCCGCTTCCTATGCATAGGTATTTTGTGATCAAACAATTTATGGGAATAAGAATCATCTAGCATAGGAAGGCAAAACAAGCATAACTTCAAAACTTTTAACACATAGAGAGGAAACTTGATATTATTGCAATTCCTACAACCATATGTTCCTCCCTCATAATAATTTTCAGTAGCATCATGAAGGAATTCCACAATATAACTATCACATAAAGCATTATGTTCATGGTCCACAAGCATAGAAATTTTGTCACTCTCCACATAAGCAATTTTATTTTCATTCATAATAGTGGGAGAAAACTCAACAAAAAAACTATCATGAGATACTTGATTGACATAACCACATTGAATATTAAAATCATGATGAAAAATTTCATGGTTACTATCACTCTTTATAGCATACATGTCATCATCATAGATAGTAGGCATGTCATTATCATAACAAATTTGCTCATCAAAACTTGGGGGATTAAAAATATCATCTTCATCAAACATAGCATCCCCAAGCTTATGGCTTTGCATATCATTAGAATCATCGATATTCAGAGAATTCATACTAGCAATATTGTAATCATGCTCATCATTCAAGGAATTCTCATTAAGTAATTTCATAAATTCTTCCTCTACCAATTGAGCACAATTTTCCAAACCATCATTTTTACGAAAGACATTATAAAGATGAAGTATATGAGGCAACCTCAATTCCATTTTTTGTACTTTTCTTTTATAAAACCAAACTAGTGAATAAACAAGAAACTAAAAGATTCAATTGCAATATCTAAAGATATACCTTCAAGCACTCACCTCCCCGGCAACGGCGCCAGAAAAGAGCTTGATGTCTACTATGCATCTTTCTTCTTGTAGACTCGTGTTGGGCCTCCAAGCGTAGAGTTTTGTAGGACGGTAGAAAAATTCCCTCAAGTGGATGACCTAAGGTTTATCAATTCATGAGAGGCGTAGGATGAAGATGGTATCTCTCGAACAACCCTGCAACCAAATAACAAAGAGTCTCTTGTGTCCCCAACACACCCAATACAATGGTAAATTGTATAGGTGCACTAGTTCAGCGAAGAGATGGTGATACAAGTGTAATATGGATGGTAGATATAGGTTTTTGTAATCTAAAAATATAAAAACTGCAAGGTAAGTAATGATAAAAGTGAGCACAAATGGTATTGCAATGCTTAGATACAAGGCCTAGGGTTCATACTTTCACTAGTGCAAGTTCTCTCAACAATACCGACATAGTTGAATCATATGTAAATCCCTTATGTGCGCCAAAGACTTCACTTCAAAGTCACAAATAGCGGTTAGCGGAGAACAAACAAAGAAATTATTGTAGGGTACAAACCACCTCAAAGTTATCTTTTCCAATCAATCAAAGAAATTATTGTAGGGTACAAAACCACCTCAAACTCCATATGATTTATCTATATTAATAAAGCTCGCGGTACATCAAGATCGTGTCGTCTCAAGAACAAGAGAGAGAGAGAGAGAGATCAAACACATAGCTATTAGTACATACCCTCAGCCTCGAGGGTGAAATACTCCCTCCTCGTCATGGAGACCGCCGGGATGATGAAAATGACCTCCAGTGATGGTTTCCCCCTCCGGCAGGGTGCCGAAACGGGCTCCCGATTGGTTTTTTGTGGCTATAGAGGCTTTCGGCGGCGAAACTCCCCATCTAGGTTTCTTTCTGGGGGTTACGGGATTTATAGGAGTACTTGGCATTGGAATCAAGTCAGGGGGACTCCTGAGGGACCCACTAGACAGGGGGCGCGCCTAGGGGGCGCCCCCTAGGCTTGTGGCTGTCTCGGGACTCCTCTCCGGTATCTTTTTGCTCCAGAATTTTTTATATTTTTTAAAAATATTCTCCGTAAATTTTCATCCCATTCCGGGAACTTTTATTTCTGCACAAAAAAATGACACCATGGTAGTTCTGCTGAAAACAGCGTCACTCTGGGTTAGTTCTAATAAAATCATACCAAAATCATATAGAATTATTGTAAACATGGCATGAATACTTCATAAATTATAGATACGTTGGAGACGTATCACCCACATACAAGCACAAGTGCACATAGGGAACACCGTCATTTGCTCTAGAGATTTTCATGTCGGGGGGGGGGGGGACTTGGCATACAGGCGCACGTACGAGCGCGAGCGCTCGCATGCTACGTCGTCTTTTGCTCTCTAGAGGTGCTCTTTGTGCATGCCAGGTGATACGACTGCCCACAAACACGTCACTGTGTACCCTTGACGCGGGGGTGATGCACCGTAGCTTAGGTCAAAGAAGACATGTCTGGAAGAGCGGTACGCTGGCAGTCCGTTGGACGCTTTTGACCCGAAACCCCAGACGCCCGAGAAGGACCCCGTTAGGGCATGCAACGGCTATAGGCTGCCCTAGGTCGACCTAATCGCCCCTAGGGCATCGTTGATCGCTGCCCTCCTTCACGAAGAATGAACGAAGAACAAGGGAGAGCGATAAAGGTAAAGGTAAAAAGGGATAGATTGATTGTTCAACTGTGTGTTGTTCAATCTGCCGTCACCTCTTACATATATATGAGGTGGCTGAAATTCCCGTACAAAAAAGGACTAATATCCTGTCCAAAACATCAAAAGTTAACCTAAATCGGACTAGGAGGGTCAGAACTTCTAATTCGACCCGGAACTTCTGGGCTAAAACTATATCAAGTAGCCCTTTTGCACTGAACCTGTAGATCGAATATGTCTTTGGATTGCGGTGGTCCAAAAAGCAAAGTTGTAGACCTTGAAATGGAGAAAAATATGTCTATTGAACACTTTTTCATCCAAGATCATCTTGAGGTTGAATTCGGACTCGCAAATTTGCAAATAATGTTGAATTTTGGTTTTCAGGGTGTACCGCGTGCAAACTTTCTGTTTAGTCCGGAACCTCCCCGAAGCTTTTGCCCGGAACTTCTAGGACGGACTTCTGCAGCACACAGTTTTGGCTCTATTGCATACGAACTTCGGTTGAGACGATTTTATATCAAAATCGATAGTCTCAACGAGACAAAACCTTTCATGTTAGAATCTTTTTCATATCAAGTTATCTTCAACGCGTACAATATCTTAGTATATCGAGCATAGTTTTGGTCCTTTAGATGAGATAGTATGGTGATGGCCCCAACATCAAAGTTTCCCATTTTGATGATATGAAACTTTCTAATGTTAATTATTTTCCATTTAAGACCTTTCTTAATTAAGTTTTTGACCATGTCAAAATCTTATGTCAACAGATTTGATGCCCTCCTCATCATTGACGATCGAGGTCGCTGGCGAAGAAACTCCTACCGGCGAGATTGCCTTTTGTTTTTTCGAGCGGAAGAACAAAAAGCAAACGTCCCGTCGTTAACTCTTGCTTAGAAAGGGGGGTGAAATACGAGAATGACATTTTAGCTCCCGAGCTCCATGGAGGCCGGATTTTGAAAAAAAAAACAATTTTTCCGATTTAAAAAAATATGAAAAAATGCATGTATATAAGGATGTAATGTACATGTGTGTAAAATTTCACGATGAAACACTTTAAATTACGACCTGTACAAAAAAGACAAATTTAAGGCCTGGAATGATGAATAGTGTCATGTGTTAAAAAGTCTCTGATTTTTATTTTTTTGCATAACCCTCATTTCAACATATTTTGACATGAAAATTTACATACTTATGCATTATGCCTCGATGTATATCTATATTTTTCAGAATTTTTTGAACTGTAAAAATATGAATTTTCATAAATTTTGGATTTCGAATTTAAAGGCCATCATGGAGGCCGAGCTCCAAAAGCAATTTCCGGGAGAAATACTATCCGGCAAATTTAAAGGTTTGACCAGTTGCTCTTAGGAAGAAAAAGACTACCGTCTATCCGGCAAAATACAGGGGGGAAAGGGGGCGAACTCGTAAAATTTCAAAGGATTTCCCGTCTCGTCCGCGTATTCTTTTTAGAAACCGAATAGGCGAATACGAGGGCCGCCCCCGACTGCCCGAGGAGGCACGCACCACCTGGAAGCATCTGGAGGCGTGGCACCGCAGCCGCAGAGCAGCCGTCGCCCGCAGTGACCAGCCACCACCCCGCGACGCCGTGCACCACGCGGCGGTGGAGCGCATACGAGAGCGGGCAGTCGATCGGGAGGCGCCGCCGATGGACCCGTCAGACGTCGAGATGGAGCCCGCGGAGCATCCGCCCCAGCCCCAGTCCCAGCAGCCTCCGTCGCCGCAGCCGCAGCCAGCGGCGGCCGGAGATGGGTGGAGCATGCTGTCCCGCGCCCGCGGGCTGCTCCAGGAGGGCCAGCCATCCCTCGCGCTGCAGGCGGTGAGAACCCTCGCCTCCCTCTCTCTGCCCTCACATCCCCTCTCCCCTTCCGCCTCCATTTCGTGCGCTTCGTGGCGTCTCGACCCTCGCCGTGCGTGCCGGAACGGGAAATCCGCAAGGTCCACATCCGCCAAAGGCTGATCACGCGATTAGAACGGACGCGGTGGGTTTTCTCTGATTTCAGTTTCGCTTTGGATCGTCTTCTCCATGGCGTAATCCGCCTTGGGATTTCGCGCGGTGCGAGAAAACAGGGGTTAGGTGTTATGATTCGTTCTAGGTCTTAGGGTTCTAGGTCTTGAGGTTTAGGGTTTGTTAGGTATGATTCGTGCCAGAAGATGCTTAGGTGTTTGGGTGGTGCCTCCCTACCTACGCGCACCTGTTCTATTCGTCCATATTCCCCTTAGTCTAGCAATGGTTGTTCTCATGTTTCTCCTCGCTGAGAGGTAAAAGGGAGGAAGATTAAGTGATGCACATACAGGGAAATGCCTCCACTATGTAAAGTGCTCGTAGGCTCGTACATACCTCAGACTTGTCTGTATTTCAACTTGTTATTTACTAAAGGATTTCCGTTAGCACCCTGAGTAAGCTCTAGGGATGGTGTTTACAAACGTATGAGGATTGAGCTTGCAAAGTGGGGAAGTAACAGATGCATTGTAGCCTTACAAATCTGTTCTGTTAATCCTTTTCTAGGTCTCATTTCCGTTTTGTAAACCTCTTTTGTTAATCATTGTCAAGATCTCATTTCGGATTGTAATTGCCATGCCGAATATAGATTCGAGTGTATTCCTAGTGGCCCACACAGTTACAATAGTTTTTTATTAAAAGAATCTTAAAAGAGTTTTGAGTTTCCCGCGCAATTGTGAAGCTAGTTTTACTAATTAATTGTTTTCTAAGTGTTTGAACTTCCCGCGCAATTCTGCAGCTAGATTTAGTAATTTTCTTAGGGTAATTGATAAGACTTAGTTCCAATTTCATAGTGTGTTTTTCTGATAATTTGTTTGTGCCTGCACAGTCCTTTTTTTCCGCTCTTTCTGTTCCCCCCTAGTTGGTATGCTAGTTTGTTACCTCATTTTCTTTCATTTTCTGGTAGTAATGGGGAACCCCCAATAATTTTCTTCGTCGATTGAGTTGAGAAATGGGGACGTCTATAAACCTGCCATTTAGTATTTATATAACTTATGAACAAGGATTATTCCCCTCATTCTCTAGCCTCTATTAGTTGGTGAAGTTTGTATCTGCTAGTTTTGCTGTTGTTTGGGTTGTGTGCTCGGTCACCTCTCCCCTGTCTGAAATATATAACTCCATCTGACCGTTATTTTTGGGCTCAACGTCTTGATAGGAAAACAGTTCAGGTGGGCCAATGCCTTCCCATCCCCCACACACACTTACCTGACCTTTCAAAAAAAGGTGTGAATCTGTGTTGTTTTACCTGTTGAGCTGTCGCGAGGTCACATTGGCAAAGGTAGTTTGCATTGCTTAACATAGAGAGATGTGCTAAATGCAAGGGTACCTTTAATCTTATCCTTCTGCAGGATGTGGTTCTTTGGAAGCAAGTTTGTGTCATGGCTCATATATACATTTGCTAGCCATGAAAGACCATTTTAACCATTTATTCACAGCCAAAAAATAGGGATACAACAGACACGAATGAGAAGTCAACAGGTTAGGATTTCATATCTTGGTGAAACTGCTCAGTCAGCTGTGCTAATTTAGAACAGGACAGTACTAGCTAGCCCAACCTTACTAAATATGCTAGTATTCTGTGTAGCATTAGGATATTCATGCCATGTTTGCATTGGACATATATGATTTCCTATCTGATGTATAGGATAGACCTTCCTAAGATAATCCGAATGTGGAATGTGCAGTCTTCGTCAGGACTTGAGTGCTGTGAATCCTACATAATGACATTCACAGCAGTGCTGCAATATTTACTAGCATTTCCTGTTTCTCTTACATGTGACTGGAATTGCCTGCTGATACCGACCACCAATCAACGTGTGCCAAATTGATACCGGCCACCAATACTCATAGCACTAATAGCTACTTTCCTATTGTGTTAGTTCTTTCATTCTTCTGTCCGGAGTCACTCCCTAGTAAAAAAGGTACCAGTAGGGAGTAGCCCCTCCGTTATTTTGGTAAGAAGATAAGAAGAAATGTTGGCACACACCCAGCCAAGGCTTGGACGTGGATGGTGGGGTAGGTTGCGCAGCCGGCTGCGTGCCACTAGCCAATTGGCTGGCGTCCAGTTCCCATTCCCTAGTCAAACAAGATGTGTGTGTAGCAATGGTGGGAAGGAGAAGAAGCAGGCCTGGGTGGAGGTAAGAAGTAGCAGAGATAGGAAGGGATAAAGACCAGTGAATGAGAAGAAGGCTGTGCGTGCGTGTGTGGGTGGGTGGGTGGGGGGGGTGGAATCTATTGCAATTGACTATAGTGGCGTAAGGACTAATGGAGGATGGAATTAGTGTTGTTTGGTCAAGGACACATGAATGAGTGGTATTTGGGAAAAGGGCAATTTGCTTTGTGGTATAAGATCAATTTTCCCTTAACATAGGTATAGCACTAATTAGTGAATTTTGATGAGGTTTGCAGTCTGGTTCTTAACTTCTATACGTCAATGAAAATAATGTTGTGTGCCTGGTAAAAAAAGCACTGTGGGGGATGCAAATATGGGGAGCTTCCAAATTGGTAATGTTTTGGTTGCGATTATTTTTTTACTAAAACGGTAGGGTCTTTCTAATGTGTGTATTTATATTTTTGCGTTATATTGTGATGTACGAAGATAAAAACCAAAACAAAACCAGAAAAGGAAAACTAAGGTTGCAACAACAACAAGAAGCAACTGGGATAGCGAAAGGCTCAACCTAGTGTGCCATGGAGCTATATTTTGAAAAAAAAATCCTGCATCTGTAGAGATGGGCCTGATGCCCTTGAAGATGTTGATCATTCCTGGTATTCCGGATTTCCCAAGCAATTATACTTGGTTGCGATTATTCTCATGAGCCCTTTGCTATTTACTTTACATAAATTTCTCCTTCCCTAGTTCTGTGAAGGAACTGAACTCTGTAATATTTGTAGGTACTCTTGGCCATAAGATCTCAAGGTGGTGAACAGGCTCTCATCCAGACTCTGAACCGTGCACGTGACCTCTACAGGCAGAGATCGCAGCCTGCTCCCAACATTGATGAGCTCGCTTCTTTGCTCGCACAGTGTGCTATAGCAGAGGCTCAGTCATCAAACCGTAATCCACCAGGACCTGGTTCTGACCCTGTTGCGACGTTGAACTCTGATGAGGCCTGCATACTGGCTGAGTGTGGAAGGAAGCAGATCATCCTGGATGCCTTCAACGATGGCAGCAGCTTCATTTGCTTGAAATGTGGCGGGCTCTTTAGCACATCACGCAAAGATGAGCACCTGGCCTACTGGTGCGGGGCCGCATGATCCTGGTGATAAATCCTTGCTACTGTATATCGTGGTCGCCCCAGACGTTGATCATGATGCACATGATATCTTGTAGAACCTGCTCTCTTTTCCGGTTACCGCTTCTTCACTACAGGGATGCCAGAGATACATCTCCTGTTCACCGAAGCAAATACATAGCCAGTGAAGAGCATTATGAACTGGATCCTCGCTTCATTGTGCCGTGCTGTGTTCTTATGGCACCTTTTTGCTGGTGGTAAATCATGATATGACCCTCTGTTATTCGCTCGAGGTTGTCAAAATCCTGTATGATGAGGAAAATCCTCTGTTTGTCACTAAACGGCGTATACTCTATGGAAAGCTAGTTAACTGATGTTCTGTCCCTTTTAGTCATGATCTGCTGATTCAGACACCAGGAGTTGGTATCCATGGGGAGATCTTTAAGAAGACACAACTATGTTGTCACTACCTGCTACCGTACCTTTCAGTATTGTTTCAGTTTCTTTTTACCAATCCATGTGCCCGTTAGATTGTGCTAGCAGTAAAAAACCTGCAGGTTCTTTGTCCGAATGAGCTCAGGTTGCATACACGAAACAGTCTAGGGCTTCAACATGCCATCGTGTGTTTCATGCTAGTGCTTTTGCCGAGGCTTCACTCGAAGGCAACGGAGGGAATAGACCGACAGCCACCTCCCATCTACAAACGTTAGTTCCTGCATGCCACATCTGTGAGACTGAGTCGCTTGAATCCCAAGTGGCCAGTCTTCTTTTCCGTCACCCTTGTCAAAAGGAGGTTCAGCCTTGTTCAACAATTTTCTCACCAAATACGATAGTTGTATCCGCAACCTTCTTTTGTTTGATAGTATATCTGAGTCTGATGGCCAGAAAGCTGCCCGTCTTCAAAGTTCCAAAGTCTGGAGCCATCTCCTGTAGTTGTTAGGTAATTAAACATAAGGTCCTCACAATGCCTGAGAAATTTGGTAGCCTGCCCAGGGTTCATCGCAGCTCAATCTGTGTTCCACAGTGGAAGTTTTGGGATGGTGGGGACGTCGAGTGTTCATATCCTGACGAAGAAAGTTCCAGCGTCCAAATCAAAGGAGCGCCATCCAAACCTACCAGAATTTGAGCCACTCCGAAGCAAACCGGCGGAGAAGTGAATTTTCACCTAGATTGCTTTCTCGCCAAACATGCCAACTACTAATCTGACATTGGCTTGTTTCTTTCACACAAAAAGAGAGAAAATGGCTTGTTTATTTTTGCTTAACTAAGATTAGCCTGGTTTGTTTTGCCTGCCATCACATCCCAACCTGCATTCCCTGGCCAACTCTCACGCCGTGAAAGGCTGGGATGTCATTCTGGTACGGTGAGCCATTCTCTCCGTCCACACCGCCATCGCTTTGTACTAAACACCATTGCTGCTCTTCACTCGGAGCACAAGATCACTCACACACACACACACACACACATAAATAGTGTAAGAAACACAGGGCGGACTCCCCTGCGTTTCTTACACTATTGCCTGCTCTGTCGATCGGTTGGTTGGTTGACCCGGGAAGGAGAGATGAAGGAAATGTCCGGGCCGAAGCTGCTCCTCGTCCGCCAGCCATCGAACAAGTACGGCACCGGGGCGGTGTCGCCGGCGACGGCCGCGTCCATGTCCGGCCGCCGCTTCTGGCTCGTCGTGTTCCTCGCGCTGTTCACCTGCGTCTCCATGCTCACGGTCTTCTCCACGGCGCGCGCCCCGTCCGGTGCGGCGTCGCCACGGGTCACGTTCGCGGCCGGAGCCGGTGCGGGCAGCGTCGGCGGCGCGTCGACGGGGGGCGGAGGAGCGCTGCCGGCGTACGTGTTCGACGCGCTGGTGCGGTACGCGGCGGCGGCGGGGGCGAACTCGACTGTGAGCATGCCGGAGGAGGACGTGCGCGCGATCGCGTCGGTGCTGCGGCGGCGCGCGCCGTGCAACCTGCTGGTGTTCGGGCTGGGCGCGGAGACGCCGCTGTGGCGCGCGCTGAACCACGGCGGGCGGACGGTGTTCCTGGACGAGAACCCGTTCTACGTGGCGCACATGGAGGGCGCGCACGGCGGGCTGGAGGCGTACGACGTGGCCTACGCCACCGCCGTGCGCGAGCTCCCGGACCTCCTCGACGCCGCGCGCGCGTCCCGGCGCGCCGAGTGCCGCCCCGTCCAGAACCTGCTCTTCTCCGACTGCCGCCTCGCCATCGGCGACCTGCCCAACCAGCTCTACGACGTCGCCTGGGATGTCATCCTCGTCGACGGGCCCCACGGGTACGCGGAGGGGTCTCCGGGGAGGATGGCGGCGATCTACTCGTCGGCGGTGATGGCGCGGACAAAGGGGACGGTGACGGACGTGCTGGTGCACGACTACGAGCGGGAGGTGGAGAGCGTGTGCGCGCGGGAGTTCCTCTGCGACGAGAACCGCGTGGAAGGGACCACCACGCCGTCGCTCGGCCACTACATCGTGCGCGGCGGCGCCGCCGCCAACCGGGAGGCCTTCTGCGGGGCGCCACCGACCACGAAGAAGGCGAACTAGTCGGTCAGGGAAACGGATTTCCAGTTTCGTTCCTCCTGCTTCGATCAGATGGGTCGGTCTATTGTGTGCGCTTTCGCATTTTGATGCACCGTTGTAAATGTGGTGTGGTCTCGATCGGACTAAAAGACACTTGTGGAACAACTGAACAAGTGATTCTTCTCTGCTCAAAAAAAAAAAACAAGTGATTTTTAAGGGGTTTTTTCGGCATCATTTTATTCTTAAGCTTGTACATCACCGAGCAAGCATAGAATGACATATTTAGCGCTCATAGAACCTTTTTTTTTCAAGAGCATATCAAGAACACACAACATATATTTTTATAAAAGGCATAAATATGTTACGAGAAACACTCACATAACTTGGTGCTACCGAGTTCTCAACGCACGGGAGCATAGCTAAAGAGAAAGGGTCCTTGTGTTCTAATAGTACTATTTTTGTGTCTTTGAGTTGATCGATACAATGTATTTTTTTATAATATAAAATACTTAATGTGTATAGCTCAAGAGAATGAAGTATCATATGTGGCCATCATGTGTGTTCGATGTCCATCCAACACCAACAATTATCTAGGAATTTGATGTCCACCAAACACGAACAATTATCTAGGAATGTAATCAAGCATATGTTGCGCATATCCTCATAGGCTATGTGAAACTGACTCATGAAGCATCAAGCATGTCGACCCCAAGTTTTCCTGTGATCTTGCATTGCAAATGCATGAACGATATACATATATTATATATTAAGTAATGTGATAATCTAGTAGATCTCTATTGAACAAGTCACTCCTAGTTCACAATCAAACCTTCAAAATTTTGAATGCGAATACTTAATGGAATGCTGAATCAAGGGGAGAAAGTACATAAGCCAAAAGATAGGATTATACTTCTTTTATCTTGTTCGAGTTTTTTCCAAAGTTTCTACACATGTTTTAACGAGGCTATCCGTACAAATACATTTTCTTCCTTCTTAAACTAAAGCCGCCAGGGTTGGTAGACTCCTACTCCAACACGCCCTGAAATCCTACATCTTGCGTCTTCTATCTACTTTTTCGCCTGCATTCCACGGTGGTCTCAATACATACAACAATCTTCGGAGGTCTCCCTGCACTCACTTTTTGTGCTTATAGGTACATATAAAAGCAACTTCTCATTGCAATTGAACTAGCGAATTACCATGAAATCACACTTCCACTCAACGCTGGAATGAAATTAATCATAAGGGTAAAACACATATGCCTCGAACCCCAAAGGTGTCGAGCATATTTGATTTCCAGCAGATTTGCAACATCAAAGTCAATTATACCCAAGGTAGCATCAAGGGGACCGTGGAAATTGTATGCTCCAAAAGATGGGTGGGTAAGCCTTTCATGAAGACCCTCACAAAGATCGCAGTATCCTGATAAAAGTGTACACATGTTCTATTTGAGATTACTGTCATAACATAAAAATGTTTTAATCGGTATGCATAACCGCATGGAGTAAACATGTTGTATTACGCACAAACAGTTAGCCAACTTACTCTAAAAACAGTTAGCCAACTTAGGACACGGACATTAACTAACTAATTTTAGTTATGTAGTATTTCACCGAGTTCAAGGGCGGGGGATAAGGGCATGAGGGTGATGTTGGGCTTTAAATTGTTATAAAATATACCCAATGTGATTATATCGGAAGCATATATAGCCCTAACTAGCAACTAAAAAGGAAAAAAAAGAAATCAATGTCTTGTCAAGGAGTAGCCATTTATTAGGCCAATCAGACATTAACTGAAATATGTGTTTGTTCTATTATCAAGAATTATATCCAAACTTAAATATCATCATTAAAAAGCACGAACGAGCATCGGTCGTTCGACTGATCGTCATACACTCTTGAGATGATTAACAATAGATACTATTATGTACTTCCACGATCCAACTAGGAGAAGATGAAAATGAAGCTTTCTTTTGATGAGATGATTTTTAGGAGAGTGACGGCAAGAGTGGTGGTCTGCTGCTCTTATGGCGAAGGGAGCCGAAGGTGACATCTAAGGAAGTAAACTCTAATTACTTGGATGTTGTTATTGACAAGAACAATGGTGTGGGATGGCACATTACTGGCCTTTATGGTGAACCGAGTGGTGACCGCAAGCATTTGACTTGGGAGTATCTTTTCTCTCTCTCTCTCTTCACAATATGATTGATCTCCCTTGGATCATGGTGAGGGGTTTCAATGAGATTCCCGTGGGTAGCGAGAAGGAAGGAGGGGATCTTAGACTCCATAGGTGTATGCAAGCCTTTCAGGATGCTCTTGATGATTGCAACCTTTTTGACCTGGGTTTTGTGGAAGACATTTTCACTTGAAGAAGAGGAAGAATCAGAGAGATATTAGACCAGATGGTTTGTGATCAGAGATGGAGCAATTTGTTCTCGTTGGCGAGCGACACGAATGAAAATTTGTCCAAATCGTACCATAGAGAAATCATCATGGACACAGAACATTTGGCAGACCAATGTGTTGCTCAGTCGATACGAGAAAAAAATGAAGCTCGTTGGCTGGTGGAGGAATCTGATGATGATGTCGTTGGACAGGCTTTAGTGTGCCCGGTTCGACCCAGGTACTCAGGTTCAACGTTTGAAGGAAGTCCATGCGGGCTTGCATGCATGGGGCATGCACGTTTTCTAAAGGATCTACAACGCCAGTTACACGAAGGAACTCAACAAGATTATGTCAGGACCTTTATCCGATGGTGCAACTGCAAAGCAGCATGAGTTGCAAGTCCAGATTGAGGAGATCCATGAGAAAGAGGAAACTAAATATCTCTAGAGGGGTCATGCATATGCTTTCTTCCAAGGGATTTTTATTTTTGTGCCCCTGGTTCCTTAGCTCTACTCATTCATCCCCATGCTCTTAACTTTTCCTCACTTTTCCTCACTCCTTTGCCCGAAACCCTCAGAACAGGTTACAACGGACGTTGCCGTCGGGTCAATGCCTCTAACCGTTAACTCTGATGAGTGGGGCCGCTCCCGCGCATGCAGCTGACCATGGTCGTGGGGTAGCACGTGTCCATGGGACTTGCCCGAAACGTCACATCGTATAAAGAGGGGCAACCACCTCCATCGCCCCTACCATTTCCCCCCAAATCCCCTCCCTGCCGCATCGTCTTCCTTTCCCCACCGGCGTCGTCTTGCTCTCCTCCACTGCCTCCACCGCACCGTCTCGCTCTCCCCCACCGCATCCTCTTCCTCACCTTCATCGCCTCCATCTGTCCGATGGCGAAAGCTCGTGGCGATGCCGGCGCAACGCCCGGAGATGTAGTGGAGCTGCAGGGCGCGGTGACCGCGGATGAAGTGAAGGACGTTGGCGGCATCCACGGCGGTGCGGAAAAACTCGCAACCGCTGCGGATGTGGAGAAGGAGGTGGCGGGCTGTGCCTCAGCGCTGCAGACGGTGACGGCTCGAGCGGTGCAGTCCATCCCGATACCCCTGATGCGCAGCCTGGCGAGGAGCAGGAGGTATTTGCACTTGCTTTAGGATATTAGCTTGTAGAGTTAGTTGCATTGGTTAGATTGTGATTCATATGGTAGTTCAGATGGTTAGAGTAGTTGGTTTGACCGATGGGCCGAGATTTTCTGTATTGGGGGGATTGGGGTTTTTGTACTAGGGTTTTTTGGATTACATTCTTTGCAAAAATGCTAGATAGATCTGTATGAGAGATAGGGATCTCCGTGCTTCAATGCTACATAGATGTATACTTATTAGATTTTGTTTTTAATGCTCACAGATTGGGGGTTTTAATGCTACATACATGTATGCTTATTAGATTGGGTCTCTATTAGATTTGTTTTTGAATGCTACTCAGATTGGGGTTTTGAATGTCATATGCCCAAATGGAATCCATTGATTAAGAAGTTATTTGATTCATTAGTATATAAATTTGTCCACAATATGTACTTATATTAGCTATGTTGTTCAATGCGTGTGCATGACAATGGAAGATGCAAATAGGATCATAGTATATTAGCCCTATGATCAATGTAAAATGCATATCTAAATTTACAATGGGATGTAATTGTATATTCAGGAGGATGATGGTTGGGGGAAAAAGAGGAAGCTAGACCTTACTGACTTCAAGGACCCGTACGATCCAGGGTATTGGATCGACCAAGAGTGTGAGGTAAGCCTGCTTGAAATTTAGATTGTTCATTTACCCTAGTTCCTTTGACATGGTGTATATGAAACTATAATGTATATATCTAAATTCATTCGTGTGTGCAATACATCTCTAGAGAAGATGTGGATGTGGACAACTTCAAGTCCTTCAAAGCGAAGGAAGAGGAAAAGATCAGGGCCAAGGGAGATGATTACTACTACAAGAGCATGACCAAATTTGGCACTGCCCCTACTACACCACCAAGGCAAAGCCAAAGTCCGGCCGCTTTGTTCACCTTCTAGCTCATGCAGAAGATGTAGCCATCCACGGCGAGGACTAAAGATCAGGGGCCAACATGCTACCCTCGCGAAAGTCCCGACTCCCATTCCCAACTAATTAATGATGTGATGATGTGTTTTAATGTGAACTTTGTGTGTTTGGTTGTTTGGGAACTTTGTTTATGAATTGGATGTGTTCTATGGATGGTATGGTACTACGTGGTCTTCTATATATGCATGTGGCTATCTATATTGCTTATTTGTGTGTTTTTAAATTTGTCTGCTATGATTTGTTTCAGTTTTTATTTTCAAAGTTTAGGTGCTGCAATGATCACACATGTTGTTTCAGTGTTGCTTCACTGATCAGACATGCTGCAAAGAATAAGAAAAAAGAGCAAATAGTCCATCATTTATCAAATATTCCTATAATAGAGCAAAAAATAACATTTGAATGAAGATGTAATGATTTTTTAAATAAAGGAGTACAAAAATTATTTGTCTCATGTTTTATAATTATTTGTCTCTATGTTTGTGTAGGAGATCATGTGTGCAAAATTTGAGGTGATTTAGAGGAGGTCAAAGGAATATGAATTTGAGAAATGTGCTTCAAATGAGCTCCCAGGCTAGGGTAAACAACTCATTTGTAATCAAGTTTTTTTGACCTACTCTAAATGAGTCAAATGTTTTTTTATTAACACCTATTCAATCTATATAGTGTAGATTTGAAGTCTCGCTATTTTTTGAATTAATCTTCATGTTTTTACATTTTCTTTTGAAAAAATATGCTTTAATATAAAAACTATTAAAACACGTTTAAAATGTGAAAATGGAAAACTAAGTTCAGATCCTTCTTATTCACTTTGAAATAAAGCTTTGGTGATTTTTTTGATTTTTTTAAAAAAATCAGACCCTATAGGTAACCCTACCTCCTCTCCTTGAACTCTATGAAATCTTGTATGTGATAGCTCATATGTGTGAAGGTTTTCTCATTAAAATGATCATAGACCAAGTTTAAGATTTTTGCTTGGTAACATGTCACATAAGACAACATTGTGCGCAGGTTTTATATTTTTTGATTTTTTCTAAATTAATGGTGCTCATTTGACCTCGATCGTGCTAGCTAGGGTTTTTCATGAAAATGACCATAGACCAAGTTTAGTATTTTTCCTCGTTAGTGTGTCTTATAAAACGACGAACGGGGAAGGTTTCATATTTTTTCGATTTTTTTAAATTAGTTATGCTCAGTCAAAGCCTTTGAAACCCCATTGACCAGCTCAAAACCCCTCTAAACCCTGCGGGGTTTCGCCTAACCCTAGCTCTGAACGCCAGCCGTCCGATCATACCCTAGCGCCGTTGGATCACAAGGATGGCTCCCCGTCGTTGGATCGTGGGGAAATCCACGAGAGGCAATCCTATTGGTTGTGCTTGGCTGCTCGCCCGCCACTGACTCCGCGAAAAAAATGGATCTTGTCCGTCGAATTGTTATTGGACCCAAAAGGAAACCAAGCTCGGGTTGGGTCGTCGAATTGCGTCATTTTTTTGCATTGTTTGCTCTCTTTTTTATGAACGTGTTGGCTCTGTTTCTTGGTTGCATCGTTTGACATTACACAACAATTGACATTGCGTAGAAAATTTAGTTCTTTTTGTTCTATACAAATGCAAAATGACCAAATTTGTAAGGGCCAAATTTATTTTTATCGTGCAAAATGGCCACAAACTATTCAAAAATTGTCTCTTTTTGTTCATATAGTATATTTTTGGGGATTCTTTTGACGTATTTTGTTCATATAATATATATGACCACGGATTTCCACGCGTGCAATTAGCTTATTTTTCTTCTTCTTTTCAAACCACTGGTTCCCACGCGCGTACACTCCCGATGTTGCGGTGGGTTTGAAAATGGGCTACTTCACATTTGACCCCGTTATTGCCACGACCAAATAACACATAGCACTACGGCTATTTAAGCCACCCTCTGCCTCTACCATCCCTCATCCATCTCGCATCCTCTGCCATCTGCCCTTCTTGCTCTTTGCCTCCTTCTCCTTCTTCTGCACATCCCTCAGCCATGCAGTACACCGGACCAACCTACCGCTTCCCACCCACCGTGCCGGAGAGGCTCTACCCTACCGGTGTGTACATTGAGCGCACACTACGTGTGTGGGCGATATCAAGGTGGAGGACAACAAGGAAATTCACCGAGTTCTTCCTCGGGGCCGGCTACAGACACCTCCCGCGGGGATCTCCAACGATGTTCCATGTCGAGGAGGTCATCCAAAACGGGGTGGTGGTTGCTCTCGTTGCCCATTTCACCAACATATTCGACGCCTTCTACCTCCTCGGACGGGTGTTTTGGTGTGGCTGCGAATTCATCGCTTTCACCACCCACAACATGTTTACGGAGTACACCAACATCTTCCCCACCGCGTTGCGCATGCACACTCTTCCGTACCCCATCGACAATGCCCCGGAGGAGCAGTGAAGGACGCACGAAGGAGGAGCGAGGTGGAGAAGGCGCCGGCTAGGGCTCTAAACCCTCTATCTGTTTTTTTACCTATGTTATGTTAATTAAGTTGTAATTGAACTATGTTGGAGATATAGGCTTGTTGGCCGTTTTATTAAGTTCTATTATTAAGTTTTCTATCTATTCTATTATTATGTTCTTGCTAGTTTGAACTGTGTGATCGTGCTATGAGCTTGTTGGCCCTATCTACATATTTGTTGATTGTTTTCTTAGAGAGCTTGCTTTGTTAGTTACCACCTAGTGCATGCAGCCACAACGAAAAGGCTGAAACTGATCGTAAAAATGATGCTCTAAATCGAGGAAACAAGCGTGCGAGAAGAGAGTAACCAGCAGCAGCGACCGTCACTACATCTGTGGCGGCTGGCGTGCACGAAAGCGGCTCGGTCAGTTGTAAGGGCATATTTCTCCCTAAGTGGTTTTGGTGATTAATGACAATGCCTTTGCGGACTAATCGTGTGCATTGAGCATTTCAGATATCTCAGGTCTAGGCACAAGACGATTCAGTGCCCCTTGGAATCTCTCGAAGACGGTTGTTCTATGCGTTTCTTTTCGGTGGATTTGTTTCGTAAGAAAGCCGTACTATAAAGAGAGGGCCCGCATCGGAAAGGTCTGGGTGGAATCAACTCATGCACATCTATTCCTTTGCACCACCTTTCCCTCTCTTCAATGGAGCCCCAACCCGTTTTCCTTCTCTGTGAAAAAGGAACGCATGCGTGCTCTGGTTCAGTGGCCTGCGGTAGTACCGCTCTAGGGAGCGGTAGTACCGCAGGTGCCAGCGGTAGTACCGCTTCATGGAGCGGTAGTACCGATGTCTCCTGCCCTGGCCACTACACCTGCGGTAGTAGGCGCGAATGTAATTTTTTACTTCCGCCCTACTACGGTAGTACCGCGATTCTCGTCTGGTACTACCGTGCGGACTTTTTTCGCAGAGTTTCCCTCTACGAAGGTTGGCACGGAAGTAATTTTTTACTTCCGTGCACCTCCAGTGGCTGCCCCTGCCAACCGTGTGGTAGTACCGCTCCGGCGGTTCTACCGCTTGTGTCCTAGTGATAATGGCCAGGGCAGTTACTTCCGTGCTAGCGGTAGTACCGCACAGGGCTGCGATAGTACCGCAAGCCATTGCGGTAGTACCGTGACGTTTGCGGTAGTACTGTGGTGCGCGGGGCTGAGTGAGTGGATAACGGTTGGATCTTGTCCCCCACTATAAAAGGGAGGTCTTCTTCTCCAAGAAGCTCACCTCTTCCTTCCCAAAACTCCATTGTTGCTCCAAGCTCCATTTTTGCCGGATCTCTTTCCCTAGTCAATCAATCTTGTTGATTTCCTAGGGATAGGTTGAGAAGGCCCAGATCTACACTTCCACCAAGAGAAATTTGATTCCCCCCACTAATCCCTTGCGGATCTTGTTACTCTTGGGTGTTTGAGCACCCTAGACGGTTGAGGTCACCTCGGATCCACATTCCATTATGGTGAAGCTTCGTGGTGTCGTTGGGAGCCTCCAATTCAGTTGTGGAGATTGCCCCAACCTTGTTTGTAAAGGTTCGGTCGCCGCCTTCAAGGGAACCAATAGTGGAATCACGGCATCTCGCATTGTGTGAGGGCGCGAGGAGAATACGGTGGCCCTAGTGGCTTCTTGGGGAGCATTGTGCCTCCACACCGCTCCAACGGAGACGTACTTCCCCACAAGGGAAGGAACTTTCGTAACACATCTTGTCTCCACCGGCTCCACTTTTGGTTATCTCGCATCTTTACTTCTTGCAAGTATTTATTGTGTTATATCCCGTGCTTGCTTGCGTACTTGTTATGGCTAGCATCATATAGGTTGTTCACCTAGTTGCACATCTAACTAACTTATTTGATGCTAAACCTTAATTGTTAAAGAAAAGTTAAAAAGTGTTAGTTACCTATTAACCCCCCCTCTAGTCAACCATATCGATCCTTTCAATTGGTATCAGAGCCACGTCTCTTTATTAAGGGTTTCACCACCCGAAGAGTATGGCTGGTGAAGAGGCTCGTGTGGGAGAACTTCCCAAGGCCATGGGTGTGAACACGGTCTCATGCGACGATTTGAACGAGTCCTTGACCTTAATCAAATCCTCCATGGCTAGCGAGGTTCAATCCATGTTTAAAGATTTGCTTGATACTCTTAAAATGTCTACCGATGCGCGGCAAGTGGTCAAACCCACTAACTCGTCATCGGATGCCAACTCCGATAAGGAGGGGGATAGTGCCGACAAAGATAATCATGCTCAAAGAGTTAATAGGTCGGGAAGCTTTGCCTCTGTTCCTCCTCCCGTGGTCTATGGAGGACCGGTGCACCCACCTCATATAGTCAATCTCGGTCCTCCTCCTAAACTTGTTAAGAATGATTTTGCTAACTGGGTTTTTAGTATAAAGTCTCATTTAGATCATAGCTCAATTCATCTCATGAGAGTCATTGAAGAAGGATACTATCCTCATGATCCATGCAATCTTACTCCAAGAGAACAAGCGGATAAACAGCTAAATTCTTCCGCCTTGTTCATACTCCAAGCTACAATTCCTCCTGAAGATCTACCTCACCTGCGGCCCTTCACTGTTGCTAAAGAATGTTGGGAACACATCATCTCCATGTACAAGGGCAGCTCGAGTATTCAACGGTCAAACTATGAAGTTGTTCTTGATCAGTCAGATGAGTTCGTGATGATAGAGGATGAGGAACCGCGTGAGCTCTATAGAAGGGTGACCGCTCTCGCTGTTTCCCTCAAGGATCATGGCAGCAAGGATGTGGATGATACTTGGATCAAGCGTAAGTTCCTGAAGGCTATCATGCCCTACAACAAGGCCATGTCCGCTATCATTCGTCAAAGGCCAGACTTTCACACCTTATCATCTGGTGATGTGTTGGATGAATTCATTGCAATGAACATCCTCAACACGACGGCCGACAATGATCTTGCTTGGGTTCAACGATCAAGGAAGTCCTCTCCCAATCTTGCATTGAAGGCCAAGGTCAGTCAAGAGGAAGAAGAAGAAGATGAAGATGCTTGCCCCGAGGACACCAAATATGCTTATCATGAGCACATGGCTCTTGCGTCCAGACAATTTTGGGGCAACAAGAGAAACTCAAGGCCCAACTTCTCCAAGAACAACTCAAATGGGTCAAAGGGAAAGCAACGTGTGAGAACTTGCTACAACTGTGGTCATGTAAGTCACTTTGTGGTGGATTGTCCATATGAGAAGAGGGAAGACAATGGTGGCAAGCTCATTCGCAAAGATAAAGCCAAGTCCTTTCCAAACAAAACCAACTTTGTCAAGAAGGCTCCTCACAAAGTATTGGTTGCTCAAGAAGAGTATGCCTTAGATGATGATGCTGATGATGAAGACACAAGCGGTGAAGGAATGGCAATGGCATCCGTGGCAATTGCCTCTTCTACCCCGACAAAGGCATCACTCTTCGACGCCCCCAATGAGAACATCGTCGCGAGGTGTCTCATGGATAAAGGTATCACTAAGGTAACCTCCAACGTCATGACCTCAAACGTTAAGGCTTCCATTTCTTCCAATTCATCCTTAGATAGTGTGAATGAACTTGAGGAAGGAAAAGAGGATAAGAATGAGTTTGACAAATTCATGGCCAAACTCAAGGGAGAGTCCAAGAAGCACTTCGTTGCTCTCCCGGAACAAATTAGTGAGGCCCATGACACTATTGAGTCTCAAGAAGAGTGTCTTGAGGAACTAAGAAGTCATAGTCGTTATTATGCCGATGAGATAGCAGATCTATCTATTGCTCTTGATAAAGAGCAAGGCCTTCGTATGACTCTTGAGGAGTCACAAAATGTTGATCTTAATAAATTACGTAAAGATTATGATCATGCTATTGTTCTTAACCATGCTCTCAAGTCTGAGAAGGTTACACTTGGGGTGGATCGTGATTGTCTCAAAGTTGAGCTTGACACACTTGTCAATGCGCACAAGGCATTGGCGTGTGCTCATACCTCTCTTAAGGAGTCACATGATCAACTCCAAGTGAAACTCACTAAGGAAATTGCCACATGTCCTCCTTTTGTTCTAATTGATAATGCATATGCTACTAACCCATGTTGTGAGCATGCATACCTTGTGGAGGAAAATGCCAAGCTCAAAGAGCAGCTCAAAAAGGGTTTGGTGACATGTATCCAAGGTGAGAAGACACTCAATGACCTTCTGACTTCTCAGAAGGAAGTTGTGGCAAAAGAAGGAGTGGGGTTTGTACCCAAAACTAATGAGAAGAAGAAGGTTAACACCAAGGAAGCTCCATCGCTCAAGCAAACCTTTGTAAGAGCTAGTGAAGGTCCTCATGAGAAGAAGAAAAACCAAGTTATGTTGGAAAATGCCAAGAAGGGCAAGAGCAAGAACATCCAACCCAACAAGACCGATGATTTTAACCCTCTTACGTGTTATGTCGTGCTAGTGATGGGCATGTTTATGCCAATTTTGTTGGTTCCTCTTATGAGTACATTGAATGGTGTATTTGGGTTCCTAAGACCCTTGTTGATAACATGAAAAGACCCATTAAATAATGGGTACCTAAAGTCAAACATTGATCTCTTGTAGGGGTTTTCTTCCGGAGGTACATCATGGTTGCTCGATAGTGGAGCGACAAATCACATGACCGGAAGCAAGGACTTGGTGGTGGACGTTCATCCTGACACATCTATGGCCACTCAAGTCTCGTTTGGTGATGATGCAATTTCAAAGGTATTGGGTCTTGGCAAGGTGGTAATCTCTCCGGAACTCACCATAAAGAAGGTCATGCTTGTTGAGACCCTCGCATACAATTTACTGTCAGTTTATCAACTTGCAACCATGGGATTTAGTACTTTCTTTGGTATTGACTCTGTGACCCTTTTGTGGAGCAAGACTCTTAAATTAGCTTCTGTTGGGCATGTCGAGAACGGTCTCTATGTGGTGAACTTGTTGGAGCAACCCACTAAGACCGCGACTTGCTTAATGGCTAAAGTTGATGTGGGATGGCTTTGGCATCGCCGGCTAGCCCATGTTAATATGCGATCTTTGCAAAGTCTCCTCAAAGGGGATCACATCCTTGGACTAACAAATGTGAGTTTTGCCAAAGATCGTGCTTGCAGTGCTCGTATTGAAGGAAAGCTACATGAGAAGGCTCATCGTCCAACCACTACAATATACTCTAAGAGAACCTTAGAGCTCCTTCACATGGATCTCTTTGGTCCTCCATCGTTTGACAGCCTTGGTGGAAGAAAATATTGCTTGGTGATTGTGGATGATTACTCGAGATATACTTGGGTTTATTTCTTCAAGAAGAAGAGCGAGACCCAACAGACCGTCATCGACTTTGCAAATGAAGTCCAACGCCAACATGATGCAAAGATTTTAATGATTAGAAGTGACAATGGCACCGAGTTCAAGAACTACACCCTGAATGAGTTTCTCAGTGACGAAGGAATCAAGCACCAATATTCGACACCTTACACCCCTCAACAAAATGGTGTTGCTGAGAGGAAGAACAGGACATTGATTGATGCGGCAAGAACCATGATGGCGGAGTTTAAATCTCCATACAACTTTTGGGCCGAAGCCATCAACACAGCATGCCATGCATCTAACTAGCTCTATCTTCGCAAAGGGTTGAACAAGACCCCGTATGAGATTCTTACTGGGAACAAACCCAACCTCACATACTTTCGGGTGTTCGCTTGTAAGTGTTTCATTCTTAAGAAAGGTGCTCGCTTGTCTAAATTTGAATCTAGAGCCCATGAGGGCATATTTGTTGGTTATGCTGCAAACTCTCATGCTTATCATATCCTCAACAAGTCCACTGGACTCATTGAGGAGACGAGTAACGTAGAGTTTGATGAAAATAATGGCTCCCAAGTGGAGCAAAGTGGTCTTTGTGATGTAGGTGATGAAATTCCTCCTCAAGCCATAAGAAGAATGGGTGTGGGATACTTCCTACCCGTTGAGGAACCCCTTGTGGCTGAAGGAGAAGGACAATGTTCCACTCAAGTGGAACCATCACCGACGCAAGACCCACACGCTTCCAAAGAACAAACTGAAGGTCCTCTACCACATGAACAAGATCAAGGGCAAGATCAACTCACTGATGATGGTGTCTCACCGAGTGATGCCCAAGATCAAGTTCCTGTCTCCGAGCAACCTCAAGATCAAGATCTTCTTCAAGATCAAGAGCAAGCTCCATAAGGCGCTCAAGTTCATCAAGATGATGACTCACAAAATGTTGTCTCTCAACCGTCCATGGAAGAAATCTTAGAGAGACAAGCCGCCAAGAAAGCCGCCAAGAATGTCGTCAAGCTCAAAGTTAGACAACATCTGTTGGAGAATGTCTACGGTGACCTGCAAAAAGGGGTAACCACTCGTAAACAATTAACAAACTTTTGTGAACATCACGCGTTTGTTTCTTGCATTGAGCCCCTTAAGGTTCAAGATGCGCTCGAGGATATGGAATGGGTTGAAGCTATGCACGATGAACTCAACAACTTCGAGTGCAACCAAGTGTGGCGACTGGTTCCAAGACCTAAGGAGAATCACAATGTCATTGGAACGAAATGGATCTTCAAAAACAAGCAAGATGCGAACGGTATTGTCATTCGCAACAAGGCAAGACTGGTGGCACAAGGATACTCCCAAGTCGAGGGTATTGACTACAGTGAAACCTTTGCTCCTGTTGCTCGTCTTGAATCTATTCGCATGTTACTTGCATATGCCTCTCATCATAATTTTAATTATATCAAATGGATGTCAAGAGTGCGTTTCTTAATGGCCCTCATAAGGAGTTGGTATATGTCAAGCAACCCCCGGGGTTTGAGGATCCTAAGTTCCCCAATCATGTATACGTTCTCGATAAGGCTCTCTATGTCCTTAAACAAGCCCCACGTGCGTCGTATGAGCACCTTACCGAGATGTTGCAAGACTGTGGGTTTGAAATTGGGAAAATCGACCCCACTCTTTTTACAAAGAGGGTCAACGGGAACTTGTTCATATGCCAACTATATGTTGATGATATTATTTTTGGTTCTCCTAACAAAGCTTTCAATGAAGAGTTTGCCACTTTGATGACAAACAAGTTTGAGATGTCCATGATGGGAGAGTTGAAGTACTTCCTTGGTTTTGAAGTCAAGCAACGAAGTCAAGGTACCTTCATTAACCAAGCCAAATACACTCAAGACATGCTCAAGAGGTTCAAGATGGATGAGCTCAATCCTCCCAAGTCCAACACTCCCATGCCACTCAAATGCCATCTTGACAGCGATCCCAATGGTAAAGCGGTGGATCAAAAGGTATATCGCTCCATGATTGGATCCTTGCTTTACCTTTGTGCATCTAGACTGGATATCATGTTAAGTGTGGGTATTTGTGCATGATTTCAATCCGCACCTAAGGAGAGTCACCATGTGGCTGTCAAGCGAATCTTTCGATATTTGGCTCATACCCCAAACTTTGGCTTATGGTATCCCAAGGGGGCTTCATTTGATCTCGTTGGATATACTGACTCGGATTGGGCGGGAGACCGTGTGGATAGAAAGTCCACTTCCGGAGGCTGCCAACTTCTTGGTCGGTCTTTGGTAAGTTGGTCTTCAAAGAAACAAAATTGTGTTCCTCTCTCGTCCACCGAGGCCGAGTATGTAGCTGTTGCCAGTTGTTGTGCTCAGATCCTATGGATGAGGCAAACTTTAAAGGATTACGGTGTCCATTGTGACAAAGTGCCTCTTTACTGTGATAATGAAAGTGCCATTATGATCTCCAGCAACCCAGTTCAACATTGTAAGACGAAGCATATTGATATTCGTCATCACTTTCTTCAGGAACACGTCAAGCGGGGAGACATCAATCTTATTCATCTGAGCACTAATGAGCAACTTGCAGAAATTTTTACGAAGCCTTTAGATGAAGCAAGATTTCGCGAGTTAAGGCATGAGCTAAATATCATTGATTCGAGCAATGTGGATTGACTTAGTGCACGCCTCCCCACACTCATCATTATGTCTTGTCTAGGTGTAGGCATGGATTTAGGGGGGGTCTAGTTCTCTCAATGCACTATTCCTCCTCCTATTATGCATAAACTAATCAAAGTATATCACTTGCCAGTTGTTATGGTTACTGTGCTTAAAAGACGAGTCTTGGTCATGGGCCCAAGGATAATTCTTCGCGGTGCCATACCATCTGACTCAAACATAGGTGGCTCTAGGGCCACCGCCCTCTCTTCATGGGAAGTCGAGGCTCACCCGTTGGTCCTCTTTTATTCTCTTCTCCGCTGGACCATGCTCGTGTTTTTGTGCGGATCTTGGCGGTATCTCTCTTTCTTATTTTGTTTTATTGTCGCGTTTCTACACCAAGAAGGCAACATGGTACTATCATGGAGGAGCGCGGTACTACCGCTTACCGCGCGGAAGTAAAAAATTACTTCCGCCCGTCGAGCGGTACTACCGCAATGACTGCGGTACTACCGTTGCGCGGTACTACCGCAATTACTGCGGTACTACCATAACATCCTGTGCGCGTGGGGGTTAAGAGCGGGCAGGGGGTTTCCCATCTCCCCCATACCCCATTTTCTCTCTTCCCCTCACGTCTCTCTTTCTTCCTCCTCTCAACTGCCCCCGGATCTCCTCGCCGGATCTCCATCTCCGGCCACCTGATTCTTATTTGCTCCGGTGGGATCGTTCCCCACATCACCCTCTTGCAATGGACCCCGGTATTTCCCCAATCCCCTCTTGTTTTGCCTCTCTCTTTTTGATCTAGGCTTTTGGGGAAATATGAGATGGTCTAGCTTTGTTTGGATCCAATCTATGCATTAGGAGATGCTTTTGCGAGTGTTAGTGCATTAGAATTGCGTATTGAAAAACGGGGTATTTTTTGATCTAGGGCAGTACCAATATGATCTAATCTGTGTTCTTGCGAAGTTCCGCCCCGTGCGGTACTACTGCACATGGTGCGATACTACCGCTCGTGGGGCGGAAGTAAAAATTACTTCTGCAGGCGCCACGGTACTACCGCCCTTGCGGTACTACCGCGTGGTGGGCGGTGCTAATTTTTTACTTCTGCTGTCGGGGCGGTAGTAAAAAATTACTACCGCTCTAGCCGCGGTACTACCGCTCTAGCGGTACTACCGCGTCTGAAGCGGTACTAAATTTTTTACTTCAGCTATCGGGGCGGTAGTAAAAAATTACTACCGCTCCAGCCGCGGTACTACCGCGTCTGAAGCGGTACTAATTTTTTACTTCCGCAAGAACATATTGGTACTCCTCTCAATCCACAACTACCTCGTTTTGTCCTGTCCATTCTCTCTTCTACATGGTTTTTATGTCTGCTTTCCTCCTTGCCTTATTTTCTCGTTTGTCCTTTGTGTTTGCGTTGTGTGCCTAGGTGGTGGCTCTGGTTCCAGCTCTGCTCCATGCCGTTCCAATCCGGCTTGTGACACAAGTTCCAAGCGGCTTCGCAATCCAGATGCTCCTGAGGGTTCCAATGATCCACCACGCCATTTCAAGAGGACTGCATCCAACCTCAAGCAACCCGTTGAGAACTTTGATGTCATGCCACAAGCTGAGTTCCTGGCTCGAAGGTTGAAGAATCCCTATGACAAGCCAAGGGAGGTTTCCAAAGCATATGACTTGTTCTGGACCAAGCAGCAGTATCTTATTCAGATGGATGTGATCAAAGGCAAGAAAAATCACTATGTTTCGGTCCAATACATTGATCTGGAACACATGAGGAAGCATCCGCAATACTTTGGTGAGGCTCAGGAGTTGGTGGAGCAGTTGGCTATAGCAGACATCATCACCTTCCACCTTGACTTTGATCCAGAGCTTTTGGGTCAGTTCTTTGCCTCTGTTCACTTTCACTCTGATGCGGAGCGGGCCATGACATGGATGACCCATGGCGAGCAATTGACTGCCACCTGGAAGGACTTCATGGACTTGCTGCATGTTCCTGACTCCGGACTTGATGTGCCGCTTGGTCTGCGCCCTCACGGCAACCCTCACCCAGTTGGTAAGGATCAGCTCGTACATTTCCATATTCTGAAGACCTTACGATCTGGTGAGCAAATTCCTGTGCTCAACCCGTTCCTTGATGTCATGCACCAGATCTTCCGCAACACTCTGTTTCCTCGCATGGGCGACAAGGACAAGGTACACTCCTATCTGGTGGATATGCTGCTGCTCTGTGAGAAAGGCAGAAATGAAGACATTGGCATCCTTGATGTGTCCCATGTTATGTGGTCTGAGCTTCGCACTGCCGTGTTTCATCGGAAGGTCCCCATTTATGGGCCATACTTGTTCTATCTGATTCGTACTACTTGGGACAAGAAGTTTCCAGGTCAGGACATGCCGGAGCACACGTTTCTTCATGAGCCCATTCGTCTGTGTATGAAGGAAAAGTGGGCCAACACCACCACTAAGCCACCGTCTGCTCGTATGGAGGTCGATGAGGATGAGATAGAAGAGGAGGATGACAACAGTTCTGAGTCCTATGTACCTCTATCTTCTGAGCCATCTTGGGCCAAGAAGCTCTCTCACAAGATGAAGACTTTGTTCTGCATGCAGGCCAAGGGTCAGTATAAGGCTCATGTTGCTCAGAAGGAGAGTCGCCAGCGTGACAAGCGCATTCTGAGGAAGCTTGGCGAGACCATCTCGAGTGGGTCTGAGAAGGACATCACCCCTAAGGCCACTTGGATGGCTAAGCAGCAGTTCCAGTGGGATGATTCTGATGCGGAGTCCGTCCCAGATGCTTCAGAGGAGTCCGATGACTGATCTTTCTGCATGGGAGCTACCACCTAGGTGTTCAGTGTCCTCTCTGCCTTTTTGGCGTCTCGATGCCAAAGGGGGAGAGAGAGTAGGATTTGCGCGTATTTGTGGTTGCCTTTTCATCTTGTGTTTGCCTTTTCGTCGTCTCTCAGCTTTCGTTGAACCTTGGTTTATGTCGTTTGTGTGTGTGTGACCTGAAGACTTCCTCTATCATATGGTGTGAGACATATGCTATCACTCTACCTTATTATTGTCTAGTATGATACATAGCTTGTGAGTCTGTCCATATCGTTCCCTTATCTTTATGCTCACATGCTATGCCTAGTTTCCGTACTTAGTTCTGTTCATTCTGTTGCAGTGATTGCATTGCTTATAAAATATAGGAGGAGTGTTGATCCTAGTGTGTGTGCCCTGCAGTCCAAAGCATATCTAGAGTATGCACACATCTAGGGGGAGCTATCCTATATTTTGTAGGTCTTGGAGTTGTTTATGCTTATTTTATATCCTTATGTGCAAATCCCGTGTTGTCATCAATCCACCAAAAAGGGGGAGATTGTAAGGGCATATTTCTCCCTAAGTGGTTTTGATAATTGATGACAATGCCTTTGCGGACTAATCGTGTGCATTGAGCATTTCAGATATCTCAGGTCTAGGCACAAGACGATTCAGTGCCCCTCGGAATCTCTTGAAGACGGTTGTTCTATGTGTTTCTTTTTGGTGGATTTGATTCGTAGGAAAGTCGTACTATCAAGAGGGGGTCCGCATCGGAAAGGTCTGGGTGGAATCAACTCGTGCACATCTATTCCTTTGCACCACCTTTCCCTCTCTTCAATGGAGCCCCAATCCGTTTTCCTTCTCTGTGAAAAAGGAACGCCTGCGTGTTCTGGTTCAGTGGCCTGCGATAGTACTGTTGTCTCCTGCCCGGGCCACTACACCTGCGGTAGTAGGCACGGATGTAATTTTTTACTTCCGCCCTACTACGGTAGTACTGCGATTCTCGCCGGTACTACCGTGCGGACTTTTTTCGCAGAGTTTCCCTCTACGGAGGTTGGCATGAAAGTAATTTTTTACTTCCGTGCACCTCCAGTGGCTGCCCCTGCCAACCGTGCGGTAGTACCGCACGGGCTCATGGTAGTACCGCTCTGGCGGTTCTACCGCTTGTGTCCTAGTGATAACGGCCAGGGCCAGTTACTTTTGTGCTAGCGGTAGTACCGCACAGGGCTGTGGTAGTACTGCAAGCCATCGCGGTAGTACCGTGAAGTTTGCGGTAGTACCGTGGTGCACGGGGCTGAGTAAGTGGATAACGGTTGGATCTTGTCCCCCACTATAAAAGGGAGGTCTTCTTCTCCAAGAATCTCACCTCTTCCTTCCCAAAACTCCATTGTTGCTCCAAGCTCCATTTTTGCCCGATCTCTTTCCCTAGCCAATCAATCTTGTTGATTTCCTAGGGATAGGTTGAGAAGGCCGAGATCTACACTTCCACCAAGAGAAATTTGATTCCCCCCACTAATCCCTTGCGGATCTTGTTACTCATGGATGTTTGAGCACCCTAGACGGTTGAGGTCACCTCGGAGCCACATTCCATTGTGGTGAAGCTTCGTGGTGTCGTTGGGAGCCTCCAATTCAGTTGTGGAGATTGCCCCAACCTTGTTTGTAAAGGTTCGGTCGCCGCCTTCAAGGGCACCAATAGTGGAATCACGGCAGCTCGCATTGTGTGAGGGCGTGAGGAGAATACGGTGGCCCTAGTGGCTTCTTGGGGAGCATTGTGCCTCCACACCGCTCCAACGGAGACGTACTTCCCCACAAGGGAAGGAACTTCGGTAACACATCCTTGTCTCCACCGGCTCCACTTTTGGTTATCTCGCATCTTTACTTCTTGAAAGTATTTATTGTGTTATATCTCGTGCTTGCTTGTGTACTTGTTATGGCTAGCATCATATAGGTTGTTCACCTAGTTGCACATCTAGCTAACTTATTTGATGCTAAACCTTAATTGTTAAAGAAAGGTTAAAAAATGTTAGTTGCCTATTCACCCCCCCCCCTCTAGTCAACCATATCGGTCCTTTCATCAGTGCATCATGGCGACACGCATCGACGCATGCACGCTCGGTCGACGCATCGTGGCGGCGTGCATCAACCCATGCAGGCAGGCTTGCTGGGTGCATGCATAGCAGGCTTCTGTCGTGGCGGCGCGCAAGCGGTTTAATGCGAGGGACGGCCCAACAAAACCACGGTCGAACAGTGACACCGCCCAACGCAGCCCCACTTGTCAGGTCCAATGGGTGACACAATCCACCGCGGCCCCACTCGTCAGAGTTAACGGTCAAGCCATTGACCCGACGACAACGTCCGTTGTGACCTGTTCTCAGGGTTTCGGGCAAGGAAGTGGGGAAAACTGAGCAAAAGTTAAGAGCGCATGGATGAATGAGTAGAGCTAAGGAACCAGGGGCACAAATGTAAAAAACCCTTCTTCCAAAGCTTTGCGTCGGTGATACGGAAAATTAATTTCATTAGGAAACTGGGAGATGGCAATGGTAACTGGATAAAAGATTCAAAGGTTCACAAAACTCATATTCGTTCGTATTTCCAACACTTGCTCATCGATGATTCAATTAACGACGATAATGATGTAATTGTGAAAGTTAAGCCATGTGTTACTTAAGCTATGAATGAGGCCTTATGTGCGATACACTAGAGAGGAGGTCAGAAGGCGCTCTTTAGCATCAGAGATTTAATGGGTCACGACTCGGATGGCTTGCACTCCATTTTCTTTAAGAGGTACTGGTCGTTACTAGGAGATGACCTTACACATGAAGTTCTGTTGACACTGAATTCAAGGCATATTCCAGCAGAGTGGAATGATACAATCCTCGTATTGATCCCAAGGTGGACAACCCTGAGGAGTTAACCAAATTTCGCCCATTAGCTTGTCTAATGTCGCTTACAAAGTTATCTCTAAAGTGTTGACAAGGATACTCGTGATCGTCCTCCCTGAGATTATATCTCCGAAGCAGAGTGCCTTTTTCTCAGGATTACAGATAAATGTGCTTATGGCGTACAAATCTTATCATACAATAAATAAGAGAAGGAGCGGGAGGAAGGGCATTTGTGCCATTAAGCTTGATATGCATAAGGCATATGACAAAGTTGAGTGGAATTTCTTAGAAAAGATTCTGATAAACTGGGCTCTGATCCAAGTTGGGTCAGATTGATCAAGGCTTGTGTGACCTGTGTTAGTTATCAAGTCCGTGTAAATGGTGATGAAACTTAAAAATTAGCCCTACAAGGGGCATGTGTCACAAAGATCCAATATCACAATACTTGTTTTTGTTGTGTGCTAAAGCGTTGCCAACACTTTCGATGCGAGAAGTAGAAGCGGGAAATATTCAGGGGATGCAAGCATGTGGTGGTGCACCTTCTATCACACACTTGTTGTTTGACTCACTCATTTTGAAGAAAGTTGGCTGACATAATGGTAAGCACTCCGGAACATTTGGAAGCTCAACTGAGTGTCCAAAGGTCTGATTGTTTTCAAGATCTTATTGACAGAGTCTGTAAGCGTTTAGCTGGGTATAGGGAGAAGATCCTCTTGTATGGTGGAAAGGAAGTTTTAATCAAGGCGGTGGCCCAACTATACCTACATGTGCGATGTTCGTCTTTAAGCTTCCAAAACATATAACAAAAGGGATCACAGATGCTATGACCCATTATTCATGGGGAGACGAAGACGTGAAGAAACATATGCATTGGTTCACGTGGTGGAAAATGTGTATACCTAAGAAATGTGGAGGTATGGGGTTTAGATATTCATGTGTTCTAATTTGTCCATGTTAGCCAAGCTAGTATGGAGGTCGTTGTGTGAACCAAAATCGCTTTGTTCCGAAAGGGGAGGCACTTCCCCTTAGGTGACCTTTTAAATGCAGAATTAAAAAGGTTCTTCGTACACGTGACAGAGTGTCCATGCGGGCATCCAGTGCTTTAAGAAAGGTTATATTTGGAGAGTAGGTGATGTAAATAACATAAACATATGCAATGATTTTTGGATCCCAAACACTCCATCTAGAAAAGTGCTTACAACAAGGGGTAACATTTTCCTGACAAATGCATCAGAGTTGATCAACGTAGATTCAAGGCAAGGGATGTGGAGCTTGTGAGGGGCTTGTTCCTGCCAATTGACGCCACTAGAATTTTAAATATTACCTTTGGCAGTGGGATACATGGATGATTTCATTGCTTGGAATTATTCAAAGTCTGGCATGTTTTCGGTGAGATTCACTTATTACACCGAGTGGGAGTACCAACATGGGAGGAAATTGGCTAGAAAGAATGCTCCCAGTTTGGCGGAAATTAATCCTCTATGGTTGGAACTATGGAGCTTAAACATTCCGGTGAAGGAACGCTACCTTGCAATATTGTCCTGGCAACTTGCCGATTTGCAGAATTCACTACAAATATATCAAACATGACATTTTCCTTTGCTCAAGAGTTGTTGAAATATGAAAATAGTTGGGTATTCAGACTTCTATTGCTGTAGCTTGCGGGTTGGAGAACACATGCTCTGGTGCTCTAGAATCAATCGTTAGAGGCCAAGTCGTCGGGTATTCATGCCTAGTCGATGTTGGCTTCAAGGAACTGGTGGCCATGGCCTGATGGTACATGTGGTGGGAACGCCGACGGATTTCTTGCACCGAGCCTGTTCAACCTCCAACGCGATCAGCTAAGGATATTGGTGTGACCATACTTAACTACGAAAGAGCAACGAAACCAACTACAAGATTGAAGGCATGGATGGAACTGTTCCGTGAAGGATATGTGAAATTGAATATTGATGCAACATTTTCTATTGAAGCTGGGTCCGGTGCCTCGTGCGCGGTCATTCACGACGCCATGATAGGTTCACATCTGCTAGTTCATGTGCTATAGAGTATATAGTAGACGCGTCCACGTCCGAAGCATGTGCCCTCCGAAACTGGTCCAATTATGACAAGAAACTCAACAAGATTATCAATTATGATTGCATGTTTGTCATTGAAGTCATGTAGGATGGAGAAATGCCTGACAGCAGCTACCTATGAAGAATGCACCTTTTTAGCCCAGTGTTTTATTATTATCTTGCTTTTACTTCCTAAGTCCTAAGAAAAGTAACAATGTGGCTCATTTACTAGCTATCAACGCGGAAAGATCTATATTTATGATATAGCTGATGGATCTGCCTAATTTCATCTTAAAAGCTTTTGCATATGATTGAAGCCTATTTGACGATCAATAAAATGCAAATGCCACGGAGGCTTTCCCATAAAAAATGTTAAGATTAATTAACATAATCATTAAGGGATTAATCCCTGCTTGTAATAACCACTGGCAGTTGCTTTGCGCAACCATCGCGTCGATTCCATCCGAAACGACGCCCCCTTGTAAATGTCTGTTCCAGTGCTATATATAGCACTTCATCTAATGGAAAGAGAGCGTTTTGATCTCAAACACGTTATCAGCACGCTCCGGTGAGCGATTTGGCCAAGGGGAAGAGCGACTGGCTGGGACGGCGCCATCGCTCCCCGGCCATGGCCTCTCCCGTAGAGGGCATGATAGCGGTCTTCGGCCGGCGTCGCCTGAAGTGCACGTGGTGGCTCCTCCCTCCGACCGTCGTTGCGGGTCCTCTTTCCCTGCGCGGCGCTCGCGCCCGGGGTACACAACCGAAGCAGTGGGCGCCGCCCGGCAGTGTCGCACCCGCCTGCGCCAGGTTGTGGCTGCGCCCGCCCATGCCGTGGCTGCCCGCGCCCGGCCGCGCCAGGCCGTGGCCGGCCTCGCCGCCACGTCTGGGTTCCGCCTCCGCTGGCGCCTCCAACGCCGATGGACCCACTCCGCCTCAGCCGGAGATGGCCGCGGGCTTAAGGAACCGCGCGCCGACGACGCCGTCGCGCCGCGCCTGCCGGCCACCCCTCCGCCCTCGCCGCCCTTGCCGTCGACCGTCCGCTCCAGCGCATGGAGCCCCGCGGCGCTCGGGCTCACGAGCGGTGCCACAAACGGCGTCTCCAACGGCGTGGCTTCCAGCCACAGCCTCCTTGGTGTTTCCTCTCCCGAGGAAGACGACATGGCACCTGGTCCCTCTACCCGCCGCCGGTGAACGTCGTTGCGGCGGCGTGCCTGGAGGTGGCGTTGGCCGACCATGGAAGCCCCCGCCTGTTCAATCTCGTATGGATGGGGATTGAGTGACTGGGGATTTATTTCCCTGTCTCTCTCCATTATCTATTCGGTTGACCAGGCTCGTACATGTCCATGTACATGCGCAGGCATTCACTGCTTGCCTCATTTTGCTTATTTGCACCTTTGTTTTAGCAGTTTTGCAATTAATCTCCTAACAGCATTTCTAGCAGTAATTTATTTCTGTTTTAGATCTGCTCAAATCAGTACATATATATTTTCCTACTGTATTCTGTAGAATACTGATGTATTTCAGATACTAAATGGATGTAATATATTTTCATGTTTACCACGTATTGAGATTAATTACGTCTATTTGTAATTGAGATTTTAATCTCATGCAAAGATAAATTCAGTACCGATTTATGATTGAAAAATTTCTTCTCTCGCAAAACAATCTCATTGCGATTGAGATTAATTTTCCCGCGCAAAATATTAATTCACTTTACTGAATTATCTTGCAACTTAATATAAGATCATCTCATTTAATTTGAGATCTATGCAATTCAAGTTTTCACTTGAACATCAAGTGCAACATCGTTACTATTCATTATAACAGTAGTGTATTTCTGTTGAGTACGATATTTTCCGAAATGTATGTATCTCCATGTTTAACACATGTCGGGATTAATACGTCTATATGCAATTGAAATTTTCAATTTCATGCAAATACAGATGCAAAATTCAAAGTGATTTCGTCAAATTGATGCTTGGGATCACAAGGTAGTCATATGGATCTATTGCTTACGCAGATTTATCGGTGACTACTGATAAAGCCGACATTTTGTCATTTTTGACATTATGATTGCTTTACAAAGTGCTCTCCCACGCATTTTACTAATTCATGACATAAGGCATTACGAGTGAGTATCTACTGATTTCATCGGATTATACTCTCTAGTGCTGCGAGATCTACTCCATTTTGGGGATTATCTTCAAGGTGTCATATTTAGCAATTTGGGATTCGCAATAATGGTTTCAAGATAACTTCTTGAAATACCCATTAATTTTGCTAAGTTCTTAAAACATCAACCATGATGGTCTTTAATTTACTGAATGTAAATTGATTATCTCTGGTTTACCCATAACGGTAACATATGGCTATAGAATTTGAGGCGTTCGTCCTTAATGGCCACCACTTCCCTATCTAGGCCATGGACATCATGATCGCTCTTGTGTTTCGTGGGATAATGTGTGCAATCCATAATTCACTTCTGGCCAGGAACACACCGCTAACAGAAAAATGTTGTTTTATACATTATAAGGCATTAGATTCAGATCTCAACATCTGGTTATTCTGTATAAGCAATTCTTGGGACACAATAAACTCAAGGTAAAGGTTTGAAGGTCACTTCAACCTTCAACCCGACATCACCAGTGATGACGGGATCCTATGGACACGGAGAACGTGTGGTTGAATATGACTCAACTAACATGTTTGAAGACATTATTTATCTCTCAATCTCTTAAGTGGTCAACATAATTTATGTCCATTTACGATGTTCTAATAAGAACATAAGTATTGTTGTCATCATATATTGTATATCACAATATATTGTATCAGCATTTTGATACAAATACATTTGTATGTATTCTATATATCTGACAATGATTTTCATATTGAGAATCTTCATGTCTATATATAGATTTCTACGGGAGTCAATCTAATGAAAGATGATATGTGCCTTGTGGACATATGCACCACAAACTCTATACTCAGGGAAGTGAAATGTTTCCACACTCGTTGAGAGAAAGAAGATATTTAAAAATTGCTAGACGTGATGAGGTATTTGTTGGCTCAACTCGAGTCATATTTACTATCCCTGTGGGTACTCGAGTAATGTTAGGATGCTTTATTGCTTCCCGGTTTAACTCGTACCCTACTAAACTATAGAGGTATCCATCAAAACAGTTTCCGTAGCGAAACTTATGATGATAACAAAGAGGAAAACATTCTCTTTACCATATGCAATGGATATGGCAAGCACATTCTCTATGTATCATCTGCATCGCACTACACATACGAGACAACCCGTAGCGCATGTTGCGTACGAGATAGTTTTCCAGAGTGTCTTGTACATGACAAACTTGGCATACTCGTCTTGGTCATCGAGACATTGGGTTCAAACGAAAACTATCAGCAATTCTAATAGTTTATGATTATTATGATGCTAAATTCTAACAATATTTGGATTTTGTGTGCACTACATGTGACACAGGGAAGCTAATTTTAAGGCTTGCGCACCTTAAAATCTACGCTGAACCACTCAGACTCCTTGAATGCATCAAGTTGAGGTAAGTGTCTCTTCCCATCCATTGACTAGACTACTCAGGTGTCCCATGGTTCTAAAAGACACATCTATAAGATGGTCTCAAGTGTGGTTTATCCACATGAAACCATTGGCTCATTATCCTGACATCGATTGCAAACAAATCGAATGGACAAGTTGCAGAATTCTCCTTGTGTGCCTTCACTTTGGTCGTAGGATTGAAGTTTAGCACTTTGTCCTATTTGTCTAGACTCAAAATGGTTTGGTAGAATCATTTATCCAAAGAATTAAGCTTATTGCATGATCTTTACTTTGAAATTGCAACTTACCAACACTACGTTGGATTTTTACATGCTCGTGACAGAACTGCATAATATTATTCCCCTATATCTTTGATACATGGAAATCTATCAAGTATTTCCCATCTACGGTAATTCGGTTGTATACCGATATCACCATCCAGCATACATCATTGGCCCCTCAACATATAGTTGGGATCTATGTGAGGAATAACTGTATTTCCGTCAATACCTCCAGCCCCTCGCATGGGGAGTTATTCAAAGCCAGTATGCCAATTCAATGAGGAACATTTCCAGGCATTAGGGGAAGATTTCAAGTACCATAAAGAATGCCATGAAATCAGTGGAATGTTCAACACATTTCTGCCTCAAATCCACATACTCAAAGAGCTGAACCATGCGTTCAGAAGGTTTGCAACACATTGCAAATAACCTGCCAAATTCATTTACTGACTATAAAGGTCTCATGCAATCCTACAATCTTGCAAAAGTATGCCTGAAAGAGTGAAGGTACCAACAAAAACCACTCCACTCCTCGTTCGATGCAACAGGGGGAGATTTATGGCAAAAGTACATCAGGATTCAGCTTCTTGCAAGCAAGGATATAAAGGCCTATGAATCGGTAAATGCAAGTCAACTTTACGTTGACAGACACCTAATGGGTAGTATACACCCAGTGGATGGGAAACCTCCATCAACCCAGGTCATAGTGCACGTAATGACCGGACATCGGAATACCCGACTCAATCGCATTGGGAAACCGCGAGCAGTCACCATGGGTAACGATATTTTCATCAACTCTATATTGATATATAGATTCTGAAGAAACATATAATGGAAGTCTACAATTGTCGCCATACATTTCTCAACTAGATTGCAAAAACCTTTCAAATAATTCAGATCCAAAGACCATGGGCATGGCAAAGTGTGAACAACACTCGGACTGAACTCAAGCAAAGGGTATAATCTAGGTAGAAATGATCTTGCTCAATAATGGGAAGGTATTCATAAGCAATACTTACACCAGTTTTCTTCTGGAAACAGAATTGAAAACAACGAGGTGATGGAACAAAGAGCAAGTATTGTAGCACAAGGGTTCACGCAGATACCCAACTATTCTCCAGAGGTGGAATCTCTTTCCGATAACTTATGTCATTGGCGGTACAAAATCATTTATCTCTGCAGTTGATAGATGTAGTGATCACATATCCATGTGGATCACTAGATTCAGACACATATGATTGATTCCCGATGGAATCTCACTTCCGAATCGAAATGCAAAACGCAACATCCATTGTGTAAAATCAGTAAGTCACCATACAACTTATTGTTGTCGGTACATATGGTACAACCGACGTAGTGATATCCTTATACACAAGGACTACTGCTACAATGATGATTATCCATGTTTGTGTGTCTGCAATGACGACACATGTAATCATCTAAATGACGGAGTTTAAAATGAAGGATTTGGGTAAATCAAAATACCACTCGTTACTACAACTTGAGCACCTTCATCCATACATTATGTTATACTATGTTGTCTATATCCAAAATATATTGGAGAAATTCATTGCGGACAAATCTTATCCATCCATAACTCTCATGATAGTTCGTTCTCTAGACGTAGAGAAAGATCTATTTAGACCAAGAGATGATGTAAATGAGATATTGAGACTCAACGTTTCCATAGTGCCATTGGATCCACCAAACATAATTGGTTGTTACTCAAGAATATCTTTTGATATCTCCAAGGCATCAAACATCTTGTCCTGGTTTTTCAGTTTCACAGAAATGTGAATACCGATATCATTGGATACATCAATCAGATCCCCACTATGTCGGATCGTAGACAAGCTTAGTGTTCCTACTAGGTGTGGTAGCCCTCTCATGAAGAGTCTTCGAAACAGACCTCATGGCTACATCCACCAACAATTATTTCAACGATAATGTCTCTTGTGTTGCCCGGATGCAAACAGAAATATGTTCATGGAATTGATATGTGAAGGCTTCGAAATTTGTAAGAATCAGGGAGAGTATCTTCCTGAATTATTCCTGTTCAATGCATCATATTATACTCTTTTTCCCTTCATGGGTTTACTATACAGGTTCTCATAAAGGTTTTTAACGAGGGTTTTTGAGGAGACTCTTTCAAGATGATGATGCTACCTAGACAAGCATGAATTAAGAAGAGTGTTAAGATTAATTAACATAATCATTAAGGGATTAATCCCTGTTTGTAATAACCATTGGCAGTTGCTTTGCGCAACCATCGCGTCGATTCCATCCGAAACGACGCCCCCTTGTAAATGTCTGTTCCAGTGCTATATATAGCACTTCATCTAATGGAAAGAGAGAGTTTTGATCTCAAACAAAAAGAAAACATTGGTTATGGAACTTCCGCCAAACGGAAGGGACGGTTTCTCTCCACGACTTGCTCTGCCCAACTCAGGGATGACTGGCCACTCACAGCCGTCAGATGGAGAATCGAAGCACGAGATCGACTCAGGTGCGCTCCCAACCACCGTCCCGCACCGAAAGCGAAGTCCTGAGACTGCACGCTGAAACAGGTACACTCCCACTCTCGTCTCTCACCGCGCCGCCGGCGGAAGCGATGGCGGAGCTTCGGCACTCGACGGCGGCGGCAGCCGCCCGCGCATCCAACTCTCCGGCAAAGCGCGACTCCGACGCGTCCTCCGCCTCCTCCCCATTCGCTTCCACCTCCGCCGCCCGCGGCCGCGACGGCGACGACGACGACGGCAAGGACGCCCACCGCTCCTCATCTCTCCTCCCGCATCACCATCACCACAGGAAGCTCCTTCCGTCTCCCCTCCGCTCCCTCTTCGCCCTCGAGGACCCCAGGCCCCCCACCGCCTCCCTCTCCTACCGGATCTTGCTCGCCGTCCTCGCGCTCCTCCTGCTCGCGGCCCTCTTCTCCGCGCCCTCCCTCTGGTCCCGCTTCGTGAGTTCCCGTTCCTCCCTCTACGCTCCGTTTCATCAGAATCCCAAGCTAGCACTTACATTTTTGTTTGTTTATCCTAGAACACGCCCTACTTGTGCCAGAAGGAGGGGATTACGCTGCATTGCCCTCAGGTGAAGTGCTCCTGATCTCGGCAACCATTCTGGCAATTCGTGTTCACGTGAGATGCCTTTTGTTCTGATGAATTCAATTGTATTGGGCGCAGACGAAGGAGCCTCTCTCGCTGTGGGAGAACCCACGTGCTGCCACCGCGTCCTGGAAGCCCTGCGCAGAGCGTCAAAGCGACGAGCCCTCAGGCAAGTTCAGCATTGACATTACTTGAAGACAAAAATGTAGCATATGCTGCACCATTCACTTTTAGCCTTGTTGTACTCAGTCACTGTGAGGTCACTTATTGCTTACCACACAACCTAGATTTATGGCAGCTATTTTAACTCTTGATATGCTTAGTGATTACTGTGATGTCTGAAATTTGTTATGGTGGCTAAAACCTGAATGACAGTTTTCTTCGATAGTTGAATTGTGACCCATAGTTCCATACTTTCATTTTCATGTAAGGTTGCAGATTTATGACACAGCATATGGGAACTGAATCCATCTTATTGTGATGAAATATTGCCAACATTAATGTGGGTTTAAAATTGTAATGCACTTCTCATTCATAGACTTCTGTTAGCAATGTGGGTCAGGGCACATAATACTTTCTATGTAAAGCGCAATGCCAGTGTTTGTGAAAATATCTTCTAGCCATGTTTTTGTGATATTTCCCCATAGGACCATAGTGTTTCCCACTTTCCCTGCAAGAAAGGATACCTCAGTCAGTGGAGAGATGTGCACCCTCTGTTATATTTATCAACTTTTCTGTCAAAAATAAAAAACATTAACTTCTGCCTTTTACATCAAACATTTGTTTCCTTTCATGATTGGGCCCTGATAAGTGATAATAATTATATCATTGTATATAACGCAGATGTCCCACCTGAGAACGAAACTTCTGGGTATATTTTTATTCATGCCGAGGGTGGACTAAACCAGCAACGAATAGCTGTATGTATGCACTCCTGTTTTCTCAGCCTTCCTCACCTTATTTTGTGTGATTGTTAAATATTTGTTTGAGTGGCGCAATGTTTTTTTTTCTGCTTAAGCATAGTTCTGAGTCTCTGAATGCTGTTGTATGATAATTGTTTTTCCTATGATGGTGGTTGTTGCGTAAGCGTAATCAGCCTATACCTTCAATATATTTATGACAATTCCTTTTCATAGCATGTTTTTGCAATGATCTTCTACTTCTTATTTAAGAAATAAAATTAGGTTCTCCTGTCATTTAATACTTATTTATGTACTTGCCTAAGAAGATCATGCCAATTTCTTAAGCAGTCGGTAGTGGTAACGAGTTTCCTAAGCTGACATTGAGTTTCAGTTACAACATAGACCCATCTGTTACTTTCTAACCTTTGGTATCTCTGCAGATATGTAATGCTGTTGCAATTGCTAAGATAATGGAAGCAACACTTATTTTGCCAGTTCTGAAGCAGGATCAAATATGGAAAGACCAGACGTAAGTGCTACTTTCTCTTGTTACTTCTTCTACTTTTCTATTCCCCTGCTGGTATATTGTTCCTCAATGGATACTCCTATTATACAAAATTCGCTTCACAGATATTCTAATGAAGTTGTCAGTTAACTTAGGATAGTGTCCTACATAATTTTTCAAAAATGAACTATGGTTATTCTAGCAGAATCACTCAGTTTTTCTGCAGGCATGTGACACCAATATGCTTCTGGTCTGAGTATCAGGTTCATCTTAAGGATATTTTTCTTTTTGTACTACTCCTGGAATGATCAAAATACCTGCTCACGAAAGTCACTGTTCTTCTTCATGCTTAACTATGATTGCATTGTTGTTATAGGATATCCTAACCAGGGGCAAATCCCCATTGATGCTACACTGGGGAATTAGTGACTACCGAAAAGTGAAAACAACTAGTGTATAGAATATAACATTTGAGTGGACTTTCAATATGGAATTTATGAAGTGTAAAATTTACAATAGTTCTAAAGTTTTCTTACTCCCATACTGGGTTTTAAATAATGAGCTGATTGATATTGGATATAATGCAGTCATAATTCTCTTAGTTGTAGGCTTGCAGCATCACCTAATTCAACTATGTTAAATAAATGATGTTTTCTATTGGTATTTAAATTGTTAACAACATTCGTTTTATCTGCAGTAAATTTGAAGATATCTTTGATGTGGATCATTTTATAAACTATCTGAAGGACGACGTACGAATTGTCCGAGACATCCCTGATTGGTTCACAGAAAAAGATGAACTCTTCACCAGTATAAAGTAGGCTATGCATTTTCTTTTACTCCCTGCCTTAAGCCCTTAAGTCTTAGGGCGTATTTGATTCGAAGGATTTTTGTATGAATTTTGGAGAATTGCAATCTTTTAGATTTTTTCTACGTGGGCTGTTTGATTTTTGGATTGTAATCCATATGAATTTTTTCCAACTCACTTCGGACTCTATTTCATAGGAATACCTCCTTGAGTAGTACTCCTTCCAGAAAAAACATATGGTTTCCTTTGGTGCAATCTATCCTAGAGGATTCAAGGCGTGACTTTGCAATCCTACAATTTTCCTATCCGTGTGTGTTCTGAAATCTTGTGAATCGAAGTGGCCACTGCCGCTACCTTTCTGAAATTGACGTTAGAGCAACCCATGAAACACTAGTGGCACTTAACTTCTTGGTATTTTCTGTCATCAGTCGCATTTTTTTATAATCATGTTGAATTTATCTCAATAGGTATGGGGGAGTCCAAAATTACATCCGTCTTGATGTACTGTAAATGTTATCTATCATAGCTACACTTTTGTTAGAAAGTAGGCCGACACCTGCCCTTAGGCTCAGGTCCATCATCATAGGTATACTGCTGATCTGAAGCAGTTTATTCTGAAGGCCATCCTTGTTTTTGTCTCAAAATTAATACAACTGGACTGAGAGATTAAATGCTCGAATTAACCACTATCCACTTAGAATGGAAGTTTTAACGCCTAGTAAATCGAATCAGGTGTACATACATTACCTTTTTTTACTTTTCACGGATAGATATTTGAAATACACTATTTTCTGGGTTTCCTTCTTATGAAGTTAAATGTAGATTCAGGAATTGCTGGAACTGTTACTTCTTTTCACTACCTGCAGTCTCACCTTGTCTTATGTTCACCATGGTAAACCTGTCTTTTTGTTTTCTTATCTTAGTGTAAATATCTGTTCTGCTTATAGCGGGCATTAAGGATCAAATGACTACATTGTGTTAATATGTTCAGTATATGACAATATTGCAATGTGGTCTATGACAGGCGTACTGTGAAGAACATCCCAAAGTATGCATCTGCACAGTTTTACATTGATAATGTACTTCCAAGGATCAAAGAGAAAACAATAATGTCTATTAAGCCATTTGTCGACAGGTTGGGGTAAGTGAACAGTTGAATGCAACTATATTGTGGCAATTATTCATACATTTCTTGTCTTAACCCAAAATGCCCAATCTGCTTCCATGCTACAGTAATGAGAACATTGTTTTTTTTTTAGTTTGTGCTGTAAAAGTTACATTGTTCGAAATCTGTAATGTGCATGGAGCAGTAGAAATAAATATAATGAAACTTTCAATTTCAGGTATGATAATGTTCCGATGGAGATTAACCGACTAAGATGCAGAGTTAATTATCATGCCTTAAAGTTCCTACCTGATATTGAAGAAATGGCTGATAAGCTGGCAACAAAGATGAGGAACCGAACTGGCAGCGGGAATCCATACATGTAAGCTGCAGTGAATCTCTTCTCTTCAATCTCTTTGGAGTTCATTGTTGAGGCAATGCTTATTTGATGATCAAGTAATTGTCACTTCTTCTAAAGGGCCCTTCATCTGAGGTATGAGAAAGGAATGGTGGGCCTGTCCTTTTGCGATTTTGCTGGAACACGTGACGAGAAAGTGATGATGGCAGCTTATAGACAGAAAGAATGGCCACGGCGCTTTAAGGTCATCCTAAATGTTTCTGCCTTTTAACAGTTCTGGAATTGCAGTTATCTCATTTAACTTCAAAGTGATGTCCACAACATAGCTTTCTAATAGTTTTTGATGTTGTTATCCGCATGCAGAATGGATCTCACCTGTGGCCATTAGCACTGCAGAAGAGAAAAGAAGGGCGTTGTCCCCTTGAGCCTGGTGAGATAGCTGTGATCCTGCGAGCACTGGGATACACAAGGGAAACACAGATATATGTTGCATCAGGGCAAGTGTACGGCGGCAAAAACAGGATGGCTCCCCTCAGGAACATGTTCCCCAACTTGGTGAGCATTGCCCGACTATTGTCCTACAACTATTGCCCGAGTCTAGAAATCAAGGCCTAGCGGTGTTAAATGCCCCGGTTTCGAAGCGGGAATCCACTTCCGGACTCGAGGAGGGGCGAAACAGACTTATTCATTTTCTTGCTCTTCTTCTCCCTGAATGCATTCGCCATGACAGACATAAACTTTGCGCCTACGGTTGCAGGTGACCAAGGAGGAGCTGGCGAGCACGGCGGAGATGGAGCACTTCCGGAAGCACGTGACAAGCCTGGCGGCTCTGGACTTCCTGGTGTGCCTCAAGTCGGACGTGTTCGTGATGACGCACGGCGGCAACTTCGCCAAGCTCATCATGGGGGCGCGACGGTACAGCGGGCGCCACCGGCTCAAGTCCATCAAGCCCGACAAGGGGCTCATGTCCAAGTCCCTCGGCGACCCCTACCTGGCCTGGGCCTCCTTCGCTGAGGACGTAGTCATCTCGCACCAGGCCCGCGCCGGCCTACCCGAGCCCACCTTCCCCGGCTACGACCTCTGGGAGAACCCCCTCACCCCCTGCATGTGCAGAGCTTGAGACAGGCCGAGTAGCGGCAGACGAGTGACAACGAGCCACTGCTAAGCTAGCTATAGCGCTTTCCTTGACGCCCTCCTGATTTTGTTGATACGACACTACTACCAGCAGTAAAAGTGCTCCTGCGGCCTTGGCTCTCGTAAGTTTTTTGTGTTGTGTACATGGTCAGAATTCAGTATTCTTCACGGCTAGATCACTGCCTCGCCTAGATCGGCAGGCTTTAGTTCTATTGTACTCCGTTTGATGCACTTCGCGAAGCGCGGTTTCTTGATCCAGATACTGTATTCTTGGCACGTGCTAGCCACGAGGAGAGCTACTGCAGGAGTGTGTGTGCCAGCGGTATCTTTTCATTCAGGTCCGGGCCTCCGCTTCAGTCTGGACTCTGGAGGGAAGAGAATCGATCGCGGAGCGGGGGGGAGACGCCGAGCCTGGGCTGCCGTTTAGTCCCACCTCGCTGCCCGAGCGGCGCGTTGCGTGGTTTATAAGGGGAGGCGCTGCCACAGTCAATCGTGTTCGTAAAAAGGAGAGACGGTTGGCATCTCCCCTGACAGGGACGGGAACGGTCTTCGGACTTTCCTCTAGCACACTGCGGTTAAGGCTACCCGCTTCGGCGGATCTTACCCAAATTTTTTTACCATTTCCTACGTGCTTCAACCATTCTTGTCATCACCTAATTTTTTATCTTACCCCATTTGTTGTACCATTTCCTGCGCTTTTCAACCACTCTTGTCATCACGTATTAAAAGAAAATATATCACATTCGATGCCTTTCTCACTGCACTCATCAATGTTAAGCTGTTTTCATTGTTTTGTATATGCAGCGCCTTATACTAATCGCATTTTATGTCACCATGTTCGTTTTTCATACTTGCTGTGTTTTCAAAAGAATTTAGCGTTTTTGTATTTTTGCACCTATACATGACACCCATTACAAAAATCCATGTTTTCGTTGCACTGTTTTTTCTAGAAGTTCGATAACATGTGTTTATATTACTCTCTCCAATTCATAGTACTAAAATTCCGATGAGTAAAATTATACTAAAGTTGCGACAAGTAATATGGATCAAAAGGAGCACAAAATCTTTGACGCATGATCTCCTTGCTCTAGCACACGGTCTCTTGCAAAATCGTGATTGGTAATCTTTTTTCAGTGCATCCGTTATATTTAAGAGCAACTCTATTAGAATTGGCTTTGGGTCGTCATAATTGTTGGGGGAACGTTGCATGGAAAACAAAAAATTTTCTACGCACACGCAAATCTATCCATGGTGATGAGCATCGACGAGAGGGAGAGTGGATCTACATACCCTTGTAGATCGCTAAGCGGGAAGCGTTAAGAAATGCGGTTGGTGTAATCGAACGTCTTCGCGATCCAAATCGCCGTGCGTTCCGCGATCCAATCACGATCCGTCCCGCGATTCAATCACGATCCGTCCCGCGATCCGATCACGATCCGTCCCACGAACTTGATCACGATCCGATCACGATCCGTCCCACGAACTTGATCACGATCCTTCCGATCTAGCACCGAACGGACGGCACCTCCGCGTTCAGCACACGTGCAGCTTGATGACGATCTCCACCGTCTTGATCCAGCAAGAAGGAGCGGAGAGGAAGAAGGGTTCTCCGGCAGCCTGACGGCGCTCCGGCGATGGTGGTGGAGCAATTCCGGCAGGGCTTTGTCTAAGCACTGTATAAATCCAATCTAGAGGAGAAACTATGCACTGGAGGAACGGATAGCATGTGGCTGAAATTCTAGTGCAAAAACCCTCTATACCACCAGTATATATAGGAGGAAGAGAGGAGAGGAGGCAGCCTTGGCTTCCCAAGCCAAGGGCTTCGGCCGAAAGGAGGTGGAGGAGGTGGAGTCCACCTCCAATCCTAGTAGGACTAGGATTCACCTATTTTGCCTTTTTTCCCCACCTTTTCTCTTGGGCTTTTTTCTTCTAGCCGCATGGGCCTCTTGTGGTTGTTCCACCAGCCTACTAAGGGATGGTTTCAACTCTCCCACAGCCCATGTAGCCTCTTGGGTCGAAATACCCCTCCCGGAGGTCTCCCGGTACACTACCGGCACTCCCGGTACACTACCGATGAGCCCGAAACTTTTCTGACGACCAAAACAGGACTTCCTATATATGAATCTTTACCTCCGGACCATTCCGGAGCTCCTCGTGATGTCCGGGATCTCATCCGGGACTCCGAACAAACTTCGGTCACCACCATACATAACTCTATACTATCGAAACGTCACCAAACCTTAAGTGTGCAGACCCTGCGGGTTCGAGAACTATGTAGACATGACCGAGACACCTCTACGGTCAATAACCAATGGTGGGACCTGGATGTCCACATTGGTTCCTACATATTCTACGAAGATCTTTATCGGTCGAACCTCTATGTCAAGGATTCAGTTAATCCCGTATGATGTTCCCTTTGTTCTTCGGTATGTTACTTGCCCGAGATTCGATCGTCGGTATCTCCATACCTAGTTCAACATCGTTACTGGCAAGTCTCTTTACTCGTTCCATAATACAAGATCTTGCAACTAACACTTAGTCACATTGCTTGCAAGGCTTATTGTGATGTTGTATTACCGAGTGGGCCCTGAGATACCTCTCCGTCACACGGAGTAATAAATCTCAGTCTTGATCCGTGCCAACTCAACAGACACCCTCGGAGACACCTATAGAGCACCATAAGCTACGTTTGTAGTTTGGGTCTTGTCCATCACATCATTCTCCTAATGATGTGATCCCGTTATCAAATGACATCTCATGTCCATGGCTAGGAAACCTAACCATATTTTGATCAACGAGCTAGTTCACTAGAGGCATACTAGGGACATTGTGTTTGTCTATGTATCCACACATATATCCATGTTTCCAATTAATACAATTATAGCATGGACAATAAACGATTATCATGAACAAGGAAATACAATAATAAACACTTTATTTATTGCCTCTAGGGCATATTTCCAACAGTCTCCCACTTGCACTAGAGTCAATAATCTAGTTCACATCACTATGTGATTTACATTGTAATGAATCGAACACCCATGCAGTTCTGGTGTTGATCATGTTTAGCCCTTGGAAGAGGTTTAGTCAACGAGTCTGCAACATTCAGATCCGTGTGCACTTTACAAATATTTATGTCTTTCTCCACGATGTAATCGCGGATGGAGTTGAAAGCGTCGCTTTATGTGTCTGGTCCTCTTGTGAAACCTTGGTTCCTTGGCCAGAGCAATGGCACCAGTGTTGTCACAGAATAGGTTCATTGGATTCAGTGCACTGGGCACTACTCCAAGATCTGTCATGAACTGCTTCATCGAGACACCTTCCTTAGCCGCCTCCGAGGCTGCGATGTATTCTGCTTCGCACGTAGAATCAGCAACCACGCTTTGTTTGAAACTGCACCAGCTTACCGCTCCCCCGTTAAGAATAAATACGTATCCGGTTTGCAATTTAGAGTCGTCCGGATCAGTGTCAAAGCTTGCATCGACGTAACCCTTTATGACAAGCTCTTCATCACCTCCATAAACGAGAAACATTTCCTTAGTCCTTTTCAGGTACTTAAGGATATTCTTGACTGCTTGCTAGTGCTCCATTCTAGGATCACTTTGAAACCTTCCGGCCATACTTATGGCAAGGCTGACATCGGGTCTTGTGCACAGCATTGCATACATGATAGAGCCTATAGCTGAAGCATAGGGGATGACACTCATCTTTTCTCTATCTTCTACAGTTAGTGGGCATTGAGTCTTACTCAACTTCACACCTTGTAACACAGGCAAGAACCCCTTCTTGGACTGTTCCATTTTGAACTTTTTCAAAACTTTATCAAGGTATGTGCTCCGTGAAAGTGCTATTAAGCGTCTCGATATATCTCTATAGATCTTAATGCCTAATATGAAAGCAACTTCTCCTAGGTCCTTCATTGAAAAACTCTTGTTCAAATATTCCTTCACGCTTTCCAGCATTTCTATATTGTTTCCAATCAGCAATATGTCATCCACATATAATACTAGAAACGCTATAGAGCTCCCACTCACTTTCTTGTAAATACAAGCTTCTCCGTAAACTTGTATAAACTCAAATGCTCTGATCACCTCATCAAAGCGCTTATTCCAACTCTGAGATGCTTGCACCAGTCCATAAATAGATCGCTGGAGTTTGCAAACTTTGTCAGCATTCTCTGGATCGACAAAACCTTCGGGTTGCATCATATACAACTCTTCCTCAAGGAAACCATTGAGGAACGCTGTTTTGACATCCATCTGCCAAATTTCATAGTCGAAATAAGCAGCTATTGCTAACATGATTCTGACAGACTTAAACATCGCTACGGGTGAGAAAGTCTCATCGTAGTCAACTTCTTGAACTTGTGAAAAATCCTTTGCCACAAGTCGAGCTTTATAGACGGTGACATAACCGTCCGCGTCTGTCTTCTTCTTAAAGATCCATTTGTTCTGAATGGCCTTTCGCCCTTCAGGTAATACTTCCAAAGTCCATACTTTGTTTTCATACATGGATCCCATCTCGGATTTCATGACCTCTAACCATTTCTCGGAATCCGGGCCCATCACTGCTCCTCCATAGCTCGTAGGTTCATTGTTGTACAACAACATGACCTCCAAGACAGGGTTGCCGTACCACTCAGGGGTAGTACGCGGCCTTGTCGACCTACGAGGTTCAATAGCAGTTTGATCCGAAGCTTCATGATCATCATCATTAACTTCCTCTTCTATCGTTGTAGGTTCCACAGAAACATCTTTCTGCGCTGCGCTACTTTCTGGTTGAAGTAAAGGTTCAATAACCTCATCAAGCTCTATTTTCCTCTCACTCAATTCTTTAGAGAGAAACTCTTTCTCAAGAAATGTTCCGTTCTTAGCGACAAACACTTTGCCTTCGGATTTGAGATAGAAGGTATACCCGACTGTCTCTTTCGGGTATCCTATGAAGACGCATTTCTCCGCTTTGGGTTCCAGCTTTTCAGGCCGAAGCTTTTTGACATAAGCATCACATCCCCAAACTTTAAGAAACGACAACTTTGGCTTCTTGCCAAACCATAGTTCATATGGGCGTCGTCTCAACGGATTTTGATGGTGCCCTATTTAAAGTGAATGCAGCTGTCTCTAATGCATAACCCCAAAATGATAGTGACAAATCAGCAAGAGACATCATAGAACGCACCATATCTAATAAGGTTCGATTATGACGTTCGGACACACCATTACGCTGTGGTGTTCCGGGCGGTGTCAACTGTGAAACAATTCCACACTGTCTTAAGTGACTGCCAAACTCATAACTCAGATATTCACCTCCTCGATCAGATTGCAGGAACTTAATCTTCTTGTTACGATGATTCTCAACTTCACTCTGAAATTATTTGAACTTTTCAAACGTTTCAGACTTGTGTTTCATTAAGTAAATATACCCATATCTACTTAAGTCATCAGTGAAGTTGAGAAAATAACGATATCCACCACGCGTTGTAACATTCATTGGACCGCACACATCAGTATGTATGATTTCCAATAAGTCACTCGCCCGTTCCATTGTTCCAGAGAACGGCATTTTAGTCATCTTGCCCATGAGGCATGGTTCACATGTGTCAAGTGATTCAAAATCAAGTGACTCCAAAAGTCCATCAGCATGGAGCTTCCTCATGCGTTTTACACTAATATGACCTAAACGGCAGTGCCACAAGAAAGTGGTACTATCATTATCAACTCTACATCTTTTGGCATCAATGTTATGAACATGTGTGTCATCACTATCAAGATTCAATATGAATAAACCCCTAACATTGGGTGCATGACCATAAAAGATATTACTCATATAAATAGAACAACCTTTATTCTCTGATTTAAATGAGTAACCGTCTCGCAATAAACAAGATCCAGATATAATGTTCATGCTTAACGCAGGCACTAAATAACAATTATTCAGGTTCATCACTAATCCCGAAGGTAATCGAAGAGAAAGCGTGCCGACGGCGATCACATCAACCTTGGAACCATTTCCCACGCGCATTGTCACTTCGTCCTTTGCCAGCCTTCGTTTATTCTGTAGTTCCTACTTTGAGTTGCAAATGTGAGCACCGGTATTAAATACCCAGGCACTACTACGAGAGCTAGTAAGGTACACATAAATAACATGTATATTATATATACCTTGTTTGTCGTTGGTCGCCTTCTTGTCAGCCAGGTACTTGGGGCAGTTTCGCTTCCAGTGACTAGTTCCCTTGCAATGAAAGCACTCAATTTCTGGCTTGGGTCCATGCTTGGGCTTCTTTACCGGAGTAGCAACTGCTTTGCCATCCTTCTTGGTTTTACCCTTCTTGTCCTTGCCCTTGACTTTGCCATTTTTCTTGAAACTAGTGGTTTTATTGACCATCAACACTTGATGTTCTTTCTGGATTTCAGACTCAGCGACTTTTAGCATCGCAAACAGCTCGGCGACTGACTTGTTCATCCCGTGCATGTTATAGTTCATCACAAAGCTCTTGTAACTAGGTGGCAGTGATTGAAGAACTCTGTCAGTGATCGCCTCTGGCGGAAGGGCAATTCCCAACTCCGCTAGACGAGTTGAATACCTAGACATTCTGAGTATATGTTCACTGATAGACTCGTTCTCCTCCATCTTGCAAGCATAGAACTTATCGGAGGTTTCATACCTCTCGATCCGGTCGTTCTTCTGAAAGATAAACTTCAACTCCTGGAACATCTCATATGCTCCATGAAGTTCAAAACGTCTTTGAAGTCCCGGTTCTAAGCCATACAATATTGCACACTGAACTATTGAGTAATCTCCAGTAAGTGCCTCCCAAGCGTTCTTAACGTCTTCAGAGGTCATGTCTTCTTTGGTCACCAAGCGGTGCATCAAGGACATATGATTTCTGGGAAGCCGTGAGGATAATCCTCAGATTACGGGCCCAGTCAACAAAGTTACTTCCATCATCTTTCAGTTTAGCTTTCTCTAGGAACGCATTAAAATTCAGGGGTGCTACTGCCCGAGCCATTGATCTACAACATAAATATGCAAAGTTTACTTAGACTATTGTCCAAGATAATGAGTTTAGTTAATCAAATTACTAAAGCTCCCACTCAAATTGACATCCCTCAGGTCATCTGAGTGTCACATGATCCAAATCCACCAACTCAAGTCCGATCATCACGTGAGTTGAGGTAGCTTCAATGGTGAACATCATTATGTTGATCATATCTGCTATATGACTCATGTTCGACCTTTCGGTCTCTTGTGGTTCGAGGCCATGTCTGTACATGCTAGGCTCGTCAAGTTTAACCCGAGCGTTCTACGCATGCAACACTGGCTTGCACCTGTTGTATGTGAACGTAGAGTCTATCACACCCAATCATCACGTGGTGTCTCAACACGACAAACTTTCGCAACGGTGCACACTCGGGGAGAACACAATTTATCTTGAAATTTAAGTGAGGGATCACCTTATAATGCTACCGTCGTACTAAGCAAAACAAGGTGCATAAAAGGATTAACATCACATGCAATTCATAAGTGACATGATATGGCCATGAACTTGTGCTTTAGATCTCCATCTTGAAAGCACCGGCATGATCTCCATCGTCACCAGCAAGACACCATGATCATCATCATCTTGATCTCCATCAACGTGTCGCCATCGGGGTAGTCGCGCCCAACATGCTTCTACTACTATTGCTACCGTTTAGCGCTAAAGTAAAGCATTACATAGCGCTTAATGATTGACACGCAGGTCATACAATAATTAAAGATAACCCTATGGCTCCTGCCGGTTGCCGTACTCATCGACATGCAAGTCGTGAAATTCTATACATCACAGGATCATCTCATACATCACATATATCACATCATGTAATTGGCCATATCACATCACAACATACCCTGCAAAAACAAGTTAGATGTCCTCTAATTGTCGTTACATGTTTTACGTGGCTGCTACGGGTTTCTAGCAAGAACGATTCTCACCTACGCATAAACCACAACGGTGATACATAATTTGCTTTTCAACCTTCTCAATGACCGCCTTTGTCGAATCCGATCCAACTAAAGTGAGAGAAACTGCCACCCGCAAGCTATCTAGGCAACAAGTTGCGTCGAGGGAACCGGTCTCTCATAAGCGTACGAGTAATGTTGGTCCGGGCCGCTTCATCTCACAATACCGCTGAACCAAAATACGACCAAGGGAGGAAGCAATCTAAGCATCAACGCCCACAAACCTTTTGTGTTCTACTCGAGATCTCATCAACACATAGACCTAGCTCATGATGCCACTGTTGGGGAACGTTGCATGGGAAACAAAAAATTTCCTACGCACACGCAGATCTATCCATGGTGATGAGCATCGACGAGAGGGAGAGTGGATCTACATACCCTTGTAGATCGCTAAGCGGGAAGCGTTAAGAAACGCGGTTGGTGTAGTCGAACGTCTTCGCGATCCAAATCGCCGTGCGTCCCGCGATCCAATCACGATCCGTCCCGCGATCCAATCATGATTCGTCCCGCGATCCGATCACGATCCGTCCCACGAACTCGATCACGATCCGTCCCACGAACTTGATCATGATCCGTCCCACGAACTTGATCACGATCCTTCCGATCTAGCACCGAACGGACGACACCTCCGCGTTCAGCACACGTACAGCTTGATGACGATCTCCACCGTCTTGATCCAGCAAGAAGGAGTGGATAGGAAGAAGAGTTCTCCAGCAGCCTGACGGCGCTCCGGCGATGGTGGTGGAGCAATTCCGGCAAGGCTTCGCCTAAGCACTTAAGAAATCCAATCTAGAGGAGAAACTATGCACTGGAGGAACGGGTAGCACGTGGCTGAAATTCTAGTGCAAAAACCCTCTATACCACGAGTATATATAGGAGGAAGAGAGGAGAGGAGTCAGCCTTGGCTTCCCAAGCCAAGGGCTTCGGCCGAAAGGAGGTGGAGGAGGTGGAGTCCACCTCCAATCCTAATAGGACTAGGATTCACCTATTTTGCCTTTTTTCCCCACCTTTTCTCTTGGGCTTTTTTCTTCTAGCCGCATGGGCCTCTTGTGGTTGTTCCACCAGCCTACTAAGGGCTGGTTTCCACTCTCCCACAGCCCATGTAGCCTCTTGGGTCGAAATACCCCTCCCGGAGGTCTCCCGGTACACTCCCGCCACTCCCGGTACACTACCGATGAGCCCGAAACTTTTCCAGCGACCAAAACAGGACTTCCTATATATGAATCTTTACCTCCGGACCATTCCGGAGCTCCTCGTGACGTCCGGGATCTCATCCGGGACTCCGAACAAACTTTGGTCACCACCATACATAACTCTATACTACCGAAACGTCACCAAACCTTAAGTGTGCAGACCCTGCGGGTTCGAGAACTATGTAGACATGACCGAGACACCTCTACGGTCAATAACCAATGGCGGGACCTGGATGTCCACATTGGTTACTACATATTCTACGAAGATCTTTATGTGTCGAACCTCTATGTCAAGGATTCAGTTAATCCCGTATGATGTTCCCTTTGTTCTTCGGTATGTTACTTGCCCGAGATTCGATCGTCGGTATCTCCATACCTAGTTCAACCTCGTTACTGGAAAGTCTCTTTACTCGTTCTGTAATACAAGATCTCGCAACTAACACTTAGTCACATTGCTTGCAAGGCTTATTGTGATGTTGTATTACCGAGTGGGCCCTGAGATACCTCTCCGTCACACGGAGTAACAAATCCCAGTCTTGATCCATGCCAACTCAACAGACACCCTCGGAGACACCTATAGAGCACCTTTATAGTCACCCAGTTACGTTGCGACGTTTGATACACACAAGGTACTCCTCCGATATCTGTGAGTTGCATGATCTCATGGTCATAGGAACATATACTTGACATGTAGAAAACAGTAGCAATAAACTGACACGATCATAAGCTACGTTTGTAGTTTGGGTCTTGTCCATCACATCATTCTCCTAATGATGTGATCCCGTTATCAAATGACATCTCATGTCCATGGCTAGGAAACCTTAACCATCTTTTGATCAACGAGCTAATTCACTAGAGGCATACTAGGGACATTGTGTTTGTCTATGTATCCACACATGTATCCATGTTTCCAATTAATACAATTATAGCATGGACAATAAACGATTATCATGAACAAGAAAATACAATAATAAACACTTTATTTATTGCCTCTAGGGCATATTTTCAACAATAATTTATGATGGACGTTCCTTGAGCCCGTGAACTTTCATTTTGCAGATCATGGCGCGG